>CM029628.1:36296330-36933917 GCA_017311315.1 Dendrocalamus latiflorus
TGTCCTACTTTTGCCGCCGCCCAACCTCTCTGCGTGCGCCACCGCACCCCTGCGCCTCCCGGACGTCGCCACCTCCACAGCGTGGACAAGCTCCTTGCAGCTTTACCCCCACCGCCCTGGCACCCCCGAACCGACCCCAAGGCGTGGCAATGCCGCCAGCCGCCACACGCCGTCGCCGCCGTGGATAAGCCCCGGCCGAACCGCCTTCAACCTCCTATTTAAACCCCCGAGCTCCTCCGATCGAAGCCAACACTTCCCATAGCTAGCCCGACTTCCCCAAAGCCTCCATCTTTGTCCCCATCGACGGCAATTGTAAAAATTTCCCATTGCAAGCCCTAGCTCAATATCACCTCCCCGGCCCATAACTTTTCAATTAGCTTCTCCTATAGCTTCACCAAGCCCCTAGAAACAACCCCAAACCGTCGCCATAGCTCATCCGCCAACCCTCTTCCCCGGCGCCGAGAGCCACTGTCGGCCGCAACCACATCACCGTGGCCGGCCATGCACGGCCTTTCCCAGCTTAAAACCGCCCCTCCATGAACTTTCCCGAGCCCCGTAGATGCTCTAATGCCAACCCAATTGCCCGAAGAAGCCCCCACGAAACCCTAATTTCAAAATTGGCCGTGGAGAAGGTGAGCTCACCGCCGGCGATTGCCGCCGCCACTGGGCCCGAAACCACCAAAAATGGGTTCCTGGAATCACCCCAAACCCGCCCATGCCCTCGGTTGCCGTATCAAGCCACTCCTCCGCCGCCGCCACCCTCCCCTGCCTCTCTGCGCGCGCGCGTGCCATCGGGGAAGAAGAACAGTGCCCCGGTCACTGTTCCTCCGACTGCACCCGCTCGACTCGGCTGAACCGAGTCCGCCCGCCGCACCGGTTGCACCCGACCCAAACCAGCTGCACCCGACCGAGTCTGAACCAACATGGCTAGACCAGACCGCTTAACCGAGTCCGTTCACCGAGCCCGTTGCATCCGACTCGAGCATAATGAATAGTAACTGAGCCCGATGAACAGTACTTGACCCAAACCCAAAAATACATGTTGGTACTCCCTAGATTCATTTCGAGCCCGCCAACCCAAATCCAAGGCCCATATCCCCATATAGCCCTCCTATAAGCCCAAAATACAAATTTAATGGAGTTTTCCATATTTTATTTATTCTTTTATTTCTTTATTCCTAGCCTAGTCATTCGGGCATGGAATTAATTTATTTTTAATTGTTTCACGTTAGCTTTCGAAGTCGAGGATTCGTAGGAGCAGGAGGGAGAAGCTCAAGTCCAGGCCCAGCCCGTCGAAGAATGCGAGTTAATCGAAATCGTAAATCCGCAAGGCAAGTCACACATGTTTTGATCATGTTGAACCTACATTTCCGCTATTTATTTATTAGTATTTTCATTAAGTTATTTGCGCCTGTTATTTTGTTTACAATAAATGCTTAGAATTACATGATATTAGTTATGTCCTACCACCCAAAAAAGCGCAGTCTAATTTGATGGCCATATTCATCTTGACCAGACATAGTAATATTAAATACAATAATATGTGATCATGGTAGTTTAGAGAATCAACAACATCTTCTGTTACTAGAAATTTGGTATTTGTTTGGGAAAGTGGTCCTAGGGTAAACGATGATCGTTGGATCCCGTGACCTAGGGTGAAGGCAAATGTTACAAATCAATGGGAGTGTTAAAGCACTGGACAAATTTGTAGAGGGGAATTTGCCACCAGTAAAAATACAAGGACTAGACCCTTATGCTGAGTAAAGAACATAATGATCGCCCAACCACAAGCGTCGATACGTCAAACCTGGTCTAGTAGCTGCTCAAATTCGATTGAATCTCTACAAACGCAAGGTGGAGGCAAAGTGTGAGTCCATACGGAAGGGAGTTGAGAAGGGCCGTATGGAAGTTGGCGCCGTGGTTGTTTTTATTGATGATTTGATTATCTGATGTCCACACAATAGTAGGCTGAGATAAGTCAGGTGGTGGCCTGAGCTTGTTGAGGAAACCTACTAGGTAGAGGCTATATAAAGGATTGAGCAGCGAACAATTTTGTTTCCTTTACTCTTTAGCGGGAGTTAAGGAATCTTGTGGGTAAAGCATGGCAGCTCTGCAGAGTCATGATTAATGGTATTCGAATACGTCGTGCTTCCGGTAAATGAAGTTGTGTTTAATGGGTGATTCCAACAACAAGGCATAAGTAGATTTAAGAATGGTTTGGTAACATGGAAAGTTGGTAATCAAGTTTGAAACCCCTTTTATTAATAAAATATCTCTTTCAGTTTTTAACCAGTTTCCAACTAAAACTGCATCCACACAAAATAATAGACATGTTTCCCTTTATTTGTTATACCTTGCATGTAGTTATTGTTAAGCTCCGTGTGGCTTGTTGAGTACGGTTGTTGTACTCATGCTTGCTAAAAACAGTAACAGAAATAGCCAGCAGTGAGAAGGCAGATATGAAGGCAAAGAAGTGGAGCTCTACAAGGTCGAGGATACGTGGAATTAGGGTCGTTCTCCGCTCAGGCGTGCCTGTGGCGTTCCTTTTTGGTATTGTATCTAAGAGTCGTTTGCCCTACTATAAAATTTGGCTTTTATGCCTTTATATTGTAATAAAGTCGATTTTTTTACTCTTAAGCATGTGTTGGCAATATTATACACTCGATGGATGTACTCGCAACTGAACAATCCTGGGCAGTTGCGAGGGTTTCATAATACTCCCAGAAATAAGGGTGTTACACTCCGCCTCTAAGATAATTTTAGATTTCTGATTATTTTACCAAATAAAGTAATCTCGTGGAATTACTAAAATATTTCTAAAATTCCTTGGAGAATCCCACCAACTAAACGCACCCTTAATCCCATGGAAAAACGTAGTAATTTCGACTCGGCAGGAACCAACCCAAGAAGACTAGGACGGCCGCACCGACCTCACCACCGCCACCAACCCCTCGCTCGGTGTCGCTGCCGAGTGATCTCATCGCCGAGGTGCTCCAGTGGCTGACGTCCAGGTCGCTCCTGGAACGAGCTCATCTCCTTGCATGGCTTCGTGGAGCGCTACCTGCAGGAGGCGGGAGAGCCGGTCCGGCACGGGCCCCCGAAGCTCGTGCTCGCGCCATTGCCGAAGCGGCACGCCAACCCTTCAAGGCGCTGCGCAGGGACTGCCATAGGATCATCGGCGCCAGGCCCTGCCGCGACCTCGTCCCCTTCAGCCGGTAGTGTGCCATGAGCTACTCCGTGTGCAACCCTTCCATCGGCGGCCTCCTACACCTCCCGCTGTGCCGCCGCGAGTGGCACGTGAGCAGCACGAGGATCGGGTTCCACGCGCCAACCAAGGAATACAAGGTGGCATAGCTCGTGTAGCTAAGGTACCCGCGGACGATGATGGAATGCCATTGCCAGGTGCGCATCTAGTGGCGGACCCACAACCAAATTTTAGAAGAGACTAGTGGAACATAAATAACGAAAGATAAACATACAAAACATAAATTAAGTTATCTTTTGCAATCTAAAATCATACATAATTAGAATAAGGACATAATAAAAATGCAAAATATAGTGAAGATTGTACCTTGTTAATAGTTAGTGTGCCTCCTAAAACCCACAAATATACATAAGTAGCCCATCTGCACTGTAGAATTAGCAAAATTAGTGATAAAATCAGAAATTGATATTATCAATAGTTATAAAGATTGAAAAAGGTATACAACATACCACTAGCTAGGATTGAGTAGTAGTAGAAGTACGAGGCAATAGCATTCCACGAGATTTCAAGTTTTGAAAGCGTGTTCTAATTCTATCATCATCAAGGCTTTTAAAAATCTCTCTCTCAGTTAGCATATCATCAAGTCACTGAACCACTCATCTGCTACTCTATTATGTAAATCTGTCTTAATAATATTCATTGCCAAAAACAACTCTCTTAACCGATGTCGTTGTCGCTGAAAGGGTCAATGTTAGCTCGATGAGGCGATAGACCAATGGGGAAGTTCTATTTTTTCCTTTTTGAACCATCTTTTGAGCTAGCTTTTGCAATATCACCACATCGATGAAATTTACACTTCTCCCGACATTGAGAACAAAGGTTTGAAGCTGATTTATTAACAACAAACAGTTAGACATGTCAAAGTCATTGGCCATTAAATTCTCCTCTCATATTTGAAGCTCCATCATAACCCTATTCTCGTAGCCTAAAAATTGATAATTGGTGCTCTCCAAACAAAGCAAACAAAGCTTCCTTCAATGCAGCAAATATACAATTTGTCACATGCTTAATACCAAGAAATCTTTCAATAACCTTCCCTTGATCATTCACAAACCTACATGCCGCAAATTTTGTTTAGTTAAAATACAACAACATTATTATATGAATAAATAGTATAACGTAGAAATATGAAACAAATGACCTACCTCACAATCACGACCATTTGCTCCTTTATTGATATATCTCGTGACTCATCAATAAGCACAGAGAAATTCCTCTCTCCAAGCTCCTCCAAAATCACCTTTGTGATCTCTTGCGCACAAGTTTTTGCAAGATCCTTTTGAATTTTGGAGAAATCATCATACAATGTAAGGGGCTTGATCAAACGCTTTCTTCACTTCCTTATTTTTATCTTTGTACCTTTCAACTAATTCTCTAAAATTCCCCTTATTGATGGAATTTGAAGACTCATCGTGTCCTTGAAAAGCTTCACCTAGCATTAGGAGAAATCTTGCACAATCTAAAGAAGCAATCAAACGAATTTTATATGCAATTTTTGACTCTCATCCATGATCAGAAAGTCTTTGAGCCACACTTGTTCTTTGATTTCTAAAATCCTCGTGGTCCCCCCTTGCAATGTTGTGATAACTACTAGGTCTACCAACAAGTTTATCAAATTTTTCTAAAGCCTTCTTCCAATTGGAATATCCTGTTGTTGTAAATATATCACTACCAGATTTTTCAGACCTTCTAGGTTTCTTGAAAAAGAAAACAATAGAAACAAAACACTGCATCCTTTGTCATACTATATTCAAACCAATCATATTTATTGTACCAACATTGTTGAAATGCCCTTAAACAATCTTCTACATTTTGTGAGGAAAATTATGGCCTTTTGGTTGGGTTGGACCTCTCAACAAATATGCCCTCCTCACTTGATCTCTAATTTCATTGTCATACTCATTAATAGATATGCGATTCGTCGGATCAGCGATGATTTCATCGGGACCAAAATCCACCCAAGCTTTCTTTACTTGACTCTCATCAGTATGAGGAGTACTACTTGTATTTTTTGAAAAATATTTATGCAATGTTCATTTCTCCATTTCTTGAAACTCTGCAAATTGATAAATAAAAATATATGAAACTATATTTCCAAATAAAATTAGCAATCATCATTACACAAATTACAAACTATATTTGTGCTTTAAATTTATACATTATGGCTTTACAGTCGGTAGTACACACTTGACAGTTGATACCCGGTCTTGTAGTTCTCAGTGAGTGAATAAGTACTAACTCCACAGCAACTCAGCCAACGTTGGCTTCAATCTTAAAATTTAAAACACCAGACAAGTAGATGATGGACGACCCGATGTCCCGATCAGATTTGAGATGTGAGAGAGTGGAGTCGTGGAGATCGAGACTCCGGCGGTGGCTCGACGGGTGGCGGCGGCTCTCGGTGGGCAGTGGCTCTCTAGCCTCGTCGCTCTGGCTGGCGATGCAGAGATGGGGAATTTTGGGGATTTATTTGACTGGGGACTAGTTCTTCGTTGGGGAATTGTTGCTTGTTTCTGGCCAAATTGGTTCAATTGTGGGTTTCAGTATTTAGTGGGATTTGCTGGGTATGTTGCATGGTTGGCCCAGTATGAATAATGCTTCTTTTACACATATACTCTTGTTCACACTTTCTACGACATCTTTCCTGACCAAGACCGCCAACGTTGACTGCCCTAATGGCATGGTGGTGGCACCCTCGCGCGGACCTAGGGTGCTACATAGGGTACCCACTCTCCCATCAAAGGTAGGGGCTGCTAGACCCCTTACCCCGTGTTCGTTTCACCACTATGCTCATTGTCAACGACCCCAAAGGCTGGTAGGAACCATCTGGTGAGCCCTGCTTGATCATCCAAGATAACCACTACATCGACGATGTCGACTTGGTGTTCACGAACGAGTGCCTCCACTAGACGCTCACTACAAAGTTCCTATTTGGTGATAATACTTGGGGCATCCTCACCTTCTTGCTTGGCGAGGAGTCCTTTGTGACAGTCCCAGCACCGCCTTTTGCCATGGCCTACGTGGTTGTATCTGGCAGTAGTATTAGTAATATTGACCCACACCTGGAGCGCATCGTCCCGAGCTGGTTGTCAGAACAGAACAAGGAGTGTTAGAGTTAGTAATCTTGTTTTCAGTTTGACGGCCGTAGTTGTATGGTCGTAGCAGTGTACGAGTTGGTTTTGGTGTTCGGGTCATGTACGAGTACGAATTGGATTGTTGAGTTCATGTCGTAATTGGGTAAGGAGGCTGTGCGTACAGGCTTTAAAAGGCAGGTAGTCGTGTAACGAGAGACACACAGAAAAACTAGAGGAAACAGAGAGAAAAGAGAGAAAGCGATCGATGTAATTGAAGCGATTGGTGTGATCGAACAAAGAGAAATAAAGAAGAGAAGAATGAGCAGTTTTGGCTCCAGGAAATCTATCAAGTATTGAGTTCGACGTGGTTCACAGATGTGGTTGTAAACGAGTTACAACCACGGCGATTGAGCAGAGGTGTCCGCAGGAGTTGAAGACGTGGTCGTAAACGAGTTACGACCATGGTCGTGGAGCAGAAGGCGTGGTCATAAACGAGGTACAACCATGGCAATCAGGTCTTCAACGTGGTCGTAAGCTTTATGATCATGGCAATCGACAGAGTCACAGCGTGGTCGTAATTGAGTTACGACTACGGTGATCGAGCCTACTACGTGGTCGAAGGAAGCACAACGCATCGTGAATGTTGTCGTAATTTTTGCTGAAGTTATGAGTACGTTGTTGGGGTTGGGAGGCGCGATTAGAGCAGCTACAATGTGGTCATAGCTAGATTCTGAGTGGTTGTAACGACTGTCAGGGTGGTCGTAACTGCAACATGTGGTATCAGAGCTTGCTGATCTTGGTGGTACCTGAAGAACATGGGAGAAGCGTCAACTTTGAATGCCCAGAGTGGGTTGATCTCCCTCTAGTACCGTACAATTACCCTATGTGGATAATGAAGATGAAGGCAAACATGCGCACCCAGAGAGTCTGGGGTGCAGTCTATCCAAAGGAGAAGGAAAAGGAGGTGGACGACAAGGTGGATCAGGCAACATTGGCCATCATCTACCAGGCGGTGCCAGATGTGGAGATGCATCAACTCACCACACTTATGTACTCCTCTAATCTGAATAAGAAGAAGATGGAGAAGATCATTGGCTCCCTCAAGGTGCATGAAAAGTTACTGAAGGGCCCTAGAGACAAGGCTGAGCAAGGCAGTGGTGACAAATCCCGTGATAAGTCACATGTCAAGTGCTTTGAATGTGGCGAGTATGGGCACTACGCGTCAGGGTGCCACAACCATATAAAGTGTTTCAACTATAACGAGTACGTGCACTATGATTCGGATTGTCGAAGCAAGAAGAAGGACGGGTAGGTGAACCTCATTCAAGACGAAAAAGAAGGTGAAGAACTGGAACTACTTCCCTCCTCATATGTTGAAAAGGCGCCAGTCTTGGTAATACTGAATGAGGATAATGTAGTGTAACAGCCCAGGTTTTTATTAAATAAATAAATAAAAATTGATAAAAATAAAATTTTAAATTAAAATAAGTATTTTTGCTGCCTAAATTTTAATTTAGTTTTTCCCTGGATTTCTGTCTTTGAAAAAGCTGGACATAAAAAGTATTTTAAGAAAAACCTAAAAATATTATTAAATAAAATGATATTTTGATTTTTTTTGTAAAAATCCTAATTAAAATTAATTATTTGGATTTATTTGGATTTTATTTGGTTTTCTGAGTTTTTAGGAGTTTAAAATCTAATTTTGAAATTAAAAAGTATTTAAGTATAAAATTATAGAGCCAACATTAGTTGGAAATAATTTTATTAAGTCCAAAATATCTCCAGTAAGTTCTCTGAATTTTTCTGGAAATTTTGGAAATTATTTCATATTTTTCTGAGGCTTATTGAATTTTCTTGCAATTTATGAAAATCTGAAATCAAAAATTAAAATCCCTCCGGCCTCCACATGGATGGCCGGGATCAGCCCACATCGCCGCCGGATCCCGCCTTCCACCCCTCCCCGCTCGCCACGTGTGCGGCCCGGATCTCGGCCACGCCGCCCATCGGCCCAATCCGCCCGTCCGCTCCTCCCCTTTCCCTCGCAGCCACCCGATCGCCTTCTCCCCCGCGTGGCGCAATCTCAGCCACCCGAGCCTGCTCATCTCTCTCCTTCTCACCCCGGCCCACCCGTCAGCCTCCCCTTTCCTCTCCCTCTATGCGCCCTCGGGCCCACCTGTCAGCTCCATCTTCTCCACCTCCTCCTTATTCCTCGCATCGCCGCCTCGTCGTCCCCACCGTCACCCTCACCACGCCTGCGCGCACCTCGGGGACCCCTCGGCCGCCCCTCCTCGCCGCCGGAGCGTCATCCCCGCCGCCGCCTGAGCATCTCCGCCGCCTCTCCCTCGTCGCCGGCTGTCCCCGTCCGCCCCTGGTATAGCTCACACCCCTGTCGTGCTCCCCGTGTGCCCCTCTCTCTCCTCCACCCCTCACCGCCGGCCGCCGCTCGCCGGCGAGCCGTGGTGCCCGAGCTCGACCACCGGCCAGCGGCCACGTCAGCTCGCCTGGCCCACGTGGCTGCCATCTGGCGCCCGGTGGCCGCCACCTCGGCAACCCCTGCCCCGTTGGCGCCACGCTGGCCGAACCCCACCACATCAGCACCCCCTTCGGTCCGTGGGCTCGGTTTTATGGACCAGGGCCCACTGTCAATTCCTCTGAGGCAGGGCTGACGCCATAAATCTGATTTTATTTTAGGAAAATAATTCCATTAATCCCTGCTGACGTCTTAAATCCCTTTTTCAGTAGAAAAATAATTCCCAAAAATCCAGATTTTCCTTTTTCTCTGAATTTAAACTTTCCGAAGCCCGTTCTTCTTCGTCCTAACTCCGATTGAGCCCATTAAAATTTCTAAATTCATCAAAAATTCCTCTCTATCCATTTATGGCCTCAATTCAAATTTTTTAAGTCAATTTTAATTTATTTTGAATTTATTTGAATTTGGTGGGTTATTTTCACGTGTAGACTTCGACGATTCGGGAAAATTTTTCAACGAAGATTCACACCAGGTTGAAGAGCAAGGCAAGTCACACTCCTTAATCATGTTGATCCTAGATTTCAAAATAAAATTATGTTGTTTTAAATTATTCTGTATGCATATTTTTATTCAACATATTTTAATTCAGTTTTAAATATAGTTAATGCCTACTTGTTAATTCCTCCCTTGATATTGAACTCCTTATACCTTGTCACCGTAGATCAAACCCTAGCTAGCACAATAGTATTGGCTAGAGAGATTTTATATCAAATGCTTAGATTGCTTAGATATAATCTTGATTTTGGGGATATCTTTTCACATAAAATGATAAGCTTTTCAAAGCTACTCTTGACTTTGGTGAGTCAAGGAGGTTTATAAAACTATTTTGAATACAAAATATAAAACTGATTTAGACTTAGGCAATTGGTTAGAGTGGTGGGTGCAGGCATGCCCTGTTGGTCGGAGCCGTAGTGGTTGACTGTCGTGCACAAGTGTATGTGGTTGAGCCTAAGTCAATTAAGGACCGGTCTGTGAGCTACTGTTGCAAAACCCTAACGTACTACCACATGACTGGTATGGGACAACCCTGGTTGAATAATTTGCAAAGTCCCAACCTGAGTCAAGTTGTAGGTTGAAAGTGAGCGTGGTTGGTGCCATGTGAAGTCTCACTTGGGTGAGCGTGGTTGTAGCCATGAGAAGTCTCACCTAGGCTCAAGAGGGGTCCCGGTCTGGTGGATTCCTTACTGGGGTGAAACCTTAGAGTTGGCTTGACCAGGTTGAAGGCTTTGCATTGTAAAGGTTTTGTTACGACTCCTTGCCGCACACCTAAGGAAGTGTGTAACTCGCGTGGCAAAAAGGGATGATCATGTCTTGTGGGTAAAGCTGTACAACCTCTGCAGAGTGTATAATCTATCCTGGATATCCGTGCCCACGGTCATGGGCATGCTGAGTAAAAGTTTTTCATGGATTAGACTTTGTTTTTCAAAAATGATTAATGAAAATGTTGTGGGTGGATGGAACCCATGAGAGAGATTGGAAACTTGTGGATTGATGGAATCCATGAGTGTTTGGAAGTGTGTGGATGGATGTAATCCATACGTGAACTTTTGGAAAAGATGGTCTGGGTGGGATGCCCGTGGATAGGTTGGTGTTTGGTCAGAGCCTGCACTGACGGTATTATTTTCAACTACAGTTACTGTTTTTATTTAGTATATTAAATTATGCAATTTCAATCTAATATTTCTTAAATGTTGTTTTATGCAAAGGGACGATGATGTTGCAATGCAAGAACAGAGATAAGAAGTTGTTGATAGGGATTTACTTTATACCAAGTCTGTACAACAACATATTTAGTCTCGGGCAGATGATAGAAAGAGAGTGCAAAGTGGTGATGTAGGATGAGTTCTTGCATATGTATGACAAGAACAGAGATTTGTTGATGAAAGTGAAAAGATCTCCAAATCGGTTGTATTAGATTTTTTAAAAACTTGTAAATCGGTTTGTGTAAAGAGTGGTCTAGAGGAGCCAAAAGACGGTAGAATTCAAAAACGCACAGCAAGCGGTGGCTCGGGCGCACAAGACAGTGAGGCTCACAGACATGCAGTTGGGCCAGGAGGTGTGCGTCCAACAGGCACGCAAGTAGATGGCATGGGAGAAAGGATGGGTGCAGTCGGCATCCATGCAGGGCAACGAGAGCATGCAGCTCGAGGCACGTCACCCCACATGCATGCAGTTGGCAGTGTGCATGCAGTCGTAGCGAGCAGGGGCTCGGGAGGTCAAGGCACTTAGGACGAAAGCCCCACATGCATGTACTTAGTGCAGAAGGTGCAGGTCATGTATACACAGCTAGGAAGGAATGTAGCCATGCAGCGGGCACTGGTTCGAGTGGTCTCACATACATGCAAGAGTAGCAGAATGCAGCGGGAGCAGTGGTCGAAAGCAAGATCACATGCTAGAGGAAGAGTGGTGCTGGTGAAGGAAGAGTGGGCAAGCACAGCAAGTGGAAGATGACCAGATATAGAAATGAGGACGAAGAGACAGCTGTAGGAGCAGGTGCTCCAGCCCAAGCAGGCATGCAAAGAAGAAGCAGAAGCAAGAGAGAAGATCAGCGTGATCAAGATGGAAATACAAGATTAAGGAGGTGATTGGCAGAGTCAATAATCTTGTTTTCAGTTTGATGGTCATAATCGTATGGTCGTAGCAGTGTACGAGTCGGTTTTGGTGTTCTGGTCGTGTACGAGTACGTTTGAGTTGTGTAAGAGTAAAGTCGTATACAAGTACGAGTCAGCTTGTTGAGTTCGTGTCGTAGTCATAGTCGGGTAAGGAGGCCGTGCGTGCAGGCTTTAAAAGGCACACAGTCGTGTAACGAGAGACACACACAAAAAAAAGAGAGGAAGCAGAGATAAAAGAGAGAAAGCGATCGGTGTGATCGAACAAAGAGAAATAAAGAAGAGAAGAAGGAGCGGTCTTGGCTCCAGGAAATCTATCGAGTATTGAGTTTGACGTGGTTCACAGACGTGGTCATAAACGAGTTACAACCACAGTGATCGAGCAGAGGTGTCCGCAGGAGTTGAAGACGTGGTCGTAAACGAGTTACGACCTGACCGTGGAGCAGAAGGCGTGGTCGTAAACAGGATACAACCACAGCAATTAGTCTTCAACGTGGTCATAAGCTTTACGATCACAACGATCAACAAAGTCATAGTGTGATCATAATCGAGTTAAAACTACGGTGATTGAACCTACTACGAGGTTGAAGAAAGCGCAGCACAATATGAACATGATCGTAATTTTTTGCTGAAGTTACGAGTACGTGATCGGGGCTGGGAGGCGCGGTTAGAGAAGCTACAACATGATCGTAGCCAGACTCTAAGTGATCGTAACGACTATTAGAATGGTCATAACTGCAACAAGGAGATCTACACATCGGCCGGCACGTCCTGGCGGAGCTTGATGGGTGCCTGTGCAAGATGTGTGACTTCGCGTCCGTGCTAACCTGGATGACATGTTCGAGATACGGAAGCTCAAGGGCTACGAATTGGGGGGGGGGGGGGGGGGGGCGTGGTCGCTAGACTACCATATCAACCTACCATGACACATGGCAGAGCCGCTCATCAAGCCGTGGCTTGTAGTTCCACTCTCTTACGTCGGCAGTGGCTGTGATTCCTCCATGGAGAGCAGGAAGGTCTTTCTCACGATGATGGGCGCATGAGGTGCACGTCGACGACTCGGAGATGAACACGCTTCAGACGGTGGGCTCCATGACAGATGATAACAGGAGCAATTGTGAAATGCCGTTTTACATGGACAACCTTTTTGCATCTTGTGCTGTACCATGATAGCCCTGTTTAGATCGTCGGCATGGAACACGACAAGGACATGATTGGGTTACTCTGTTATCCTCTCGGAAGATGGACGCCTTACTAAGGCCCGTTCCAAATAGTTTCTAGCTTTTGCCTTTTAGAAGCTAAATTTTGAACAGATCAGCTTCTCAACGTGGTTTCTATGAACTGCTTGTAAGAATCACTATAGGAGGTGCTTTAAACGGAGTGACTTAATGCGAGTGTCTCTTACTCCAACAACCTCTCTTACAAGCAGTCGAAAACCACAACATTGAACAGGGCCTAAACCGACACTTAGGAAGGTGCGACCGGGCCTATGGCCTACTCGGTTTCTTAGCCTTCCATGACAGATGAGTGCATACCAAATATTCCTAGAGGACATTAGGCTATAGAGGCTTATCAATATGTACCAAGAGATTGTCAGTATAAAGAAGTCTAAGGATTGCACCATCATCTTGTGTCAATTTTTTTCTCTACTTTTACTCTTGCTAATTACTCTCTCTATCGACAAATGTAGATCGTTTTTGATTTTTTACGGTCTTCAATACAAAACTTTGACTATGATTTATTATCATAATATACTAGCAAAAATAATAAAAATATATATTAAAAAAGAATTTTGCAAGATAAATTTAATGGTATTATTTTCATATAGTTAATTTATATACTTTAGCATATATTATGATCAAAGCTTGAAAATATTTACCTTATAAAAATCCACGACGACCTATATTTATAGAGAGAGTAAGTATATTGATTAACTATTTAATCGCTCCGGGAAAATAGTTTTCTGACAGTCCCGTGGATTCAGTGCCTTGCCAACCGAGACAACAACGTTTTGTTTGTTAAGTACGATACGAAACATGACACGTGCTTAATACGATTTAGCTAACAAATCTGCATGCTGCACCTATGTAATTTCTTTTAAATGGATTTTTTTAATTTTCCACCCATTAAATGATAAAAGTTTTAGGCCGGTGCTTATATTTAGATACGATGGGCATGAATTGAGCCCATGAACCCAAATGAAAGCACGGGCCCAAAATACCAATTCGCAGCACCCACCACCCACGCCTGGCGCGGGAAACCCACAAAACCCTAGGGAAAAAAAATTCCTAGGCTCTCGCGCTGAGCTTGGCCGCCACCACCATGAGTGCTCCCATGGAGATCTCCTTCGATCCCCATCCTTCTCCACCCGCTGTGCCCGCCTCAGCTTCCACCCCACCCATGGCGCCTGCCGCCGCCGCCGCCGTCGTGGTCTCCTCCTCGCCGCAGCCGTCGGCGCTGGCCGCGGCCGTGCCCTTCCAGGCCGACGACAGGGTGCTCGTATCAGGTGGATGCTGATTTTCCCGCTTCGGTGCCTCGCCCCAGAGAACGCGTGATTAGTGTGGTTTGGGAATGCTGATTTGGTGGGGTTGTTTTTTTGTGCCTGCAGTTGAGGTGCTGCTGCACGCCACGAGCACAGCTCGCGCCGAGGACGTCCAGGCGGCGGTGGAGAGGTCAGGTCGCTGCTTGTTCTAGTTAGATTTTGTTCTCAACTTAATTTTGGTTATTGTTTTACGAGTGGGTGATGTACGGGCGGCTTAGGTGGGCTGGTTTAGAGATAGTGGGGTTCTGGACATGTGGAAGGATTTGTTTGAAGGAAGTTGGTGAAGATGTGGTTTTGCAATGTTGTTACTGGGATGCGTTGTGAGAGTTGGTAACCGGTAGTACCTGAATTTGGGTGGAAGTAATACAAATGTTGGGTAACTAACGGCTTGTGTTGCAGCAAATTGGGGGTAATGTAACTTGTGAAATCAACGTGGCAAACTAGCAGAGTCGTCAAAACTTTCTAGTAGGTATCTCAGAGTAGGATCTGATTTTAAGAAAATATCAGATAACTTCTAAGTTCTGTAACAGATTATTAACAATCAGGTAGAGATTCGTGATGTGTCACGTGCTTATAAGCCAATCATTCCAAAAATTATACCAGTGCTCATCCTTGGCTTATTGAAAAATCTGTAGAAAGCAGTAAAGGCATTCTAAAATTCTATCATCTGTAGTGGTATGTTCAGAACAGAACATCTAATAGTTTGCCTTTTTTTTCCTATTGAGGATGTAATGACTAATGAATGCTGAAGGTATGAAACTAACATAGTTTCCTGACGAGAGTTTCCAGGCTTTTATACTAACTCACAGGATCATTATTAAATTTGCACAATTATTGGCATCTTCTCTTACAAGCCATTATTAACACATGTTATTGCTCACACTTAAAATTTACTACTCGCTTGCTCAATCAGGATGTTAGAAACTCGAAGCTTAAGCTATGTTGATGGTCCTGTCCCGATTCCTGCTGATGATCCTTTTCTTCTCGAAAATGTTAAAAGGATCCAAATCTGTGACACCGGTATGATGATTCACTTAATCTAGAAGTGTGCTCTCTTGACTTCTGTTACTTAAGTAGCTCTTGTTCTGATTTTTTGCCTTTTACATAGATGAGTGGGTTGAGAATCACAAAGTTCTGTTATTTTGGCAAGTGAAGCCTGTTGTGCATGTGTTCCAGGTACACTACTATTAATGGTTTCTGCCTTAATCATTTTAGTTCTTTCCACACATGATTTTTTTGGTGTGTTGACATGTTGGTTATCTTGTTTCTTTGTTCAATTACATGATAATTGCTAGAGTTGTTTCATCTTGACATCATAAGCCTTCTTTCTAATGCTGTTGAGGTGCTAGATTTTTTGTTGCTTTGACTCAAATTTCACACTATTTTCTCTGGAGACATCCAAAGTTACTTTCTGCATTCCATCACTGATCCTGAGGAATAGTTTCTTTTCAAGAGATAAATTACTCCATGTTCTGTATCCAAACAAAGAGACAATGCTTTGGTTTTGATTTGTTGTACCACAAGCTGATTTCCTTATGCCGCAGCTGAACGAAGATGGTCCAGGTGAGGAACCAAGTGAAGACGACACACTCTCTAGCTTCAATGAGTGGGCTCTACCTGCCAAAGAATTTGATGGATTGTGGGAAAGGTTTGTTTGAAATTATTTTATCCTTAACCAGTACAATCTCTACCTTTTATTCTGTTGGTGATCTCATCAGTGTTTGCAGCTTACTATATGAAGTTGGTCTCAAGCAGAGGTTGCTGAGATATGCTGCTAGTGCTTTGCTGTTTACTGAAAGAGGTGTAGACCCATGCCTTGTTTCGTGGAACCGGTAAGCAGCTTTCACATTCATACACACATTCAGAGACTGAACATGTCATCTGAAGTAGTATTTTTGTTGAAGTTTTTCCCTCCTAAGATTAGCTGCATTGAAATGACATGTGTGCCTACTGCTGGCAATTCCATGCACTAGGCAGCACTGATCTACCCCTTCCTTTCTTGTGTTGGTCTGATGATGGATGTTGTTTGGTGGAATAGTGTGTACAAAATATTACAAAAGAACTGCACCTTAATTGTCAAGAGATGTTTACTCAATGTAGAGATTTTGATGTAAATGCCTGAGCATTTTGTGAGAAATTAGTCATCTTAATACTCATGTAGGTGTGCATTTGAAATTATGCTAGTAAGCGTTCCCATGCAATGCACTTTTTTCCAGTATATCTTGTTTCAAAATAATATTACTGATAATCAGTCCACATCGCTAAGGAAAAAATGAAAATGGAAATAATGTTTAATAGTATCATTTCCCACGTAAGATAGATACCATTTTGAAATTTTTGAAAGATTTATTGAATAAACAAAATCAGTTACAGGCAGACATTCTAATAAAGTTGAAAATTACTGCAGACAAGATCATTTTGTCTGTATTGTAAGTCATATAACAATGCTACCCACCAAGGCCGCAATCAAAACATCTATGTGATGCTTCTTGACCATCATATGGAACATACAACTCATCATTTTTAAGTTTGTATCGTAGTCTGAACTCCACTTTATACAACTCATCATTTTCCCATTCTCATGTACACAACAAAAATGGCGGTGGTAAAATGTGGTATAAAACAACACGAATGACAGTAAAAAAGCGAAAGTACAAATCATTAATCACCTTAAAAGGGTTTTGAGGTTTCTTTGTCCTTTTCCACCCATCCTTCACAGAGCAAAGTCTGAAATATATACCAAGCAAAAATAACCATGGGAAGTACCGACAACAAACTGAGTGGCCATTGTAAACTTGGTGGGACTGATTTATTAGTCTTACACAAAAACAGCTACATTCACAATATGTACATGAAAGTCCAAATTTCATCATATTTTTTATCTTAAAGTTACATGTAATAATTAATCCCACTATCGTTAAAGCTATGGAACATCATTATACGTAGAAGATCTGAATGTGCTTCCCATTAAAGCATCAACCATTAGGAGAAGCAAACAGAGAAATAACCAGTGATCCGTGGTTCCAACCCTTACAGATAAGTCCCACTATCAGGAAAAATACAGAGTACCATTACCTGGACCTAAGATCCAAATGTGCTTTCCATTGAAGTACCCATTGGGAGAAGCAAAGAAAAAGGTATCGGAAGAAATAATTAAAAATGAGAATGAATGCAATGTCTAGCTTCATGCATGGCACCCAGGCACCAAGGAATGGCAACCAGTGGCCAGCACATGTTTTTGTGCACCCTTTTCCATCTCAGAAAGATATACTTCAAAATATTATCTGCAGCAAAACAATGAGATATCATCATTTTTTTTCTACGCTAGCTCTATAGACTCCAAAGGTAGAAATATGCACAAAGGCAAATGCAAAAACTGGGCATAAAGCTCAGAAATGAAGAGCAAAACACCTTGCTGAAAGGTTAGGCCTAAGGAATCTGCAGTGTTCCTGGTTGGATCACTCTTTAAGCCCAAATTACCTGGTAACACAAAAAAACACACCCAACTCTGGTAAGACAAAAACCGGTAGCAAGCATAAATGACCAATTCAGCGGCATTGAGAGTGCAGACAAAAGCACAACAGAAACTGAAACATACTCCTGATGTGGTGGCAGCTTCTGATGATACAAATGTTCTCCTTCCAAGTTCCAGGAGGTAGTCCCCCTGTCTCACAGGATCCTAACAATTAGGGAAATTAAGAGTGCAAAATAAAGAAAATCGTTACCTTGTGTACACAAACGAAAAATTGCTCAAACCTGAAAGTCACATGGGCATCCAATCTTGGGGAGGGAGAGGGGCAGAGACCAGTATATCCTCCATATTAACAAACAATCCAGACTTCTTAGCTGAACAGATGAAAGAATGAAAGCAATAGGAATAGTACACACCTTGATCTTGTGGCAACTGTTCTAAGCCCCAAATCAAATAGTCTTGTGGTTAATTCCCTATCCTAAACTACAGCATACAGATAAAAATCAACCCAATCTTGATTGCAGTTTGCAATCCTTCTTTAATCCTATGGGAACGAAATACGCTGGAACAAATGAAAGAAAGTAACAGGGAAAAAGCATGCACCTTGATCTTTTGGCAACTCGTTTGATTTCTCCTGTGGGGTGGGTGTGTGTTTGTGTGTGTGTGTGAGAGAGAGGTCGCCGTCATAGGCTGTGGCATGGAGGGCAGAGGGGTCGAAAGGACTTGGGAGGGGTGGAAGGTGAGGAGGCCGGGAAAGGAGAGGCGCAGCAATGTCGAAGAACCCCGCACCAGGAAAAGAAGGTGTAGCGAAGAAGAAGGGAGAATGGGGTGGCGATTGCCTAAGCCAGGAGAGAGGCACACTCGCCTGAGTGCCTGGTGCGGGGAGAGGAGGTGAGTTTGTAGTATTTGATTAGGTACAGTGATTAGCAATGGTATTAGTGGTATTAGAGGATGGGAGAGGGCATTCAGTGCGTGATTAATTGTAGTAGTAATTGTGGGGGTAGACGGAGAAGGGCCGGTCGGCGAGGGGGCGGAGGCGCACGCACCGTAGGAGCGGGAGCGCAAGGGAGAGAGAGGGGAGTAAACATGTTTTAATTGGTCATTAAACTTGCGCTAATCTTGGGCAGGAGTCCAACTCCAAACGTAAGCCATCGGATCTGATAGATGGATGCCAGTGATGTTTCGGATCAGCCAACCACTTTAATGCAGAATTTCAAACTGATATTTTTAATATTAGTATAGAAAATTGTTCTTCATTCTTTTAAATCTTTATATTTTTAACAAAAAATTTCAGGATTGTACTTTTGCATGGTCCACCTGGAACAGGAAAGACTTCCTTGTGTAAAGCACTAGCTCAAAAGCTTTCTATTCGCTTCAAGTCAAGGTCCGCGCTGAATGAGATACAAAACTAATTAATTTGTAATAAATGTTGTGTTATACGTTACTATCACGTTTTTTGTAGGTATTCTATGAGTCAATTGATTGAAGTCAATGCCCATTCGTTGTTCAGCAAGTGGTTTTCTGAAAGTGGAAAACTGGTATGAGTTTTTTGCGTTCATGTTATCATGCCTGTTACAGTGTGCATTTTCACATGCTGAAATCACATTAGCATCTTATGGTACTTTTGTTATGTTAATGTTTGTGCACCATTTTGCCTGGGATGGAAAATTACTCTTCTTATGAACATTTTGGAGTTTTTGTACTGAATTGGACCCACCACAATTATCCACTGGACATACAGCTTCATTTCCTTCTTACATTGTACGTACCATACCTTGCCCTTCTGTAGGTAGCCAAACTTTTCCAGAAGATCCAGGAGATGGTGGAGGAAGAAAGCAACCTGGTATTTGTATTGATTGGTATGTTCTTGGGCAGTGACATCATCACTCCAAAGTGAAAGTAACTAGACATTAGACAAGTTCTCTCTGCATGATCTGTGAAATGGCTAGCTCAGTCCACCATTTGTTCATCTTGTACATGCATAATTTAAGTAGAATTTTCATTTCAATGCGATTTACTTTCACAAATATCTCTACACTAAAGAAATAATGAGCCTTGTTCAGTTACATAATGAGCCTTGTTCAGTTACTTGACATATGGGTGGAGGAATCATCATAAAAAAGTATAGTCTTTTTTTCGTGAATAGAGAGAATAGAGATCATAAAGTAGTTTATTGAAACCAGAACAATTTTACTTTCCTGAGTTTCCTCGGCATTCCCTCCTGGTTGAAGGCTAGCAAAACACATTGTAGTACTGTAGAATGCTAGCTGAACCTTGAGAAATTAGTTAATTTTGCTTTGCTGCTGCATGCTGTATTTTTCAAACCTTAATCTTATTTATGATATTTATGCATTCTGATAATGTAATATTGTAGATGAAGTTGAAAGCCTTGCTGCTGCCAGACAGGCTGCCATATCTGGCTCTGAACCTTCAGACTCCATTAGGGTAAAGTTTTCATCAGTTTTTCTTTTGCAATGTATTATTTCTCGGGTAATGTTTACATTGTCTTCTTTAATTGTGCAACCTTCAGGTGGTAAATGCATTGCTAACACAATTGGACAAACTGAAGTCTTGGCCAAATGTTATCATTTTGACAACATCGAATATCACCACAGCTATTGGTATTGATTTTCTGCCTTTTGACTTCTATGAAGTTAACCATTCATCGCCTGATGGCCTATTGTGTCATTTCTGTATACAAAGTTGGTGGGAGCTTTTGCATGATTATCTTTGTCTTTTGAACAGCAGTACTGTAAATGATCAACATCTGGACAAATTTGGACGTGCTTGTTTGTTGTTAGTTGGTCAAGTGAATCACTGCACAGTGCACAGTGAGGAGAGAGGACTTGAACAGCAAACATGATTATGTTCTTTGGGGAAATTGTAAATTTTTGTAACAGCTCATTCCCCACCTTTTTTGTAACTGAAATTACATCATACCTAAAATTAAGATCATGTTGCCAGCAACAAAGAGAAATCAATTGTGCTCAGTAGAGAGATCAGCAACAATCAGAAATGCTTAGTTATGGGCATTCATTCTCTTATTTTAATTTGTTTTGGAGAATAATCTGTAGCTTTATAAAATATTTTTTAAACATATATTGACTCTTACAATCAATAAATGCTAACTCTTATCTAGTTTGCAGATATTGCATTTGTTGACAGGGCAGACATTAAGGCATATGTTGGACCCCCCACACTTCAAGCACGATATGAAATTTTGAGGTCGTGCTTACAGGAACTTTTACGAGTAGGGATTCTTACATATCCTCAGGTACTTGTTCTTGCTGCCAACTTGGTTCTTATAATGCTTTCACTTTTTCATTATTGTACGTCAGTACCAGAGTTGCTTCGGATTTGCACATGGGGCACCTGATCTGAGAAAAATCATTTTTGCACCTGAAATGATGCATGGACTAAAATAGCTTTGTGAGACTTCAGTTTTCGGCTTTCATGCAATCTCTGGATCTTAAAAGGGTTTTTTTTTTCTGCACATGCAGGGTTCTAATCTGCCTTGTATTCTGAATTATTCGACCCTGAAGGAGAAGGAGCAATGTCCTGAGGCTAAAGAACCGCATGGTACACTTCATCTCTCCAAATTACTCTCTGAAGCTGCGAAACTGTGCGAGGTAAATAACAAAACTGATACACATGCGGGCTATCTGCTCTAGCCGAAACATTTCCATCAGGCTGACAGTGGCAGTTTTTTTAATCTTTTACAGGGATTAAGCGGAAGATCATTGAGAAAACTTCCTTTCCTGGCACATGCTTCTGTTGCCAACCCTTCGTGCTGTGACGCTTCTGCTTTCCTGCATACGTTAATACAGACTGCGCGAAGAGAGCTCTCGGAATCACGTGGTTAATTCCACGGTGATTACTTGGAATACCAAATGGCTAACAGTTCGATCTTGGGCTAATTCAAATCCTGAGGTGCCAAAATACAAGTAAATCCAATCCATCTTTAGATTTAGAACAGCAGCAGTTCAGAATAGTTGTGGCTGTTGTTTCAGTACTTTCGATCTTCTGTAAATTGTTACAGTAGGAGACTATCTTAAGGGACGTCACCTTGTTACTTATCATGAAGTTAATGCCATATTTTGGTGACCGAATCAGATTCGTTTCCAGTTGTTGAAACTTGAAACGGAAACACTAGTGTACATTATGCAGTATGTTTTTCTTATGAAAGCTGCTACCCACGCTATCCCGTTGGAAGTGCTTCCTAATTTGTCAGCAAAGTTTCAGAGAGTTTCATGTTTCATCAAAAGTTTCAGGTTTGAAACATCAGCCAAATTTCAGAAGCTTTCACACATGTTTTGAAAAGAGTTTCAAGTTTCATAGAGTTTTAGCACGTTTCAAAGCTGTGATCGATTTGGTTTTAGCTTTTAGCTTCTGGCTTATTTTTCACTATTCATAAATTGTCTTTTTCTGAACTTTTGGCTTTTTGTTAAGCTTTTTTGCCGGTTCTTTTTCCCCGTATTTGTTTGTATTATACGTAATGGGCTAAAATATTTTTTATATTTTTTAATTTTTTAAATTTAATTATGCTAAATAAACCTCTGTTAGCTACAGTGTTTTTCAGCCATAAACCACAAAAAAAGCCCAAATGATCACCAAGCACGTTTCAGAGAGTTTAAGTGTGTTTCAGAGAGTTTCAAGCAAGTTTCGTACCGTTTCAAGTTTAAAAGCTATAGCATGATTAAGCTAGGCTTCAAGTTTCAAAAAAATGTTTCATCCAAGTTCCAAGTTTTGTTAAGTACCGTATTCAGGTTTTAAGCAAATTTTAACATGTTTCAGTCAAGTTCCATGCGTGAGTTCAAGCAAATATCAAGTTTGAAGCGAGTTTCAAAACTAAAACTTCGAATTTCAAGTAAGTTTTATCAAGTTTTAGGATTCAAAAACAAGTTTCACGAAATTTTCAAAAAATCGAGAGATTCAACGTGTTTTCAAGCAAGTTTAACAAAAATCATGTGCAAGTTTTAGAATTTGTACAAGTTTTAGAAAATTTTAGCAAAATTCAAACCTATTCAATAGAACAAATCGAGCGATAGCACTTGCTCACAGGTGGCCATCACACTACACAGGCTTGTTGTAGCCATGCCCGACGTTGCTACACATGGTCGCAAAGGCACTCGTTTACGGCCGCGACATTGGATCACCCCAACCCACAGCCACCGCACGTGTCCATGCTGTGCCTTCGTGAGCCTTGGGCTCGCATGAGCCTGTGCCCAGTACAGGCTATTCTGCACCTTGCATCACCAGACACATCACCTACTTGTGCACCACCAAGATCCCTACAGTCACCAGCTCTCCCGCACTCCCCCATGGCTGTTGCGCCCGTGTGGCTAAGCTCACTAACAATGATCACTCCCCTTCCTTTTGTTACACTCCTCACAAACTCGCGTGTAAGTGGAGTCAACCATGGAGAGAGAGAGAGAGAGAGAGAGAGACGGAGGAGTAGATGAGATTTTGGATGAGTCCAAGCCAAACAAGTGGATGAGAATGAGTGTAGCTAGATGTCTTAAGCCTGCTTCAAGTGGCTTTGGCTTTCTATTTAGAGCACGTCGATTTTTTTAATTTTAGTCTTTTTGTTTTTCTTTGTATTGTTTGTGAAGATATAATGGTGTTTTCATTTGTTTCTTATTTTTCATTTCCATTAATTCAGTGGCTAAGAAAAAAACTAATAACTGTTATAGTGCAATTTTAGCTAAAAACTAAAAACTGCAACCAGAAACTGCAGTCATAAGTCGGTTAGAGCGACCCCTTAGATCATTGATATATCCCATGGCTTTACTTTATACTGTCGAATAGCTAGAAAAAGATCATCTTTTCTTATTGCTCATTTTTGCATGTTACATTACGCTGGCGGAGACGGAAATTGACGAGAGTGTTTAGCCTGGCTTCAGCTTCTTTACGTTGAAAGGAAGCAAGGACAAAACACCAATTTTTTCAGTCATTTTCAGAAACTGAAAGTTAATCTCTATTACTTAAAAAGAAAAATTGTTGATAATGGATCATCCCACTTCACGATTTATCTGCCTTTTAAAAACCTTTCAATTTGATCGGTCATCCAGATCAGACGGCCGCTCCACCTCCCCACTCGCGAAGAACTCCCCTGCTTGCGCTATCTTCCCCCAAATCGAACCGTGACACGCACCCGCCTCCTCCCACATTCGACGCTGGGGCCTGGGTTACGGAATCCCACGCTTCCTCCCCTTCGCGCCGTCCTCCATCCAGCGCTGCCGCTCCTATCTCCCTCCTCTCTCGTTTGCTGGATCGCTCCCATCTCTCTCTCCCTCCCGGCGTACGGTGGTGAGATCGAGCGGATCCGGCCGTCGCCAAGCGTGACGTCGCCAGATCCGGCAGTGGAAGTGGGTCCATTGGCAGTGCTTCTGGCGGCCTATCCTTCAGTGGAAGTGGGTCCATTGGCAGTGCCGCTCAGGATTCTGGGATTCGCCCCGAAAGGGCCGAATTTCGGTGGGATTCGTCCATTTCGGACAGGCCCGAGAAAAAATTGAGCCGGACAAATTATTTCGGCCTAATTTGAATTTTCAGCCCAGCCCAAGGTGTAAAGTGTAAACCAGATACCAGCCCACGAATGCCTTGCTATAAAAACACAAGCACAACTGAAAACCCTAGGTTTCATTTTTCCTCCTGTTCACCTGGCCAGCGGCGGCGGCGGCTGACCTAGCGCCGTGCGCACGACGCACCCAGGGCCAGTGACGACGGATCTTCCTTCCACTCCACAGCGACGGCGGATCTCCCTTCCACTCCACCCAGCATCTCCCCTTCCACTCCTCTCCTCCCCTACAGCCATATCGTCCCCTCCTGTTCACCTGGCCAGCGGCGGCGGCTGGCCTAGCGCCGTGCGCACGGCGCACCCAGGTCCCAGGGCCAGCGACGGCGGATCTCCCTTCCACTCCACCCAACATCTCCCCTTCCACTCCTCTCCTCCCCTACAGCCATATCGTCCCCAATCACTAATCGTTGGCGCCATCAACACCCAATCACCGAGCTGCTGGTATGTATGTCCGACCGTGATGGATGCTTTGTGTGATTCCTGCTATGCATCGTCTCATCCATGTGGTGTTCTTGAAGATCATCGATTTTGGGTACAGCCCTGCTCATGGAGAGCAGTCTTCTACGGCGTGGGTTGGGCGGCAGCGGCATCAGCCAGATGAGGGACAGGGGTAGTGCAAGCATTGGAGTTGGTGATGCATCAGATGGGCATGCAAGGGCTGCAGCACCACGGCCGGCACCAGCTGCAGCACCACAGCCAGCAACAGCTTATGAAGGTATATGTAAAACAGAGTGTCCTGTTTTGTAGAGATCGACATCACAACTGCAAGCCTTGTATTTTTACATGTAACTCAAATGTTCAGTCTTTTGTAGAGATAGTTTGTATGTTAATCTGTGCAGTCTTCATGTAACTCAAATGTTCTATTTTTACATTAAGGTTCAATTTGCCAAGTGCATGTCAGAATCTGTGCAGAAACAAGAAGGATTAATTAGTATGGCTGATACATTGTCTCCATATCATTTAGCAATGCAAACTATTTTTTATAGTGACCAACTAGCTGATTGGAATGCATATTTTGCACAATGCCTATTTACTGATGGTATGTGAATCTGTTCTTGAGGGTTTTTCCTTAAATTGTTTGTGGATTGGATGGGTGTAATGTAGTTTTGCAAGAGCATGAAGTACGTGCTATCAGTTTTTCAGTTACTGCATGCGTTTCAGTTTTTAGTTATTGCGTCAGTTTCAGAGTTTAGTAATTGCGTTCAGTTTCAGTCTTTAGATGTTAGCTAATGCTTTCAGTTTCCTGTTTTACTGCCACGGTTCAGTTTCATGTATTGATGAGTTTGTGGTGCAGTTTGTAGTTTATGTTTTCTATAAATAAAGAGAAGTGTAAACCCGAAAAGCTGCGGAAGTTTGAGCAACACAAATCTATTTTGTGTCCAGTGTCATCCAGTATATAACTATATGGCTGCTATTCCTCTATGATTAGTTTAATAGTAATTAAATTAAATTCTCAAGTTATTTTCATGTTTTTATTGCTGATATTGTGCTTCTGGAATGTAGAGGTTAATGATGGAAACATTAATAAGGTGTGGATGCATGACACAAAGCTTGCTGGCCAAGGTTTCAAATGTGGGTACTGTGGGGTTACAAACAGAGGTGGAGGTGCAACAAGGCTTAGGGACCATCTTGGCTGTATAGTTGGTGAAGTGAAGTCATGCAACAATGTGCCCAGAGCTGTGCGGGATGCAATGAGGGAGTTACGGAAGGCATCAATGGACAATAAAAGAGAAAAAAGGGAACGCATGCTCAGGTTGGAGCGAGATCTGATGCAAGGTCTGCAAGGTGAAGAAGTGATTGATCTTGCAAGTGATGAAGAAGAACAAGTCCGTCTGGATATTAGGAAACAATTGGGAGATAAGAACCTTTCTCGTGCAATAGAGAGAAGGTGTGGGAGTGGCAAAGGTGTTCGTGTTTCTATTGGTAAAAGGAGTGTCACTGCCTTCTTTGACAAGGATTTGGCACGCAGCAAAGCATCTGTGCAGCCTAGGATTGATACTGCACTTCAAGGGGGATCTAGAGAGAAGCTTGGACAAGTATGGGCAAAGTTTTTCCATGCGAACGACATTCCTGGGCTGAAAGCTGATTGCCCGTACTTTCGGAGTGCAATTAGGCTTACTCAGCAGCTAGGCACTACAGCACAGATTCCTACATCACATGGAATTGATGGGGAATTGTTGCAAGCAAACTTTGAGGAAGCCGAAAACTCTCTTGAACAATTCAAGCAAGGTTGGAAGTAGTATGGTGTGACTATCATGTGTGACTCATGGACAGGACCTACCGGCATGGCCATCATCAACTTCATGGTGTATTGTAATGCACGCATGTTCTTCCATAAGTCAATTGATGCATCTGGGCATAAGCAAAGTGCTGGTAAGCTGTTATTGCCACTTATCTTCTTTCATCTCCTTTAAGTTTATTCCACGCAATCAATTTTTACTGTTAAGCTGTTAGTATATATTGTTTAGATGGGCATGTACCTACTGTTAAGCTGAAAATGTATCTACTGTTAGTAACTTAGTACATGCAATTAATTTCAAAAGGTGAAAGTTAAGCTGAAAGTACCATGCAGATTTTATACATGGTACCTACTGTTAAGCTGAAAGTTACTATATTTTGGTACCATGTAGATTTTATACATCGGCAGATTAGAAATGTGGTTGTTGAGATTGGCCCTGAATTGGTAGTCCAAATTGTCACAGACAATGGGTCAAACTACAAGAAAGCATGTGAGAAGCTCATCGAGGAATACAAGCATATTTTCTGGCAGCCATGTGCTGCTCACACTATCAACCTCATGTTGAAGGACATTGGCAAGTTCCGAAGGGTTGCTAATGTTGTTGCAAGTGCTAAGCATATTTGTAGGTTCCTGTACAACCATAACAGGCTACATGATGAGATGAAGAAGAAGATTGGTGGGGAATTGATAAGACCCAATGCTACTCGCTTTGGAACTGTATTTATGTTCCTCCAGAGTTTCCTTGACAAGAAAGAAAATCTCCGAGCTTGGATGGTTTCACAAGATTGGAAGGAGAGTGACTGGAAGGATGAGGAGTACTATGAGTACACGGAAGCTTGCTTGACAAGTTCTACATGGTGGTCGGCACTGAAGTGGGTAGTAGATGCAGTGAAACCACTCTATTTGGTGCTGCGATATGCAGATACACAGAGGTCATGTACACTTTCTGGGTTCAAGCCAAGGATGATGGCAGCCATACATGCAATGGAAGCTCAGCTTGGTGTGGGAACAAGGCAGTTTAATCGGTTTCTGAGTAAGGTGACAAGGAGGGTTGAAAATATGGAAAGAAACACATTAATGGTTGCAGGTATTGATACAGCTACTAAATTTCATTATTACATGTGTAGTGCTCCCATAAATTCTAACTCTTTTCCACCTTTCTCATGTAGCTGTTGTTCTTGATCCTGAGACCCACTACAGGCACAACTTTTGCAACAAACCAGAATATTCTTTAGCACTAACAGACGCAATAGAGAAGATGGCACAAACGCCTGATGATGCTGTTCAGGCAATCAAGGAAATAGCAGTCTTTCGGGAGTGCCTTGGGAGGTTCAATCGGCCCACAGCACGTGCTGGAGCATCATCTATGTCCCCAAGTAAATCTCATCTAGCCTAATACACTGTATGTTGGATGCTTGCTTAAGTTTGGGAGATGAATGTGAGAGATCCAGGTGCTATAATTGAGTAGTCTAATTGTAGAGCACCCCTTGTTTCAACATGTCCATCAAAATGTTGCAATAATGGGCCTGTTCGGCTGCAGCAATAAGCTGCTGTTGCTGCAGCTTTTTTGTCTCTCTCAATTTACTGTAGTGACAGCACCAGTAGGCTGCAGCAGCAGCCGAACAGGCCCAATGCTAATTCACTATTTTAGTT
The DNA here is from genome assembly GCA_017311315.1 of Dendrocalamus latiflorus. Classification (NCBI taxonomy): domain Eukaryota; kingdom Viridiplantae; phylum Streptophyta; class Magnoliopsida; order Poales; family Poaceae; genus Dendrocalamus; species Dendrocalamus latiflorus. The sequence continues at coordinate 36,324,292 of CM029628.1, forward strand.
ACATGTCCATTGAATTGTTGAATCCGTGCTTTTTCTTGTGGCTAATTTCCATTCTCATTTGGCAGCTGATTGGTGGTTCCAGTTTGGAGGAGAAGTGCCTACCTTACAGAAGTATGTATTACGTATCGTTTCACAATGTGTGTCATCTAGTGGCTGTGAGAGAAATTGGAGCACTTTTGCATTGGTGCATACAAAGATTAGGAACAAGCTAGGCTATGACAAGTTGCACAAGCTTGTGTATGTCCGTTATAACTTGAAGGAGCGTATCCGAGAGGATAGTGGATACCAGCAGAAGGACAAGGAAATTGATCCATGTGCTATGATGTTGGATGCTACAATATTTGATGAGAACAATCCAATATGGGACTGGCTAAATAAATCTATGAATGATGCAGGCCCTAGTTTGGATGATCTATGTCGAAGCCAGCTGGACAATTCATCTCGTGGAAAGAGGGCTAGGGTGGACGAGGAGATTGAGTTTGAGTTGGAGGAAAGTGATGAAGGACATGAAGAGGATGAGTTTGAGGATGCCTTAGCTGAAGGTGATGATGATGACAGTGCTGATGAAGACAATTGTGATGATGATGAGAATGTGGAAACTGCACCAAGAGTTGAAGAAGACAAAGAAGCTTCAGGTGAGGGAGATTGTAATCCTAATAGCCACAGATCTGGAAGACTCCAGCAAAAAAGGATGAGGATTCAAAGCCTCTCTAGTCTCTACGAGAGAGAGTAGCATGACTCTTCTGTCAAGGTACTATGCTCTGTTCACTACTATGGTACCTGTATATATAATTGCTGCTTCTATATTTGATTGTTGTGTATTTCCATAAATGATAAATTTATGATTGACTGGAGAGCAATACATAGTTGTTTCATAGTTCTCTTTTCCATTTGAGGTTAACTTACAAATAGTCAATTCTCTGCAATACATTTTACTAGTAGAACTGCAATATATTTTACCAATAGAACCATCCGAAAATCATGTAGTGATGAAGTGGCTTGCTGGTTAATTGAAGTTGACTTACAAATTGTTGTTTCATGCATGTTGTATAGGTACAGTCCAGCAGCAGTTCTGGAGCAATTTTTGGGTGTGTATATGGTGATGGTTGGACGACGCCATGAAACACAAATGGTGCCAGTGGCAATTGACAATATGCTAACTGACAGTTTCTTTTGGGTGACTCACTTTTGGGCGACTTAATTCTGTTAGTGTACGTATGGCTGGCTGGACTGTAACTATGTTCTACTCCTTTGGACTATTTGTGGAGTGATGAACTAGACTTCAAGGGGGCTTGGATTTGGACTATGTTGTGTACTTAATTTGGACTCTGAACTATTTATGGTGGAGTGATGAACAAACTCCTTTGGACTGGACTGTCTAAATATTGCCTCTAATTATGTTGTGGCCTTGTGGTCACATGTGTGCAATTAAATTTGTGCTGGCTGCAGTCTAATATGTGTTGTTTGAAAAGTATTGAAGTATTTATTGTTCTTAAGCCTTGATCGAAGTATGGTATATTGTTTGATTGTTTTTAATTTATTTCTCTGTTGTTCTGTTTTTATCAAAGTTTCGGACAAATTTCGGTCAAAATTCGGTTAAATACGAAATGTTTGACTAGTCAACATAGCTGAAAACCGGTCCGAAATTTCCAAAATTTCCAAAATTCGTCAAATTCGGTGGCCACCGATTTTTTTTAGCCTTTTGAATCCCAGAACCCTACTACCGCTGCTCTCTTTGCGACGGAGTTTGCCAATGGGGAATTCAGCGAGGCTGAGAAGAAGAACACCATGGCGAATGAGTGCCTTGCAGAGATTGTGTTGATAGATCCTAAGAGAATCAAGAGGTGTGAATTTCTTTGGAGTGTTGGGGGTCCATTTGGGAGGGTCGACATAGTGGTTTCGTTACTGAAATTGAGCATCTTCTTATAAAAATTTTCAGGATTCTAAATAATCAGGTATCTCCTGTGATGTCAAAGGTGCGCAAGGTAAGATACATGTGAATTTTTTGTACGTATAATCCATTTTTTATTCAAAAATACATAAATATACCCGCGGGAATTTTTTTTACAAAAATAGGCTCCAGTCGCCCCCCATTGGGCGACTTCCACCTTTCGCCCAACCGGGAGGCGACATTTAGGGAATGTGGGAACGGTTGAGCGATTCAATGGTATCGCCTGAGCGTTGGGCGACTTATTGTAGTCGCTGTACGGTTGGGCGACTGGAATTCCAGTCGCCCAACGGTAGGGCGACAGGGGGTACTTTATTCCTTCCCCTCGGCCGCCCACTACCACCTTACCACTTTTTGACCTCATTCTGCGCACAGAGAAGAAACGAGAGAAGAAGAAAAGAGGAAGAAGGGGCACTCATTGTGCGAGAGAAGAAGAGGAGAGGAGGAAGAGGCACTCATTGTGCGAGAGAAGAAGAGGAGAAGAGGAAGAGGCACTCATTGTGCGAGAGAAGAAGAGGAGAGGATGAAGGGGAAGAAAAGGAGGGGTAGAAGAGAGGGAGGAGGGGAAGAACAGGAGGGGTAGAAGAGAGGGAGGAGGGGAAGAACAGGAGGGGAGAAGAGGAGGAGAGGAAGGGGAAGAAAAGGAGGGGTAGAAGAGAGGAGAGGACAGGGTTGGAGGAGGAGGTGAGGGAGGAAGGAAGAGTAGAAGCTATTCCATCCATTTGGATCCAGGTATTTTTATTATGTTGTATTTGCACTATTATTTAGATGAAATGTTGGTGTTAGTAAAAATTGTAGATTTCGAAAATGTAGTACAATTTTAGTATGAAAATATTAGTGTCAAAAAGTTGTAGTATACATTTTGTAGTATGGAACATTTTGTAGTATAGAAATATTAGCACCCTTTTTAGTATGAAAAGTGTAGTTTAGTGTTGTACGATGTTATTTGATATGTCATAAATTTCAATCATACATGCAGGCCTACATCATCAATGGCCACTACAACATTGAGAGTGTATTATGGTGCTGGAATTATTCGTGAAGGTCCGAATGGTGTGGATTTGAGCGATTTTCCGCAAGTAACTCTCGTACTTCCGGATGACGAGAATGCTCGAATGACAGATGTGCAGCATTGGCTGACCCAGAGTTTTTCATTGGACCCCGAGGTATGCAGTGTCGTTGTGCAAGGGCTTTGGAGCCGGTCTCCCACGGACATCAGATGAGAGTTGAAGATATTTGTGCGCTCTGCTTCATGGAAGGGCTTTGTGCAAGGGTGCCGGTGCCGTGGATACGAGTGTGTCCTGCTTGTGCAACCGTGCTCACTACAAGCAGCTGCGCAAGCTCGTGTGTCCGCCTATGCTGCTTCGGGAGGTGCTAGTAGCTCGGGGCGGACCGCACGTTGGTGGAGCTGATGAAGTTGCTCGTGATGAAGGCAATGCGGTACATGGAGGAGAGTTACAGCCGTCAAGCTATAGAGAGGGAACTGGACAAGCCGATGCAGTATATGGAGGAGAGTTACAGCCGTCAAGCTATAGAGAGGGAACTGGGCAAGCCGATGCAGTACATGGAGGAGAGTTACAACCGTCAAGCTATAGAGAGGGAACTGGGCAAGCCGATGCAGTACATGGAGGAGAGTTATAGCCGTCAAGCTATAGAAAGGGAACTGGGCAAGCCGATGCAGTACATGGAGGAGAGTTACAGCCGTCAAGCTATAGAGAGGGAACTGGGCAAGCTGATGAAGGAGAGCATAATGAGTATATCGTGCAGCAAATGGAATCTGATGACCAGAGGGCATGGGATGAAGAGCAGGCTGTAGAGGACGAGGAGGACGACAGTTCCGATGATGAAGAAGTTCCTATCCCCCAGGAATGGAACCGGTTTTATGCGGAGGGTGTTTCCGCACATGATGAGCATGAATCACCATGGGAGTGTCATGAGACGGAGGTTCAGTTGTATGTTATGTTTGCTGACAAGGAAGCACTGCAGGATGCCATCAAGCTTTGGGCCCTTTCAATGCAGCGGACATTTCGCGTCGTCAAATCAAGCCAGGAGCAGTACACTGTGAAGTGCGAGCAGGCTGGTTGTCCTTGGAGGGTGCACGCACGTAGACCCAAGTATGAGACTCACTGGATTGTGTCCAAGGTGGAGCCGCACTCGTGCATTCTAAACACTGTCTTGGCGAGGCATCGTAACCCGACGTCCGGATTTATAGCCAATTTGATGTATGGGGAGATAGTGGAGAAGAAAGATATTGTAGCCACGCATATTGTGGTAGCTATCGAGAATAAATTCAAGGATAAGATTAGCTACGCGAAGGCGTGGCGTGCAAAGCAAAAGGCGTTGGAAAAATGTTTTGGCACTTTCGAGGCGGCGTACGATAACCTTCCTCATATGCTTAAGGTGTTGCAGCAAAGGAACCCGGGCACGTACATCGCCGTGCACGACAAGCCGTCCATAAGTCCACCGGGATTTGCAGTGTTGCAGAGAGCATTGTTTGCATTTGATGCTAGCATTGAAGCATTCAGGCACATGCTGCCAGTGATCTCAGTAGATGGCACCTTCTTGACAGGCAAATACAAAGGGCAGCTCCTGACGGCCATATGCGTTGACGGTAACAATCAAATACTGCCGCTAGCCATTGCATTTGTGGAGAGTGAGAATTATGAGAGCTGGCTGTGGTTTCTCAGACATGTGAGGGCTGGAGTTGTAGGCACCCGTCCTGGTGTGTGCATAATCCATGATCGCCACGTCGGTATTATAAAGGCGATACGAAAACTTCAAGAAGACCCTGAGGAGACCTTTCATTGGCCGGACATGAGGAACCGGTGGTGCAGTCGTCACTTAGGGGCAAACTTTTTCAAGCAATTACCGAAACAATCTTTGATGAAGCTATTCAAGAGGCTGGCTAGGCAGAACCAGCAGAGGAAATTTGATGCTTTATGGGGGTTGTTGGATGAGCACACCAGGAAGAATGTCGAAGAGAGGAGCAAGGGGCCGGTCACTCTTGGGGCGGCACAACCGCAATGCTTGCCAGCAATCGATGAGCCTAACCGAAGTGGTCCAAGAAGGAGGAGCTCACGAAACATCAAGTGCTTCTCGCAGTGGATCGAGGGGGAACCATTGGAGAAGTGGTCGCTGTTGCACGACACGGATGGCACAAGGTACAGAATAATGACAACTAACCTTGCCGAGGTCTACAATTGGGTTCTCAGGGGTCTCCGTTCTCAGCCCCTTGTCGCCATCGTGGAAGGTGTTCTTCACAGCACAATCCGCTACTTCAGGGAGAGGCACGCGAGTGCCGCACTTCATGCGGTCAATCCCGGAGCCTTGTATTCGTCAAAAATTACTGCGTACATGGAGACGAAGGCTCAGAAGGGTCAATTGCACACAGTGCATGTCATGGGCAACATGGAGCATCGTTTCGAGGTGATATTCCGTGACAGAGCCGGATTTGGGATATCTCGTTCACTTATTACTCACGAGGTATGCCTTGGAGATCATGCAAACGAATCTAGTTGCACATGCAACAAGATTAAGTTGTTACACAAGCCATGATCTCATGTCCTCGCTGCATGCGGGACCGTGGGCATGGATCCTTCCAACTTCATGTCCGAGTACTTTTTCAAGGAGAGAATACTGCAAGCTTGGTGTGGAGAGCTCCGGAGGTTCAGGGTGGTGGGAAACTTTGCCACTTTGGACATTTCAGCGAGGACCTGGGTTCCGGATATTAACATGATGAAGGGTGGGAAGGTCGGCGACAGAGCCGACGTATTAGAAATGACATGGACGAATCACAAGCTGGAACATCTGGTACACGTTGTGGGCGATGCGGTCAGGATGGGCACACAGCTAGACGATGCATTGCATGTCCTTATCAGTAGTTGCAATGCATGCTAAATTTCATGTACCATTTGTAAAACTTGTATGTTACATCCGTTAAAATGCTCTTCGGTAAAGTGTGATAGATGTATTTGTTGTTCGTTAAAATGCGATAGCACCCACATGGAGAACAACACATACATTGCACATACAGAACATATGGAAGTACTACAACCAAGAATTTAAACCACGACAACAGGCCCAGCGCCACACCGTCAACACAACACGACAACCAAGAACTAAAATACGACACAACCATACCCCTCGTTGCCTATATGCCAAAAGAGCCTCGTGGCACCCACATGGAGAATTGCTGAGGGGGCCGCCTCGGACGTGGCAGGCCGTCGTGGTAGTGGCACACACATATGCAGCTCGGGTTTACGCAGCAATATGTGGGATCATAAGAGCTTCCTATATTCACGACCTCCTCGTTGCACCTCTCGCGTTGAATCTGTTGGCGGAGGTCGTTGTTCTCCTCACTGAGAGTCTCGATTCGGTCCTTGAAAGCATCTAGGCCTCTAAAAATAGTTTTGGTAATTAATGAAATCATGTGAATATGGGACTAACGTGTTTTATGAGCATGCAAAGGTTAGTATATATATGTGCTACAAGATGCAAGCCAAAGGACATGTGTGAAGACCAAAATTGGCTCAAGATAAAGGTATACTTAGCGTAGGATCCTTTTTATTTTTACCGGTCTTTGGTGAATGGTGGAAGACCGAATTATAGGGTAGATGGTCGTACCATCAAGAGGGATCTTGGCAAGTAGCTTGAAAACATGTCTCTTGAGTCATATGGATCAACATTAGAAACTTGCATTTATCAAAAATCTGTTTTAAATCAAAATCTGTGCTCTGTCTAGAAGAGCGGTAGTACCGCAGTTTTAAACGTCGGAACTACCGGAGAGCGGTAGTTCCGCGCCCAAATGCGGTAGTACCGGCAAGCGGAAGATCCGGTTTTGGAGCGGATCAATTTTTCCAGAGAGCATCCTCGGTCCATCCTAAAATCTTGCGGGAAGGGAAGTACCGGCTGGTAGAACGCCGGAACTACCGCAGAGAGCGGTAGTACCGCATCCTTGAGCGGTACTTCCGGATCCCGGAAGATCCGGAGGAAGAGCGGATCAACATTTCCAGAAAGCACCCTCCGGATGAAGTCCGAATTTTCCTGGAACGGAAGTACCGGTGATTTTAACGTCGGAACTACCGCAGGTTGCGGTAGTTCCGCTTCTCAAAGCGGTACTTCCAGATCCCGGAAGATCCAGAGGAAGAGCGGATCAAGATTTCCAGAGAGCGCCAAAATTTGGGACCTTTCGGAGTTTGGCTGGAGCGGTAGTACCGCGCCGACTTTGCGGAACTACCGGCAAGCGGTAGTACCGCAAATGTCAACGGCAGAAGTACCGCGCCGCCAAATCCAACGGTCACTGCAGAGCTCTGACATAGCCGTTCTGGCGCGAAGATTTGGTTGCGGTAGTACCGGCCCCAGAGGGCGGTAGTACCGCTCAACCAGAAATTTTTTCTGGAACTTGTGTCAAACGACTAGTTTTGGTTGGTGGAGGCTATAAATACCCCCACCACTGCACAAGGACAGTTTTTAGAGACTCATTGCATATTCTTTGAGCCCAAGAGCATTCATTCCACTCATTTCCTCACATTGAGCATTAAATTGAGGTGGTTTTGCAATTAGTGCAAGATTTCATTTGTTGATCCACTTTGGCACTAGAATTGCATTCAAGTGAACACCGGGGTTTATTACTCTTAGTGCTTGTCGGCACTTGGACGATCCGGTGGAGATTGGCTTCGTGATCTTCTCAAGAATATTGTGAGAAGACCCGACAAATTGTGAAGGTTGGAGCTCGCTTACCCGGAGTGGGGAAGAGCTACATTAGTGATTGAGGTGTTTTGGCTCAATTCGTGGAGTCGGTCCGATTCGTCTGGGCTTACCTCAACGTGGACTAGGGGAAACCGGCAAGTTTCCGATCACCACGGTAAAAACATCGGTTGTGTCTCGTGTCTCTTTAGCTCTTATTTATTTGCTTCATTGTAATCATTTGATTGCTTAGAGCTAGATTTGCTATATTATTGTCTAGGAGAGTATAGGGTTATTTGCTTTACTTTCTTGCCATTGAAATTGTAATAAATTAATCAAGTGAACAAGAAATTTTTTTAAACCTCCTATTCACCCCCCCTCTAGTCGGTATCCTTGATCCTACAGTCCTGCAACTCCAAGACTCGATCCCATAATGTATCCACATAACGACAAATATACCATTCATGAGGAGGGTAGATCCACCGGGAGAAGTCGCATTTCGTCATCTGCGGGAAAGGACGGTAAACATGGAGGGTCCATAAGCAATAACAACAAATGTACTATTACTAATTTGTACCCCGGAGCGTGGGCATCGGAAGAAACGGCGCCCGCCATCGAACGGGCCATCCAGGGCCTGCATGACCGCGTACTCATTGTGTCTGCATTTCGGCCACGCTGGTTGAGTACGCCGGCATGGTATCAGGCGGTAATGTGGACCAAAGATCTCTCTCCTTTCCAAGGGAATGTCTTCCTTCGGTGACCCAAAATCAACTGGCCCCTCAGCTTCTGACATGGTATTTTCCACAACGATTCTTTGTTCGATTTACAGGGTTCTATGTGTACAATGTCATGAGACCCAACCGTCCTATTTATACCAAACGAGAGAACTTGCGCAGTGACGTGCCATAAGAGGACAGCTTTGAGCAGAGAGATGAGAAAAGAGGGCAGCTTTGCTCAGTGAGATGATAAAAGAGGGTAGCTTTGCGCAGTGACATGACAAGAGAGGGCAGTTTTGCTCAGTGAGATGACAAGAGAGGGCAGCTTTGCACAGAGAGATGACAAAACAGGGCTGCTATCTGCACACACACATGACAAAAAGAGGTATGATGTAGTGCTAGATTGTGTAGTGTTCTCGACGTGGAGAAGGAATGTATGCTGTAGTGTTAGATTGTGTAGTGTTCTCTTGCAGATGCATTGCACGTCATTTGCATCAGCTAATGACGATGTGAAAGCATTTTCCACTGCGTGAAAGCGCCGCCAGCCATGAATGAATTCGCTCGTCGGCTTGCGTTGGGAAGCCGCGGGCGGGCGGGCATCTCCGTCCTGCACTAAGACAGTTTTAATGACGATATAGATCAGTTTCGCAGCCCGCTAGATCCACCAAATCCACGTAATTACTGCTTTCTGCACACACATGACAAGACAGGGCACCTTTACTCAATGAGATGACAAAAGAGGGCAGCTTTGCGCAGTGACATGACAAGAGAGGGCAGCTTTGCTCAGTGCGATGACAAGAGAGGGCAACTTTGCGCAGAGAGATGACAAAACAGGACTGCTTTCTGCACACACATGACAAAAGAGGCCAGCTTTCTCAGAATATTAACATACCTGTTCTCTTCGTAAACTAATTCTCAGAAACATACAAATATCACTTACCAATGTATATATCAAACGTTCTACAGTCAATTGTTCTTAAAAAATTTTCTCAAAATTTTTAATGTACCTACAACATACAATAAACATAAACTTTTATTACAACTATACCAAATTTTTTTCCAGTTGAAAACTACAAAATTGACAAAACTCTACAAAATCACGGGGACTGAGTACAATCGCTCATCCATTGGGCGACTGCACTTTTAGTCGCCCATCCATTGGGCGACTTCATGACAGTCGCCCAATGGGAAAGCGACTGATTGCAGTCGCTCGAACGTAGAGCGACAGAAATTGTGTCGCCTCCCGGTTGGGCGAAAGGTGGAAGTCGCTCAATGGGGGGCGATTGGAGCCTATTTTTGTAAAAAAAATTCCCGCGGGTATATTTATGTATTTTCGAATAAAAAATGGATTATCCGTACAAAAAATTCGATACATGTCGGAGCTTGAGCGTAAGGTTCAGGTGCTGCAGATGGAGGCTACTACATTGTCTGCACAAGTGACAATGGTCCAGGTGTGTTCTCTGAAGGTGGTGAGCATTTTTTATTTGAGCTTTAAGTTTTGACAATCTTAGTTACTGTTGTAGTATCGTTTGCAGAGGGACTATGCTGGGCTTGCAGCTCAGAACAAGGAGATGAAAATCAGGCTGCAAATATTTGCGAAATTTCTATTCAAATATTGTTGTTGTTTGGTTTCACTGTCCAAATTAGAATTAAAACATATGTTAACTGTTCTGATGTGTTGCTTGGAATAATCTTTTCAGAGCCATCGGTGCTACGGTGGTGGGGAGAGAATGGAGATTGATGAGCATGTGCATGGCGAGGAGGCACTGGACGATGGGCTCTGATTAGTTGCCGGCGGCGCGTATGGCCAAGGCTGCCAGGTTGGAGTGGGCCTGTCAGTAGCACGGATCCTTGCGTGGTTCGATCTCGGACTGGACATGACTCTGTCGCCTTCAAGAACTAGGCAGCGGCTTGCCCATTCAATACTGCAGGCTTCAAAAGCGAATCCAGACAGCACACAGTGACCAGTATTGGTTTTAAAGCAAGTAGAATACCTGTGGTTCATGTGACTTAAGAGATGAAAAGGTAATATCACCTAAGTATTTCATATTTGTTTCAGTAGGAGTAATTACTGTAAGCTTGTGTTCTCTATTAATTTTTAGATTTAACATGATGCATCTTAACAACATTTTATTGAGTTTCCTCGGAAGAAATTATGTGCTTCGGTTGTTTATAAATTTTGAAGTAATTGCCCTACGCGACTGAGCACTTTGGGTGGATCCCGGTGCTGCTAGCTTGTACAAGTAGCTTCTGTAGTAGCTTATAGTTATGTTTTTTTGTTTCTTCTTTGGTTTTGTCTTAGGGAGTTTTTCTCCCCTATATATCCCCCTTTCCATCAATATGATCAGGCATGTTGCTGCCTTTTCGTAATAACAAAATGACTGACAAAAGTAAGTATGTTTGTTTAATAAATATTGTGCATTGCTGTCGTTCTTGGCAAAGTAGATTGTGTTTTGTGTTGTAAGCTGTGATGGATTATGTATAGGCGATGGTAATATAGCCTTGCAATGCAAAGGAGTATACTTTTTTCTTTTTTGAAACCGGGTAAAGGAGTACACTTAGCAGAATTGCAGCCTTAAGCAAACGTCTGCATTTTGCCGGCATATTAAGATGTGGCAAACACAATATTCTTGTCTTGGTTTGGGTTATGGAAGTGCTGGAGGGCGATGGTTTGGTGTGCTAGAGTAATATTTCTTTTTGATTCGTAGCAACGCATGTGTATCTACAGCTTCTCTACTCCCACTCCCCACCCCACCATAAGCGCTACAGGCAAATTTCTTCCCAAACAACTTTCCAGGTTTCTCCAAGAAGCCAACGTTTTTGGACTAAAATCATAAGCCTATAAGTCGGCTTCTCCACGTGCGATCGTTTATTCGTATTACATCGGCGGCTACACCGTGCATACATACACACAAAGCACGATCAACATACCTACATTCCCACACACTGATGTAAGAACAACATAACATTGCTGATTGAATCGTCAATAACTAACAATTACACCCATCAATTCAAGTCTCGGGCCATATAATGCGATTCGGCATACAAAAAGCAACCAACGGTGTCGACAAAAGCAAAAGGGAGCGAATGTACGTAAGGGAAATAAGAAGCATGACATTGTTGGGTTGTTCAAGGATCTGTTAAATAGTCTACTAAGTAAAATGTGCATGGCACACAGCCATCCCATCCGGGTTGCAACCCGGACTTCACCTCTGGGCTCCTCTGGTTGGGTCATACGCGCCAGGGTAAGGAGCTGGCGCTTGTGCTTGACCTGGATTAGCAGCTCCACTGGCTGGCTGAACCAGCCCAGCAGGATATCCCGCGCTACTAACTGCACCGTACATGCTTGCAACATCATTACCTGCGCCGCCGCTTACTGGGTGCTGAGGAGGTGCAGCGTAGGTGCCAGGATAACTGGGCAGGGTGCCTTGCGCATAACCTGCAACTGGATACCCGGAATAGCCTGCATACGCATTAGCATGCAGCTGGTAAGCGGTAGCAGTATCATAAGCTGTTGTTGGGTAAGCGTACGCCCCAGCTGTGGTTCCTTGATGGTATGACCCAGCTTGGGTGGTTCCTTGCTGATATGCGGAGGGGTGATTGGCATAGGCACTTGCATACGGATTTGTCGCTGCTGGGACTGCTGCAGCTTGTGCTGTCGCAGGCCGTGAAGCAGTCACCTGTGCTGCCGCTGCCTGTGCTGCTGCTCATTGGAAGAATCAGAAGTAATCGAAATATTAGTGTGTCATTAAGCACAAAAGGAGCAAAATATGTGTACACATATATCTCGACAGAATGTGCATGCAGAGAAATGTACAAGCCAATCCTAAACAAGGACATCCCAATAGGGCCAAAGCAAACCTTTGCAAATGAACCGATAGATAAAAATATATAAAGTAGAAAAATATTGCAATCCTTGCAAGTCATGTGCCTAATGTAAATTTTCTCATATGTGTGTCGTAACTTCTCATAACATTAGGGATTGGTTTAGAGCTATGAGTTATTTAACAAGCCTAATTACAAACTTCCAGTTTTAGTGTCAAAACCAAAAATCTGCTGGTGAGATAAGCTGTAAAATATGTTTGGCGGAATTTAGCTTATAGTATTCACTCAAGTCTAATAACATGTCTCTCTCATGCACGTAAGTTTTTAAAGTTTCTCATTTAAGCTGCACCATAAAAAGTAAGTTAACCATTTTGTCGAAGAAGTTGAAGCTTAATCTACTCCAAACACTTTTTATGGCACGCAAGTTTCAGAAAAATACATGTACTTTGACACAAGTAACATAGAAAACAGAACCACAGAACACATGTACCTACACATGACACTTAGGGGTGGGAAATGGATACGTATTATCTAGTTACCGTATTTGATAGGATACAAATGCACTATGGATTTACCCATCCGATTAACAATTTCTCTTCTATTCGTATTCGTATTTGAAATCGTATAAAAAATATGGATGCGAATATGGTATGGACTTTTACCATCCAAAATGTTATTTTATCCGGACTATTCATATTCGACGAAGTAATATTCATATTTGATTACAATACGACTAATTAGTTGGATAAGTTTTTTTAATTGAATGTGATTCGTGTTTCTTTAGGTGAAGTAAATGAATTAGAATGATTAAACATGATTATACGAGGATAAAATATCATTAATATCTTCATATTACATAAGTTATGAGGATTAACGGATTCGACCGAATTGAGTAGATATTCAATTCAAATTCGTATTCGTTACAATATTGGATTCGTATTTGAGAATATTCGAATTCGTATTAGTTTACAAAATACATATATGAATGTGGTAAGGACACTATTCAATTCTTTCCACTCCCCTAATGACAATACCAGACTGCAGTTTCTGTTGGAAATGACAAAATTGGTGATGGGCAGGGGAACCATGATTCAAAATGCAGAGGAAAAGTCTACAAAAAACAGTTTCAGGGTCTTAAACAACTAAGACAAAAATCTAGTGGGATCTACTACTTACATAATTAAATGCAACAGAGACTGAAATGTGAATGAAACTGGCCCTCTATATGTACAACCCAGTCTGGTTCCACCCATATCCGAGAAATTAAGGGAATGAGGAGAAAATACCCTGTGCTCGCTTTTCAGCATTTGCCACATCAGCCCGTATCTTGTCAGCCTCTTTAGTCATGGTTATCAAGTTCATTTCCATTGTCCGCATCTGCTCAACTTGCTTGATGTTTGTATTTTTCTCATACTCAAATGCAGATCTTTGCATATTTAGGGGGGAAATCATATTAACAAAAACCTATGTACCACCAAAAGCTCAGGTTGGCAAGGAAAATGTTAAAAAAGAACATTATCACAAACCTTAGACTCTGATGCTCTTTCCGTAGCCCATCTAGCCCAGCAAGCAAGTCAGGAAGGTTATTATTGTTACCAGAGAGTTTCTGTAGTTCTTTAGTCACATTCTCTATCTCAGAGGTTAGCATCTGCCTTTCAGTAATAAGTCTCTTTGCCTCCATATGCACTTGGTGAAGTTCCTTCTTCACTGCATCACCAGCCTGCATATCTGCTTCCATTAATCTGATTCTCTCCACATAATCTCTTATTTGCATATCAGTCTCTGACTGAACATCACCTAGGTGGGAGCGAATCATTTGCATCTCTTTCTCAGTATCAACAATATCCTGCCTCAAGACCACATGGCTTGATGCCAATCGCTGGTTCTCTCTGATAAGCTTTTCTGCCCCTGCCGTCTGTATGGCAAGTTTGTTTTCCAGGATCTCCAATGTGGTGACAGGAGGCTCCAAATGTTGGTGGCCAGAGAGGCTGGCTGCAGGGAAGGAACCATGGCGCATCAGACCGGGAGCTTGGGCACTTCGTCCATCCAGGTGTCCACGGTGGGCCATTATCCTGAAGTAGCAAATATTGTCATAAGGGGAACCGAATACGGAAACTGCGTCAGCAAATGCAAAGTAATAATTAAACAGATATATTGCGCCATGCATGCCCGTTATGCACATTTGTACACCCATCAACAATATCACATGCATCACACCAACTGACATGGCACACCGTTAATTACAGAAGCACTTAGCAATTTCAACGTAGGTAATGTTAATTTGAAAGATTGTAGCTACTACACTTTTGCCTATTCATGAATTTGTTCCAAAAACATGTGTCCCAAAGAGGCTACTTTACAAGGAACGGAGCAAAGCTTACGTACATGTCAACGCATCCAACAGAGGAGATTGCATTAGCAGACTAGCTGCAGATATGCAAACGGCTTACACATTACCTGGGGTTGAGTGCACACACAAAAGCACTCTTCCAAGACCTACAAGCTTGAACTCACACCACAGGGACATGAAAACTATAAGCTAAATCTATCTTAACACATCATGACCCTGATTGAGAGGATCTAGATTCATCAAAACCATAGACATTTTAAGGTAAAAAAGGCGTGGGAAGGGCAACAGGGAGAAGAACAAACCAGCTAACTCAACAAACAAAGCTATTAAGCTAAATCTGCCTACTGGTCTATTGCAAGATACTGCACGCATTCCATCCCACTGATTCCAAGATACGGTCTCCCATGAAAAGACTGTCATGATCGAGTGTATCCTAAGCACAATCCTTTCGGGAAGCATCGTCTCTGGAAAAAAAACCTAGCAAAATTGCGCACAGAAATAATCCATAGAGCCGCACCGGAGACAAACAAACCGAGAAAACATGGATATTCTCGCCGAAACCCGATCCAGCTTCCGAGTAGAGTAGCCACACGGAGTGGATACGCGAATCGACCACCTAACCTAAGCATTCCGCCGGGGCGGACGCACCTATGGTTGCAAACCAATCCAATCTAATCCAACAACGACGCTCACAAGAACCAGATGGCTCACAGAACGAATTAGGAAAGCGAGACCAATTAAGGCTAGGGTTTACCGAGGCAGGATCGAGGTCCCGACCGGAAGAGAACGGGGTTCCTAGGTGACGATACCGGCGCTCGACGGATGCAGCGAGGAAGAATGGCAGGGCGGCAGCGGCGGCGGGGAAGGGTGGGGAAGTGGGTTTTGCTCCGCTCCTGCGCCGGCGGTACGAAATCCGAATGGGGAGCGCGGGGCCCTGGTCGAGAAGAGAAGCTTTATGAAGAGCGACCGCTCCTATTTTCGGCCGTCCGATAGTGGTCAACGGTGCAGGTAGGTCACCTGTGCGAAGCTGCCTTCGCCGCTGCAGACCGTCGTGTCGTGGGTGCTCAGGGCCGGCGAATCGATTCGGTTGGCGGGGAGGGTGGGGCGGCGGCGCGGCAAGTAGGGAGGGGCGGCGGCGCTGTGAAAGTTATGGATGAATGACGGGGTGGAGGAAGGAGATGGCAAGATTGGGGTGGTTTTTGTTTATTTTCTGCTTTTCACTAATATTACATATGACGTGGGCCCCACTCAAGGGAGAAACCTATTCATTCTGAGGAATGTTTATACAACATTCGACCCCCTTCATTCTATACGCCAGATGTAAAAATATAAATTCTTATGCATGCCTGTGTGCTACGTTTTTGAAGCCGAACCTAGTATCCTTTCACTAAACATGGCCGAAATTACCTCATCTATTTTAGAAAATCACTTTTTAATAGCCATAGTTTTTTTGTTAATACAACACCACTTTTCTACTAACCACGGTCTACGGCTCATCTGAGGACAAAACTAAACCATGCTTTCTTCAAGAGCTCAATTCTGACGCGCCACCAGCTTGACGCCATGGATAATTCTCGGAGATTTTAACCTACTATATGAAGCACGTGACAAAAGCAGTTCAAACCCAAATTGGAGGCTGATGGTCAGTTCCGAGCATTGCTAAACCACTATGAACTCAAAAAAATTGCACCGCAAAACAGAAAGTACACATGGAGCAACGAATGACAAGACTCTATTCTTGTCAAATTAGATAGAGTATTCTGCAACTATGAGTGGGATATTCTCTTCTCAAACCACTTGTGATAGGCGCTCTCCACCTCTATGTCAGATCATTGTCCACTCCTCACTAACGAAAATGGACCAAGAAAACCGAGGACCTTCAAATTTGAGAACTTCTGGCCACGGCTGCCGGGATTCGCAATTGTAATACAACAAGCATGGTCGGCTCTCTGCCACCACACAAATCCTATGAGGTGCTTAGCATACAAACTTAGACACACTGCCAAGAAACTAAGGGAGTGGAGTAGGAAAATACTTAGTGGTGTGAAGCTACAGCTCATGCTAACAAATGAAGTAATCCTTCGACTAGACATGGTACAAGAAAAAGAACACTCACGCCGGCTGAATTCGAATTAAGAAGGACGTTGAAACAAAGAGTGTTTGGCCTAGCGGCAATAGAAAAGGCGTGAAAACGCCAGGCGGCTAGAATCACTTGGATTAAAGAAGGTGATGCTAACACACGTTTTCCACCTGAAGGCGAATGCGCGGTGGTGTAAAAACTTCATCCAAACACTCCAAACTTCAAATGGCACTATCAGTTTGCATCAAGACAAGGCACAAGAGTTTCACGCCACTTCACTACCACATAGGAAAAAGAATGGACTGAACTAGGATTGCCTCCCCACGACCTATAGGACCTGGAAGCTCCTTTCATTGAGGCAGAACTGCGCCATGCAATTGCGCAGCTACCAACAAAAAAGGCTCCTGGATCGAATGAATTCACATGCACTTTCTATAGGTACTGCTGGAATATCATCAGAGATGACATCATGATGGTTTTTCAATGCATGCAAACTGCTCGATGAATGGTTTTGATCCTCTTAATGAAGCAACCATAGTGCTCATATCAAAACGAGATGGAGTAGTGACGACAATAGATTTCTGATCGATTAGCTTATTTCACTCCATAACCAAATTGGTCTCAAAAGTGCTTGTTATTCGGTTCTCTAGACATGTAGACAAGCTGGTTTCGAGTTCACAGAGTGTTTTCATCAAGGGCCGATGCATTCAAGACAACTTTCTCTTTGTCAGGAACCGAGTTAGAGTATTGCACAAAAGTCGCACACTGACAGTAATGCTCAAACTGGATATAGCCAAAGCTTTTGATTCCGTGTCCTAGGAATACACGCTTAACCTTTTGCAGGCCAGAGGTTTTGGGCCAAATTGGAGAGATTGGATGGTAATCTCCTTTGCGACATCATCTTCAAGGACTCTGCTTAATGGATTACCAGGGCACCAGATAAAGCATCGAAAGGGACTGTTCCAGGGCGACCCCCTTTTGCCCTTCCTCTTCATCCTAGCAATCGACCTTTTTACAGTGCATCATGCAGATCACAAGTCGAGCTACAACAATGAGAGTGCCACTTTATGTAGACGATGCAATATTATTTCTAAACCCAGATAGGATGCATATAGAAGCAATAATCGTCATCCTAAAAGAATTTGAAAGTGCCTTTGGGCTGAAAGGAAATCTAGATAAGAGCTCGGCTGTCATAATAAGATGACAAGACATTGATGCCCAAGTTGTCTTGCAACCTTTTACGGGAGCCCAGGTCACGCTCCCAATCAAATACCTTGGCTTGCCACTAACCATGGAAAAAATTGCGCTAGAATGATCTACAGCCAATTCATGATAAGGCAACAAGAAGACTAGCTGGGTTGGCAGTTAAAGCACATATCTCTAGAAGGGCAGCTCACACTCTTAAAGTTTCTTCTCAGCTCACTCCTGACATACCTGCCCACTGCACTCAAACCGCCAAAAAATTCCTTAAGGATTTTGATAGGGTCAGACGAAACTTCCTTTGGGCAGCAATTGCAGACACCCATGGAGGGAAATGCAAAGTTAACTAAAACAAAGTTTGTCGCCTGATAGAGCTAAGGGGATTGGAAGTGTTGAATCTAGAGAAATTTGCAGCTGCATTGAGACTCATATGGCTTTAGTATGAATGGAAATCACCGCAAAAACCATGGTAGGGTTTCCAACGCCTTGTGACAATAGGGACAAAGCGGTTTTTACAGTGGCCACTAAGGAATACATAGTAAATGGCTACAAAGCAAAATTCTGAACCTCTCCTTGGATTGATGGAGTCGTGCCACGTTATCTGGCCCCAAAATTATACAAACATTCACAGCAAAAAAACATGTCAGTTGTAAATGTCATCCAAGATATGAATTAGATACGAGACATCCAACATAGTCTTACCACCAACCTGTTAGTTGAATATGTGAGCCTATGAGGGTAAGGTATAGCAGATTGACATCAATCCAGAGATTTTGGATGAGATCCAATGGAAACTAACTACCGATGGTGCTTATTCAGCGTTTTCGGCCTATCGAACACAGTGTCTAGAATCAGTTCGAACCTCATACCCAACCATCATTTGGAAAGCTCAGGCGCCCTCACACTGTAAGTTATTCGCTTGGTTAGTGTTATAGGACAAAATCTGGACAGCCCAAAGACTAGGATGGTCAAACAACTACTTTTACCAAATGTGCAATAGAAATCTTGAAACTACAACACACCTCTTCATTGATTGCTCGACAATATGGCAGATATGGACTCAAATAGCAAAATGGATGCACCTTCCGATGCTTGACCTAACAAACTGGGGCCAACCGACGACAATTGAACACTGGTGGCTCAAGCGGGTCGACTCCTTGATCAGCCTCACAAAGGCTGCGAACACACTCATCATCCTTGTCTTCTGGCAATGGTGGAAGGAAAGAAACAGACACATCTTCCAAAATATGCTTTTGACACATTGTGAGATCTTAATACTAATCAAGGACGATGCTAAGTTCTGTGAGTTGGCCGGAACAAAACATTTAAGGAAGTTAAGTGAAAGGGAAAATAATAGCATGTAGCATGCATTGTCTAACTCACCTTATCACTCTTAATTTCTTATAAAGAGTAAACATTTTACCCTTTTTATTTCACCACAAGCGTTGCTTATGCTTTCTGTAAATTGACCATATCTAGTTTTTTTCTTCTAATATATTATTCAGCTTCTGCTGGCTAAAAAAAAAGAATCCATTCACTGCCTTGGAGATGGAAAAAGTCCCTGAATCCATTGACTGCATTGGAGATGGAAAAAGTCTATGTACTAATTCGATTGTTCACAGCGTGGCCAACTCTTACGACCAAAATAAGAACGCAAAGTCTCAGATGATAATTCAGAACATATTCAGGTTCCATTTTTTAGAACTTAGAATCACCTCTCCATTTTTGAGAACTGAGAATCAACTCTCAATTTATATCATTTTAATTTAAGACGGCCAACAATTCCCTTCGCAACATAAGGTGTTTACCCTGCTACGAAGTACCGTGTGAAGAATAATCCTCGTGAGTTCCTCGATTATTTGTGAACAAAACCAGAAACAAGACACCTCAGAATTACCCACTCCAGGGAAGCATCAAACGTCAAACGAATCGATGATCTAAATGCTACGCAGAACAAATATACTCAGAGGTCGGAACTAGTCAACTAGTCCCCCCAAAAGAATTAATTTTTCAGGCGAGCATCTGGTATCTAATCCAGATTGGCAATCACCGCATCAGTAACTTCCTGGGTGGTGCTGGTGCCGCCCAGATCCTTTGTTCTGTACTTGCC
This sequence comes from Dendrocalamus latiflorus, assembly GCA_017311315.1. Classification (NCBI taxonomy): domain Eukaryota; kingdom Viridiplantae; phylum Streptophyta; class Magnoliopsida; order Poales; family Poaceae; genus Dendrocalamus; species Dendrocalamus latiflorus. The sequence continues at coordinate 36,344,206 of CM029628.1, forward strand.
TTCTGCAACGACACGCTTCACCGCCGTTTCCAGCCGGTCAGCAAATGATGGGAACTGCAAATGCCTCAACATCATGGCCGATGATAGAAGCAGGGCGACAGGGTTTGCTTTCTTCTGCTCTACAATATTCTCATTTCCAACATTTCCTGCAGAAGCACCTTGCTCGAAGACGGCATGGTCCTGACCCACATTACCTGCAACACAATGCAGAATAAAAGGATTAATAGTCCTCACCCTCAAACTTACATTGGCTTACAAAATGCACCAATAGGCAGTTCATATATCTCAAAATAGAGGGAGATTAGTAAGATTTCTGAATTATTCCAAAAGAATCAATGAGGGCTAAAATTTTGTAAAAGAAAAACACAAAACATCTAGCATCACTACGTTAGTCAGAGAACAACAAAATATTGCGAGAATTCCAAGAAGAAATTGTTGGCATGTTCATTATTTGTATGAAGAAATGACCATGGAAACAAAGTACAAACTGAAAGCCTACCTCCAGGCATGACACCTGTCCCTCCAACAATACCTGCAGTTGTATTGGCCACCAAGTTACCGTAAAGATTAGGTGTAACCTACCAAAAGAATCCAAAGAAAGCAAGTTAGAAATTCTGCAGGTAACCCCAAGGCATGGCATACTTAAAAGAAATTTTTTGGAATACCAGAATAATTAGATGCATACCATAACATCAAATTGTTCAGGCTTTGCAACAAGTTGCATACAGCAGTTGTCAACAATGATTTCATTATACTGAATACCAGGATATTTTGAGGCAACCTCACGGCAAGACTCCAAGAACAAACCATCAGCAAGCTTCATGATGTTTGCTTTATGCACTGCTGTGACTTTCTTTCGGTTGTTAAGGTAAGCATACTCAAAAGCATATTTGGCAATCCTCTCAGAGCAAAACTTCGTGATCACCTAGAAAACCCCTTCAGTAAGAGTAGGAAGGAAAATGTGCTCTAATTTCTCAAAAAAAAAAGGAGCAAGAAGGAAAAACAGTTGAGAGAACAAACTGAAGAGGAAAGCATAAGTTGAGTGCATTTTTTTAATTAACAGTTTCTTGAGCAAACTCATGTAGCATCTCATGACACATAAGAGTATAAGAGAACTGATTACAGGCTTACACAAAAGCAAAAAGAAAAGAAAAGAAAAGAAACACAAGCACATATGCGACGAATATTGTTAATATGTGAATATGGACAGCACCTTCAGCTTATATTGATCTATTTGATAATAAGAGAAACCACACTAACCTTGTGGATATTCATGTATTGGCAATACAATATATGCAAGCAAATATATAAATCAATACATAATAATCTCACACGTCAGTTTATCTGGAGACAGAGAGTACCAATTGCCTAGGATACATACATCCCAAATCCATGATACCAACCTCATGGCATGTCACATCATAGTTTGACCAAATAATAACAACAGTATATTCTACAAAAGACCTAAAGTGTTTGGTACTGAATACACCAATCATGAATTAAACAAGAAACTCGCAATATACCAACTTCTAAGTAACAGAGGAAATTACTCAAATTCATAGTCTGTAATACTCTATACTACCCAAACACTTACCGGGCAAACAATGACCCATAAGTTCAATTAAACTGGTTCATATTGATAAAAAAGCCTGACAATCTACATCACAAGATTGGTCAATCAAAGCACACGCTAAGCATTAAAACAAAAAAAACAGTGAATTGGCCTCGTCTCTTCCCCTTAATGGTACTGTGATTTTGGACTCTAAAATTAGCAGTTCTACACAGCTGTACCGGCAACTGTGCCCATAACTTCAACTGCAAACTTATGAGGCATGAATTGCTACAATGATATAAACTATTGGGCAAACGGTAAATTTCTAAAGACGTCTTATTTATATAGATTACCGTGGCCACAAATTCAGATGAACTCAATTCTACGCATGTTGAGCTAACAAGCTGACGTCATCACTACCATAACAAATAAATCATGTGATCTACTCTAACAGCAGCAATTTTGCAATAGGAAACTCTCATCTCATCCATGGACTAACTACGATATGTAAAATCTACCAACCACATAATCTGTACCAGTAATAGCGGTCATGAATTCCATCACAGCATCGCAAAAAACACACATCACACGTCAATCAATGCAGGGTAGCGATCCTCCAAGCAACACGGAATCGGCCATACCTTGAGGCTCTCGACGACCCCGGGCACGACCTCGTGCTCGAGCCCCGAGTACTCGCCCTCGGTATTCTCCCTGATGACGACGATGTCGACGTCCTGGTGCCTGGTGGGCAGCCCGGGGAGGTTGGAGCAGTTGACGAGCGAGGCGTAGAGGTCGAGCTCCTTGCGGAGCTGCATGTTGAGGGAGGAGACCCCGCCCCCAACGGGGGTGGCGAGCCCCCCCTTCAGGCAGACCTTGTTTCGGCGGATGGACTCGATGACGGCGGGCGGCACGGTGGGCATGTCGCCGTGGACCTCGTAGGTCTCGAAGTAGACCGGCGCGTGCATCGCCTCCATCACCTGCCGCACGGCGCCGGTGACGAGGGGCCCGATTCCGTCGCCCGGGATGAGCGTTACGGCGCGCGGGGTGCCGTCGCCGGGCCGGGGCATGTAGGTCACCGTGCGGCGCGCGCCGCCGACGCCGCCGTGGCCGGGGAGGGGAGGCGAGGGGGCCGGGGAGGAGACGAGGCGGCGGAGGAGAGGGGCGGAGCGCCGCGCCATGGGGAGGGCTGAGGAGTTGGGTCGCGGGGGCGGACGCGAATTGCGATCGTGGAGGCGGAGGCTGGCGGCCGGGAGGGAGGGAAGGACGGAGATCGAGGGGAGGGGAGACCTGGAGAGGAGAAAGGGAAGGCGGAGATGGATACGTGAGTTGTTTTTTGCGGTTTAGCCCTTGGAGTTGTTCGGTATATTTGCGAACTAAATCGAAGTTAAGCTTCTTTCACAAGATTAAATGATGGGTCTCTGACAAACGGGGCCTACAGAGAGGGAATTTTCCAAGTACAAGAGAGTTTATACTTGTTCCGTGTATATATTTCTTCTTATCTATACGTTTCCGGCTGATTATTTTTTGAAAGGGTTTCCGGTTGAATTGGTAGACAAGCTCGACGCACAAAAGTACAAACATCATTTTGTTAAGAATATGTAGAGATGGTTGAATTTACCACTCGGAACCCATCCATCCATGAGAATGAGAGTAGGGGTGAAAAAAACTCTTTAGTAAAACTCATTAACTTAGTTCAAAATTATTTTAATTATACTTGTTAATTAGATACACATTAAAATAAGCTGTTTTTAAATAAATTTAGATTTTAATCTAACTCAGCTCGTTAGCTCTTTTCTAAAAATACTTCCAAACTATACATAAAATAATATTAAATCAAGGTATACAAATTTTGGAAATTTTTTTAATAAGATGAGAACTTAACTCGGTGAATGATCAAACAAAGGAAACCACCGCATCGGTTGAGCCTTGATTCAGCAAACCACCGTGAAGTCGCAGCACGAAGGGCTGTTCTTTATTATTGTATGCTTGCTAGATTATTGGTTCAGAAATGCTAATTCTATTGTAAGCCAGGTAGCGAAGTCGGGTTTTCTCTGGTATCGGAAAATACCATGTTGTATTTCATCCATCAAGAAACGATGCCATGTCTCATCTTTGGATGTAGACAACTGCTTTCACAAAAAATGATGCCATGTCTCATCTTTGGGTGTACACAATTACACAACTGCTTTCACAATTTCTACCTTGGTTTCTATCCGCGCATCCCTGAATCTTCTGTTCACAACGAAGAATAAACACATGATAGTGAAAGCCCCGAGAGCAACTTCTTCAACTCAAGATAGTCAAGGCTCCTAGCTTCGAACCTTCTGACCTCTCTTACAGCCTATACACACCGCCAAACAAGATGAACAGAAAGATCAGCGTTTAGTGGTAACCAGCTTCAAGAAATGGAAACGTGCCATCAGACTGGTAGTCACAAACACCTTGATAGTGTTGCTACAAATGCGTAACAGTGAAATTCAAATAATGAAATCAAACCTTACAATCAGTTCTGTGTTGGCGAGTAAATGTGAAGCACTAAAGCACATACAAAATTCAGATTTACGGTCCTCTGGTCTTATGGAGGATAACAAATAACTTACCAGGCACCAGCTTACGGTACTGCTAGTAGTGTCCTGGTGCCTGCTCACACCAACACACGATAGTGCATCATCGTGTAGTGTCACAATAATACATATTTACTAGCAGTAGCTAGCACAGGAAAAGCAAGGTCCTCAGCATGTTAGTCCAAAACACATATACAAACAAACGATCACATACACGCAGAAGGTAAAAATTGATCAAGTGATGAATTCTTTAGAATGATTCAACTAATTGTGAAGGAATAGGGAGCTGTCAACCAAAATAGCAGAACGATTTTAGAACGAACAAATGAGACCTTACACACATAAGTAAAAGGGCAAGTATACCTTGCTGAGAACAAGATCTCTGTCCTTATTTCAATCCGGCAAATTTTTTCCTTAGCAATGAATTTTGACATTCCTACAAAACAATATCAGCACAAAATATGTTTAAAAAATTACATTTAAAAACCAACGTAGTTGTTGTTGATATCAGTAATATATCTAAAGATAATTCTTGCAAAACTGGTGATCAAGAAATGAACTGGTAGAGACAGTAACCAACACAACACAAGAAGTAATTGATGACTATTTATCATATTTGATACGTGGAAGTTTAAATTTGGTACACCAACCAATCTAGATGTATCATTCAACAAGTATTAAACACAACTGTCTGTACTCTTTCTAGTTCATGTTGCAAAGCTCCCTTTCACACACAAACTACATGGACAATGATTCTTGACAGCCCATTTGATAACTTTCAAGTTCAAAAGAGATGCACACATGTGATCAAATTCACTAGCCGAGATCAATTCAACCTCAGTACCTCACACAACTTATTCAGCTACATGGACACAATACAAAAAGTAGTATATTGACTCCTGATAAGCAAAAGTGAGACCAACCCTAACATGATATTAATGAAGGATCTCTGACTATTTGTCTATTTCAACAAGAAGTCAAAAATGGCAGTAGTTAAAGTACAAAATCACAAGTTTTAGATTAATACACACTTCAGGTACAACTGTACAAGGTTTCCTAGAGGTTTACACTTGGAACCAAAAAAAGAGTATAGCTTGTATATGTAACTACTCAAAAAGTTAGCAACTACCTTAAATACTAGCTCACCATGTATTCCAGAGAAAGAGGATCACCACTCTGTTTTGACTTTTGACAGCTCAAATCGTCACACTCATAACAGAGAACACTGCTACACACTTCAAAGCAGCCTTCTAACAGAAAGTTTGGTGAATGTCATATTAACTAGTATTTCCAAATCACTTAGCCACCTGGGTCCTCTAGACCTCTACAGTGGGTATCACAGCATCGGCCCCACTCTACCGCTTTCACATTTTGCATCTTAGACCTCACAAGATCATAAGACATGCTGGCCAAATCTAGTTTTACAAATTTTATTGAAGAGAGAGATGCCATATTTAAGATTAAGAAACTAAGCAAAAGCCATACATCCTGCAATAAAATGAACCTACATTCCATGACCTATCCATGCACAATTGCACACATGGACATACATATGCAATGCAAGCATACGCATGCATGCACTTTTCTTTTTCACAAACAAACAAATGCTACATTGTTCACACAATTTATAAGCAGTTAACTCAGATAAATGATGATTTACATAAGTAAACATAGATGATGCAGAAGGAAATTGGTTTCAGTATGTGACACTACAGTGCGAAGCAACATTACATAAAACCAGTTTAGCCTTTCTATCTTGCAAACATTTCATATCACAAGTGGACCTTAGTATTCACCCAGAAGTCAAGTTTTGACCATAAAACCTAAGTTCTCTCCTAAATACCACTAAAATGCCTGATAATTTGTCAGATTCCGACTTCTCGAAATGTGCGTGTAGTAGGGGTGGCCCCCACTTAAACCTATCCGGCCTGTTAGGGAATTGTAAAGCCCAATATAATAAATATAATGACATATGTACCCTTATGGAAGACATATGACCGTAAGGACAAGATTGTAATTGTGCTTCATGGGAAATATATACACACCCCCAACATGGAGAAGAGGCAAGCATTGTTCATCCATCAGCAGCCACAACAATGCGCATAATATTGCCTCCCTCACATATCAGAAATGTTGTTTCATGCTAGCCTAATAATCGATACAGAAGAAATGCATTGGTCCATAGACGCAAACAACTCAATTCAACAGAAACACAACAAGCACAGAACTCAGAATCAAACCACCACCTGATCGAGCACGCGCTCATTGCTCTCCTCCACCTCCCGAGCAAGCCCCTCCAACCTCCTTAGCATCCCGGCGTACATCTCCTCCATCTCTTTCGCTTGCCCCGTGGCCGAGACCACCACCGCCTCTACCCTCCCCAGTCCGAACCCCTCCACCATCCTATCCATCGCCTTCTGCTGTCCAATGCTGTAGCCCTCTGCCGCCGACGCCGGCAGCCAAGGCATCGGCGACTCCGCCGCGAAGGTGTGGTACTGGTCCCGGAAACTCGGACCCACGTTGACGACCTGCAGGGAGGCGGGGACGAGGCGGGAGTTAACCAGTAGGAACGCGCGGTAGTCGAACGAGTGGACGGAGAGGTTGGAGGTGAAGGAAGGGCACACGAGGAGGAAGACGATGGGGTGGGTGAAGGCTACGGTTTTGGAGAGGGAACAAGCGACAGCGACCTCGCGCATGGAGGGGCGGAGCGCCGCGCCGCGGCGGGAGGAGAAGAAGCCGACAGCGGCTGAGGGATCGGGGGAGTAGGGCTGGAAGAGGCCGAGGGGGTCGGAGAGGGAGGAGGGGCGGGCGAGCGACGTGTGGCCGGTGATGGAGATGGAGAGGGAAGGAGCGGAGGAGGCGGGGGCGGGGTCGTCGTCGGAGAGGGAGGGGGGAGGGGCCGGGGGGCGGGCGGCGCGGCCGAAGAGGAGCCCGTCGCAGTCGCCTGCGGCGACCCCGCAGCAGCCAAGGAGGGACGCAAGCGCAGCGCCGGAGACGGAGATATTCGCGGCGTCGGTGGCGGCCATTGCTGGGTTAGTAGGTTGGGATTTGGGGAAGCTTCTGTTCAGACTTCGGCGAGGCCTTTTTGGGGGAAATTTAACTTTTTGTCACTCTTAACATTGCCACATACTCAAATATCATCCTCTACATCACAATTAACATTTTGCCACTCTCCAGCCTACGTGGCGCCTAGTCACTGCCATGTCACGCCCGCGCCTCCCCGCGCCCGCGCCGCCGTCCGGCCTCCCAGCGCCTCCCCGCACCTCCCCGCTCGCCCGCGCCCGCGCCCGCGCCTCCCCTTCCCCGAGTCCGGCGCCGGGATCCCGCCGGTGAAGCGCTGCGTCTCAGGCCAATTCATCGCGCGTGGGGCATCTCCAGGGCACCCCGAGCACATCCCCCACCTCGCCGGACCCCGCCGCCCTCCCCAGCGAGCCGCCGCCGTCTTCATCCTCGCCGCCAAGCTCCCTCTCGCCGCGCGGCCCGCCCTGCTCCATCTCGGCCTCGACCGACGCCCCAGGTGAGCTCCGGGATGCCCGTAGATGCTTCACCGTCGAGGAATCGGGCTCCCACCGCCTGAGCCGCCGGCGGGATCCCGGCGCCGGACTCGGGGAAAGGGAGGCGCGGGCGAGCGGGGAGGCGCGGGGAGGCCGGGCGGCGGCGCGGGGAGGCCGGGCGAGGCCGGGCGGCGGCGCGGGGAGGCCGGGCGAGGCTGGGCGGCGGCGCGGGGAGGCCGGGCGAGGCCGGGCTGCGGCACGGGGAGGCGCGGGGAGGCCGGGCGGCGGCGCGTGCGTGACATGGCAGTGACTAGGCGCCACGTAGGCTGGAGAGTGGCAAAATGTTAATTGCAATGTAGAGGATGGCATTTGAGTATGTGGCAATGTTAAGAGTGGCAAAAAGTTAAATTTCCCCTTTTTGGGCGACGACGGCCAGCTGGTCCCTTTGCCTTTGGACCCTTGATGTTCGTGAGAATTATGGCGCTAGAACAAAAATGTATGTGCAGAAATCTCATTCCAGGATCCGAGCCTTTCCTCGCGGTGTTCAACCACAGAACAAAAAAAAGGGTGCTATTTGGGTTTAAAAATACTAATTTATAACTTATTTTATACTATATTAACTAAAAGTACAGTATAACTACTGATAGTTTTTTTAATATAATTAAATTTAAAAAATAAAAAATATATTATCACGAATAATAAAAATGAATAACAAAAGAAAGAGCCATGTCACTAAAAAAAGACGAAAGTACAAAATTAGAAGATAGAAACATTAGCTCTAATGAGTAATTATTTAATCACATTAGCTCACAAGACAACAAACTCATTTAGATATTGGTCAATGATCTAATACAGAGTACCTTGGTAAGCAGTTTTGCTACAATCGATATACACTGGGACTTCATTTGCCTGGCTAGAAAGAGGGTCTGACGATATGTTTTTGGCACGACTGATGGATCCATGGCTTCGTAGACACGCATACTGCGTTCAGGGACTGGAAGTCTGAAACTGCATGCCCAATTCAGGTTTGAGGTATTGCCGCGCCATGTTGGTGATGCGTCAGCGTCAGGTTCAGGAACGGATCATTCGATTCGTAGGAAAATATTGTCCCATTCTGCTGTCACATCAGTCGGTAGGCCTGAAATTACATAAAACTGTGAGCCTCGGTGACATCGGGGCGACGCTATCGCTCTCGATTTCAGACGGTTCTGAACATTCGTTACTGGTAGCCGCAAAAGTTTCGAGTGTTTGACTTATCTCCGCTTGACTTTCTGGCTGGATGCGGTATTGCGGTGGTGGTCTGTCTAGTGCCATCCATCGTATGTTGATTTCCACGCAGGCAAACTGCTCCTTTTGAGTGTTTCCCCACTACGAAAAGTTTCCTTCGACTACTAGTGCCGACTCTTCAGTGTTTGTGCATTACCTGCATATCAGTAGGTAGGTTCTTCAGTCTTTACTTTGATAGATTTTTCTTTTTGTTTCTAAAAATTGTTTTTCGGTTTTTCTACGGTAACTAGCCTTTAAATAGAATATTTTTTCAAGATAGGATCTACAAGTTAATTGTAATACACATCAAAACGACTTTATTTATATCAGTCAAAAGCGCATATAAATTTCTGCTACTCCGTATTATTTTTATAAATAATATAAAAATCATAAGTTGTAGTTAAAAGTTGTGAATTGAAGGGGAAAAAAGCACAGTACCGCACCACAACTGAAGAAGAATCTGCCAAGTATATTCAGAACCTGCTTTGGAGTTTTGAGTGCTACCCTCTGCATACATCTGAAAAAGAAAGAAGACTAGAAGAGTTCTTTCTGTCAATGTCAAGTACTCATATGGCGAAAAGATAGCCGCTTTACGCCTCCCTTTACCCACTGGCCACCGCCTACCGGTAGGGCACCCACCTTTGTCATCTCCATTCGTTGTAATTAGTTCCATGCATCTTGTGAAAAGCGTATGACATGATGACTTCGGTATGAAAGGCTTTCGTTCACCATTGAATGGTAGGAACGAACAAGTCCAACGATTTGATAGAACTCAAATGGAGATTTTCCCCATTACATAGTTCCATGTCTAAGTTTGTGATGTTTCATGCACAAATATAGTGGCTCGTAATACTGATCAGTGATCACTAAGCCTAACTCCTCTTATATTTTGCACTTACTGACAAAGCTCTGTGACTAATTGCACGAACCGCACCAAATGATGCCCAATTCTGAAGACCTAAAGAATTATGGAATGTGTAGAGTACATGTAGCATTGCTGTCCTCTAGAAGACTAGAACCCTTGTAAATTAATGGTGAAACAAACAAATGAATTTTAATAAAAAGAAATAATAAGGGAGAGGATGAAATGAAAGAAAGAAAAGGAAAACTACGAGATTATTCTTGTGCTGTTTCGTTTGCTGGCAAGTAGAATAGCATCCTGATAAACAAAAAGTTCTAGTCTTTTTTGTACTTCGAAGAAAGATTTTATTAGCACCGTTCTTTTCTGCCTTACAGCCGGTTTTTGGCTTTGACTTTTATTAGCTGGTACTATTTATTAGACCTATCAACCGTAGCCCAAAGAACAGGGGTGGGTTCTTTTCAACTACGACTGGTGGCTTATAGTTATGGCTGGTGTTTTTTGTCCCTAGCACGAGAACTTGTATAAATAAATCAAATGCCGATAAGTCGTTTCGAAAAGACTGTCACGATATGCCCCTTCGAAATGGCGGTAGAGAAAATATATCATTTATTTGTTCAGAGAAAGGTATAAATTATAAGGTATAAGCTGAAAAGAACCGACTCATATGTCATCATCTACTAAGAACTGAAGAATTCCATGCTGATCCGAAAAATGTTATACGTTGCACCTCACATTACCGCAAAATTTATAGTTGAATCTCGAAATTCAAGCTAGCGGTATACAACTAGGGAAACGTATAAAACGGAGTAACTCCAGACTACAACATTTTCACACAAATAGGTAGCTCATCCCTGCATCTATTACGATTTATGAGCTTTTCTTTGTACAATCCTCACAAAACATTCTTAGCCTATCTTTGAGTGCTAGCTGATAAGGGACGGAGATGCCCTAATTGGATTCCAAAACAAACATCTGCATCTGCAACAGGTAAACAACTTACATTTTGCTCCATGTTGTGCTAGGAAGTTTATCAGTCCCAAATAAAACAATTTCCCAATATAATTATGAGAGTTAGAATTAAGCAAGACATAGTAGTTTTCCTCGAGAAAGAAAAAAAAGCAAGAGACTTAACTCCGCTCCAAACAGCTTCAACTTCTAAGTTTTTTTAGTTTTTAGCTTATTTAAACTAGCAGCCATTTGAAATGCATCAGCTTTTAATTTTGGCTTATTTTGGTTTTTTTGCATTGTCCATGACGATATATGATTTTTTAATTTTTTAAAAAACTAACAATCGCTACAATACTAATTGTAGTCCTGGGTAAAAACCAAAATTAGAAGCTTGTAGGACAGTTGGGAGTCTTTTCCAAGAATAAAATCAAGATGTCGATCGGTTGGGCTGAAATAAGCTGGCTTATGGCTGAAATTGTACTGTAATTAGCTGAAATTATATTGTAGCTGATAGTGGTTTATTTGGCATAACTAAATTTTAAAAAATTTAAAAATAGAAAAAATATATTAGCCTATCACAGACAATGTAAATGGATATGAAAAAGAAGAATCGATAAAAAAGCTTAAAAAATTAAAAAAAAAATCAGAAAATGATAAAATTTAAAAATAATAAAAAATAAGTTTAAAGTAAAAAGTTTAAGCTAAAATGTGTGGGTCTAAAGCCGTATACGCTTGATCTGACGGCTGGAGCCGGAACGAGTGAACGACAGCTGCTGCCGCGCGGGCAGCGTGCACGGCACACGAGGACGCGCGCCGTCCCACGAGTCGGTCACGACGGCCTCTCACAGCAGCACAGCACACTACACTCGTCGCAGGGAGCCCACAGCTCACGCAGCAGCGCACACCGTTTTAGCCGTTCCGCCCCTCGGAGCCGCGCATTTTAGCGAGTGCCCCCCGCATTTCATCCAACCCAAACGAAGCGGCTTGCTCTCCTCGATTCCCTCCACCCCTCCGCCTCCGAGCACCAAACCCTAGATCTCGCAGCAGCAGCGGGAGAAGCCGCAGCCATGGCCAAGCCCTGGGGCGGCGTTGGCGCCTGGGCGCTGGACGCCGAGCGCGCCGAGGAGGAGGAGCGCGAGCACGCGGCGGCCTTCCCCGCTCCCGAGCCGCCCGCCGCGGCGGGCGGCGCCGCCAGCTTCCCCAGCCTCCGCGAGGCCACCGCGGCCGGCGGGGGTAAGCAGAAGAAGAAGAAAGGCACCACCTTGTCGCTGTCCGAGTTCACCACGTACGGTGCGCCGGGGGCGGGGCAGCGCCGCGGCGCACCCCTGGAGCCCAGGGGGCTCACCACGGAGGAGATGATGATGCTGCCCACTGGCCCCAGGGAACGCTCGGCGGAAGAGCTGGACCGGTCCCGCGGGTTCCGTTCCTACGGCTCGGGGTTTGGCACCGGAGGCGGAGAGCGCCGCGGCGGATTCGACGACGATGGCCACCGCGGGCCGTCGAGTAGGGCTTCGGATCTCGACATGCCCTCCCGCGCCGACGAGGCGGACAACTGGACGATGGGTAAGAGGTTCTCGCCAGCTCCCAGCGACTCTGGCCGGCGTGATAGGTTCGGCGGGCCCTCTTCCGTCGGTCGCGCTGATGACATCGATGACTGGTTGAGCGGCAAGAAGCCGCTCCAATCGCGCTATCCTAGCCTCGGTTCCGGTGGCGGTTTCCGTGAATCACCGGGCTTCCGTGACTCACCTGGACCATCTGACTCTGACCGCTGGGTCCGTGGTGGTGGCTCCGCCCCTATGCCGCACAACGGCGAGCGCGCGAGGCCACGCCTCGTTCTCGATCCACCGAAACGTGAACCGGCAGCTACCGCTACGCCACCTGCTGAGGTGGCACGCAACCGGCCTAGCCCATTTGGGGCTGCAAGGCCCCGGGAGGAGGTGCTGGCCGAGAAGGGGCTGGATTGGAGGAAGATTGAGACTGAGATTGAGCAGAAGAAGACCAGCCGCCCTACCAGTTCGCACTCTAGCAGGCCGAATAGCGCACATTCCTCCCGCCCTGGGAGCCCTGGGTCGCAGGTCTCTGCAGTCGGGAGTGAGGGTGCACCGAGGGCTTGGCCAAAGGTAAATCCATTCGGTGATGCCAAGCCACGGGAAGTGGTGCTGCAGGAGAAAGGGAAAGACTGGAGGAAGATTGACCTTGAGCTGGAGCATCGTGCTGTTAACAGGTATGTTGAATATGGAGCTGCCGCTTGACTACACGTAGCATTTCTTGTGATAATGCAATACTGGAGTACTGACAGGTTAAGGAAGGTGCGACCTTGGCACCTTGCACAAAATGTTGATTTTTTTGTTAGGAAAGCAGTGATCTTTGGCAAATATAAGTCGTGTTGGCTGAAACTGACCATTACCTAGTATGTCCTAACCACAAGCTGCTCTGCTATGTTTGGTGAATAATTCTAGTGATTAGTTGCTAATAAATTTGTCAAATAAAATCTAAAATGAGCAACAGGGAGTGTGGTATTACCTTTGTAGACTACTTTTAATGATTTTAGCCATTTAATGTTAATGTGGAACCCTAAATCTTCTGAAGTTATGTGAATTGAATTTGAAGAGGGTGCATAGAAATTAAAATTTATAGCATGCCATGGTTAAATATATTTTTGCTTGTCTTGAATGTAGTGGTACAATTGAAATTTATTTACGTTGTCACTTGCATTTAAACACTTGAGTGTTGGTAATTTTTTGTGGAGAGAAATGTATGGGGGCAGGGATTGGAGGGAATGCCCCTTCATATTCAGCAAACTATAGCATGCCGCTTTTGGTAATAGGTTCATGTTGTGTTTTTAAAGTCATGACTCATGAATAGTAAGGACATGAATATACAATCTGATAGGTTACTCGGTTCTAGAGATGTGTAGGTTTTACCGTTCCTTGTGATTTGCATATACAATGCTGCATTATCGGCATATTATCATTGCTGTTTAATTTTGTTGTTTCTTGAAGCACCATTGGGATTAAATAATATCATCATGCTAATCTGCTAGTTCCATGTAATTCATGTTATTTTATTTCGTTGTCCTCATTTGGTTAAATGTGATATGCATAGCATCCTACTTAGACTTAAACTTTTATTTGGTTGATGAATTCATGGAATGAGGGTTGAGTATTTTCTTAATGGAGTTTTTTTTATTCTATTTTAACTAGCAGCAAAGGTAGTTTTTGACAATTTTTGTTGTGTGGACATTCTGACCACAGACCAATAATTAAGTAGGTTTACTCACATTCTCTCAAAAGAACGAGCTAATTTTGCTCGTGTGTTTGGCACTTTTGGCTGAGAATAATATTGAACTTTTGCGATTTGTAATTGGAGCTTTTCTTTGTCTCCTTCGGAGCATTTATGCTGATAATCTGACCTCATAATATTTTTTAAGTTGACCATATTGTTGAAATTTACTACAAGCCTACAATGTAAAGAGTCTAAACAATGTTTTGTTTCCTCTTAAGAACAAGCAGCATGGTACTATGCCTATGAAGGCAGCTTAACTGAAAAAGAACAACACCTACTTTCGCATTGTTGCCATGATTTTATATTTTTGAGATATCAACCAACAATGATGTATTGTTGACTGACTACGATTTGTTTTGCTTTATAATGGGTTTGTGTCTCGAATAGCCATGATGATTGAACCATTTTAACATATAATTTTTGATAAATTATGGACCAAATGTATGAATAAATGAACCTTCTCCAGTCCACCTTTTCGACCTTTGTGGTTGATTGTGATGCACAATGTGGTTTACTAAACTATCACTGTTTCTTTAATAAATTTGGAAACTATTCATCCAGTTATTTCTAGTAGCCTTTTTTTTTTAAATTTTACCTGAACAACATGATTCCATTCAAGATGCTTTGATGAAGTAAATAAACTGCTTTGGTAGTGATACTTGATCCCATCAAACACGGACATTTGTATTGGTTCCTTTATCTTAAATTCCTTTTTTTTCGCTTCTAGGGGCTGCATTTCCATGTGATTTAAATTTTAAATATACTTGAACCTTAACTTTCAGGCCAGAGTCAAATGAAGAAAAGATTTTGAAAGAAGAAATTAACCTTCTAAAGGTGGATCTGAAAGAAACTGAGGCAAAGATAAGTGATGGCTCTGACCAAGCTTCCCCAGAGGATGCAAAAAATTTGTCTGAGAAGATATCTCAGATGGAAAGGCAGCTTGAGCTGCTTACAATTGAGTTGGATGACAAGATTCGATTTGGGCAAAGACCTAGTTCTGGAGCAGGCAGGGTTGCAACATTTCCACCAGCAAGTTTAGCAGAGGAACCACAGGTTATACTGTCCCACGACAGACCACATCCCCGTGGTGGTATGGAACTGAACTCCAAACCAGTTGAAGAAAGATGGGGATTTCAAGGTTACAGAGAAAGGAGCTCTTTTGGTGGAAGCAGAAGTTCAGACAGGTTTGTGCTTAATTTGATCATGCAGATTTCTTTCTAGATTGATGTTTTATAACAAAACTTGCATGTGCTTTGTTGGATGTACAGGATACATTAATTTTACATTTTTGTCCTGTTATGTTATTTTTCATCATGTTTAGCTTAATATTGAACTATTTAGATAGTGATTTTGTTTTAGTATAATGGCAGTTATCTCATGTTTAAATTAAGCCAAATAGCACTTTACTTCCAACAACTTTTAGATTGCATGCTAGGTATGCTGTTTGTTTGTAAGAAACTGAGAATTAATGCTACTCAATTAACCATGATAGTGTTATAGGCGTGGGCCTTGGGCCAATCGGGTATTATTAGGAATTAGAGATTGGTTTCTATTCAAGTTAGAGATTAGTTTCCATTGTTAGAGATATAATTAGAGATATGATATATGTTTCCATATTATTAGAGATAGGATTGGAATTAGATTCGATCTGTTAGGGGGAGTCATCTATATAAAGGGGCTACCGCATGCTATTGTCATCAAGCAAGAATAATAACAATAGTCTTCCTAGTTTATAGTCTCTCCTCTCTCCCTACGCCGACGCCATCCGGCCATCTTCTTGGTGGTGTTTACCCGTTATGAACTAAGGTTCATAACAACTTGGTATCAGAGCAGTCGATCCCTTCCCACGACTTCTGCTACCATGGTTTCCAGCGAGGAGGCCAGTTCCGTGAGAGCAACGTTTAAAGCAATCAAGAAGCAGATGACTGAGATCATGCAGCAGCAGGCCGAGATGAAGTCCCAGATTGCAGATTTGACGCGGCAGAGCATCGTAACCGACGCCAGGATTGCAGCACTTGAATCCAGGAGGAGTTTAGCTGCTGGCAACACCCCACCGCAAACATCAGCTCAGAATTCTACGGCCGCAGCGTCACAGCCACTCCTCCGGCCGGCTACTCCAACCCTGCCCGAGCCGCCACCGTCGCCCGGACCGTCCGCGTCACCGCTGTCGCCGAAGTCTGCCTCGCGATCCTCATCTGGCGGAGAAGCCGTCGAAGCCGACAATCACTCCAGCACGGGCGCCGCTAATCCCGAAGCCGCGCCTCCCCGTGCGACTGGCGCCCGCTTCCATGCCCTAACCCTCGCAGCCACCGCCGGGTCCGCAGCCCTGCGGGTCGCCGCCGCCAGCATCGGCATCTCCGCCTGAGCGCTCGCCCCCAAGGCACCACCGCCGACGCCGGCCACCACCCGAGCCCCTGTGCCTGGGAGCCGCTGCCAGACCGGCCGTCGCCGCTGTCCAGGCCGTCGCCGGCCGAGCCGCAGCCGCCCGATTCGCCTCCGCCAGATTCGTGCGAGCCGCCGCCGCTCCTTCCGCCGGCTGCTCCGTCTCCGCCGGTCTGCCTCCATTCACAGCCTCCGCCGCCGACCCGTTTCCCGCCGAGCCGCCGCCGCCCGGGTCGTCCCCGCCCGAGCCACCGCTGCGGCCGCAGCCACTACACTGGCCAGGCTGTCCAGCCCGAGAATCCGCCGCCGCCGGGGCCGCCGGAGCCGCTGCCGCCGCCGGCCGCACTGGCCGCCGCTGCGCCGCCGCTCTCTGGGTTCTTTCCAAATGAGAACACACAGTGAGATCGGTTCGTTGGTTTATAAACCGTGACCAACCGGAGAAACCAAAAACAAATAATAAAAAAATCAAAAAAAATTTAAAAAATCAGAAAAAAAATTCTTTTTAGAAAACAAAAAAAATTATTTTGCAGGCATCATTTAGCCCTGTTCCGCTTGGATCAGACCGGTCGTCTTCATCCGCTGCAGCACCCCACCACCGTTCGTCTTCTACATCAGCATCGAAGGTTTCCATTAGCCACCGTCTAGCAGCTCGAGGACGAGCTGCATGTCCGGGAGGGGTGTAGTGTTATAGGCGTGGGCCTTGGGCCAATCGGGTATTATTAGGAATTAGAGATTGATTTCTATTCAAGTTAGAGATTAGTTTCCATTGTTAGAGATATAATTAGAGATATGATATGGGTTTCCATATTATTAGAGATAGGATTGGAATTAGATTCGATCTGTTAGGGGGAGCCATCTATATAAAGGGGCTACCGCATGCTATTGTCATCAAGCAAGAATAATAACAATAGTCTTCCTAGTCTATAGTCTCTCCTCTCTCCCTACGCCGACGCCATCCGGCCATCTTCTTGGTGGTGTTTACCCGTTATGAACTAAGGTTCATAACAGATAGGTATAAATGTAGTTTTTCTTATATTATGATCCTCCCGATTTGTTTAATATTGTACTTGTAAGGTGGTCAATTTTAATGGACAGTACCCTTATTTCCATCCATGTATCTTTTTTGCTTCAGCTCTCAATGTACCATAACCTGCTCTATTTGAAGTGGGAAAAACTATGATGCGAATCAGTTTTTGTCCTGTCAAGCAGTTTTTTTGTCCTGTCAAGCAGTTAAATCATTTAATGTTGTCATTGTTAGTTCATGCAACTCTTTAGCAACTTTCTTTTGTTTTTTCAGGTCAATAACAAGGCAAAGATGGTGAAATTTGGATTTTGAGCGTCTGTTAAGGAAATTTCTGGTCCTCGGTCCCTTTTTTGTTTTGAAAGAATGGGGAAAATAAGTTGTTTTCTTTTCGTTGTGGCTGACTCACATTTTGTTTGATCTAGAAGATTGGAGAGAATCATTGTGAACGGAGGCTACTCCGCATGAAGCTACTGATTACAGCCTCTATGGTGTAGGATATTTTCGTTTCCTTTCTTTTGCCTTCTTCCATGTCAAAACAAGACTTGGCAAACTTTGGTGCTAACTATTGCTTCCTGAATCCTTATGTTCAGCTCTTTGTCGCATGTCGTTTGCTTAAGCATTCAGGAATGAAGATCTTGTATGGATAATCGGATATTTTGTACAGTTGCATGTGTTTGTGATCTGTTTCTTTTTTTTTTGCCAGTATTTTCCTCATCTTGCGGCATGAGCTATGATGCTCTCGCTGTTGCCCATAATATTGGTGCCTTGCGATCGTTGATGCCATGCCTGACTCTGCGATCGGTGAAGACTTTATACGCTCTGCTATTATAAGAATAACCAAGTAAAAATCATTCGTTATATTGATTTTGAAATTTAGAAAGTCGAACACTCTTTTTTAAGATATAATATTTGTATCTAAATACTTTAAAGTAGGAGAAGTCTAATGAGAAGCTCATAAGAAGTCTGTTTCAAAAGATGATGCAAATAAAGACGGTTTATAACATGACAAGTGATGTATGTTAATAGCTTTCGTTTAAAAATTATCGGAAGCGTTATATTCATTATGTATAGTTTTAGCCATTTCAATTACTGTTCGATTTTTCCTCTCTACAATTCCATTTTACTTCGGAGTGTAGGTAGTGGAAAGCTCATGTTTTATTCTAAGTTTATCACAAAAATCTTAAATTTTAGTGTTTTTGAACTTGGAACCATTGCCACTTCATATTTTATTTATTTTGAAATCAAATTCATTTTGGACTCTTTTTGAATAACTTTTGAAAATGACAGAGGCTTCGTTCTTGTCATTTTAAAAGAATATCTATGTATATCTAGAGTAATCATCTATAATAACCAAATAATAGCTATTGCCCCCGATACTCTTATAGGTTGTTGGCCAAAACAAATCCATATGCAAAAGCTCTAATGGTTTAGAAGTTGATATGATACTTTTGGAAGAATGGAAATTTGCAACTTGCTTCCCAGCTTGGCAAACGCTATATAATCTATTTTTCTCAAACTTCGCATCTTTCAATCCATCTATTAAGTCATATTTGAAAAACTTTTTAAGTTGAATCATACCCATATGACCTAACCTTTTGTACCATAACCAACCTAAAGATATTTTTGCCACTAAACAAGTTTTTAAGTATGAATCATTAGAGGAGAAATCAACTAAATGAAGATTTTCAAATCTAAAACTTTGAAAACAAGTTTATTTCCTTTTTCTTTTAAAATAGTTATTTCCTTTTTAGAGAAAGAGCAAATTAAGCCTATATTACATAATTGAATAATTGATAGCAAATTAAAATTTAATATTTCTACTAGAGATACATTAGAAATGGAAATATCATTACAGATAGCGATTTTACCCAATCCGAGTAATTTTCCTTTGTTATTGTGCCTAAATATGATTATCTCATTGCTCCCATTCTCAAATGTTATCTCATTGCTCGCATTCTTAAATGTGGTGAATATTTCTGGTCTCCGGTCATATGTTGAGTGCACTCACTATCAACCACCCAATTCCGTCAACCAGTCTTGTAGTTCACCTACAAAAAGAAAATTAAGTTTTTTTAGATACCTAATTTGTTTGGGTTCTTGGAGGTTAGTAACCAATACTTTGGGTATCCAAATAGCATTCTTTTTAGCATCTAAAATTAAAGTGCCAATAAATATAGCAATAATACTATTATTATTGGATTTCTTAAGCATATAGCAAGAGTCAAATAGTCCAATAGAAGCTGTCTTACCCATAGAATAATTTTGTTGCACATGTTCTAATCTGTGACACTTTTGATAATAATTATCATTTTGCCTCACAAATCTCGTGAGCTTGGTCGCCAGTTTTTTTGCCTTTCTTTGGCATATGCTCAAGACCCTCCTTATTGAATGAGCACCTTTGCTCACTCAACAACTTATCAAAAATAGTCTTACCCTTGAAACACCATTCCAAGCTTTTATTTAGCTTGGTCACTTGTTCTTTAACTAATTATTTTCACCAATGAGCTTATCACATGACTTAGCAATTGCATTATTAGAAATAATATTAGAGGAACATGGCATGACAAGCAACTCATCACATGAAGTAGATACGTTAGCTTTAACAATTTTTACCCTAGACATTTTATTTGAAATATTATAAGTAACACCATGCTAGTGCAATATTTGCTTGAGTTTTTTTTGGATAAGCAAGCTATGAGCTTCCTTTAGCTCCTCATAAGATTCTTTAAGAGAGATATGCTCACACTTTTTATAACCTTGAATTTTGACTTTTCTTTTTCAAGAAATTTATTCAATTTAATTAGTATAAGATTGTCTCGCTATTGTGGTTTCGTTCGACCGTCTCTCGGTCATGACTTCGTCTGACCACCTCGTGGTCGTTGACGTTTTGTTCAACCGCCTCGCGGTCTTAACCTTGCCTAACCACTTCGTGGTCATTGACGCTTGGTCCGACCGTCTCATGGTCGTGACATCATTCGACCACCTCGTGGTTGTTGACGTTTTGTCAGACCGCCTTACGATTGTGACATCGTCTAACTCCCTCATGGTCATTGACGTTTTGTTCGACTGCTTTGTGGTCGTTGACATTTTGTCCAATCGCCTCGCGGTCGTGACCTCGTCCGACCGCCTCACAGTCGTAGACTCCGTCTGACCGCCTCACAGTCGTGACCTTGTCCGATCACCTCGTGGTCGTAGAGTTTGTCCGATCACCAACTGTTGTAGCATGAGCACAACAGTGGCTGCAGGATACCCCTTTCTCCATAAGAGGAGGTAGAGCTAGAGCTAGAGCGAGCTAACAACAGGAGAGAGAGACAGAGCTCGTGTGTGAAATGAGTAGATCTGGCCCCCTCATATCCCTCATGGGGGCTTATATACATGAGTGGGGTAGGATTAGAATTCTCATCCTATCTCTTAATAATTACTTTATACTATTGGGCCTGCTGTAAGGTCTAATCATTTAGGGCTGGGTCACCCCACAAAAGTAATGATGTGGCCAAAGGACAAAGGTAAGGTTAGTATGGCCATGTCACTTAGATTTCACTTAGGTTTCATGCCTGTAATACTGCATATGATGCAAGTACTGGCTTTAAAAAAGCAGACTTGTTGATCTGTGCTAATTGCTAGGTCCTACAAGGTAGCATAGCAGACCCCCCCTCCTTTTGTATTGTTGAGTGGCGGTCATGAAATGAACTTCTTATCACTACAAGTCAGTACCATTTGAAAATATTTATCAAAACAGCAGTATTAAGGTCATGTATTTTCAAATTGTATAAAGAGCATTACATATGTGCATCTGCAACAACATTTCATAATTAAGTGCTAAAACGCAGGGCTACTTTTTTTCGATTGCAGAAACGCAGCGTTTGACGAGGGCAACCAAAACGATTTGGCAAAGCCCGTTAGAGCATGTACATTCTTTGACATTTAAAATAGACGCTGAAGTGAACATATCATCGTAGATTATTGTTAGGTATTTTTATTTTAACCCTTACATCTATAGGTACTAAAGATTTAATCTTATCTAATATAGCTCTAGCTGTCAAGATTTATTTTGATGTCATATAATTTAAACTTAGTACTAACTCTTACATACTTTAGTATGGATGTTAAAAAATCTCAATCCTAGAGTATTAACTTAGCATCTAGGAATGCACGGGTCCTTAAACCCCCAAAGCGGCGGCGGCAGCCAAAATCCTTGCGCTTCCCCTAACCTCGCGCGCCACGTCTCCGCTCCAGCCTCCGGCGTCGCGATTCGCGGACGACCTAATGGCGAAAAAGAGCAAGGCCGCCGCCGCCGCCGACACGGGACTCTCGAGCCCTCAGGGCTCCGTCGAGGGCGGCGGGGAGAAGGAGGGCAGCTTCTTGCTGGGGCAGCCGACCTGGGAGGACGCCGGCGGCGGGCGGTGGCGGTGCGCTGAGACGGGGCACGAGCTGCCGGAGCGGGAGAAGGACTCCTACGCGCGGTCCCGGTCCTGCCGCCTCGCGCTCATCGACCACGCTGTCGCGCACAAGAAGCCGCCGCTTAATGCCTTCAAGCCCCACCCCGAGCACAAGTGCGTACCGATCCGCCGCCCTTCTGCTGCTGCTATTCCATTTTGTATGGCTGCGTGATGCGTATACGACGTAGCCTGCCATGAATTTGTTTAGGAGCCTATGGTTTACTCTGTTGCGTGCTGGAGGGTTTGATCGGCTATCCGTTAGCACTCGTTTAAGGGATTCTAGGGTTATAACTGTATTAAAGTCTGATACTCCTGTGCAGATTGTAGCGTGGAACTAAGTAAGTAAGTAACGAACAGTTGATGTGCGTGCTTGTAATTGTGCCGTGCTTTAGCTGTTGCCTCTTAGGATGTGGCTATGTTGAATTGAGTTGGATTTTGTTTTGTAGGTCGAAGCTGATATGCAACATTACTGGGGACACCATAAACAAGTCGGAGGAGCACATCTGGAAGCACATCAATGGGAAGAGGTTTCTCAATAAACTAGGTATGCACAATACTCTCTGTAATGCCAGGTGTGGCAACTGGCACATCACATGCTGTTATTGAAATGAACTGTGCTGCTTTCATGTGTTTCTCTACTGGTTGAAGAACGCATGATGAATTTTCTGGACCTTTTCCATATAGCTGTTCTTTTTTTTAATGGTTCGTTCTTCTATACCCATGTGGCTTATCAATTTGGGATTTCACCAGCAATGATTCTAAAAGAGAAAAATAAATGACTAGTACTGGATGAGTAGTTGGCACCTTTCGTGGAGCAATTCTATATGGATTGATCGTGAATGATTACTTGCACTTCTTTCATTTGTCTTCTCTTTGGTCTGGACATGATAAGGAAGACTTCTGTTTATTGAAATCTCTTCTAATAGAATTTAGCTGGAATTTGTCTTCTCCCACACAACCAACATACTTTTTAAGCCATTGCACTGGAATGTTTGGTTGCTCCTACATCTAACATGCCTATCCCTATTTTAACAGACAAACTAGAAGAAAAGATGGCATCAGATGAGACAGCCGAAGGAGAAGTTGAACAGTCAAATGAAGTGGCAAAGAAAATCAAGTCAAGCAAGAAGGACAAGAAGAAAGCTGCTGTTGTCAGCCCTTCTTTGCCACGAGAACCTAAACCAGAGGTCGATGATTCAGATGATCCAGATTTCTGGGTGCCTCCCGTTGGAAGTCGTTGGGACGATGATGATGGGAAAGGCCGATGGGAGTCCTCACCGGGGAAGGATGATGAAGCAGAGAATGAAGGTGCACCTGGTAAGTGTTAATTTGTCATATCATATGTAACTGCTTTGATTTAACAAAGCCCAAAATTTTATAATTATAGTTCATAACACATTTGGTAGATATTGTTGCTCCATTACATTAGATAGTATTCGGTTCAAGATGTTGTTAGATCTATGTTTTTTAGGTTTGTTGGAGGTTTATCTATAGTGGGCAATTTATTTTGCAGACCGAGAATATGAGCTACAGAATTGTGTTCACTCCATTGCTATTTCTTTAGCCAACGGATTATTGGCAAACATGTAGTGTTGAAGTACAGACAAGAGCAGAATATGTGGTAGGCAGCAATTTTCATAGCTAATTTTCTTGTCTAACAAAAAGTTGTACTTGCTGGCAGCTTCTGCACCCGTTTATGTCATTGTTAAATACTTCTCTGCAAGAAGCTAAAATATCACCATCAGATGTTTTATTTGCCAACATTTTAAGTGAACCTATTATTTTGGGGAATATATCATTTATGTTGACTTTCGAAAGGTCTTTCTTTTCTTTGGGGGTCTTTTCTTCTCTATTATGTAGTGAATGATTGAACTACGATCTACGCAGTCCTAATCAGCACAGTTCCCTGCTTTTGGGATTTTTGTGACGGAAGTCTTTTACCATCAGATGGTCCTCTTCCAAGCTCTTTTGTTTAATTACTTTCTGAAAGCATCATTTACATTGGCAGTGTAAATAAGCATTTTGTTCAAGTTATGCATGTGAGTTTCATCTGTAGTTACATCGTAATATACTCAATACCGTTCAGTGGCATTCTCCCTGCTTCTGAATTTTGTGGTTAGTCTTTTTTTCTCAATCATGATAGAAGCAGCTACAATTTTGAAATATATCATATGAAGTGTTCTGTGTCTAATATGGAAAATGGCTATATTATAGATGATGACAATGATGATGATATGGCTGACAAGGATGATGACGAGTCAAGGGAACTTGCTTCAAGGTACTCTCGATGATGACCAATCAAATAATGCACGTTGTTACGTACTTAGGGATAATTTTTCCTCTTGTAGCAGGACAAAGCGATTGTCAGTATCAGCAGTTGGGCCAAGTAGTTTCGCTTCAAGGAAGAAAAAACCCAAAAAGGACCAGTAAATGTTGCTCGCAATTTATTTTGCTAGGCGTTGTTGTGTGTTTGTCCGTAATAATCGTCTAAAGGTTGACGTAAGAAGGAACCGAGTTATTCCATGTTACATCCTTTTGCTTTATGATCGTTATATATACTCGTGTTCATTAAATCGAGAGTACGTTCGCTCCTGTTGCCAAGAGTCATATAGAGTTAATCCACTTGATTCGTCTAGACGTCTCTTGGATTGGTTTTTCTGAAGGCACATCTGTTAGAATAACATGCCTGTACTTTGAACTATATATCTGTTACTTTTCTGAGCAAGGAATCTGGTCAAGTTTTCATTGCAATTGACCCATCCTCCCCATCAAAATTCATACAACATTGTAAGTCCATATAATAACATCAATTTACAACGCTTCTATTTTTCTTACAACACATTCCAGGAGCTGCCTTCGGATTTCGACAGCTTAATCTTTTTCACTCGATCACCACAATTCGTGACCAAAACTCTGGCAGAGATGGTATCATCTTCGTTCACTTAGCTATGCTAAGAAGGGATAGCGCTGATCGTATGTGGTGCTGCCAAAATCAATCACCTTGATAGCGCTGATCGTATGTGGTGCTGCCAAAATCAATCACCTTGATAGCGCTAGACTTCGGCAATCTTTTATAGTAAGGACCCTCCTTTGAGAAACCGGATGAGACCTGGTAGCAGATTTCAGTAAATTAGCAACTAAGTATTCCTCATAATCAAACAACAATGTGTTCAAAATAGAGGTAACATTATACATAATCAAGCTCAACAACAAAAGAGAAAACTATACTTTGTACTCAGGTACTCTAATGTACTCCGGAGAAACAAGGAGAATGTTCTCAGGCTTTAAATCAGTGTGAATCAGGCGCAGTTCATGCATAACTGCGGAGACATGATGGAAAGAAATATAAATGTGTAAGTGGTGATAAGCACGCCAGACATTTCCAACAATGAGAACAATACACAAGTGATCTACTGCTCAGTCCCTGCAGTTTATGGATTATGACGTAAATGAGAGTCACAAAAGAGTTGTTGATAGCATTGCTAAGGTAAATGAAAATCAGAAAAGAGTTGTCCACACACATGCTATACATTCCAACAGTTGTTTGGCTACTTCCCGAACTAGGGCAATTGGGAATGAGCGGTAATTGTTTTTCCGCAGAAAATCATATAAGCTTGGTCCAAGCTTCTCAAAGACCCGCCGAAGCATTCACTCAAATTCACCAACGTTTAAACTCCAGAGGTTATCTCTTTTGGTTAGTACATAAATTGCCAGGTTAACAATGTACTTACGATACAGATATGGTTACGATAGTCAAACCAGTTCTTATTTGAACACAACTGCAAAAATAGACCATCTTATATACAAACCACCACATGGAAGTAATGGTGCATAAATACCAAAAGAAAAAAACATGAGAAGCATAAAATTAGAGCTCTTTTACGATGCCTTAAAATGAATATGCCGTCTAATCATTGCGATTCAATTGTTAAGATTAGTTAGGTTGTATTGGTTTTTTATGTATACTAGATAAATATACTGTCATGTCTCTGTAGACATCTGTTTCGAATCTATTTTCATTCTTCACGAAGATTGTGGACTCCTTATATCACGATGCTACGTGTGTTTGGCTTGAATATTATAAGGTGTACGATCGCGTAATCAGTGGTAGATTACTAAATTCTCGATGACCTGAGAGGCTTTTAGGAATGCATGACAGGACATTGGATGTTCTTGTGTATTTACTACTAGGAGCTGAGCACAAAGCCCAGGGGTTTTCGTACTAGATTGTGTTAATAATTTTTAGTTATATCTTTATAACTTTTGGTTAAAAAATAAATAGTAGTAGTTAAAAGAAGTAGCTTTTAAGAGAGGTGACGAGCAGTTCAAAAAGCGATGGAGAGATGTGTGTGCGTAACGAAAGTGAGAGGAATGGAGTGGGTTAGGTACATGTGATGTCTGCTTTATCCTCGGAGCGAGACGATAGCGAGATAAATGAAAAACCACTTTCAAAAACCAAATATTTATATTAACTTCTTAGCTTTATTAAACACAAAACAATACCAACAATGCCAAGGCCCACCCGCACCCAAGCCGCCGGGGTCAGCACGACTCTCGCGTGGACACCAAGCGCGCACCACGATCCGGCACGGCATTGTGCGCACGCTAGCTAACCCGCCAACGCTCGTCACGCTCCCCGCGCGCAGCCAGCGGTCGCCCATCCGCCAGCGCTGCGCCTGCGCGCCGTGCCGGCCGACCAAACCGCGCAAGCGGCAAGCGCCAGCCTTACCTACGGTATTGGTTGCCTTGCCTCGGCCCTCGGCGCCCGGCCGCGTGAACCTCCACCACCTACCTACGATCAGCGTCAGACGCCGTGCGCCAGAACGCAGATCCGCCGAGCCAACAAGCGTCCGCGCGATCTCCCGCACGGCCGGGCCTCACCGAACCACCGTTTTGGACATTCACGCGCGCGAGAGCGATCCATTCCTCAACAGAATGGCTGTCCACGGACGGACAAGCCCGCCGAGTTGGACTTGCTTGAGTGGGAACGGTGCAGGCTCGCGGCCACGAATGGTCCGACTGAGCTAGCGTCACCTTGGTCTGGTTTTGAAGTCTTGGTCTATGGTACGCACATCACCACTAGATTATAAATAGAAAGTATTATTGGCTATTTTATATACGAAATCAGAAGAAAAAAAAGTAGTAAAGAAAAACCAAGAGTTCTCTCTATCTTTTTGTGTTTTCAATCTACTATTTCTCTTTTTTGTGATTGATTTAGTTTTGCATAGCAGATGAATCGATCAGACTAGTCGCCAGCGACGGTTCCTTAACACGTTATCAGCACGAATCGCTCTGATGAATTAAAAGGTAATCATCGAAGCATTAGTAGATTGAATTATCTATATCTAAATTGTTCTAAATTTCGCAGATTTCGCTTTCTAGACTATTTTTCGACGGTGCAAATCTGCTCTAATCTACCGCGAACAGATTTGAAGTCGTCGGCACAATATCGATCAGTAGATTACATAAAAGAGTAGATATTGATGCACTTTTGATTGAAAAAAAAAGAGAAAAATATACGTACACGGTCGGCCCGTGCGTGAATCCGGCCGCTGGCACTACGAATCCATTTTATTACAATCTTTAGCTACTGACCGGATCACATTGAATGGTCCGATTGAGCTAGCGTGTGGATCACAGCGCTCGGAACCGGCCGAATTCGCCCCGGCCCGGCACTACGAATCCATTTTATTACAATCTTTAGCTACTGACCGGTGGCTAATCTACCCGATATGGTACCCTGTTTTGTGTGGTTAACAGTCATGATTCGAGTCGCACTAACTACATTTTATCTTACTTAAGTCTTAAAGATAACTACGATAATCAACTGCACCCTTCGCAAAAACAAAATAAAAGACTTTGGCCAACAC
Organism: Dendrocalamus latiflorus; assembly: GCA_017311315.1. Classification (NCBI taxonomy): domain Eukaryota; kingdom Viridiplantae; phylum Streptophyta; class Magnoliopsida; order Poales; family Poaceae; genus Dendrocalamus; species Dendrocalamus latiflorus. The sequence continues at coordinate 36,371,892 of CM029628.1, forward strand.
GGCCAGCGCAGTTGCCAGCACCAAACAAAGCGCAGCTTTTAGAAAGCGCGATTCAACAAGGAGGCTTCAAAACAAGTCGGTTTTAGGAAGCAGGATTCAGGTTCAAAGCACTCCTGTGCATATAACCAAAACACAGAAGCAATTCAACATCTGAGATAATCAATCGCATCACCGTTTGAATTTTGTTGTAACAGCAAAATATCATAGTGATGACAATTACACATAAGGCTTCAAATATAAACAAAACATACAGTTTATAGAACTGTAAGCAGCTATTAAAAAACATACCACCCTACTTGCACCTCCCTCCTTTCCATCATCTGATAGCCCAGACTTGATAATGGTGAGCAATTGGCTACCTGAACAGATTCAGATCAGAATGGATAAACGCTGTGTGTGCTATGAAAGGAACATTTGGATACATCCCACGAAGAGCACACCGCATGCACTCGAGCACTGTGAAGATTTGTATAAAAGCAATAGCCATCCAGAAATACTGCATGGGCTTCCCCTGATACACGATGCTGGGCATCCAGGTGCACATTGTTGCCACTGCTTGGGAGCCAGTGTCCAGGAGGATAGCCAAGATCACATGGAACCTCAGAAAGTGCGGTGACCACTTTCGTCTCACGACAAAGAAGTACACAGTCATAAAAATCACGAGAAAGAGCCACCCTGGAAACAATGTCATGGTATCGATGAAGGTGTAAAGCAATGAAAACCCCTGCAAGTAAGTGTGCAGTTGGTAGATGACATCGGCATACGACCACATGTTGTGGAGTGGAAGCAAGTATGGCACACATGCTAGAGTTCTCCACCACCATCTTGGTTTGGAAGTCAACTCAGGGTAACTGAATGATGATAGAGAGGATGCACGACAACCAACTTCAGATCTTTGACACTGATGATTGTTCAATAATGATGGAATTCCCTTGATTGAACTCTCCCTTCGGAATGATGTGAGCATGTCATGTTGGAGAAAATCAGTGCCAGCTGCAAGACATAGGTGATGATTACAATGAAACTCATTCTAGGAATCAAGTGTTAGAATACAAGAATGTAACAAAATGAAATATAAAGAAAACCACCTGACAATAAGACACAAAATGACACTTGCTACACGCATAAAACTGTCTCACTTACAATATGTATGTATGACCAAATATAAGCTTTCCTCAATGGGTCATAAGTTCATAATAGTACTTATCAAGCACTTCGGATGCCATTGGCTCAACCATGTACTGTCTATATATTCTACCATGTCTAGCAAAATGTCTACAAAACATTGGTCCTCACAACACAGGTAATCACGAGACAGAAATCCCAAAAGTGCAAAAAGGTTTTGTAAAACTACAATATTGGGCTGTCAGCTGAAGAATAGCATCACCAGATATTCTAATATCCACTTATCCAGCATAGCCGACAAGTAATCAACAGACAGAAAGCCCAAAACTGCAAAAAGGTTTGTAAAACTACAATATTGGACTGCCAGCTGAAGAATACCATCACCAGATATTCTAATATCCACTTATCCAGCATAGCCGACAAGTAATCAACAGACAGAAAGCCCAAAACTGCAAAAAGGTTTGTAAAACTACAATATTAGACTGTCAGCTGAAGAATACCATCACCGGATATTCTAGTATCCAGTATAGCCGACTACAGAACTCACAGGATGTTGCCAGAAATCCCAGACAGTAATAATATGAAATGAGCCAGCAATTAGAAAAGAAATGGTAATTCAGTACTAGCAGCCTTCTGGAGAAGCCAGGAATTGGATTTCAGTGATTGAAATAATACAATTACGCTCAAGCAGTGGTAACCTTACAGGTTCTAAATCATAAGGGTGTTTCTCTAGTTTCAATCCAACCATGCTATTCCAGACATTCAAGTAGAAGTTTGATTAAGTTTTTCCATTTTCCAGACATTCAAGTAGAAGTTTGATTAAGTTTTTCCATTGAGTTATGTGTTACACGTTCATACATATTCTAGAATGCCAACAGATAATCTTGAAGCTTATTTCTGCACAAAGTTTTGCTAAAGCGGAATTCAAGATATACAATATCATGTTTTAGCTAATAAGGATAATTTTATAAGCATCTAACTGCATGCAGATTTTAATTCTATAACTCAATATAGTGTTAGTGATTGTAATGTCATGTGTACAATACTCCTTGAGTAGAAGCCACATGGTTTAAGAGGTTAAAATTTGCCAGCACATAAAACAAAAGCTGAAATTACTTAAATGTATAACATACTCACAGTCCAGTAAAAGAATTACACATTTTGTAGAATTCTGAATAATGATTTTTGCTACTACTTATCGGCAAGTAAATTAGTTATCAGCACTTAAGAATCTCACTAAATATATAGGACTGGTCGAACAAATTTGCAAGTTCAGAATATTTGAACCATACTAGACTAGTAAACTTCATTATGGAATAATATAATTTAGGTTGGCACTTGGACATGCCCAGGCTTATGAAAACGTGTTAGTCATAGTTCTAAAGATGTACCTTGACAGACTTGTTATTGTCAAGTAGATTCTGTGTTCCTAATGGCACTTCTTTTTTGCAGACAAATCGTTGTTCAGAGTATGAAGCACTGCTCTTTGGTCTCTGCTAGATGCATTAGAACTAATCCGCCTAATATCTTTCTAAGGAGCCTAGAGAATGAGCACATACTGTATAAATAGCTGGAAAGAAGTTTGAAGAAACCCATATTTTTACTATACTAGTCATGTACGTGTGTGTTGCAACGGAATTCATTGAATGTATAGAGAATCATGCTATGGAAGAAAATTGTTTTGATCGGTTGGGAAGTGGAGAGTTGTAAGAAGTCGAAGGAATAATGCGGTTGGAGGAGAACAAACTGTAACGCCCTAGGGTCCAAACCGGCTTAGGCCTAACCCTATTCTGGATAGGCCACGCACATGTAGCAACCCGCTTGCACTTTCGTCCTCGCTTCGTGCAAAACGGTTAACCGAGGGTGTTACCATTGGAACTCCTAGGCTTATATGTAAGTACTTCTCAAGCTAAACTAGCAAGGTGGGACTAATCCACACCCTCATATGCACACACGCATATAGGCCATCGTGGGCCGGGGTGTCATACAGACGTACAATCACCAACTCATTCTTTTATAATAATAATGATAACCCTCCACATTTACAAGTTACAACCAACAAACAAGCAGTAGAACTTTGCTTTGGAGGGCTAAGGATTAAGGATGATCTATATGTCCTTTTTTGGCATCTGAAGGTACATGCAGTTCGCCAAAGATTCAGCTTCTGTAGTTATTGTCTAGAAATACCAAAAGCAAGAATTTAGGCTAACAAAAAAAAATATAGAGAATCATTTTTTAGGAAGCATGCTAGCATTACAATACGGGGGTAATTTGCAGTCATTGTTAAAGAAACTAACACTGCAACCCTAAAAGAGGATATAGCAGCAGAAACTCAAGGAAGCATTGTGGCAAACAAAAGAGCATTGAAACAACCAAAATTTTTGCAAAATCAAAATTTGTTTTGAATTGCTTTGGATTTGAGCTCCATCTCCTCCACAGCCATAATCTACACAAATCTCAAAGCAAAACCACCCCTTAATCCCAGTCATCATGGCGTTATCACGGTGGAAAACGGGATTTTTTCGCGCGCACTGTTCACCGGCCGAAAAAAATCACCGCCGCCTCTGATATTTGCCGCCGCCGTCGCCCCTCGCGCCTTCTCGCGCCTGCACGCCGCTGCCAGCTCCTGCCCCCTCTGTCAGATGCCGTACCGCGCCTTAAATGCGTCTACATCGCTGTCGGCCGCCGCCTAACTCTCCCGCTGCTCCCGTGCCCCGTTTCGCCTCCGCCTCCACCCGCCTCTGCCGCTTTCTCGCCCCTTCCTCTCACAGCCGCAGCCGCCCCGTACACTGCCGACCCCTGAGCCCCCGACAGCCGTGGAGTGACGCCCAAGCTGGCCGAGCCTTCCCGAGCTCCAGCTCACCGCCATCGCCAAATATCTCCCCGCCCCTCCCGGTGAACCGCCATGCCGGGCCTATTTAAAGCCCGCCCGACCCCCTCAATTGAAGCATCACACTCTCCTGAAGCTCTCCAAGCAGCCCCAAGCTCCCTCTCTCGCCCGATTGCCGGTAATGGCCAAAACCCCCAAATTCATGCCCTAATCCAATGTCCGACCTCCGGCCCTCTCCTTTCCAATCCCCTTCGCCTACAGCACCCCTAGGGCCGTAGAAACACCCCTCAACCCTCCCCTTGAGCCCTTGACCCCTCTTCTTCCCCAGCACCGTGAGCCTCCTCACTCCCAAAACCGGCCACCGTGGCCAACCCAGCCTGAGCCTTCTGAGCTTCGGCCAACTCCCCTCCCATCCTCCCTAGGCCCCACTGATGCCCTAGGACCAGCCCAATTGCCTCAAGAATCTCCCAGCCGCCCTAGCTTTCAAAAATGACCGTGGAAGGGATGGCCTCGCCGCCGGCGAACGCCGCATCCGCCGGGCCCTCAACCACTAAAAACGGACTCCCCTCACTCCCAGGAACCCGTCCATACCCTCGGTTCGCATCGCAAGTCACCGGAGCTCCGCCGCCACTCGCCGCCCATTCCCTCTGCTCCTCTGCGCGCGCGGGAACGCGAGGAGGAAGAAGAACAGTGCCCCTGGGCACTGTTCACCCGACCGGCCGGCCGACTTGGCTGGGCCAAGCCCGCGCGCCCCCGCACCCGACCGCACCGCCCGCGCCAGACGCGCCGTTCGCCCGCGCCCGGTGCACCCGACCCGAGCCGCCTCGACTTGATCCAGCCGAACCCCCTCGCCCGCGCCTGTTGCGTTGGACTCGAGCCCGAGTGACGCGGTTCGACTGAGTCAGCTCGCCCGAGCCCGAGGAACAGTACAGAGCCCGATGAACAGTGTTGGACCCAAACCCAAAAATGCATATTTATACTCCCCGGATTCGTTTCGAGCCCGCCAACCCAAATCCAAGGCCCATTTCCCCATATAGCCCTCCTATAACCCAGTATCCTCAATTTAATGGAGTTCTTCGGATTTTCTTTATTCTTTTAATTTCTTTATTCCTGGCTCATTCCTTCGGGCAGGGAATTGATTTATTTTAATTGTTTTACGCTAGCTTCCGGGATCGAGGTTTTGCAAGACCAGGAGGGAGAAGCTCAAGTCCAGGCCCATCCCGTCGAAGATTACGAATTAACCGAAATAGTAAATCCGCCAGGCAAGTCACACCTACTTTGATCATGTTGAGCCTACATTTCCGCTATTTATTTATTTACCAGTATTTTCATTATGTTATTTGTGAACTGTTATTTTATGTACAATAAATGCTTAGAATGACATGATACTAGATATGTTCTACCACCCGAAAAAGCCCAGTCTAATTTGATGGCCATATTCACCTTGACAAGACATAGTAATATTGATTATAGCAATAATATGTAATCATGATGGCTTAGAGAATCAACATTTTCTGTTAGTAAAAGAAGTGGTATTTAGTTGGGAAGTGCTAAGCGAGGATCGTGGGATCCTGTGACCTTAACCAAGGATGAAGGCAAGTATCACAAATCAGTGACAGTGTTACGGCACTGGACAAGAATTTGTGGGGAAGAAACTGCCACCGGTGAAAATACAAGGACTAGACCCTTATGCTGAGTAAAGAACATAGTTGTCGCCCAACCACAAGTGTTGATACGTCAAACCTGGTCTAGTAACTGCTCAAATTCAATTGAACCTCTACGAACGCCGGGTGGAGGCAAAGTGTGAGTACATACGGAAGGGAGTTAAGGGAGGGCCGTATGGAAGTTGGCACAGGTATCGTTTTTACTATTGTTCTGATTATCGGGTGTCCACACAATAGTAGGCTGAGGTAAGTCAGAGGTTACGGCCTGGGCTTGTTGAGGAAGTCTACTACGTAGAGACTATATAAAGAATTGAGCAGTGAACAACCTTGTTTTCTCAATTCAGTCATGAGGATTGAGGAATCTTGTGGGTAAAGCAGGGCAGCTCTGCAGAGTCATAAAATAATGGTATTCGAATACGCCGTGCTTCCGGTAAATGAAGCTGTGTTTAATGGGTGAATCCAATAACAAGGCATAAGTAGATGTGGAAAGGATTTGGTGATGTTGGTGGTTTGGTAATTGAACTTTGAAAACCCCCCCTAAAGTTCATAGAAAGATATGATTTTATGTTTTAAACTTGTTTACAACTAAAACTGCATCCACATAAAATAATGAACATTTCCCCATCACTTGATGTACCTTACATGTAGTTAATGGTAGCCTCCGTGTGACTTGTTGAGTACGGTTGGTTGTACTCATGCTTGCAAAAATCATTACCAGATAATGCTTAATAAGAAGGAGAAGGAGTTTTCCGAAGACGACGCAGAATTCTACGAAATAGACGACGCTGAGTGTTAGGGTTTATTCTACACTCAGGCCTGCCTGTGGAGTTTCTTTTGGTAATGTATCTTTGGGCTGCACGCCTTTATGTAAAACTTAGCTGTAAGCTTTACTTTTGTAATAAAGTTTGATTTTATGTTTAAGTATGCTTTGGCAATGGTACACATTCTTCTACAATACTCGCAGCTGAACAATCCTGGGCAGTTGCGAGGTTAACCTACGCTCCCAGAAATGGGGGTTGTTACAAGCATATGCATCATATCCTGCAGTAAATTGAACCAAAAGAAATAGTTTAGTTGTACGCATACCTAGTACAGCTCGTGCCGAAAAATTCTTCGTCTCGGATTGAAGCTGAGCGCTCTTTAGACTCAGTGATCCTGCTGGAGTACGAAGGCACGATCTTCTTAAGAAAGAAGGGTTATGCTTAGCAGCAGGAAAAGCAAGCAGCTGAGCATGTCCAGCAGATAAGCCTTGACAAAGAACCATTGCACAATTACCTGGACAGGCATGTAAATGAAATTAGCACTTTAGCGCTGAATTCACACAATCACACAACTTTCAATCATATCAACCTAATCAGTTCGTTCTCTCGAAATAATCAATTGGACACCCTCAATACGAGAGAAAATTGGAGTCAAGAAATGAGTTAAACAGTTGAACCCCCCAGAATTTTGGAAAATAAATCCACCACCCAGCAAACAAATCCGCAACAAACTGGATGGATTGGAGTACCATCCCAGAAATAAAGATTTGGATTACATTGCTCACGGCAAGGAAAAAAAGGAGAACAAAACTCGTAGAACAACAATCCACGCAAGTTAGGATCTGTTACCAAGAAAAGAAACCAATCCAAAGTTTCGGGATCTCACTCCACTCGAGTAGGGAGCCGGGGAGGAGGGTACGGGGGCCGGGCAGGAAAGGAAGAAGAGCGACGTCGCGAGGGAGGGTGGCTGGCGGGCTGCTGCCGACGCGGCGCGGAGTCGAGGCGGAAGGACAGCGGCAGCGGCAGAAGGAGAGGGAGGATGCGAGCAGGGCAGACGGGGAAGGAGGAGGGCGTCGCGTCGCGAGGGCGAGGCGAGGCGGAGGCGGCGATGGTGCGGTGTCGCGAGGCGAAGTGGGCTAAGATAGGGAGCGTTGATGGGGTGGGCGTATGGGCCTATGGAGACTAGGTACGGAGGAGTGAGCCGACGTAGCCTCGGTTGGTACATTGCTCGTCAGAAGGTGTTGTTTGGAACAGGCCCAAAGCCCACGCGCAAGAGTGCAAAACAGCAGCAGGCGATGGATGGCGTGCGAATCTGTTCACGTTGTCTTCTGCTCTGATATGAATACTTGCCTTTTCAAACGCCTCCAGACATAAAGTAAAAGGTTAAGTGTATTATGTATACTTTTTTGCTTTTATTTTGTACACGGATTTTTTACTCACTTTTTCACCATTTGTATATTTCTTCTAAATATTACTTTTCATTAATTACTATTTATTTTCAGTCAAAAACTATCATGCATAACTAAAAACTATTAAGAACCAATACGAATAGACCCATATTTCCATCTTGTTTAGTGAGGCCCAACGCAACGATGATAGTAGAAGCAAAGTAAGGTGAAGCTTTTTTATCCTGTAGCGGTTAAAAATACACTGTTTCTGCTAGTAGCTTTTCAACGTACTTAAATTTTAAAAAAAATAAAAAAGTTATATTATCATAGACAATATAAAAAATTAGGAAAAAAGAAAGGAAAAAAGCTCAAAAAATAACAAAAAAGTCAAAAAACAGATAAAATTAAGAAGTTAAAAGCTAGAAACAAAATCTTAAATGAACAGGGCCGACTCTATTTGTGATTCCATCAGCAGCAGTGTTGCTTGATTCTCCAATGTAACTACTGCTGGTAGGTATCTTCTATCTTGCCTAATGAAGCTTCTGTGGCATGGAGGATTATGTCCCGATCCTTTTGGTTTTTTAGCAAGCTTTTAGTTTTCAAATATTTTAGCAATTATTATTTATTAGACTAATAAGTTGTATATTAAAAGAGCAGAATGCCACATAGAAAATAAGCAGCTATGTGGAGAAGATGTCATGTGTGATGGTGGGCGTCAGGTGTGGACGATGGAAATCCTTTTCAGGTGGATGGTCAGTGAATAAGCTTTTTCCGAACATTCTGTCGCTGGAGAAGCATCCTTCATACTGTTGATAACATCACAGATGCGTTAGAGAGAATGCAAGGGGAAAAAAGCTTAGGTTACCAAAAGAATGATTATGAAAAGCCCCTAAAAATTCAAACCAAAAATTTCTGTGCTTTTTGCTGCATTTTTGAGTGATTTTTGGAAATTTTCCCTTTTTGGAAAGTATCCCCAGAATCCGCTCTCCCTTTTCGGCCGGACGCCTTCGCTTTTGCCTGGCGCCCCGCCCCTTTCCGCCTTCGCCTTTCCCCGGCGCCTCCCCGCTCCCTCTTTCCCGTTGGCGCCGCTCCCCCCTCTCCGCTTTCTCCCTCCCCTGGCGCCGCCCCGGTCCCCTTCCCTCCGCTGGCGCCCCACTCCCTCCCCGCCTTCTCCTCGCGCTGCGCGTCGCGCCCGCTTGCGCCCGCACCGCCTTTGCGCCCCGGATTCTTTCCCGCGCTCGCGTCGCCCGACGTCAGCCCGGTCCGAAGCTGGCGGCGCCCTCGCGCCACGCGTCGCCCTACCTCTGCACTGGTCCCACCTGGCAGCGGCAGCCCCCTCCCTCTCCCGCGCGCGGACGCACCCTCGCCCTGCCGCAGCTCCACCTGCTCCCTCTCCCGTCCAGTCGTCTTTACAGCCGCCAGCGTCCGGTCACACCCGCATTTGCGCGGAGGAGACACGCCAACTGCTCCCCGTCCCCTCCTGTTGACTTCCCGGCCGCGCCCGTTGCCTTCTACCCGAAGGAACTTCCCCCCTTCGCCCAGGCATAAAAGCCTCTTCCCGGCTCCCTCCTCCTCCTTTGCTTCCCGAGCTTCCCCAATACTCCCTTTTGCTTCCCACCACCCCAGAGCGCCTCCCTGTGCAACCGATTGGAACCCCGCCGCCCGTAGCTCCAACCGAATCACCCTCCTCGTGGCCAGCTCTCTCCGAAGCTCCTCCGCCAAAACCACCGCCGCCAACGTGAGCCTCGGACTCCCCTAACCGTGTACTCGCAGCTGATTGGACCCTCTCGCCGCCGGCAACCCCCTCCGCCACCAAAGGACCGAAACTCTCCCATCTCCCTCCCGCTCTCTCCGTTGGTCCCCTCACCCTCCAAAACCCCAAAATGGATTCCTCTTGTCGAGCCGCACCCGCCGATACCCTCCTTGGCCGCCGGCAACCCTCCACCGCCGCTAGAGAGCAGAGGCCCCTGTCCCGGCTCCTCTGCTGCGCGTGGCCGACGGGAGGAAGACGAAGACTGACGCGGTGCTATCGCTGCCGTCCACACCCACCTCTCAACTTATAACCTCCACCGTCGGATGGCGCCTCCTTGCTACCGTCCGATCCCACTAAAGTCGTCCCTCCCCAGCCGCCCGATCAAAACCCCCGCTCCGCCCGCCTTCACCACCCCACTGCCGTCCGATCTCCCCACACCGCATCTCGTCCGCTCGCCCCACCCCTCATCTCAGCCGTCCTCTGAATCCGCGCGTCAGCCATCCGAGCAACTGGGCGCGCGCGAGCGTGGGCTGAATCCCCGGCCTACCTCGCCTCTCCGCGCGCGCGCGTGAATCGCTTGGGCCGCACAGGCCGTTCGGCCGCGTGGGTCATTTCTTCGCCCGGGCCGCACTGTAGCAATAGGCCGGGCCGGTTACTGTTCAAAGCCTTTTTCCCCGATTTATTAATTTTCAGAAATCAGAAAAACCCAAATAAATCCTAGAAAATCACAGAAAATCCAAAAAATTCCCAAATTTCACCACCTTGCTCAGAACAATGTCCTGAACCCATTTTTGGCCTCCATTTCTCCAGATTCATCTGTCGGACCCGAATTTTTCAATCCAAATCCTCTGTGATTTACTGCACTATTCCCTGGATCAGTAGATAGTGCTCACAGTTTACAGTTCTGAATATCAAAATTCATATCATGCGGAAGCGTAAATATAATAGTAAACTTACTCATGGGCCGATTAGGCCGAAATCAATAAATTGCAGCAGCGGAATGAAGCACGCAGGTGGGACCTTCAGGACATGCCCACGGGCAGCCAACTGGAGGTTCGCGACCTAGCCATTGACATCTTCATCTTCTCGGCCAGCTTGTCCAATCTTGTTGCTAAGGCGAGGTGATTTGATTCCTGATTCTGAATTTTGTCGCAAAAACGAGAGTGAGCACTCCGACCCCGTGCTCAGCAAGCCAACACACAGAATGCAAATATATAACATGCATGGCTTGACAATGGAAAGGCATAGGGCTATTTTGTTTGCTAAAGAGTGCTTTTGAATACAATTACTTAAATTGCTAAGACCTAGCAGGTTTGAAATCATATTTTTAAACCATTAGTTGAATAATCCATGAAATTATGTTGGCATCACACCAACTAACCTTATGGCATCGCACCATAAGTTGCCTCTTGGCATCGCACCAAGGGCGGCATATGACATCGCACCATATGCTTGTTGTTGGCATCGCACCAACAACCCTTATGGCATCACACCATAAGTTGCCTCTTGGCATCGCACCAAGGGCGACGTATGACATCGCACCATACGCGTTGGCATCACGCCAACTAACCTCATGGCATCGCACCATGAGTTGCCTCTTGGCATCGCACCAAGGGCGGCATATGACATCGCACCATATGCTTGTTGTTGGCATCGCACCAACAACCCTTATGGCATCGCACCATAAGTTGCCTCTTGGCATCGCACCAAGGGCGGCATATGACATCGCACCATATGCTTAATGTTGGCATCACACCAACAATCCTTATGGCATCGCACCATAAGCTACCTCTTGGCATCGCACCAAGGGCGGCATATGACATCGCACCATATGCTTGTTGTTGGCATCGCACCAACAACCCTTATGGCATCACACCATAAGTTGCCTCTTGACATCACACCAAGGGCGGCGTATGACATCGCACCATACGCGTTGGCATCACACCAACTAACCTCATGGCATCGCACCATGAGTTGCCTCTTGGCATCGCACCAAGGGCGGCATATGACATCGCACCATATGCTTGTTGTTGGCATCGCACCAACAACCCTTATGGCATCGCACCATAAGTTGCCTCTTGGAATCGCACCAAGGGCGGCATATGACATCGCACCATATGCTTAATGTTGGCATCACACCAACAATCCTTATGGCATCGCACCATAAGTTACCTCTTGGCATCGCACCAAGGGCGGCGTATGACATCGCACCATACGTTTATTGTTGGCATCGCACCGACAATACATATGGTATCGCACCATATGATTTAAAATAGTTTGAGGAGTTTTCCTTGGGGCATTAGTGTCACCCCAAGTTGCTAGCATTCCTAAGCATGTCATATTAACTAGGGACTTAATTTGTGAAATCATGTATCAATTCATACTACGGCGACAAGGTTCACATGTCCAAGTATGGCAAGGAGGTTAATATAAACAATAGCATTAACAGGGCATAACTAGCTTGCTGAAATTGAACATAACATTTCACATGAAATAGTAGCATGCACTTTGCTAATTTAAAAGGAAATAGTTTTGAAATGCTGGGTTCAATATGTTCAAAGTGTTGACTCGCCTGGCGCGGTTTACCGCGATCTTGAGTTCACACAATGCTTCCTCTTGGGCTTTTGGTCTTTATCTCCGATTCGCTCTTGATCACGCCTGATCCTTTGATTCTTCAAGATTCCCATATCTAATTACGTGCTAAATAACAGAATACAAACAAAGGCAAATAACTCAAAAGATCCAAATAAATCCGAGTAAACTCGATTTAGTTTCATTATGAGTTAATGGGTGATTCGGGTGATTTGAGACAGGGTCGGTGGAAGGATATAATGGTTCGATCTTTCTATTGATCACTTCTATTATTACTTTTGTATTTATCAAGGAAGTTCCATGAGTTAGGGTAGACCCATGTATCGAAGTACGAGTCTGGCTGGGTATGTATTCCTTGCAACTTAGGTTATGGTAAAGGCAAACTGGACTGATGGATGAGATCTGTACTTATTCTATAAATCTTTAATAATCCCATTATCATATTTATATATCTTCATTTATCGCTAGGCTAAATTTAAGTTGAATTAGGATCCACCCATATGGGTCCTAACTTGTTATATATAGCGATGTATATAAATTTTGGATTTACCGAATAAATATTAGAGTCCGATGTTACAGCATTTTATGGCTCGACATTTTATGTGGAATGTTAATCTAAACGCCAACTACCATTATTAACCAAAGCTAGCATTTGAGATTTATTTATCGGTGAGGTACTATTAGTGGGGTTTATAAATCATGACTTTCTAATTTAAATATATATTCCATTTTTAAATAACTTTGGCATATCGTTTATTCTTGTGAAACTGCTGGAGTTATCATTTAATCGAATCTACTATCAAGATTTATTTTATGGCTGCATACCAAATGTTATGGCATATATTTAATTATAGTTAAGGGTAACCTTTATTAAATTTGGTCATTTAACCAAAGTCATTTTTCTTTATTAATGCCTTTAATTAATAAGTAGATTTAAAATAAATACTAAAGGCACATTACTTATTCATTATGATAACTAATCCAGATTTAAGTCGTACATAATCTCTTTTACATCCTAATTAAATCTGATTAGCTTTCTTAGATTATTTCCTAATTTTTCCTTAAGTTTTACTAATTAAAAATAGATCAATAATACTAAGAACAAAAATGCAAGAAAAAGGTGCAGGGAGGGAATTTGAACTCGGGACCTCACATGAAGATCATGTAGCAGCCGACGCTGGTGACCAACCGAGCACCTGCTCATTTGCGACAATGAGAGGGAGTCAAATTAAATGAGGGGAGTGCTGGGATCGGCCGAAACAAAGCTTTCAGCCGACTGAAAACAGGGGGGCAGCGGCACACGTCCAGCGGTGATGTCGCCGGCAAGTGGCGGCCGGGGTGACGCCGGTGACCTGCAAAACAGGTTCCCACGTGGGTGAGGAGGCTCCTGGCGATGTCAACACGGGCCGTGGTGGCGTCGGAAGCGGTCGGCGGCGGCTTGAACGGCCGGAGGCGGGGATGAAACGGGACGGCGGCGCCGGCGTGGAAGGAGGGAGCGGGATAGGGGGAGGAATAGCGGGAGCAAGCCATAAGGACCTCACCCCGGTGGTTGACGGAGCCGGACGAGGGCCGAGGCGTGCCAGCGGCGGTAGCCATGGGCGGCGCCGACACACGCACGACGCCGGCAAGCGGCGGTGAAGGGGAGCCGCAACCGTCTCTTGGGGAAGCTTCGTGGCGCCGAGAGGAGGCTCCCCGAGCAAGGAATCGAGACGGGATCGCCGGAGGGAAGGGGGGCGGCAAAAATGGCGGCGGCGGCATTGTTCCCGGGCGGAAGAAAAGACAGGGGGGAGGAAGGAAGAATAGCGCGGGGGAGCTACTTATGCTCACAGGTGGCCGAGAAAACCGTGGGCGCGTGCGGGGGAAAACCTCAGGCGGGGGCTGCGACGCAGAGAAAAGAGGAGAGCTGGCGCGGGCGCTCGGGGAAGGAAGGGAGAAGGAGAGAGGGAGGGGGCGGTCCCGCGCGGCAGAGAGGGAAACGGGGAGAGAGAGGCGCGAGGGCCCAGCGGCCAGAGAAGGAGGCGGCACTCGGGCCACGCGGCGGCAGGGGAGGCACGGCCAGGGTGCGGGTCCGCCTGGCAGGAGGAAAAGAGAGAGGGAGCGGGGATGAGGAGTGGGCCGGGCTGCTTCGGCCGGCCGGCTGCACTCCCACTCTTTTTTTTCTCTTTTTGATCAATTGTGTAAATGTATTTTTATATTTTTGTTTCATGTATTGTTATTTTTCTGGCTTATTTAATTTTGCATATTTTTATTTTCTATTGCAAAGCTCTTCCTTGTGTATGCACAATTTATATATGTATATATATTTTATTCATTTACTCTTATTGGTATTTATATTATTATTTCCAAATGAGATTTTGTATTTTAATTCAAATTTCTCCCTCCTTACACTGGATCATCTTTTCAGATTCGTATTTAAAGTTTCGAATCTCCATTATTTGTACATTCCTTTTTATGGCATTACTAATATTTGTTTTTGTCTTTTATGAGTTCTTAAATTTTGAAACCTCCACCAAATTCAGGAAAACACCATAAAATCCAAATTCCAATAAAATATATTGTAAAATATTTCAAAAGCTTCATATTTTCAAATTTTAAATTTTCAGGATGTTACATCATCCCAGATAAATTCCTAGAAATCCAATTTGGAGATTTATGCATTTTACTCCTTTTTAATTAGTTTATTTTCCCTCGCTTGATTAGTCTCAAGCTGGACTTATCTATTTTTGTGTGTTTACGCTAGTTTCGGAGTTCCCGGAAGTTCAAGTGCAGTCGCAGGATCCAGGAGCTTCAACGTTCAAGCTAGCCGAGTTCGTCCAAATTGCCGGCAAGTCTCAAATCCTTTGATCATGTTGCAACCCATATTATCTAATTATGTTATTATGCTATTTGCATTAAATTAGTTCTGAAATGTTAGTTCAAAGTAAAATAAAATGTTTAGAATGACATGTTATGTAGTTAACCCTACCACCGATAAATGCCATGTTAAACTCGTAGCCATGCCTTTGTAACCCTAGAATTAATTATCTGTTAATCTAGATAACTGTAGATTATTATTATCATGCAAGTCTTACACTAATAAGGTCGTGGCTGCGGGCCAATAGAATTTGCAAACCCGAATCTAGGGTAGGTGGTATGGGACACCGTGCCCTAGAGCGGAGAGTACCGGCGTGCACAAGGTAGGGTAAGGGTTGGGGAAGAGCTGGCGAGTTAGTCTTCGCCCATCTCTTACCCTAGGATTGAAGTTAGGGTAAGGGTGTTGTGGGGCGCCGCGAGACGGCTTTCGCCCACCGCTTACCCTAGGTTGGGTCACGGGCCTGGCAAGGTTGCGGACCATGTGAAAATATAAGGACTGGACCCTTACGCTGAGCTAATGACATGGTGATCGCTCAACCACAGGAGTTGACTTGTCAACACTGGTCTAGTAGCTGCTCAACTCGATTGAAACTCTACAGATGTTGAAAAGGCTTGGTGTTGAGAAAGCGAGGTTAGGTAGGCCGTGCTGCGGGTGCCTAACAACGGTAGAGTTCACTCGAAGCGGACGGGAGTTTTATTGTGCCAGACCCGAGTGAATTCTACCGGGTAGAGCCTATATAAAGAGATGAGCAGTGAAACGACCTGGCTTTCTTAACTCTGTCGCGGGAGTTAAGGGATCATGTGGGTAAAGCTGAGCAAACTCTGCAGAGTCAAATAAATGGTATTCGAATACGCCGTGCTCCCGGTTAATGGAGCTGTATCACTTGGGTGATTCCAGATGCGAAGCTTAAGTAATTTTGTACATGCTTTAATTCGGTCAGTTGGATTATTTAACTCTTCATGAAAACCCCTGAGATCTTAAGGAGTAGTTTTGGGTCCGTCTTATCAAAAATGTTTGCAAATAAAACTGCATCCACTCAAAACTAATAAACCAAGTATACTCCCTTCCTTTGATGATCCGTGCATGTAGTAAGATAGAGTCCCTTTGGGACTTGCTGAGCCGGTTGTTTGGCTCACGGCTTGCTTTTGCCCTTCTTTAGAGGATCAAGACGAAGGTGAATGTCTCCCCGTTGAGGAAGTCCCGGAAGGTCGCCTCTTCGACGAGGTCCCGTGGCTTTAGGTCTTCGCCGCGCTCAAGCGGATCTTGGAGCCTTCTGTGATGTAATTATGCTTTGGGCTTGCACGCCCCGCTGCCAAAAGTTGGATGTTAATCCATATGTGAAGTCAGTGGCGGATCCAGGATTTTACCTAAGGGTATGCCGTCCAAAAATTTTCATATACAATTCGGTAAAACCATTTGGCAATTCGGTAACAGTTGTAAAATTTGCAACGTAATTCGGCATATATGCACTAAATAACACAATAAGTCTTAAATTTGAAGATTAAGTTGAAAACATCCACAAATTACAATATGAATAGTTCAAACGCCATACTGATAGTTCAAAATATAGGCATAAAAGAGAGTAAAGAATATTATATATCATTTTGAAACAATTCCAAAAAACAATTCCAAAAACTTTTCTTGATCCGGCCCTGTAAGAGAATAAAGAATATTATATATCATTTTGAAATTTGAATGCCAGAACTTTTCTTGGCCGTATGTTTCTGTTATAGAAGTAATGCAAGAGCAAGACTTCAAGATCTGTGACTATATTCTTATGGTACTAGTACAGCAGTATGCAAGTACCTCGGCACTTGAACAAAAAAACAAAAGAAAATTTACATACTATTCTAAAGTACCTCACAAACTGGCACTTACTACATGTTGAGAATTTTTTCCTTTACACTTCATATCAGCTTAGAGTAGGTTAATCAATACCCTTTGCTGTAGCTGGTCAACAGGTCAAGGCTTCTATTACTAAGAGCCATGCACGATTAGTTACCCTTCTATATATTTTTGTAAAGGAAGGGCATGTAAAGTTCCTGTGATCGGAAGTTTGCATTTTATGCTTTATACTACAATTCAGTACAGGTGATTTAATGCATATTTTACATGGCACAGGGACCTTGATTTTTTTTGCATATTAATATAGTGTGTCTGTAGTTTTTAGTAAAAATCGACTTGAATCCATACTGAAAAACGATGACCAGCCAATAAATTAATGAAATTAATGGATTTAATTCCCATGTGATCGATAGCGGCGATGCCAAATTATTGTGATTGAGAGTAGCATATTCTACAAAATAAAAGATCAAAATTGATTGTACAATCGTGTAATATTTGACACTGTTTTGTTGTACACGAAGACTACATATTTTGTTGTGGTTTCTGATCATCCATCAATCGGTTAATATGAGACGTCGCGCATGCATATTTTGTTGTGGTTTTCTGATCATCCATCAATCGGTTAATATGAGACGTCACGCATGCATGAGCGATAATTATTAATCAAGCCAGTACAGATATTTAGGGTAAAGAAATTGGCACAACAACTGAAAAACGAAGAAGTTGATCTACAGCCTACAGGGTATAATCGAAGAAGTTGAAAAACGAAGAAGTTGATTACCTGACGACGTCTCTCAGCGGCGGCGGTGAATGATCGATCGGCGAGTGATTACCTAACGACGTCTCCGGTCTCCCTGAGGATCGAGCGGAGCGGGCGAGCGGCGCGTCACGCGTGCCGGCGTGCGGCAGGCGAGGCGAAGCCGCGAAGGGCAAAGGATCGATCGGCGCGTCACGAATCGAGCGTCTCAGCGAATCGAGCGGCGCGTCATGACATCACGCTCAGGATCGATCGATTGAGCGGCGCGTCACGACGTCATATGCCCGGTACTTCAACCGGGTCCCACCTCCACAGGGTATGCCGGGGCCCACCCGGCATACCCTGTAGATCCGCCAATGTGTGAAGTATATGCTGGATTTTTGTTGTAAGCATGCAATGGTATACTGTTGCGCGACACTCCATAACTGTTCATGCGTGGATAGTTGCGGGGTGCCATGTCCGTACGCGCCCCTGGAAACGGGGGCGTTACCAGGGGCGGAGAGAAGGGGGGGCGGGCAGGGGCCTGGCCCCCCAATGGTCCACCAGATGTATTAATAGGACCCCTTAATCACATTTAATTACAGTCAATTAGTCAATTAGGACCCTGCCAAAAGATGGCTTTGACATTTCAAAGATAAGTACTTTGGTGGAAAAGTACTATCCCGCTGATTTTTCAAGTCAAGATCAAGCTCAATTGGAGTGTCAACTACCACATTTTCAACTTGATATATGCAACCATCCAGAGCTAAGTACATTGCCATCACTTGCTGATCTAACAAAGGGACTAGTGAGATTAGGTAAAAATTATATTTATCCAATGGTCGATAGATTGCTAAGATTAGTCATAACTCTTCCAGTATCAACAGCGACTACTGAGAGAGTCTTTTTAACCGTGAAACTTGCCGAGACACGTACTAGGACTAAAATGGGAGATGGCTTTTTGCGAAGCTACATGATAGTTTATATTGAAAAGGAATTGGCAGCCAATATTAGTTCCAATGATATTATCAAATCTTATGATCTAGTTGGTAATCGTCGTGCTAAATTCAAGTTAGTGGAGATGTAACAAATTCAAGTTTGTGGAGATGTAATGAAAGTACATTTCTTTTGTGTTACTAGACGTATGCTACATTATTTTGCCATATGTATTATGATTGAATTTATATGACAATATATATGCGTATGTTTAATTATATATGTGTATGTTTAATTTTGCCGATACACGGCGCCCAGGGCCTATGACGCCGACGCCTTGACAGGTCGGCCCCCCCTTTGTTTGGATCCTGGCTCCGCCCCTGGGCGTTACAGATTAGATAAGCGGGCAGGAAGTAGCATGGCAGAAGAAAGATGAGCCCCAAACCTAGATCATGAATGGATGGTCGGTGAGACAGGTATGGCTTCCACAGATGAGCGACAGTTTCCTGTTATTAAATTATAAGACTAGTGGAGCAGATTAGTGACAGGACTATCAACGGTAAATCATGCATTGAATGTATGACGAACCAGGACATTAAGCAGAAAATTAGCTGTCTAGCGAGAAGGCAAGAACACAGAGCATATATGTGTGAAAGGGAATTAATGCATGGGCAATATTAGTAGAGACGATGAGCGGAACATACAGTAGAAACAGAGTAGCAGCGCTACTCACCGAAGGCTGAAGAGGATCCAGAGATCGGCATCACTGGTGTAATTGTTCCAGAAGCTCGTCGGCCGATGAGTTCTACGTTTGACGATGTTTTAGCTGCTTGCCGCCCCAGAAATTACAATGCAGTAGCTTGTGATTTAGCCAAGTCTGGCGCTAGTCGCGAGCCTACCAATCCGATCGATCTGTTGGATGGAGGATTCTTCCAGACTTCGTAACGAATTTGGTGAGCGGCGATTTGCGCTGCGCGGTGGCTTTGCTGTGGCAATCCAGCGAGTAGCTCTTGGGACAGAGACGTGCTTGGATGCCAGTTCTGATGGTGCAATCACAACAAATCAATGCAAGTGCCTTAGCCTAGATCCAAATTGCAACCCTGAGAGTCAATGGTACAAACTTGTATTTGGGCATTAGGCAGTAAAGGTATACCAGGCGGCGCCTCCATTTTGCAGTTGCCATCTCTTGGACCCTAGCATCCAACATCAAGTTCATCATGGTAGTAATTTGAAAACAGCCTATTTGCGTGTGGTCAAGGACGAATATAACAGAGAATAAGGTGGAAAATTTGCATGTGGTCAAGGACGAATATAACAGAGAATAAGGAGGATAATAAGGTGGAATATAACAGAGAATAAGGTGCAAAATGTCTCCACGAAGGTGTGTAATGCATCGCCACTTAGATCACTTGTATTTATGTTATTGGTTTTAGAATAAATCTCTCATGTACAAAACCACAGATAATTAATGGGATGTGCAGAATACTCTTGTGCTTGTTCTTTATCGTTCTTTGGATTAGTACGTTCTCACGGGGTGAAAATTTGTGAAAGTAAGGTCATTCAAAGAAATGGTGCTGTTCAATTTTGATGCCACATGTGTGAGCTGCCCCTTTTCTGATCTTTGTAATCTCTCGTGTTTTGGTGCGAGGAAGGAGCAAACTACAGCAGGAGCATCAGTCTAAGCAGTAAGCACTATATTTTGAGGTCATCAATGATTACTGAAGGATCTAGGGTTGCTTTTGCATTTTTCAGGTCTCGCTCGGTTGGACTGAAAAGCTGTGATTTATGGCTGAAAGTGCACTGTAACAACTGAAATTTCACTATAGTTAAAGGTAACTTATTTGGCGTAATTAAATTTAAAAAAAATAAAATAGAAAAAATATGCTAGCTCATCACGGACAACGCAAACGAATACGGGAAAAAAGAACCAGGAAAAAAGCTAAAAAAACAAAAAAAATTAAAAAAAGATGAAATTTATGAATAGTAAAAAATAAGCTAGAAATCAGAAACTAGAAACTGAAGCTGAAATGAGCAGCGCTCAGTGAAAATGCACGAAGCAATCACGGTGTGAACCTGAACCAGCTTTAGATGGGCCTTTCCTATTTATTGTGCCAGCCTATTTTCTCCTGCTTGCCCATCCTCGTGGTGCCTTCTCTTTTCCTTCGTTTGAAGGACGCAAACCTCATTTGGCTGTGCATATTCAGGTTGGCAATTCTTAACTGATTTGATTAGACAGATATGGAGCCACACGTAGCTTACATGATCTGGCAGCACTTGTGGAATAAAACCACTCTTAGATTAAAAGCACAACCTAACTGTCGTAGCTGAATTACTGACACCAGCGTGAAGTCTTGGACGAGTTCCTCATAAATAGGAACTAAGTTTATGTTATTTTCAGCTTCTAAAAATTGTTTTTTAGCTTTTCTACAGCAACTAGTTTTTAAACGAAATATTTTTTTTAAAAAAATAGGTCATATTAGTTAATTGTAGTATATATTGTACCGACTTCATTTATATCGGGAAAAACCGCATGTGAGTTTCTGTTACTCTATAATCTCTCACATGAAGTCAAAAATCATAAGCTGCAGCCTTAAACATGCCCTAAATAAATTCCAAGTACAGTTCTGTGCACATTGCGCACTCTTGATTGCTTCCTGCTAAGTTTATTTATACTTGCAACCACGATTAGTGCTATTAATTGCGAGAGGTACAAAGTGCTACTACTAATGAAAGTAGCAAACATAAACATCACTATGGAATGCATGTTGGCACACACACAAAAAAACTTTTTGACTGCATGAGTGATGAGTTCGGTGGTGGGTGGCCATTTTACTCCAACTCCCTACCGGCCTCCAGATTCTTCATTTTTTCACCCGGGTTTGTGAATTAGGAGCACAGCACAATGCATTGTCTTGCCTTGATGTATAAAACAGTGGTTGCATTCTTGAAACATCAGCAAAGAGCCACTACTGCAAGCCCTTCACACATGTCAAGGCTCATGAGACCCTCGTCAGTCGTCACCATGCATGTTGATCCTTTGAAGCCTCACCCTTCCCCATGGTGAAGCAATCTCGCCGCCGCTGCGCTCTCTATATATCCACTCCTCGTCCTTGTTCCCCTCCATTGCAGCCATTGTCGCCATGAGGATGAGAAGCTCTCTCCTCACGGTGTGGTTCGTTCTTGGCTTTGCTTGCCATTGCGCGCACCACCATGGGCGGGCGGCGGCTGTGCAGCTGTCGACGGCGTCGCGGTGGATCGTCGACGAGGGCGGGAACCGGGTGAAGCTGGCGTGCGTCAACTGGCCGTCCCACCTGGAGCCGATGCTCGCGGAGGGGCTGGGCAAGCAGCCCGTGGGAGCCATCTCCAGGGACGTCGCCGCCACGGGGTTCAACTGCGTCAGGCTCACATGGCCGACGTTCATGGTGGCCAACGCCTCCTACTCGTCCCTGACAGTCGCCCAGTCCTTCCAGAGGCTCAACCTCACCGAGTCGCTCGCCGCCATCAGGGTGAACAACCCCGGCATCGTGGACCTCAAGCTCATCGATGCGTTCAAGGCAAGTTCTTGAATTCTTGATACGCCCCCGTTAGTTTCTGATTGATCGGGAAATGTGAGAGAGATCGATCGATGAATACTGTGAGCATGCAGGCCGTGGTGAGCAGCCTGGGCGAGAGCAATATCATGGTGATACTGGACAACCACGTGAGCAAGCCCGGGTGGTGCTGCGGCAACAATGACGGCAACGGCTTCTTCGGCGACGTCTACTTCGACCCGGACGTCTGGGTCGACGGCCTGACCAAGATGGCCACCATGTTCGCCGGCGTCCCCAACGTCGTCGCCATGAGCCTGAGGAACGAGCTCAGAGGCCCCAGGCAGAACACAAATGACTGGTACAAGTGAGTGAATTGTCCCATGTTTAGTCATCTTCTGATTGCTCACTAAAACGACCAGTAAAAACTAAACTGCTTAAGTAACATGATAGCATCTGCATCCAGGAAGGAGATGAACTGATCTTAAATTCTTAATGACTATCTTAGTGATGGATAGTACTCCTAGTTTCAGTGGTAGGTGTTCAGCAACCTACCACATTGTTCATCTGCCATGCCCTGGATCAGTAAATGAACCTGAACCCAGTGGTTGGCAGCTGGCCGCCTGCCTCTGCCAAAACTACTCCAGTCTTTACATCTCTGCACTGCTAATCCTGCATGGCATGTTTGCATCATTCATTCAGTGTAATACCACGGGTACTTCGGCAAAAGGCAAAAGTTGAAAGCCACGGCATGCAGTGGAGTAATGGAGTTGACAATTAAGGGTGTGTTTGGTTGCCTCAATCTGAAGCGTCCTGGATGGGTGGATCCGTATAATCTGAGAAAAAGCCTGTTTGGTTGCATGTATGAGTGGATACAACCTGCATGGGCGGATGCAAAAATACGCCCTCATCCTGGATGGGTAGATACGCTCAAAATGAGCTTCACTGGCCATCCTGGATGGGTGGATGCAGTGTATCTTATGCGGTCCCACGTGTCAGCCTCTCAGGTTTTGTAGACTGCATCCGCTCATACAGGCAACCAAACAGCATCTCAGTTTTTTTGCATCCGCTCATACAACCTCACCAAACATCTTCTTTTTCTGAAATACGATTCCACTCAGTCTGCATCCACTCAGTCAGGATATACGATACAACCTCCATCCACGAACTAAACACACCCTAACTGGCGCGTCCGCACGCACGCATGCGATGCAGGTACATGCAGCGCGGCGCGGAGGCGGTGCACGCTTCGAACCCGCGCGTGCTCGTCATCCTCTCCGGCCTGAGCTTCGACAACGACCTGGCCTTCCTCAACTCGCGGCAGGTCAACCTCAGCTTCGCCGGGAAGGTGGCGTTCGAGGTGCACTGGTACGGCTTCTCCAACGGGCAGGAGTGGCGCACGGGCAATGCCAACCAGGTGTGCGCGCGCGTCGCGGCCAGCGTGGCGCGGCGCGCGCTGTACCTGCTCGACCAGGGCTGGCCCGTGTTCCTGAGCGAGTTCGGCGTCGACAACCGCGGCGGGAACGTGAACGACAACCGGTACTACGGGTGCGTCGCCGCCGTGGCCGCCGACCTGGACCTCGACTGGGCGCTCTGGACGCTGCAGGGGAGCTACTACCTCCGGGAGGGCGTCCTGGGGCTCGACGAGGTGTACGGCGTTCTCGACTGGGCCTGGTGCAAGCCGCGCAACGACACCGCGCTGCGCAGGATCCACGCGCTGCAGCGCCCGTTCAGAGGTTCGCATGCGCCGCCGGCGACGACGCCGACGCTCTGCCCCTTTGCTAGCTCTTCTTCGCTGGCAAGTCCCCAACCTTATATGCTTGTGATCTGGGTGCAGGGCCTGGTCTCGCGGAGGCGGCACCGTACACGGTGCCGTACACGGTACTTATTTGAGAGAAGCCATAAGCTACATAAGCTATTGGTTGAAAAGAAAGCCTAGAACTAGCCCAAGTGACAGACAAAACACACCAGACTAAGATAGTAAGAGCGAAACAGACGTTCCCGGGAAGCAGTAATTATCTTATCGACAAACCACACCAATAGAACGATACTCGTTGTTTTCTTGAAGATTTAATGTCTCTGTGCACGTGTAATGGTTATTGAATAGCACAGCAGAATACCGATTGCTCAGAGGGGCATCAAAATCAGAAAAAAAAAACAACTGCGTTCACGAAGCTCTGTAGACAATTTCAACGGGTCTCAGGTTGTTGTGGGACGAACCGTGGGAGAGATCAAAGACCAGCAAGCCATCCTGTGCATGACTGAACTCCACTTCCCGCGCATCAACTCTACAAAGTGCCGGCCTAGTGGCTGAATACGCCCCAAACCGCCCTGGCCCTCGGCATTTGATCTGAATTGTGGTAGCTGAAGAATCAACAGTGCATGTGATATTGTCAAGTGCGCCACCGGAGTTGAACATGTTGATCAGTCCAAGAGGCGCAAACCGAACAGCCCCACTGAATTCCTGGTGCAATAATAAGAGTATTTGTGTCAGAAATGAGAAGTAGGTAAGTTCGATACATGTAAGTTGGGAATGGAGAGAAAATTGACCTTTATCGGTGATATGGTGTAGATCTCACATGTCATAGTAGACAATGAAACCTCCAAATTTTGGTGCTTCTGAAGCCTTGAAAGAGAACCTGTAAGACAAAACCGAGGATTAATTAGTCTTTTGACGGTATGATGAATGAGATGCAAGATTTAATGAGAAATAGGTAGCTAATGAAAATTACATGAATTGAAAGCATATACTGCAGTCTCTCCATTCCAATCATCACCAGCTATCTCCTCAAGAGACTCTACATCCGATGGTGAGAGATGACCAGTGATGTTAACGGTGGTGGGAGAATGAGCAATTTCTTTCACTGGCCAAGTCCAATTTCCAGCTCCCTGACAATTGAACACTCCGATGACACCAGAGAAGTTGTTCGAGTTCCATATTTTCAGCAGACTGCCACAAGAATTCATGAATTAGTATGCTTTGCGGAACAGATTAGTACCAAGACAAACTGGAAATGCTAAATTGGTTCTTATACCTTTTGCCATCCATGACCGGGTCATTGAACAGGCAATCGCGTGTAGGGCGACCAGCATACCTTGCTCTTAGAATCGAGCCATCTGGTAGAACAAGCCTTTTAAGAACGTTGAAATTATGCACTCCTGGTTTGTCGCTGCACATCAAAATGAAAAGATTAGCGTAATGAAATCATATGGTTTGGTTAAAAGAAAACACCACACTTGAAGAAAATATGCTACAAAAATCACCTGACATAAACACCACCTCCACTCAGAGCCCTAGCTGCTCCATGAAATTCTGCTGATTCATGCTTGCTCTTTACATCAGCAAGAAAGAAAATTAGCTGACATTGGAGTATAGAAATATGTTAAACAAACTACCGGGTGTGCAAGAATCTCACATGGAACATATCCCAGTCAGGTATGAAAAATTCTCCCAATAGAAGGCTATTGAATGCCACAGTAGCAATGTGCAGAGTTTGCAGTGTTGGTTCCCGAGGCATGAAATCTTCTGAGGCTCTAGCAACTGCACACTTTAAGGCACTACGAAGAGCAAAGAATTATGTCAGATTCTATGTACATAGCTCATATTGTTCACAGTCACAGCTAGAGACATGCTACCTAAAGATGCTGTCTGAGTTGTGACTCATGCAGCAGATTAGGTCATTTCCTTTGAAGTTTCTAGCAATAGATTCCTCAAGAGCTTGTTGATACTTTCGAGTTAATGCAACACGACCACCAAAGCCTTGCCCAAGAGTTTCCATCACATTCTGCACATCTACCTTCACACCATCCACACCCACACTAGAAAGGTAACTGTGCTGATCATTGTAGAACTCATATATCTTCGCAGGATCAATGATACCCACACCAAATTTCTGCAAGCTGTCCATGGCTATATCCCTCAAATTTGCAACATTACTGGGACTCTGGACTGGGTAAACTAGCTTTGGATTGTATTTCTTCATCGCATCAGACGTTGTGAGGACACCTCCCCAGTACCCAAGTAAGGCATGCCATATGTAGACGTACCTATGGTTTCATACGCAACACTTTGCTCAGCAAAAATTATGAAGCTTTACTTATAGTATTAGTATTTCAATAAGAATCAAGTACTTGACTCCATGTTTTTCTTTGATTTTCTTGACAAGGTCTCCAAGATTCTTGCAGGCTTCTCCCCTAAACTTGTCATTCTCCTTCAGATCAACCAGCCTATGCGCAAACCTGGCAATATTGCAATGCAAATCAGACGCAGTGCACATTTTTTATGTATTAGCAAAGGATGAAACGCTTACACGGTCTGTTCAAGGAGGGCTTCATCCACTTCCTCGAATTCGTCATCCGTTTCTTGCCAACCATCATCTATAATCAGAAACCTAGGTGGTGTGCCTCCTTCGCACAAACTATAGAACAAGAAATGCGTCATCAGTAAATGGCAACTATCAAATGGAGGAGGCAAAAAAAAATAACATACAGAAGCATGTGTAAACGAGACAGTCAAAAACAATGCTTGTCTACCTTTGAAGACCTTCCTCAATCCCTATTGGGTTAACAGCTTTATAAAATGCATCCCAAGTGCACCACCCAAACCAGTCCAGGTTTGCAGGGATCTAACATTTGTGATGAATTTAAACAAGACTTGTGAAAAACAAAATAAACCAAAGCTGTCCAAGATTGACAATCTTAATCTAATCAGCTCATAGAAGTATAAATGAACCTGCTTATCTATACCTTCTTGTTCTCTATATGACTGAAAGTTCCTTTGATCTTGGACAGTATCCTAAATGAAGATGCAAATGAGCCACTTCCACATACAACAAATCCCCAACAAAAAATCGTAACGTTATGGTTATATTGAGAGAATGACATTACCTGATCGATTCCTTCATAAGCTTGAAAGGGTTGTCCCCTGAGTTGATGAAAACCGCATCAACTGCTTCCATCGTCTGCACCTCAGGATCACCTACCAAACAGTCCACCATTCTACTCTTTCAGAGACACCAACCAAAATTCCAAGCTTTGCACGTTTTGATTCGAGTACCTCAAAATCCAGTAAGCCAAAACGAAGCTTACCGCTCTCGAAGCAGAATTGAAGCTCGTTCTCGGGGCTCCCTTGGAGGCTGGCCCGGAAGGCCCCGTCCAGAACCGGCAGCATCAGCGCGTACACCGCGTCCGCCGCCGCCGCACCCGCCGCCTTCCTCGTCTCCAAAAGCAGCATCTGCGTCTCCGCCGGCACGCCCGCCGCGTCCGCGCCCGTCGTTGGGATCATCCACCAGATCTTGAACCTGAACAGCGACAGCCACCTCCACCCTCTGCACGGCACCCATCCAAGAACCAACCCATCACGGATCAGTACCACGGGCGCGCGCGAGCGGCGCATTGCATGCTCTTGACTTACCCGGCGAGGGTACCGATGGAGAACACGTGGCGGCTGGACGGAGCCGCGGCCCTGGAGCCGAGGAACCCGGCGCCCGGGGCGGCGTCACCGACGCCGGTGCGGAGGGTGACACTGTGCGGGGCACGGGCGAGGAGCTCGCACCCGCCGACCAGCAGGGACCCGCGCTCGAGCTGCGCTGTCATCTGTAGCGGGGACGCGTCGGCGGTAGCGCTGAGGTGATGGGAGGCGGCAGCACGGGTTACAGCGCGGCCCGGGAGGAACCGGAAGAAGCGACCGCGAGGTCATCCGGCTCGGAGGTCATCAGCCTCGTCGTCGCCACGTAGGAAAATCGAGCACTTTCAAACGAGGATAAGTATTTGGCCTATCTATTCGGTCGCGTGCGAATCGTGCCGTGCCCGTGTTCCGCGTGGGAGTCAGCGAGTGCGCGATGAGCCGACAAGTGGTGGGGCCACGGGACGCCGACCGGGTAATGGTCTCGTCGTGGAGCGGACAAGCGCCGGAGGCGGCCGTCGTGCGTTTCGACTTACCGCGCCAGTAGGCGGCGGAGACTTCTCCAGCAGAAGCTTGTCCACGGTGTTCTTCCGTCTGTTTGCGAGGGACTGCACAACCACACCAACGACTCGACCAGATGAAACGCCACGTCGAGCAACTAACAAGTAAGCCTCCGGTCTCCACAGGAACAGAGGAGACGACGACGGCATGCTCGCCTTAAACGCTACGTCCATCGCCACGCCGGCGCCCGCGGCCGCTCTCGCACCAACCGCGATGCTCCTCCACCACGCCTCCGCCGGCAGCATCCGGCGCCTGGTGCTCCCGCCCGAGGGCCGCGCGAAGCTGGTGGACGCGCGCCCGGACCGTGACTTTCTACGCCTTCCCGCGCCTCGTCAAGCACGTGGACGACGGCTTCATCGCCGCGCTCACTGACCTCTGCCGCGAGCGCCTGCCACCCGCGTGGGACGTGCTGAACCTCACGAGCTCCTGGGTGAGCCACCTGCCGCCGGAGGTGCGGTTCCACCGGGTCGTTGGCCATGGGCTCAACGTGCAGGAGCTCGCAAATAACCCACGCCTGGACTATTTCTTCGTGATGGACCTTTAGTGTGGTGACGTATATTTTAGTTTTTTATAAATTAAAAAGATGACTTACAAAGGCTGAGTTGTTTATGGCTTATGACCTCTCTTGATAAACAAACGGTAAAGTTTCTCCGCCGTCGTTTCAAAGCAGCTTATTAGAATAATCTTTTTGAAGTGGTTTATCAGCATTCAGTTCATTCACATAAGCGCTCGTACTAGAGTCAAAAATCATAAGCAACAACCATAAGCCGCAGTCTTGGATGTATCCAAGTAGAATTAGAATTTCTACTCTCTTTTTTAGTAGAATTTTTATTTTACTTTGAAGGAGAGCTAGTGAAGACTATATAAATCCATGGAGATGGTCATGAAAAACCCAAGAAACAAAGTAAAGAATTAATTCATTCAAAGGTAGAGGTAATTAGCTTTTAAACGAAGTGTCTTTTTAAGATATAATCTACTAGTTAATTGTAGTACATACTGTACCGCTTCATTTATATCGGCAAAAGCCGCACGTGAATTTCAGTTACTCTGTAATCTCTTATACGGACAACTAAAAGCCACAAGCCGCAGTTAAAAGCCATAAACCGCAGCCACAAAAGAACAGACCCTAAGACATCTTAAGCTCCAAGTGATTTTAGACTTCAGGAAGATCAGTTACAAAAATAACTTTACTAAGATGAATAAAGGTGAGGTGCTCTAGCTAATCTAAACGTCACTTCTCATTTCGACGTGTTTGCGGTACTAAATTGGTAGTAATTAAACGTCATTTGACATAATAGCAGCACGTAGTAGCGATTAGCGAGTCCATTTCTGTTTGAAGAAAAATGCACTGCCAACTGCTTCTGTTTCGCCCTACTTCAATGGATCAAGCATTTCTTTACCTGACAATTGAAAAATAGCATGCTCGGCGAGTAAATAGGATGAACACTAGTTATTTTTTTGCTTTATTATAACATGCATGTCTAAAGAAAAGTGATTAAGAGTTAACTTTAGAAGCTTTAGAAGGGTAGGTGCAAATTAGATTTTCTTACTGTATTGAATGGCTCAACATGCTACAGCCGCACAAGTAAACATACCTGAAACATGAAAAGAAAGCGATCCATCCTTCAGTAATGGAGCTGCAGTACTCCTTTGGAAATTTTTAGTAGAAGCAGCAACAAGCTCAGGAATGTGTTTAATCCCCACTGCACGACCTTCTGGTCCAAGCATCATTGCAAAGCAAGCTGTCAAGTAGCCACTACCTACGAGATGATAGGAATACATGATGATGGCAGTAGTTAGAAAATTATATGTTCTGACGGCTGACAAGTTGTTCATACAAATGTATTCTCTGAAGGACACTTAACAAAGAGTGACAGTGTATCAGGCTGTCAGCAACACACCTGACCCAACATCTAGGGCATGCATTCCTGGCTGCAAATGATCCTTCAATAGTTCTAAGCAGGTTGCATGCATGTGAGGAGCAGATATTGTCGCATTGTAACCAATAGGCATAGGAGTGTCGGTGTAAGGGGTAAAGCCCGCTAGCACAAATACCGCTCTGTCGTAGTTTCCATTGCTTCGGCCACATTATCCGTTCTAACAGCACCATACTGCTTCAGGTACTCAACCAGAGCATTGTTCTTTTCCAGGGCTTCTTGAGTCCAAAATTGCTGAAAGTTAAGCAATAAATGACGAGACATGCTTTTCGTAGGTATGGGTATACGATGAAACTGCAGCAATAAACAGGTTATCGTTGTGCTTTCTCAACACCACTTCTTCACAATAATATATATGTTGAAGCATAAATGAGCAGAAGGATTTGCTTGTCGTCGAATCATTCACAATATGTGAAAAATATATGATTGTTATAGATTGCGTTGCTTGGATTTTTCACAAAGCAACTACACATTGCAAGGAGCAAATGGCCCTTTCCAAACTTCTGTGTGGATATACCGGCTAGTTTCTGTAAGAGATGAGCTTCTGCTACAACATAGTTATGTGTAGATTTAACCAGATTTCTCCAGATTACAGAACATGTCACGCCTAACTGTTAGACAGCTGCATAGGTGCATGCATAGCTGTTACAGCCCATGTGCTCTCTATCCCTTTCAGTTAGGGTTGTCAGGTGGTTGTTAGGGTGGTCAGGTGGTTTGTTAGGGTTCCAGGGTGGTCTCCTTCTGTTAGACCTAACCCTAACCCTTGTAATATATACCCTGTATCACTGCCTCTGTTCTTGTTCAATGCAATGCAACCTCAACCCATCAATTCCAATGTCTATCATGGTATCAGATGCCTAGGACTTCTTCCACTGCCCTTGCTCTTCCGCGCGCCCCCTGCGGCTGCGCACCCCGCCGCCTAGGTCTTCTCTTCCGTGCGCCTCCTGTGGCTGCGCATCCCCTGCACCTCTGCCGCCATGACTGGCTCCCTCCCTTCCGCTCCCTCTGCTGCTGATCTCGCCGCCGCGCAGGCTGCTGCGGCTGCCCTCGAGAGTGAGCACAAGGCCGAGGAGCGTCGCCGCCAGCAGACAGCCGCCCGGGTCGCCGCTCTTCAGCGCGCCCAGGAAGCCGAGTAGGAGGCCACGGTCGCCGCCCAGGACGGCTAATAGTGAATTTTAGCTCCCATCAAACAAATCCCCTCAAACAAAGAGAGCGGCGCTGAATTTTAGCATAATGACTTCCTATGTAGCACGGACACACGTCAAAACCGTCGTATCCGTATCCGACATGGATACGACAAGGACACGTCTTGGACACGTGTCGGCGACGTATCAGTTGATTTCAGAATTAATTTTAATTATTAAAATTCTCAATACGTGTCGGACACACTAAATATATGAGTCGGATACGGTCTGGACACAGTCGGCCCAGGAATAGCCCAGGACACGGCCGGCCCATAACACACGCACGGGTGTTGCCCTAACCCTAACCTCCCGCCCCGGATACCGAGTGCCTCATTCCCATCGCGCTCGCACGCTCGCGCTTCTCCCCTTCTCCGCATCGGCCACTTACGCTGTTGCCCGCTCCCGCTGGCTCCCGCACCTCGCCGCTGCTCTTCGGCTTCCTCCTAGCACGCCGCCGGCGTCCCCGCTCTACCGTGGTATCATCTCCCCGCTTCTCTATTTTAGCATTTAGGGTTGAGATGAAGACTGCAGTAAGCCAGCAACATATATTTAGGCATTTAGCAAACTTGTGCTTGATTGCTTGTTTCATCATTCTAGAAAAATGGAAGCCACTAATTCTAGTGCTAGAGAGGAGGAAAACACAAGCAACAATAGATCGAATCATACACTTTACAAATTACAAGTTTACAATTTACATTATTTCAGTTTAATAAGCAAGTGGAAATATAGAAAATAATACATACATAAATATATATAATTTATTTATTATTTAAATATATATAGCCGTGTCGCCGTATCGGTATTTTTGAGAAAACGGCGAATTCCTATGTCGGTGTCGTTCGTGTCGTATCGACGTATCCGTGTTCGTGCATCATAGATGACTTCTTGATTCAAAATTGAACCTACTAGAAGTCCGGTATCCGCAAACATAGCCCTCTTCTAGTGCTTAGCAACCCACGAAATCATCCAATTCACTCTGCTGCTTTCCAGATTTCTATCTCCAAACTAAGCCTACAACTCGGCCCTCATTAATCGGTTTAATATCAGTTCCGTAACAATTGCCAAACAATTATATACGGGTTAATAAACTAATAATCCAAGGCAGATTCCATCACAAGTCACGCAGACCTCAACGCTTCAGGCTCCCTAACTGCAGTGCACTTCCGCGAACAAAGGGGGGGGGGGGGGGGGGGGGACGAGACAAAGGAGGGGGGTAGAGCACTACTGTGTTTACGTACGTACCGCCATCTAGTGGAACTGGGTGCAACGCCGCAGCACCGGCGTCGGCCTAGCGGGGGCGGGGAGGAGAAGGTGGTGGAGGAAGCGACGGCGGAAGGGTGGTGGAAGGACCGAGACAGGAAGCGGGACAGGTAGGCAGGTGCGGATGCGGCGGCGAGGCCCATGCCGCTGGCGCATGGAATCCGCTATAAGAGGAGGGGGGAACAGTCGAACAGGTGTGTGGCCGTGTGGGGAGCCACAGTGGTGGTGTGGAGAAGCGTCGTCTTGATAGGTGGGCGCCCTCGCGCCGCGGCTCTTGTAAGTGTGCGAGGCTGGGAGCATGTCCAGACTCTAGACTTCAGTCGCCCTACTCCCTGCGCTCAAAAGCGCACAGGCGGAAACGAATACCATAGAGGGCCCTCCTATTATGAGCCGTTGGATCACGTTGGAATCACCTGATCCAACGACTCATGGGAAACCTCACAGGAAGCCTTTTTCCATTGGATTTTCTTCCCGCACAGGCTTACACCGCATATAGCGCCACTGTCAGGGGTGTGGGCCTTGGGCTCAAGGCCCAGTCGGGTTATTATTAGGAATTAGAGATTGATTTCTATTTGAATTAGAGATTGGTTTCCATTTGAGTTAGAGATTAGTTTCCTTGTATTAGAGATAGAGTTAGAGATATGATATGAGTTAGAGATACTAGTAGTGTGCCCGTGCTAACGCTACGGTAAAATACAAAACAATATAACATTTGTAAACAAACCTAAAACTTATGTACAACATGCTCACGCCATCGTTTCCCTGTTCCGTACGATCGCTCTGGCTGATGCGTGTGCGCGAGACGCTCTTACTGAGCGGATGGTGTCGCGCGGCTTTGCTCTCAGGTCTGGCTTCGCTCTCAACATGATCGCACAACGTGGTCGTTACCAACCACTATCAACGTGGTCGAAACCGAACATGCACAGCGTGGTCGTAACGTGGTTGTTACCGACCACCACGTTGAACGAAGTTTCAACATCATCGAAGAGGCGTTCGACCACGTTGAAGAAGCACTGAACGTCGAAGGGGCTTATGACCACGGCAAAGTAGCAGTAGACGTCGTCGTAAGGCGTTCGACCACGGAAAACCTGAAGAAGACGTGGTCGGGAGATGATACGACAACGGCGGAGGAAGTTTGAGAGTGATCGACAGACATACGACCGCAGCAAAGCAAGTTGATCGTGGTTGTGGAGGTATTCGACCACGTTGAAGGAATTTTGAACGTGCTGAAACAGATGTTCGACCACATTGAAGAAGCACTGAACATGGTCGTAAGGGTTATCGAGCACGTTGTCACGACATCGACCACATCGTGTGTAGTCGGAAGGAGCTTCGACCACACAGAAGCTTTGAACGTGATCTTGTTTAGAAGTCGTATGCGAGGATTAGAATGTTGGAAGTCTTACGACTTTGCCCAGAACCTTTACGACCTCTCATGATCGCCTACGACCGTGATTGCACGCAGTGATGCTGGCGATAACTGTTCCCCATAGTCGAAACACTCTTTTGACCACGTTCACTTCCTTACAACGGTGCGCGCGCACGATGCCGTCGACGGACACAAGCACGGACATCTCGTCTTCATCCTTGCCGTCCCTGGGCAGCTTCCTGGAGAGGATGCCCATAGTGGCGGTGCACGCTGCATCGCGGCGGTACACCCTCCCAGAGCCGTCCTCATCATTGGACTGATAAAGGTCACCCGAGTTGTAGTCGACGGTGAAGAAGCCATTGACGAGGTGGCAGCAGCGTTGAAGAGAGAGGGTGGTTTGAAGGAGCAGCGGTGGAGAAGGGTGCGGCAGCGGATGAGGGCAGGGCAGTAGCAGAGACGCCAACCGGACAATACAGACTGCATCGCCATCTTTTCTTTCCTCCTTTTTTTTTTGAAGAACCAACGAACTTTCAATTACTTCAAAATAGATGATTACATGAAGCCGTCAAATAGAATAGATTTGGTGAGGGCCTGTGCAAGATGCCGGAGAAAAAGAAATGGCGGAAGCCAGTATGCAAATAGCCGTACACAAACGAATGCTCTCAGCTAGATGAGCAAATAGCACAACACTTTGATGTGAGGCATCACTCATCATGGTGTTCTACGCCTGCCTAAGGAATTCTCCTAAACCCCAATGGTTACAGGATGACGTTGCATCACAACGCAGATATAATTTCCTTTGTCCGCGCTTGTGCTCTTTCCTTTTCTTCAGGTCCATCCAAATCCCCAATGTCTCTTCTTCTGGTACACAAAGATTGGACTGCCAGATTATTGAAGTTGTACACAGGTGTGTGGATACCTCATAGTTAAATGTTACTATACAAGGTTGGGACCTGCTAAACTGGGAGTCCATTATACCATAAAACTAATTAGTTTGAACGTGGTAAATACCAGGCTGGGGTCCTCCTCTTTTTCTTTGATGTCGCAGTCTCACCAGCATAAGAATCTGAGTTACAGGAGTACTTGTATGTGGGAGCAAAATATATCTTCTCCTCACTCCAACCCTTGAACACCCTTCCAGAGTTGCGCTCAATGTTAAGCTGAAAAAAATATACGCATAAAATGTTAACCAAATTGCAGCATGATATAACTAAAACACAAAATACACAGGGAAAGTTCTCCAAAGTTTGTCTTCTCCCATTCCATCACTTTAGTTCCTTCTAGGGAACAATTCAGCTGCCCTCAACCAAGTAGCAAAAAGCAGTGCCATCTTTTGAGGACTTTACCTGATCCTTTTCAAAAAGAGCATCCCAGTTATTTTCGGTCAGAAGTTTCTTGGTATCTTCATAGCTCAAGGAAATACGGTAGTTCAGATCCCCCAACCATATCACCCGACTAAAAGAAGCAACACGAGAATCAGATAACAGCATTTGACAACAAATAAAAACTTAAAAAATAATTGTAGCATGACTTCCTTACTCATGGTCAAGAATTTTCTCAGGGATTCTTCGCCCAGCTCTTCTGCAAATCCTTGGAAACTGTGTGACCCTCAGTATCTCTAAAACATCTAAATTGCGCCTCAACTCATCGCCTTCTTTCTCACCTGAAGCCAAATGGCTGCAGATGAAACAAAAGCTTGTCTGGTGCAGTGTCATGCTCACTGATATACAACCCTGAAGCCAAAAGTAAGTGCATCACTCAAAGGATAAGGGATCTACTGCATAGGGTTCTTCAGAGTTAGTTTTTTGCAAGATAGTGTTGGAGTATGTCGAGTAATTCTTTCTGTAGTTGTAGACAAATTTTGAATGTTGATAAAGAACTTTATATGAGAAAGATATCGTAAACACAGTCTATACATCAGTATTACAAAGTGGCCCCTTTAATATTTCAGACTAAAATAGTTTACTTGTTAATGTCTGCATGATTATCGTAACATTTTATTTGGCATCTGCAGTTCCATCCGAAATTTAGGATGGGCTACAATTTTCATATTTGAAAGGGCAATACTTATATAATTTATTTTGGTTCTGACCTTGTTTCCAAGATAGCCCATTATTCCACGACCTACACAAGATGTCCTCACATGGCCAATATGCTGCACCAGTTCTTTCTTTGCCCAGACTGTAACAAAAATACCAACCATTCGTTTGCAAGATATGAGGTTATATTTTAGGTGATCCCTGGAGGCAGAAGCACCAGAAGTCATTCCATCAACCATATAGCCATAATCATCATTCAATTTATCATCCACTTCATCTTCTTCAGAAGAGTCCGTCTCATTAGTGTATGCTTGTGGGCATCCAAAGCAAGCATCCTTGTAGGATTTCCTGGTCATTTCAACTGGGCAGTTGCAGAGTTTGAGTTGTTTTCTCTGTGTTGGCATGTAAGGCTTCCTGATAGATTTTAAGGAAGACTTCTGGAAGATTGCAGAACTGCTAGCTGTTTTTGAGTGGTTGGAGAACGAAGCATCAAGGTTTGATGAAGATTGAGACGACGTTGAATCAAGGGACTGAGATGGCTTGTGCTGGAAGATATCAGCATCACTGTCAACTGGTCGGTTTAGCATGCGGTTTATAAGAGCAAGCCATCTTGCAGCTGGTTCATTGTCTTCTAACACAAGCACATTCCCGGCATTGAGAGGGACAATTTCCTGAAAACTGTGTGATGATTAAAAGTAAAGAAGAGACGAGATGATGTCCTCTGTTCACAAGCCAAATAAACTCCAAGGAAAAATATAGCACATTTTGACAAAGATTAAATGCCAGTAAAATCCTAAGACCACTAAGAAACAAAAAATAACCTACCATCTATTCTTATCATACATTGAATATAAATATATGAATAAGAGGAATATAACGTATGGAAAATATGTAGGTTGTATAATGTACATTCTTTTAACATTGACAGGGTTAGATTCCAAAACTGCGAAGAATAGATGGGTCAAATACCTACCCTAAAACATAAATATCTGAATGGTCATCAGCAGGAAGGAAGTCATCCAGATTCAGCTCAGCTGTAGGTGTGTTTCCTCCAACATTCCATGTAGAGACAAATATCCTATGTAATGAACTAAACAAATCAAATAAACTGATATGGTTTCCGTAGCAGAAGGATTTAGTAAAAAAAAAATTGGTGTATTATAGAGGGGTAGAGAAGAAGGAAAAAAATGCACATCTTTATCACAAGTATATGAACAAATTGACCATGTAACCCAAAAGCATCGAAATTAGTAATGTTCACTTCAGATATTTACATGTTAATCATTTTTGGATTATTAAAAGCAAAAATAACACAATAGCACTTTAAAAGTCCACATGATGAACACTAAAGGAGAGAAGTGCAAAAACCAGTATAGAGCACTGATATGTTGCATGAAATTTATTTAGAAGATGAACACAAGGCCAGTCCGTTGTTGGCACTTTCAGGACAGAAACAGGACATACCTCCACTGAACTTGGCTCCATAAAGTTTAGCCCAGTGGTAATGGAGAGAACATACATCTAGTTGAGCACTAATAAAACCCATTAAGACATTTGAGATCACGAGCTTCACTACTTCTAGTCACATACCAAGTTGCATAGAAGTCAACGAGTAAAGGCTTTTCAGACTTCTCCAGTAACTCATCAAATGAAGAAAATGTTTGCTTCTTCGCTTCAACCTATCCAAAAAAGGTGGAAATAATATAGAACATAAGTAACAGAAATAAACAAATATTGAAACAAAAAAATAGCATTAAGTGTTGTTAACATAAAAAAATTTACATTTATGATAGTGTCAGCAGGAGACTATCTACAAACATAAGGACACTAAAAAATTGAAAATACGAGCTTGACCATATTCTGTAGTTAATCAATATATGACAAAACAGCTACAAATACATATAATGACATTCAGGAAAGAATCCTAACCCTTTCGTCATTAACAAATTCAGGGTTTAAGGGCAGATACCATCTAATAGAATTGCAACAAGCATTTTGGGTGATTAGCAAAAAAAACATCCTAGCTACTGATGTTTATGACATACATCAAGTTAAGTAGTTAACAATATCTGCGGGGCCTAGAAGAACAAAATATGTGTCGGTAGACCCAATTTGCTCTCAGTAAGACTGAATTGGAACTTTAATACAGTAGACGAAATGCTACGGTGTAATTCATAGCTCCAGGTTTACATCTCAAAGCGACTATTCTACCATCTAGACCAATTTACTAAATAAAATTCGTGCACGGTGCGTCCCATTCCATGAGCTAATTCTAAGTAACCAAATGCTGCGTTGAGTAAGGGGAATCAACAAGTGATCGAATGGAGTTCGCGACGGGCTCACCAGGAGCGTGCTTCCCCAACGAGGAGACGCGTCTGCTTGCCGGAGCCCCACGGCCGGCGATGGGGAGCGAAGCGGCGTCCACAGCGAGGGGCTTGCCGCCGGCGAGCGCGCGATGAAGGCGGCGGGACGCCACGACGTCAGCGACGCCAGCGCTGCGGCGGCGGCTTCTTCGCTTCAACCTATCCAAAAAAGGTGGAAATAATATAGAACATAAGTAACAGAAATAAACAAATATTGAAACAAAAAAATAGCATTAAGTGTTGTTAACATAAAAAAATTTACATTTATGATAGTGTCAGCAGGAGACTATCTACAAACATAAGGACACTAAAAAATTGAAAATACGAGCTTGACCATATTCTGTAGTTAATCAATATATGACAAAACAGCTACAAATACATATAATGACATTCAGGAAAGAATCCTAACCCTTTCGTCATTAACAAATTCAGGGTTTAAGGGCAGATACCATCTAATAGAATTGCAACAAGCATTTTGGGTGATTAGCAAAAAAAACATCCTAGCTACTGATGTTTATGACATACATCAAGTTAAGTAGTTAACAATATCTGCGGGGCCTAGAAGAACAAAATATGTGTCGGTAGACCCAATTTGCTCTCAGTAAGACTGAATTGGAACTTTAATACAGTAGACGAAATGCTACGGTGTAATTCATAGCTCCAGGTTTACATCTCAAAGCGACTATTCTACCATCTAGACCAATTTACTAAATAAAATTCGTGCACGGTGCGTCCCATTCCATGAGCTAATTCTAAGTAACCAAATGCTGCGTTGAGTAAGGGGAATCAACGAGTGATCGAATGGAGTTCGCGACGGGCTCACCAGGAGCGTGCTTCCCCGACGAGGAGACGCGTCTGCTCGCCGGAGCCCCACGGCCGGCGATGGGGAGCGAAGCGGCGTCCACAGCGAGGGGCTCGCCGAGCGCGCGATGAAGGCGGCGGGACGCCACGACGTCAGCGACGCCAGCGCTGCGGCGGCGGCGGCGGTGGTGAAGGTCGCCATGGGTCCCCGCGCCTAGGGTTTTGGTCGGCGCGTTTGTGGTTTACCCGTTTCGCTCGCCGGAGTCCCAATGCTTCGGAGGAAGAAGAGAAAGATATTCGGCGCCTGGCGGGAGTGGGGGGAGGAGGAGGAGGCGGCGGTGGCGCGGAGTGGGGGGGAGTAGGCGAGGGCGGAGCGGCGGAGGAGGGAGGGGAGGAGGCGGCGCGGAGAACGGGGGGAGGAGCGGTAATCGCGGGGAGAAGGGCGGAGCGGCGGAGGAGGGAGGGGAGGAGGCGGCGCGGAGAACGGGGGAGCGGCGGGAGCGGAGGCGCGGGGGAGGCGGAGATGGGGGAGGATGGGGGGAGGCGCGGGGGAGGATGGGGGAGGCGGAGGGAGGGGAGGCGCGAAGGAGGAGGGGGAGGCGCGGGGGAGGCGGAGGGAGCGGAGGAGGCGCGGGGGAGGCGGAGAACGGAGCGGAGGAGGCGGGCGAGGGGATGGGGAGAGGCGGCGGGCGCGCGAGGGTTTGGCGTGCGGGGGAGAGACGTGGGGAGGTGGAGCGGGGGAGAGACGTGGGGAGGCAGCGTCGGCCGTCGGGGGCGTGTGCATGCGCGGGGTGGGTACCGGTTCAATGATGTGCATGATCCAAATGATTTTGACCTTAGGATCTTCAATGAGTAAGAGAATAAGGTTTGAGGAGAGATCTAAGCCATTCATTTGTATGGAGTTAGATTACTTTGGTACACAAATCTGGGTAGACTTAGATTTGGCATGACTGTGGGGGTGGTTGAGGGGGTGGATTTAGTAAAGAAAATTTTGGTGTATTATAGAGTAGGGTAGATAATTGGGATTAGATTCTATCTGTTAGGGGGAGCCGTCTATATAAGAGGGCTACCGCATGCTATTGTAATCAAGCAGAGAATTATCAAGTCTTCCTCGCCTAAACATCTAGTCTCTCTCCCTCTCGTTCTACGCCGACGCCATCCGGCTATCTCCTTGGTGGTGTTTACCCCGGTTCATGACAGCCACGCACAGGCTGCACGCGACTGCGCCTACTGTGCCGCGGCGAATTTGTTGGAGCATCTGGTATTCCGTCTCCTTCTAGAGCCAAGCAACAGGTACGTTCTTTTCAGCTATGACTCATCGTTTATAACTATGGTTTATGACTTTTGGTCTTAGCGTGAGTGTTTGTGTGAACGAATCAAATGCTGTTAAGCTATTTCGAAAATGTTATCCCGATATGCTGTTTCAAAATGGCGACAGAAAAACCATTCTGTTTATTTATTCGGGAGAAGCTATAAGCTAAAAAGAACGGGCCATATTTTGTAGAAAACATTGCAAGGATTGATTCCAGTGCTACACAACAACATTCAAGGTCAGGGATTAGGCTGCTTGCACTGCAGCAAGGCAGTGTAGCCATTTCAGATCTCATACACTGAATGGTCCCAGTTAGAAAGGGAAAATGTAATTGCAGTAGTAATGCTGATGGTATTAGAGGGAGAGAGAAGTGGTGATCCAGACCGCGGACTGGCAACATTTTCACCGTGCAGTGTAGTCTGGTGGATTAATATGCCCCAATCTGCTGTGTTCATGTTGTCAACAGAAGGCATACATTGTTACATACGCTCGCTATCCAGTATCAGATCGACAAACAAATGACGGTAATTTCTCAGTTAGAACATAAAAACTTTTTTATGATCTTCAGAAGAGCGATGAAGGTAATGTCAAACACCATATTCAGGTGTCAAGAATTGTAGGACCAGTATGGTAACAAAGGGGGTGAATGGTTCCTTTTAGGTACAGTAGGGGCCTAAGGGGTGACATTAGTTGCTGTTGTCATGATGCACCTAACGTTGAAAGGACTAGAAGTGATCTACTTGAATGGAAAACAGGTGCAAGGACTGAAAGATTAGTTGTTCTATAACCCAGGTAGTCAAAATAGGTAAAAGATTAACAGACTAATATGTAAACTGGCTTGTTTGCCGACCAGTTCCTGCTACAACCTAATTGGCTGGATTGTTATGCTGAAATCTGCTAGAAGTCTTATTGTACACCCCATTAAACAATTTCACATTAATTGCATGTATGAAACATCATCTTTCCCTCAAAAAAGTATGAACTAATATCTCATAGACATTTGTTATGACCCAGTACCCGTGCAATAAAGCAGGTAAGCATCCATTAGTAAGAGAATTTAACTACATGGATATCAAATGCTAATAATCAGATTCGTCCGCGAAAAATAATTCCAAAAAATGGAGAAGCTAAAGCATCAATGTTGTTATTGAAGTCGACCCAACCTAAGCCAAAGATGTGCTAAATTGCATGTTTTTCCTCATCAGGTTAAGTTTTTAGGTGAATTGACTGGTGCATGTAACTTAATATAATATCAGAGCCAGAAAGCCTTGAGTTCAAGACTCGGCTGGCGCAATTAAAAAAATAATTGCAGCCCATTTCTATTCTATATCTTAAGCATGATGGAGTTTACACGTGAGGGGGAGAGTGTTGAAGTATAAGTGAATTGTCTGTTTTTCCTTATCAGCTTAAATTTTTATGTGAATTGGCTCGTCCATGTAACTTAATACACCGAGTACCAACGGATACACAAGTACAGGCTTCTCCAAACCAATCACTAAGGGGCACTAATATGTAACAATGCATAGACACAAAGCCCTTATTCTAGTACAGCAAAGGCACTCATTTACCAGTGGCACTCCGATTTCTCCCTGACGTCTCCGGAACAGGCTGCCAATTAGAAAACGAAACATCCAGGTCATCAGATATAGTATATAACAACAAGAATCTGAACAATCAGGGGGGGTGGAAAGGAGGAACGGATCGCAAAAAATCAAGCATTTGGGTTGGGGTTTGGAATCGTCTCGACGTAGATGGCCTCGTCGCCGCCACCGCCCCTCTCGGTCTGCCGGCTCCACACCAGCTTGGAAGATGGCGTGGATCAGACCCTGCCCAAATCCCAAACAGGCCCCAACATCTCATCAATTCCAACACCCCAAAGAACAAAAAAAATGTCCTGAGCGAAAGGCGCATTCGAGGGAGGACTGGAACTGATTAGGAGGGTGTGAGCTCACCGGATCGAAGGCCTCGCCGCGCGCGTCGCGCGTCGCTTCTTCTTCCTCCATTGCGACTCGCGTTTTCGCCGGGGCAAGAGGTTTTCCGGTGGGCCTCATGGGCCGTTTCTGAAGCTGTTGTTACGAAGTAATGCTTTGTCCACGCAGTCTGGGTTACTGACATCCCAATGGGCTGCTTTTCTGCCAGTAGCTGGAGCTACAGAGCCAGCTTATGTGTTGTGACTCGTGAGGATAGGACATCGCCAGCATCTCAATGTACAGATTTGCTCACGTACCAACCAAACATGCGAGATCACTGTCTGATTTGGAACGCGAGAATTGTTTCTATATTTCTATATGGATTAAACTATTTCATTTGAAATTCCTGCTTTCTGAACGTTTCCATCGCGATTGTATTTGCGTAGTCCTGTCTCAGCAGTGGCTCCTGCCAGATATGACTAAGGTAATAAATAGCGAATAGTGAGATAGTAATGAATTGACATCCGTATAGCAGATAGCATGCGATATTGCAAATGATATATTCTAATAGCAGAATATAAAAAACACTCACGATTTTGAGATATCCATGTATATATCATGATCGTGACTAGTATATGATCATTTCTCATGCTTAATTACATGACTGCCCAAGCAAATGAAGCCATAGAGATAGTTGTTTCGTGCTCAACATGGATCTCTCTATTGCAATGCAATCTACCAGTATCAGAATATTGGCTACACAAACAAGATCGCACAAAAATAAAAGAAGTGCCATGTAGAAATGTTGGCCACAACCCACACAAATAAGAATGGGTCCATCTCTGCTGCTCTCATCCAAAAATGTATAGACTACTGCTCACTGTAATTAATGACATGATGTTGAAATGTAGTAGATGTGATGCTAAATTAAACTTCAAACAAACAAAGATATGTCATAGGATTCCAAACTAGATCAATATAAGTAAATGAAACTGACTATCACTGTATCATCCTAACATCTATAATTGAGGTCGCTATATCGGTCTAACATCCGCAATTGCAGCCACTATATCGGTCTAAAATCCACAACTGCAGTCGCTAAATTCACGAGTACTGCTCCTCGATAGTATTGCCTCGCTGCTATCGTAATTGTGACCACTATAAATAACCAGCCTATATTAGCGGGGGAAACGCCGCGCGGAGCGCCTCCCACGTCACTCCGAGCCCGCGCTCCGCCCGCCGCGTGGCCAGCGAATCTCGGTACGGTCGGGTGAGCAATTTTGCGAAAAAGTCCATGCGTTTTCCCGAAATTACGTTGAGTCCTTGGTTCTCGCGAAAAGGTCCCTGCCAGTTTTTTTAAACCCCTCCACTTTGCAGGATAGCCCCCCGCGGTTTCCTAAATTACATACGGGTCCTCGTTAATTACGTACAGCTCCTCGGTTTTTTACAAAAAAGTCCTTTAGCTTCGTTTATATTACGTACAGGTCCTCGTTTTTTTACGAAAAAACCATTTAACTTTTTCGAAAATACGCATGTGCCCTCGATTTTTTTTAGAACTCCTCACGAATTATCGCCTCTTTTACTTC
Source organism: Dendrocalamus latiflorus (assembly GCA_017311315.1). Classification (NCBI taxonomy): domain Eukaryota; kingdom Viridiplantae; phylum Streptophyta; class Magnoliopsida; order Poales; family Poaceae; genus Dendrocalamus; species Dendrocalamus latiflorus. The sequence goes on from CM029628.1 coordinate 36,415,629, forward strand.
GGTGCACACGGTGGCTGGCGCGGCGTCACGCCACACCTATGAGGCTAGTACTATTTAGTACACTGGATATAACCCATACAAGAGATTGTGAATCGAATTTGAGGGTTCAACTCAATATATTGAAAAGGTTAGTTGAAAAACGAAAGAAATTTCACGGGTAAACCACCGACTCACCAGTCAGCATGACGATCACTGCAAGTTACCTCCAGTCTTCCGTACTAGTCATAAAGCCATAAAGTTGTCCGAAGTTACCACCATCCTGCAAGGAGCCTTATGCACAAACAATGACACCTTGTCCCTTAGAAGGCTTCACTTCAAACGATTTTAGTTTTTTTTTCTTCTAAAATTTGGTTTTTGGTTTTTGAATTTTTTAGTTATTTTGGTTTTTTCCCTTATTATTTTATATTATCCTAAAAGATGTAGTGATGTTTTTTATTTTTTGAATTTTTTTGCTATTTTTTGACTCACAAAAGCTAATACCGCTACAGTTCTTTTACAGCCACAATAAACAATAAACTAAAAAACCACAAGCCCTGGCTTATAATCCTATTATTAGTTTACGTGATTAAGCATCTTTCTTAATACAGTAGTTAGCTTGATTAATTAAATATGTCGTTTGCTCCTTAGGAGACGTTCGTATTGGATTTTATTGATGGATTTGGGCTGCAATGATAATAGTGGTTGCAAAAATGGCTTTTAGAAAGAGGGGTCAAGCGGTGAAAAAAATGGGGGAGAAATGCATGAGCGTGATAGGAGCGTAAGAGTGAGGTGCGTGATACATTCATGATCCTCTGTCTTATCTCTGGAGCGAAACGGTAGAGTAGAGAAACAATTTTAACAAGCCGAATGTTCGTATTAGTTTTTTATTTTTTTAAACAGAAATTAGAAGCAAGAATCAATGGTGGAAAAAGGCGAAATATATAGAATTCATCATCACCACGGCTCCTTCGAAAGAGAGGTTCTGCTCTGCTTCCATTTTCCACTCCTTAAGACATGCTTAAGAAAACATGCATGGTGCTGTAACGGAAACAGACACGCACAACTCCATCCGATGCATGCAACTGTGTAACTGCACAAACAGTACACCTACAAGGGCAACACCCACACTGTAAACACCTGTTCTTTCCACATGCATTGCTGCTGTTTAGAAGCAAAGCGACGTAAGACCGGTATCTCTGCTAGCACGGTGATGTAAAAATAGCACCGCGGTAGGCTAGGGAGTCGCCCCGTGTCACTTGCAGCGCTCTCGAACCACGACAGGATGACATGGCATGGCGGCAGTAGACCAGCTGTTTACATAATGATATTGTAGTTATTTTTTAAGAAAAAATTTGGCTTCAGCCTTCTTCGTGAACCTGCTGAGGAGAGCTCTGTGTCGAGCTCCTTTAACTCGGTAGGTCGGCGTCTAGATTAGTGTATATACTTAATTAGTACTAATCATATTAAATTAGTATTAACTAATCATATTAAATTAGTATTAATCACATTTAATTGATGCTAATCATATTTAATTAGCCTTAATCATAAGCTTTAGTTAGCGCTGACCATGGACATTAATTTGCTGCCGCTGTGTAGGCGCTCAATAAATTATGCTGCCGAGCTACTGGAGCTTGGCACGTGTCTGCTGAGCAATTGTGGCTCAGTAAGTGCCTGTCAAGCTATCCTAGCTCAGCAGGTACAAGGAGAAAATTAGATTTGTAAAACGAATGTCTAAGGACTAAATTTATAAAATATAGTTACAATACCATTTATACGGTTTAAAGCGGACATGCTGGTTTCCAGGGACAGTGCCTGCCGCGCCTCTGGTCTGCGGAAGCATGCATGCATGTATATTAGTGAATGGGTTTAGAATTATTTTTGCCCTTTAGTGATTAAGTTGTAAGTGTACATGTAATATATCAGTGCATAGGTAGCGCCACAAGCGTGGTACGGGCCTTCTTCATCAAACTATTCATATAAATGAACTGTAGTCTTTTCTTTCCAAAATTCATCTCTAAATGTTTGTTTTTATAAATCTAGTCTATCTATGGATCTACTGGGTTCAATAGACACCTGCTGAGCTAGGAGAGCTGGCAGGTCGCCTGTCGAGCTACCGTAACTCGACAGGTTGTGGATGAGCCCCCATTCCGCGGCATGTCCACTGTACATGTTAATTAGTGTTTTGCTAATTAATGGTGCGTGCTTAGGCCAGGGGCGGATCTACAGTAATTCATGGGTGTTCAGCTGAATATCCAAATTTTTAGCAAAAAAACCTAGTATATACAAAATATAATACATATATACATATGTAGTTGGGCCAAATTACTTATATTCACGCAAAAACCAACGCAGGCTGGCTGTCCTCGTGGTCTGGGCCTGGCCCATTTGCGCCTTTGCAGCCTTGTGCGCCAGTCGCCCATGGCTGATCCACAATTCTTGCGTTGCGGCAATGTGGCTAACCCTAACATTTGCCACTCGGCTCTCCACGCCTAGGTCGGTCACTCGGAGTCGAGGTCCGAGAGCAGACCAGCAGCACTGTGCTAGCAGTCGCGGAAGGCCAACAGTCGCCTGGCGTTCACCTCCGGGCTCCAACGACCGGCATTCCGCTGTTTGCGCGAGCGCGCCTCCTGGGCCCCGACGACCGGCTCACCTCGACACCTCTGATTCTGCTCTATGCCACCGCACCACTCTCCGATCAATTCCTCACTCCTCTCTCTCTCTCTCTCAGTTCGCTAATCCAAATTAGAAATTTAGATAGATCTGTGACTAGGGGTGGCAATTCTCCTCGTGGGGGCGGGGCCCTGCAGGAAATATCCCCATGGGGGTGGGGGCAGGGGATGATCTCCCCCACGGGGGACAGAGTGGGGACCCACTATGCTAGTGGGGTGGGGGCAGGGATCATCTTTCTCCTACAGGGCCCCACGGGGACTGATAAAAATAAAAATAAAAATTTTGATAATAGATTATAGTTTTTAATAAAGAGATTGTATTCTTTTCATGTATATTTGGACTAAAACTTGAATTTGTATGTTAGAACATATATTTTGAAGCTATATTTTAAAAAAAATATGCTTAAGTAATTATAAATTAATAAATAAAGTCAAACTATTATTTTTTAAAATAAATTTAGTCTTTTTTATCCCCACGGGGACTCCGTGGGGTCGGGTCCCCGCGGGGACCGGGGACGAGGGGCCATCTCCCCCTGGAGGCTTAGTGGGGCAGGGGCGGGGCTAGGCTGTGGAGGCTTCCCCCCACGATCCCCCACTCTGTTGCCATCCCTATCTGTGACTCAGTGATTGTGATGCGATAGATATGTGACTGTGATGTATAAAAACCTTGAATGAATTTTTAGGTGATAATATTACATTGAGGTATTTTAGCACTTCGTCTGAGTTGAAAGAGCCGTTCAGGGTTTCGTCGACGAGATCGAGGCTTCTCCCCTCGTTCCATAAGCTCCAGGCCTAGTAAAAGTTTAGTCAAAGATATTGGGTAAAGTTACTCTCAAGCTAAATTGATGGGCATAACTTCATAAATCGTGTAGAATTGATGAGTTAGATTCATGCTTACATGTGCTAGAAGGTTTAGGTGCTTGGAGTAGCTGTAGACACCTCTGTTCCTTTTACCAGTAATGATTTCCAGCACTATAACACCAAAGCTAAATACATCTGATTTCACAGAGAATACTCCATCCATTGCGTACTCTGGAGCCATATAGCCGCTGTAGAGAACCAAGAAAAGATAATCAACACTAGGAGATTGAATTGCAGAATTAACAGGAGATTAAATTGTCTGTTAGAAATCTTAGTTACTTACTATGTGCCAACCACTCTCAAGAGTACTTATTTCTATGTCGTCACTGCCAAACATCCTTGCCATGCCGAAGTCTGAAATTTTTGGAGTCATCTCCTTATCCAGAAGAATATTGCTTGTCTTTAGGTCTCTGTAGATGATTCTATATCTTGAGTCCTGGTGAAGATGCAGTAAACCTCGGGCGATCCCCTCGATTATGTGGTATCGCGTTTGCCAGTCAAGAAGCATGCTCTTGGATTTGTCTGATAGCATAGGAAAATTGCTATTTGATTCCTTGAAAGATTTCTACTGTACAATATTTTCGTAATTTTCAATACCCATCTTAAAATTTATGGATCTGCCACCGTTAGGCACATGCCGTGGACCGGTCGGTCAGCAAGTTTCCTACCTGCCGAGCTTCCCTGGCTCGGTAGGTGCCTCCAGACACACTAGGTCTACGGAGAAGGCTAGATTTGAAAAACGAACGTCCAAGAACCATATTTGAAAAAAAATTGGCTACAATACCATTTATATGAACCTTTCTTCTTCATCCCATTGCGCTGCTTCTTTCATGCCGCAATCTTGATCCGTTGCAGGTGATATGTGTCACTTGTCTAGCCTATTGTGCTACGGAAGAAGGCTAATTTTGTAATTTTGAGTGATAGACTACTTTTATCAAAACAAATCAAAAAGTCCGAATCAGAAAAAAAAACTCCTAGCAAAAGAGTTAGGAACACAAATAATAATACAGTAGTTTATATATATAATAGTTTATACTAACTCCATATATATAGTTTATAACTTACGATAAATATACACACACACGCGTGCATCTTTTCCGTTTGTCAAATCTGTCCCCTGATCGCTTCTGCGATCTCAACATGCCACCGTGCAGTGCGCTGCTCCATCGCTTATCCTCATCATGGACCTCCCTTGTCTTCTACCTCCCCGGCCGGGACAGCACCGGCGACGGTTGACCAAACACTCGCATTCAATTATTCAGGACTTTCTTTCCTTCTCGCGTACAGTACGTTCTGTGAAGCTTCTGGAAGGGAATTATCTCAGCTCCAATCATGGGACTATTATATTTTTGGTTCACGCCGTGGCCGACTGAAAATGCTCCGTGCAGGGGAGAGGAGAGGAGGGAGAGGGAGACACGTCCGGCTTGGATCATCGCCACATGAACCCCACGTGTAGCTGACTATGAGATGAGGAAGACAGTACTATATATTATTTATGTTCAGAGAAAATTGTGGGGTTAATGTTTAGTATACTGCATACCACATTGTGGTTAATTATTGTTCAGACTTCAGATTCGACGCCAAAATATGTCGCGAAGGGCACGGCAAAAGAACCTGCACTTTAGCCTCGCATCTGGTCGATTTCACTCAGCTGCAACCAGTGGAAAACTCGAGCTTCAGTTGTTATGCCATGGCTATCCATTTCCTGTGCTGTGTTGCTCGCAGCATCTGCAGGCCAGAGACCAATGGCGCCTGTCGTGAACTGCCACAGGGACAGTGTCGCGCGCACACTGGACATACACACATATCTAGCTGTATATAAGGCCTAACCGGCTTGCTAGTTGATCCAGTTGACCAAATTAATGATCGAATATTCCAAACGTCGAGGCGAGGCTCCATGTGCTACAGCACATCTATATCTATATATTTGTAGATGCAACCAATCTTAGTGAAAGACATGCTGCGTTCATGCATGCGCGCACTTAGCTTCCTGGCCCGTCAAAGCCGCGCGCGCGAGAACAATGGTTTCAGGAAAACCAGCCACTTGTTTTTGACCCCGCCATGGCGTCTTGCAATCAGGTTCCAGGCTGCCAATGCCAACTTCACACATACGGATATGGAGTACTTTAAAAAAAACAGCTGCATCGATCCTTTCACATGTATTGATCAAATTGTATTTCTTGATTGTTTCATATTTATGACCAAGAATGCATATCTAATTAGCGCATTTTCTTGAGATATTTCTCTAGGGCTGGTGGCCGGCAACAACAGTGACGGCACCGGAGGCGATGGCGGCAAGCGGCTCAGTGGCGGTGTAGGCCAACAGACGCGCGGGCGCACAACGGCAGCTCAGTGGCGGTGTAGGCCAACGGGCGCGTGGGCGCACAATGGCAGCTCGATGGCGGTGCAGGTCGGACGACGGTGGGCGTGGCGGTGAGACGAGGACGGCGCGAGCGGCGCACGTAGGCAGCGACGGTGAAGCGGTTTGGTAGGCGGCTGCAGGCCACGGCAGCCAGTGGCTTGCCTCGGCAAGCTGCGTTAGGAGGTAGCGGTGGCGCCATGGTGGGCGACGACGTAGCGGCTGACAGCTACCAGGGGAAGGCGCGCACGGGCGCAACCGAGAGGAGTCAGCGTGGCGGCCTAGCGGCGGCGGTGTGGCAGCCGGCGGTGGCCGAGAAGGAGGCGTAGCAGCGGCGCGGGCCGGCGACGGCGGTGGCTAATATCATATCATTAAAGTTACCTGTCTAATATCATATCATTAAAGTTACCTGACTAATATCATATCATTAAAGTTACCGAGCTGATATCATATCATTGAAGTTATCTGGCTAATATCATATCACTAAAGTTACTTGGCTATTATCATAGCACTAAAGCTCATCTGGTCATTATCGTATAACTAATGCTGTCTGGTTACTATCATATCGCTCATATTTGCCTGGTTATAGACTTTTAATACTGTATTCATACTATGATTTTCTAAGTTATCTTGTTTCACATGCTTTTATGTTTATTAGGATGCTCAGTAAAATGTTCTAGAATTCATGCTTTAATTAGTCGTTTAGAATTCATGCGTAAATCGTTAATGAGGGTAGCATATGAACATGTTTTAACTTAGGTTTAAATTATTAGCACTCTTTTGATATTAGGGCTGCTATGTTTTAGTTTCCTAATATCATGATCCATTAATTGTATGTTGTTTTGAGCCATGAAGGATGCATGTATTAAACCTGTTAATCTGACTAATAATCACTTATCACATAATAAAACTTGAATGGTTGATAACCTTGTGTGAGCTATATTATAATACCTCTTTAGGATAACTCCCATATCACTATCACCACATCACCATTCTACATCGCCCTCATATTAGGAATTGTCTCTCCATTTCCAATCCTAACAAATCATTTCACTTATCATAACTTTATCTTAGTTTTTCCTTAGTTCCCTTAAATTCATACCATATAACACGTTAACAATATAATAGTTACTTGGCCTAGGATTATCCACATATAGGAGAGATTTCTACCCACCTGGTAACGTACGGGGGCCGTACATTCTCGTTACTCAAGATATTACACCCGTCTGTGGTTATACAGTCGAGGATAGCATTGTGCCTGACTATTCTCGTATAACCGGGTATGTGGGAGTAATCGCTAGTGACGTTGCTATAACTTGCTAAATAAAAATTATCCCTGTTGATAAGATAACAGTTACCTGGCTTGGGGTCATCCATATATAGGGGAGATTACCACCAACTTGGTAACGTACGGGGGCCATACACTCTCTTTACTCAGGATATTACACCCCGTTGGAGGTTATACAGTCGAGGACAATGACGTGCCTGACTATTCTTGTATAACCGGGTATGTGGGAAGTGATCACCGGTACCATTGTCATAACTTGCTAAATAACAATTACCTTTAATTCCATTGATCTTGTCACCTCTATCTCTGACATTTATCGGTGTTTCCGGCAACCTGGTTTTATTGCAATTAACCTATGTCAATTACTTGCTTACATTTCTTGTCCTTTACACTTCTTGCTTGCATTGCCTGTCCTTTACTCACCGTATTGCGACCGTTGTTAGGTACTTGCTGAGATTTCCAAATCTCATGCTCACTCTTTTCTTTCTCAGGTAAAAGGCCAATGGAGTGATAGTAACATATATGGGTGGGAGCACTCGAGTTTTCAGCACCGTGGCTTGTCACTATTTTTGTCATTTTATTTATTCTTCATTTGGTTAGAAATGGACCAGTCCTATATTTCAAACATTTATTTCAGCTTTGGTTTGTTCTCTATAAAATTTTTAATTTCTTTGTGATTTTTAATGTTGTTCTTATTTATTCTTTACTTTGACGATAACGTTTCATAATAGTATATCATATTAGTATGTGGGGTGGTACACCTATGTATGTCTACAACAGGGCCCAGAAAAATAATTTCCCGGGACCCCCGCAGGCTACCGGTTGGTCACTTATACTGATATACACATAAGTATTTGATTTCTCTTCCTTCTACATACCATGCTCTGCAAATCAGACTACTACCATTACTACATCATTTGCTTCTGACTTTAGCATTGGACTAGAAAAAAAAAGGCCAAATGCTACTCCTGGCTAGCCACTCCATTGCATTTGACCCATTACGCTACTACCAACTAACTTGCCAAGCGCAAGAAAAGAATCAACCCAAACGAGTTAATTAATTGGCAAGGACGTGATTAAAGGAGTATGGAGACGTTAGTGGGGCGATTAATCAAACTACTCGGCTACTCCTGCTGCACCACTGCTGCATATAGATTCGACCAATCGCGGCGACCCAGCTCTGCCTAATCAGCGCAACTAGCGCGCTTAGTTAGTTAAGTCCATCTCGCTCTGCCCAACCATTCGTCGCCTAGCTCGCGGCTCGCCTCAGTCCAAATGGTTTTGGATCCTCTGACTTTGGCAAGAAAAAGGCAGAGTGACATTAGGTGAATCTGAGCCGTCAGATGAAGAAACAGTGGTTCAGATCGATCACTGTAGCGCTACAGTGATCGATCTGAACCGCTGTTTCTTCATCCGACGACTCAGATTCACTCAAATCACTCTGCCTTTTCCTTGCCAAAGTCAGAGTATACGGTCTGTCCAAATGCTGCCTATTTCGATTAGACACATGCTAGCTCGTTATCTGCGATCACCAAGCGCGATTACAGTACACTTGCTTCATCTCTTAAAAATCCTGGGTGACGTGTACTAATCTACATGAGTTAAGTTATAGAGAAAAACTAGGGAAGGGACTGTATACCACGTCCTCACTTTCGCGTGCTCTTTCTCTCTCCCGGCTGTCGTTCCCTCTCTCTCGCACTCCCTCTCGCTTCTGTCCACCACTCTCTTGCTTTCTCAACCACTTGTGTGCATAAGGGAGTCTTAACCCTAGAACTAAAACATGAACACCTAGGCTTAAGGGGTTAGGGTTTTGACTTACGGTCGCCGATGAACGTCATGAGCGAAGACCCGTGCCTGCGTGATGCAGGCGTGAGGCAGTGGTCGGTGAAGATCCGAGGGCTCGCGGTTCGGGGTCGCCGGCGTCGTCCTGCAGTGGCGGTCGGCGGCCTTCCCGTTGCTTGACAGCGCGCGGTAGATCGGTTTGCTTAGGGTTTTGTTCGGGGCTTTGGTTCTCACGGGAACGAACGTCGTACATGAGAAGCCGGTGCCCTAACCTTATATATAGCGCTGTTGCAACGGGGGACCGTAACCAAAAACGGTTAGCTCCTCCGATCAGGGCGCGTAGACGTGGGTGTCACCCCACGTCTCCCTCTTCTGGCCGTTTGGCCTAGATCAATATCCAACATTCTCCCCCTTGATCGTAAGGCTAAACATCATAAGCCCTTTTCTCAATAAAAGTTCACACCAAAGTAATGCTTCACAACAGTCAATTAAGTACCGCTGGACATCAGTACTTATAGTGCTCCCTTCTATATCGATCGGATAACATAATACTTCATGGGAGTTGGTTACTTTATATGGTCCTCTTATTCCAGGATCACAGGCTCTCCAATAAACCCATGCCGGCAGCATGATCACGAAAAATATTGGGTGGTAAGCCTTTTGTGAGCGGATCCGCAAGCATAAATTTAGTTCCAATATGCTCAACCTTAATTGTTTGATCCTGGACTCTATCTTTCACAACATGATACTTTATGTCAATGTGCTTGACAGCTGCACTCGACTTGTTGTTACTCGAATAGAAAACTGCGGGTTGATTGTCGCAGTACAAAATGAGTGGTCTAGAAATGCTGTCTACCACTCTCAATCCCGGGATAAAGTTCTTAAGCCATACAGCCTGCCCGGTAGCCTCATAACATGCCACAAATTCAGTCTGCATTGTCAACGATACAGTAAGTGTTTGCTTTACACTTTTCCATGAAATTGCTGCTCCTGCGAGGGTGAAAATATAACCTGATGTGGACTTCTTAGTGTCTTTACACCCCGCAAAATCAGCATCAGAATAACCGACAACCTCAAGGTTATCACATTTTCTATATGTGAGCATGTGACCTTTAGTGCCTTGCATATAGCGCAAGACTTTCTTAACGGCTTTCCAGTGGTCCGGTCCTGGATTTGACTGATATCTGCCAAGCATCCCGGTAACAAAAGCTAAATCAGGGCGCGTACATACTTGAGCATACATAATACTTCCGACAGTAGAAGCGTAAGGTATAACCTTCATCTGATCAGATTCATAGTCATTCTTTGGGCATTGAAATTTCTCAAACTTATCGTCCTTAACAATAGGAGCAGGCGAGGCGCAGAGCATTTATGCATATTGTATCTCTTCAGTACTCTGTCAATGTATGCCTTTTGTGATAAATCTAATGTTCCTTTGGACCTATCTCGGTGAATTTCAATACCAAGAACATAAGATGCTTCACCGAGATCCTTCATATCAAAATTGGACGAGAGAAATCTTTTAGTTTCCCGCAGCATGTCCACACTGTTGCTGGCCAATAATATATCGTCCACATAAAGAATTAAGAAGGTGTAATTAATCCCCCCTGAACTTAACATATGTACAATTATCAACATCATTCTCCTTAAATCCAAAATTCCTTATGACTTCATCAAACTTAAGGTACCATTGCCTAGAAGCTTGCTTCAGGCCATATATGGATTTCCTTAGCTTGCATCCCAAATGTTCCTCGCCTTCCACAACAAAACCTTCCGGTTGTGTCATGTAAACGTCCTCATACAAGTCTTCATTCAGGAATGCAGTCTTAACGTCTATTTGGTGCAACTCTAAATCAAAATGTGCTGTGAGCGCCATTATGATTCTAAATGAATCTTTGGTTGAGACAGGCGAAAAGGTTTCATTATAGTTAATGCCTTCTCTTTGTGTAAACCCTTTCGCTACAAGTTTCGCCTTAAACATTTCGATATTCCCTTTGGAGTCACGTTTGGTTTTGTAGACCCATTTGCAGCCTATTGTTTTGGCTCCATTAGGAATTTTCACTAAATCTCATACACCATTATCGCACATAGACTTAATTTCATCTTTCATGGCATCTAGCCACTTGGATGAATCCTTACTCTTCATAGCTTCCTTATAAAAGTTAGGATCATCCACCTTCCCAAGATCATCTTCATTCAAGTAAACCTCATAATCACTTGGGATAGCAGATCTCCTCACTCGTTCTGATCTCCTGACAGGTTCATTAGCAGGCTCATTAGGCTGTTCATTAATTGTCACAGAAGGCTGTGAAGGCTCATCATTAGGTATTGCACTTGTATTTTCAAAGCCCTTAACAGGAGGAGTAGCCACAGAATTAACTGGAGACGCAACAGGAGTTGCAACTACAGGATCAACTGTGGGCACAACCACTTGGGGCACAGGAAAATCAGTCTGTCGGATTAGCGGTGAAGCAACATAAATCTGCTTCTCCTCAAGATCAATTTTCCTAGGCTCCAAGTCCCCACTGATGCCATCATTTTCCAAGAACACAACGTGCCTTGTCTCTACAAATTTTGTGGTACGATCTGGACAATAGAATCGGTACCCTTTAGACCTATCAGGGTAGCCAATAAAATGGCAACTCACAGTCTTGGGATCTAATTTCCCAATTTGTGGGTTAAATATTTTAGCTTCAGCTGCACAACCCCACACATGGAGGTAGTTCAAACTTAGTTTTCTCCTAGTCCATAATTCATAAGGTGTTTTAGGCACTGATTTACTGGGAACCCGATTGAGTATATGTGCAGCGGTCTTTAATGCTTCCATCCATAACTTTACTGGTAAAGTGGAGTAACTCAACATGCTTTGAACCATGTCCATAAGTGTGCGGTTTCTTCTTTCCGCTACTCCATTTTGCTGGGGATCACCAGACATTGAGTACTGGGCGACTATACCATTTTCTTGTAGGAACCTGACAAAAGGACCAGGAATCTGCCCATAAGTTGCGTGTCGCCCATAATACTCTCCCCCACGATCCGAGCGCACTACTTTAATCTTTAGATTGTGCTGATTTTCGACTTCAGCCTTAAATATCTTAAATTTATCAAGTGCTTCTGATCTTTCTTTAATAGGATAGATATAGTCATAACGTGAATAATCATCAGTGAACGTAATGAAAGAATCATAACCATCCACTGATGTCACAGGTAAAGGACCACATATGTCAGTATGAATTAATTCTAAAATCCATGTGCTTCGAGTAGCACCTTTCTTTATTTGATTTACATACTTGCCTTTGATACAATCAAGGCAATGATCATCCGAATCATTAAAGTCTAAAGGGTGGAGAATTTTATCTTTAATGAGACGTTCAATTCTCCCCCTCGAAATGTGGCCTAAACGACAGTGCCACAATTTCGATGAAGTCTCATCAATTCGCTTGCGCTTTTTATTCACATCACATACATTCATGGATATAGGAGAATCTTGCAGGGATAACATATAAAGCTTGTCGTGTCGGATGGCACGACCAACATTATCATTATTAAAATAGATCAAACACATTCCGTGTCCAAAATTACAAGAATATCCATCCTTATCTAATAATGAAATGGAAATTAAGTTTCTTCTCATCGAGGGAACATAAAGAACATCATTAAGTTTCATTACAAAACCATTATTCAGAACTAAAGAAATCGATCCAATAGCTTGAATTTCGGCTTCCATCCCATTAGCCACTCTTAGGCTTCTTTCCCCTCTGAGACTTCTCAACATATGGAATCCCTGCAAGGAATTCGTAACGTGCACAGTGGCACTAGAATCAATCCACCAAGAATTTATAGGAAAATCAGCAAAAAATGCTTCATCAACAAAGGTAATTTCATAAGTACTTTTCTTGGCGAGCCATTTCAGCCATCCAGGACAATCATCTTTGAAGTGGTCCTTCGACTGACAAAAATAGCACTCATCACTTTTCTTCTGTCCATTTGAGCTCCCAGGACCTGAAGCGTTTTTAGGCGCCTTAGGATGCTGTGGGTGCTGTGGCTTCTGTGGCTTCTGATAAGGGGAATAGGCTTGCTCCTTCTTTCCCTTTCCTTTATAGCCACCTCTATTTCTAGAGGGATCAGCTTTATTTGAGAATCCGACTTGATTCACAAAATCAGTAGCCCCCTCAGCTTTGAGCCTCTCTTCCTCCTGAGAAACATTAGTGATCAACTCGCTCATGGTCCACTTGTCCTTAATGGTGTTATAGTTCACCTTGAAAGTTTCAAATTGCTTAGGAAGAGACATCATAATGTAATGGACAACGAAACCATCAGAAATTGTCATGTCCATTGTCTTAAGTTTGGCAGCAATATTGATTATGGTCATAATGTGCTCACGGACATTTTCAGTACCATTGTACTTAGTGTTCATGAGCCTGTGCATCAGTGTCGTAGCATAAACTTTAGAGGACCTCTTAAAGTGATCCTCGATGGAGGACAAATAGTCTTTTACCCTTTCCTTTTCAGGGATCGCTCCCCTAATAGCCTCACTGATGGAGTTCTTCATCACAGCAAGTGAAACGTGGTTAGACCGCTCCCACTTCTCAGCATTAATTTTGTACTCTTTTATATTTTGTCATCAAATTTGTCCTCCCCTTCAGTAGGAGCGACATGCTCATTGAATCTGAACGCGTAGTCCAGATCCAAGAGCTGAAAAGTCGTCATAAGTGTAAACTTCCATTTCTGGAAGTTACTGCCGTTAAGTGGCTCAATAGCATTAACTTGAGCAGAAACAGAAGCAGCTGAAAAAATTAAAATTTACATTAGGAAAACGCATAATCGATTTGCATGAAAGTTAACCTTATGTTGGTATGATTAACAACATGCTCATAAGAATTTTTCGCATCACCGTTGGGCAGAAACGAAAAATTTAACATAATTTATATCATGCAATTACAATTAACGTTGGTCAAAGAGTAATAGCATGAAAAATTAGACATAATAACAAACATAATTGATAACATGCAATTACAATTAACGTTGGTCCAAAAGTAATAGCATGAAAAATTAGACATAACCCTCTAATTGAATTTGTTGTTGGTTCCATTCAATTAGGGGCATGACATCAGGCAGCGGAAATAATAACATAATATTTTTCAGCAGCTTAAAGACATTATATAGCAATATTTTCATGAGAGAGACATCAAATAATCATTAATTAAACATTAGGTATATCATAAATACATGAAATATATATACTGAAAATAAAACCCAACAGCCTATAAATGCATGAAATATTCACTGGAATACATAAAATTATGCGCTGCTGTGCCCATTTTTTCGGCCCGTGAGCCAGCCTTGCGGCTCCACTTGCTCATCAATCCTTCCCCCACCCAGGCCAACATCCCTCCGGCCCAGCCGCAAACCCCGCCGGCCCATCAGCGCCCCCGCAGGCCAGCTAGCAGACCGGGCCGGCCCAACTGGCCCGCGCGGAAGACTTTCAGCCCGCAGCCCCCACTGGCATTCATGATGCCCGTTGATTCTCATCGGACGGCCTGGAGGGATTTTCGCCAGAACAAAACCGCACCCCCCAAAAAACCCTAACCCTAAAAGGCCATTTGGTCTGTTACATCCGAAAAACACGGGCGGCGGCTCCCGGGGCGATGGCGGCGGCGTCCGCGCGGAGGGGCGGAGCGGCGGCGGGCGGCGCTGGCGGCGCAACGGAGCGGCGCGGGGCGGCGTCCCGAGGTAGCGCGACGGCGGCCCGAAAGCGACACGGCGATGGCCTGAGCGGTGCGTCGGAGGCCCGAGCAGCGCGGCGGCGGCTGACGGAGGGCGGCCCCGAGCGGGGTGCCGGCGACGCAAAATGGCGGCCGCGCGGCTCCCATATGGAGGCGGCGGCGCACGGTAAGTCCCGGTTCCCTTTTTTTTAGGGTTTTCATGATTTAGGGTTTCTAGGGTTCGGGATTCATAATAAACTGGGGAAAGACTTTAGGATTTGCATAAAAAATTTGGATTCCCCTCCTTCTAACATGCTAGCCGAACCAAAAAAAACTCTAGATCCGAGACATAAACATGTGGCTAGGGTTCAAGAAAAGTTCTAGGTGGCTCTGATACCAAATGTGTGCATAAGGGAGTCTTAACCCTAGAACTAAAACATGAACACCTAGGCTTAAGGGGTTAGGGTTTTGACTTACGGTCGCCGATGAACGCCATGAGCGAAGACCCGTGCCTGCGTGATGCAGGCGTGAGGCAGTGGTCGGTGAAGATCCGAGGGCTCGCGATTCGGGGTCGCCGGCGTCGTCCTGCAGTGGCGGTCGGCGGCCTTCCCGTTGCTTGACAGCGCGCGGTAGATCGGTTTGCTTAGGGTTTTGTTCGGGGCTTTGGTTCTCACGGGAACGAACGTTGTACATGAGAAGCCGGTGCCCCAACCTTATATATAGCGCTGTTGCAACGGGGGACCGTAACCAAAAACGGTTAGCTCCCCCGATCAGGGGGCGTAGACGTAGGTGTCAGCCCACGTCTCCCTCTTCTGGCCGTTTGGCCTAGATCAATATCCAACACCACTCACCCTCCCTCTTTCCATCTCACGCCGATAGGGGGTGTCATCGCTGCCGATGGGTTCTCTGTACCCCTGATATAGAGAGGTCAGGGAGGTGGTGAGTGGCAGCAGAGGGGGCACCACGAGACAACGCACTAAATATTAGATTGAGTGATGGTGGAGATGATAGGGGAGGGAGATATGGTAGTGCAGCAAAGCGGAGAGATCATCACCGACTGTCGGTGTTGAAGAAGAAGGCAGAGAGAGACGAAAGAGGAGTGTGGAGCTGTTGTCGGTACCGAAGAATGTCTCTAGAGTTTCCGACAGTATAGCGATACGTAGATGCTCTCTTAAGTTATATAGTACCATATAGATGTTGCCGTATACAATCAGATATACATATGAGTGTGTCGTTTGTCGTCCAGCTCACGCAGTCACCAACCCCCTGCTAAAATATCTCCGGGAAAGGCTGCATCAGATATGCTTTGATGTTTCTTTGGTTTCACAAAAAGGGTATGAGAGACAACAAAGATATATGCTTCGTTCAGCGCAGCAGTACTCTCTCAGATGCACACCTCTCTCCAAACCAACATGTCCTTGACGCACACCTCTCTCCAAACCAACATGACCTTGCTAATGAGGGTGCTTGCTTAGCATAAACATGGAGGACTATTATGTTGGAACTAACGCTAGCAGTGCACGGGTCACATCCTCTGCAAGAACGATACGCGTCGATCTCGCATTGCAATAATTGAATGGATGATGAAACTGATGTATGAACAGTTGGATTGGAGACTAAACATTTGATACAAGAACGGATGAAAAATTATCGAACTGGCCCGGATGCGGTAGTCGAGTTAATTTGGCAATGCTGATGAATGAACTGTTGCCAATACTGCAATGCTCGTCACAATACGTCAGAGAATCTTGGGCGTGTACTTTTAATTAAGGCCGATGACTTTTGGCTATACTTTCTAAGAAGGTAGTGAAATACAGAGACATCGATACAGACAGTACACACGTTTTAAACTTGAAGAACAGTTTATAAGATCTACTTAAAAAAACCATCATATTTATTTTGATTTTTAAAAAAACTAAAAACTAAAACGCAAAACCCCAGAGAACAAGGTCTTATCGTCTGTATCCAACAAGCGTACGCGCGGTTCAACAATTCACATGTGCACATCGGTTCCAATCTGCGCACACCAGCATGAGAGCTACTTAAGCAAGGTCGATCTCCAACTCCAAAACAATTCACAGCTACTGAGGTCTCAATCACTTCTCACTTCTACAAATCAAAAGTCGTTGGAACTGTTGACTTAGGTGCTGCTCATTTTAACTTACTTTTTACCGTTTGGTACTATAGCTAGTTTATTTTATACTGTAGCTACTACTGACTTTCTTATATAATTAAATTTAAAAATTTTAAAAATAAAAAATAGGCTACATTATAAATAATGCAAAAAATACGGAAAAAAGAAAAAAAAACTAAAAACAGCTAAAAAGGTATAAAAAGACGAAATTAAGAAACTAGAAGCTAAAACCAAAAATTAAAGCCCAAACGAGCGAGGACATCTAAGAGATAGAAATAATTTTTGTTTATCTTTATAAATCCCTCTTGTGTTGATTGATTTGCTTTTGACTTGGTTATTTTTTACTCTTTTCTTTCCCATTATTGATCTTATTGTGCTAAGGACCTACAAGAGATAGAAATAATCTCCACCTATTTCGGCACTTGGTTGGTAAGTTCATGAAGAAATTTGATTTTGCTTGGATTTGATCCTCTCGAGTGATTTCTTAATCCGAGTATTTTTGTTCGATTTCTTTGATGTTCTTGCTTTCTATGACATGTGAAAACATATCTAGAGTCATCTTTGCTATCATCCACCTACGAGCAAACCATATCCACCATTTTTGCTTTTTGCTTTTTTTGCAACCTTCCTTTAAACGAAAAAATGTAAGAACTTTGGGAATGATTTTATTGATATCCTAGAGAATATGTATACCAAATTTCAGGTGATTTACAGTTTTGGCTTGAGAGTTAACTCAATTTTAGATTTTGGCTCGGTTTTGGTGCAGCAGAGTGGCATGAACCAAAAGATCTCAATTCTCTTAAATTCTTTCAAGATTTTTAATTGAGATAGGTTTTCAAGGACATAATGTAGCCTTGGTTCAATTTTTTAGTCTTTTGAATTTATGGATCAAAATTTTCATAGATTTTTTTATTTGAAATAGTATTGTTTTTCACTATTCACGGGTTGAAATTAGTGTAACACTGAGATTTTTTGGAATTTTGGATTGTTGATCTTTATAGCTTCTCGTTACTATTCAAGTGAAAAATTGGTGAATACTTTAAAAGCACCATTCACCCCTGCCCCCTCTATTGCCATACCGGTCCTATAAGTGGTATCATTGTCCAGCTAGCTTTTCTTATACATCTTAACCGGTCTTATAAGTTATGGCATCAGATAAGTATTCAACCAAGCCACCCGTTTTCGATGGAATCGATTTTTCTTATTGGAAGGCTCAAATGCAGTCCTACATCGAGGCTCAAGGGCACATAATTTAAATTAAAGTCAAGAATCATTATACGGTGCTAGCTAATAACAAGGTGATGACACCTGATGTAGAGGGAAATATCAAGGCTCGAAATTTCTTAATTCAAGGGCATAGTAGATCAGAGTTTGAGCATATCACCTCACTTGATGTCTACTCACAAGATCTGGAAGAAACTCACTGATTACCATGATCATTCATGATTTACGTGCTATTTGCCTTGTGTTCACTAAATCTGAGAACACACGCTAGCTGTTGGGTGCACTTGTTGTGAGAGTTTAGGGGATGAAGACCACTTCCATCAATGACAACATTATTATGAGTGAGTTTACCATGGATAAACTCTACTTAAGGTTGAAGACGCATGAGATTGATTTCATCTCGTATCTCTCTAAGACAAAGTTGATGGCACTTATGGTTGACCCTTCTCAGATTAGCTCTTTTGATTCCTTGGATGTTGCCTCTTCTAGATCATTATTGTCTGCCTTGCACTGCTTGAGTGATGAGCATCTAGAGAGGCTTCCTGAGGATGACTTAGCCCTCCTATTCACAAAATTCATGAGAACCTACAACAAAGTTAGGAACGAGAGGAGAAGCGGCCCTGTTACCTGTTTTGAGTGTTGTAGCCAAACCACATTTGGGCCAAATGCCCCAAGCTGAAGGGCAAGGACGAGAAAGACTTTCGGAGGTGAACTCAAGCTCATGATGTGAAGGCCAAGAAGCCCAACTACCTCAAGTTCGTCAACCACCTTGCCGCTCTTGAGAACGTCAACATGAGCGATGTGGACTCAAGGATAGAAGACAATGAGGATGACTCTTATGGCAAGAAGAAAGCTTAGGACTTCACTAGCAAGTGTTTCATGGTAAGGGTAGCCCCGACGTCGACTCCTCCTCCGACGAGCCCAACAGTGATCCCGATGAGATACGCCCCTTCTGCAAAGAGATGAAACATGCTATTGTTGCTGCTAAACAATAAATAAAAAAGATAAAGTGATTAGAAATCAGGATATTATGATTGACAACTTGAATATAAAAGTTGTTAAGCTTAAATCCATTAATTTGGATGATAATTGTGGTTCTTGCTAGTGCTTACATGATGAAATGGCTAATCTAAAAATTACTCATTCCTCTATTATTGATCAACTTAAGAATATTCTAGATTAACTAGAATATCTCAAATCAAGTCATAATCATGATTGCTTGGATGTCTTGCTGTAGATGTGATTCATATAGATGATATTCCACCATCTTGCTCAAATTATACTTTGCTTAAATGCTGCTAAAATTTAATGATTATACTTGCTCTCATTGTGAGGATAGCAAATCTAAAATAAAAGAAATGACTGAAATGCTTATTCATTCTAGGGCTGATTCTTATGAAATTATCCTAAACTCACAATTGAGATTGATGCTCTTAACAAGACACTAGAGGATAAGTGTAAACTTGAAAAATCTATGTCCATGACTGCATCTAAGAAATTTGTTGATTCTATCTCTTGTACATTTTGTGCTGAAATTGGGACTGATTTAGATGAGATGCATGAAGCTTTTAGAGCCAAGTATAAGGAGCAGTTGGATAGGATTAGAATTTTTTTCTTTTGTCTTGTAAGGCATTAAAGCTTGAGATAATTGTTCATAAAGAGAGATATAGTTGAACAACCAAGACAAATGAGTGTGCTATATGTGAGAACCTAGCCCAATAAAATTATTACCACAAAAAGACCCTTGAGAGATTTCTAGTAGGAAGAAAAATCTCAATATAATTATTGACCAATCTAAGGTACGTGAGAATAAGAGATGGTTAGGGTTTAATTCCCTAGAGAATTATAAGAACCACCCACCTAAGATTGTTAGAGTTGTTGAGAGCAGCAAGTTTGAGGTAAAACTATCTGAGTCATCTAAGATTGTCTTTAGGTCTGCAGGTTTTACCTAAACCCCTTTTAGCAAGGCAGGTGCTTATACTTCAGTCGGTCAGACCCCTTAAAAGGTCAAGTACAATTGCACATTCTACAAGAAGGATGTTCACATAGTTAAGTTCTACTTCCGTGGAGTCAAGGTTGAGAGAAAAGAGAGAATGCGTGCTTTGAGGTCTATTAGAGAACTTCCTTCACCTATGAGTGTCTCTAAAGCCAGTTAGCATGTCTTTCCTTCTAGACATAGGCCTTGGTTTGTAGATGATTTCTTTAACTTCTTTAATGGAATTAGGTAGCACTTTGGGTTAGGTTATCACGAGGGCATACCACGGGTAGCGTCTAGATAGGGAGAGTACCAGCCTTTTGTAGGCCAATTCAGAGAGGTCTTGGTGGTTCTTGTGTGTATTTTTATGATTATCTTGCTAACCGATTTGTTCCTATTTCTACTGTTGTTCTTAGACATCATATGGCTCAGTACTGGATTTCCAAGTTTTTTATCACTAACCCCGATAATTCAGTTTTTAGTTTTGTTGTATCCCTAGCGGTTTGACTAGCAGAAGCATTTTCATTTCGATTGAATTGTGGCTTTTGAAAATTTGAGATATGGAATGATTTGATTTGACCTAGATCAGTCTGTATGTATTGTATGATGCATGTTATATCTAATGTGGGTCAAGTTGCGAAAAACTTGTGCCCGAAAATAATTTTTTGGTCTTCGGATGTGCAGGATCTCTTGGAGTCAACTAGGGGTCGCAATTCCACACGTGGGGTAGGGCCTCGCGGGGAATATCCCTATGGGGGACGGAGGCGGGGTGATCTCCCCCTAGGGGGAACAAGGCGGGGCCCCACTATGCTAGCAAGGCGGGGACGGGGGTCGCCCTTCCCCTGTAGGGCCCCACAGGGACCTGATAAATATAAAAAATGCTTTTAAATAATAGATTATAGTTTTTTTATATGAGAGATCATATTCTTTTCTTGTATATTTAATTAAAACTTGAATCTGTATGTTAGAATATATATTTTGAAGTTATATTTTGGAAAAAAATATGCCTAAATAATTATAAATGAATAAAAAGCTATATTATTGTTTTGAAAATATTTAACCTATTTTTATCCCCCGCGGGGATCCCCGTAGGAGTCGAGTCCCCGCAGGGTTCAGGGACGGGGGGCATCTCCCCCCGATAGCCTTAGCGAGGTAGGGCGGGTGGGGGCATGCTGATAGGGGTCAGGGCGGGGCTACGGGGGCCTCCCACCCTGTTGCCGCCCCTAGAGTCAACCATATTTAGCGGCGAGGATTGGGGCTATACTCATGCAGAAGCTAAGACCCAGAATGATCAAGGATGCCGGGCAAAATGGATGATCTTAAGCAAGGGACAACGAAGGCAGGAAATGCTGAAGAGAAGTTCGAGCAACGGGTTGCACCATGTAGCTTAGTCAGTCCAAGTGAGGCATGGTCTAGTGGAATTGGAACGGGAGAGTGTAAGATCGAGGAGGCCGACTAGAGGGGGGGTGAATAGGAGGTTTTAAAATTTTCGTCTAATTCTAATTAGCAATTTTAAACTTGATGGATTGATAGAGCAAGACAACACTAACACTAGCACAAGTAATCGACTAAGAGCAATAACGAAAGGTAGAGAACAACAATTGCTACTCTAACTAAGCAAGCAATCAAATGATATGAATAAAGAGCGAAGCTTGGAAGAATATGATCACAAGAAAGCAAACCACAATTTGACACGATTACTTTTTACCGTGGTGATCGGAGACTTGCCGGTCTCCCCTAGTCCACGTTGAGGTAAGCCCGAACGAATCGGACCGGCTCCACGAATGAGCCTAAGCACCTCGATCACTATTGGATGCTCTTTCCCTCTTCGGGTAGGCGAGCTCCAAGCCTTCACAATCTTCCGGGCCTTCTCACAATCTTCTTGAGAAAATCACCGAAACTCCGCCAAGCCGTCTAGGTGCCGGCAAGCACCAAGAGAATGGACCACGGTGGCTTGATCTCACTCAAGTGCTCAATGGATCAACTAGAATGCAATGCACTTGAACTTTGGGTCAACTACCTCAAATGAATGCACAAGAGAGTAAATGAGGTGTGAGAGGTTGCTCTAGGCTCAAATGTATTCAATGGATGTTCAACTCCTGTCCAAGTTCTGGTGGGGGTGTATTTATACCCTCACCAACCTCAAATAGCCGTTACAATAAACAATCCTGAAAATTCAGGAAATCCGGTACTACCGCAGGCAAGACCGCGGTACTACCGGACCCTAGCTGACCGGTCAGAACGGCTATGTCAGAGAGTCAGAAGTAACCGTTGGTCAATGAGTGCGGTACTACCGCCGTTGAAACTGCGGTACTTCCGGACGTCCGGAAGTTCCGCCCCAAACCCGGTACTTCCGATCTCAACAAGACTAAGTCTTATTCTCGGCGCTCTCTGGAAAAAACGTTCCGCTCGGGTGTCCGGAACTTCCGCACATGCGGTAGTTCCGCAGGTAAAACCGCGGTACTTCCGTTTTCCGAGAGGCTAAGTTAAAGTCCGGGCGCTCTCTGGAAATAAAGTTCCGCTCGAGTGCCCGGTACTACCGGCAGTCCGGTAGTTCCGCAGGTCAAACAGCGGTACTACCGTTTTCTGAGAGACTAAGTCTCAGTCCGGGCGCTCTCTGGAAAAAACGTTCCGCCCGGGCGCCCGGTACTACCGAAGCTGCGGTAGTTCCGCCTAATACACGCCGGAACTACCGGATTTTCTGACAATGCACAGATTTGATTTAATTTTAATTTCTAAGTGCATGCATGATCCTAAATTGATCCAAAGGGCACATTTGAACATGATCAAGCAATCACCATGATCCCTCTTAATAGTACGGCGTCTATCCTATAATCCGGTCTTCCAACCTAACTCCAAGACCGGTAAAACAAAAATAGATACCTAAACTTTTTACCTTGTCGCCCTAGAGATCTTGAATCTTCATGGGATATTTTGTGAGCCTCTTTCTTTGCTATTTGAACATATCCTTTCAAACACTTAATGCACACATTAGTCCCATATTCACATAAATTCATTAATTACCAAAACTAACATTTTTAGGGGCCTAGATGCTTTCAATCTCCCCCTTTTTGGTAATTGATGACAACAAGAGCAATTTATGAGAAGAATTTAAGATTTGGATATACTTCTAATTTGCAAGATGTATATCACAAGGATTTTGAGATTTTAGAAAAAAAAAAATTTTGAACATGGGGAATTTTTTGCATTTTAGGAACTAATAAGAAAGAGCTCCCCCTAAACATGTGCATCAAATTTTGCAGGAATTTAATAGGCATGATTTCATCATAGCATCCATAAGGATACGCAATAGATAAGTAAAAACAAGCATCGCATTAAGGGCAAGACATGGTTCATTACAAAGCATCAGAAATTTAAAAAAAACTAAATGACCACAGAGTTTAAACCACACAATACGCATTACATGGTTCATTTCACCATACATTATTACAGCGATAGATAAGACTTAAAACTAAAACTTCTTCTCCTAACTATTTCTCCCCCTTTGGCATCGAAATACCAAAAAAGAGGAGCTAGTCCTGAGCTGCACTGGGAGAAGGAGGACCACGGCGACGAGTGCGACGACCATAACGAACTGGAAAAGGCGGCTGAACTGCACTCTCCAAGGCTGATACGCGATCGCCAAGGGAAGACACAGTGGAGATCAAGACATCCTGGCGCTCCTCCAGCCTGAGTATGGCAGAGTAAATCTGGGAAAGCGACACGTCGCCCTCGCCCTGGGGAGGAGGATCAGCAGCTGCCTGATGCTGAGGCTGAGGCTGAGGCTGAGCCTGAGCACGGGAGCGAACAGGAGCAGGAACAGGAGGCTCTGCACGCGGCTTGTATGGCTTGTGAGGTGTGCAGAGTGCTCCTCGGTATCCAGTCTTCCTAATGATCACTGCCATGATGAATGGAGCAAAGTTGATCCTTTTCTGTTTGTCATTCTTATTGGCGTCGATCCCCCTGATGATAAGATCCACCACATCAAACTTTTGGCCGCGCATAATGTAATCAATTACATTCCACGCGTGGCCACGAATAGCATCAAAATTTCCGCTCTTGGGAAGAATGGTGTGGTTGATGATCCTGTTGACAAGGCTGGGAATAGGAAGTAAGCCATTTGTCGTCCCTAGTGTCCGTTCAGCAGCTTGGTCATAATACTCTGAATATGCAGCAATAGGAAGAGCTCGCTTGCTAAACACCTTCTCATATGCACTGGTTTCCGTCCCAAGTGCTAGCTCAAACTCGTGCTTGGTGCACTCAATAAACTGGGTCCCCGTCATCCAACTCAGATGCTCAAAGTTGGGAGAGACGTACAGGGTAGCGTAGAACTGTCTGATCATGTTGTCCATGTAGTTGCATTTGAATGCAACGAGTTGATGAATATCGGCTCGCTGAAAGAGCTGATAAGCACCACTGAACTTGTCGATCTGCGACAAGTGATCCCAGTCCACATACTTATGGGCAGCAAATTTTCGGGCTGGACCATACATCTCTTGGTACACCTTCTCTTGAAACTTTGAATGAAATTGGGGGTTCATGGAGTCTCGAGGGCGTACATACTGACTTCGGCGACGAAGAATGGCATAATCTTCATTAGTGATCTTGTCGAGGTCCACTTCGTGGTCTGCAGTTACCTCAGGCATTTCCTCATCTGGGTCTGCATATTCCTCGCTCTCATGCGAGGCCTCAGATTCGCTCTCATGTGAATCCTCTGAGTCACTCTCAGGGTCGGAGGCGGGACCCTTGCCCTTGTGCGCCACTGACTGAGATGCAGGAGTCGAGGAGGAGGATTGACCTGCCGTGCCCCCATAGGACTTGTGCGAGACATTCTTCATCCTTGGCATCTTCAATGACACAATAGGATAATCAAGGTATGAAGTAGAGTAAGCGAAACAAGGTTTGAAATTGAAAGTAATGAATTTCTGTTGTTTCAGGAAAAACGGAAGTACCGGCGGCAAAACTGCGGTACTTCCGGGAAATCCGGTAGTTCCGGCATTAAACATGTGGTACTACCGGGACCCCGGAAGTTCCGGCCGCTTCGACCGGTAGTTCCGGTTTTTCTGGACATTTCTAGGGCATGACAAAAGTTGAATCTTTTGGGGTATTTCTTGGATTGAATCCAGTGCATGTTTGTATAAACATTCCAATACCCTAAACAAACTGTTTTGCCCAAGAAAATTTCGGCGAAAGTCATCACATTTCAATTTTAACCTAAACTCCACCTAGGGTTCTAAGAACAAGGTAAAAAGTGGATTTTGATCCGATTTACCTTGTGAAGTCGAAGGAGGGGAACCCTGGGGGTGCAAATAATCGCCCAAAAACGAAGAACTCCCCTCGGATTCAAGGATCGGGAGAGGAGAGAGTTTCTTGGGAGAGAGAGGGTGGAGGAGAGGAAGAAGAAAGGAGTAGGCGGCGCGGTTTGAGAGGAGTGAAGAGGAGAGAGAGAGAGAGAGAGAGAAAGGTAAAGAGAAACGGTTGGAGGAGTTGGGGTTTTGAAAACCGCAATTAATCCCGCAGAAAGCGGTAGTACCGCGCGTAACACGCCGGTAGTACCGTGCTCACAGAAATTTCGGAAGTTCCGCGGATTTTACTGCGGTAGTTCCGGTTTTTCTGTCCGGAGTGGAAGTACCGCACAATGAACTGCGGTAGTTCCGGATTTTCTGGAACTTTTCAGGATTTTAGATTTAGAACTTGAAATTTTGCAAATGATCCCTAGTTTTGCATCCAACTAAAGTCATTCAGGATCATTATGCATCGATTTAGCTAATGCTATATTTTGAAACTAATTTTTATGTAATTAAACGAATTTTTGACTAAAATAGGGAAAAACCAACAAAAGTCCATATGAGCACAACAAATGAGCAGAAAAAGATAAAGTGAGATTTCAAGCTACATTTGAGTAGTCTATGACATTTAATTCATTCCTCAATTTGCAAAAGCGGCTTTCATCTAATGGTTTGGTGAAAATATCCGCTAGTTGATTTTCGGTTCGGATGTGGCTAATCTCAATATCTCCCTTGCTCACATGATCTCTCAAGAAATGGTGGCGTATATCTATATGCTTGGTTCTTGAGTGTTGAACGGGATTATTGGATATTTTGATAGCACTATCATTATCACACAAAAGAGGCATCTTATCAAAATTGATCCCATAATCCAACAATGTTTGCCTCATCCAAAGCAATTGAGCACAACAACTTCCCGCTGAAATATATTCGGCTTCAGCGGTTGAAAGTGCTACGGAATTTTGTTTCTTGGATGACCAACACACTAGAGATCTTCCTAGAAATTGGCAACTACCCGAGGTGCTTTTTCTATCCACTTTGCATCCCGCATAATCAGAATCCGAATATCCAATTAATTCAAATTTTGCACCTTTGGGATACCAAAGCCCTATGCTTGAGGAATGCTTTAAATATCTTAGAATCCTCTTTACAGCCACTAAATGGCACTCTTTTGGAGAAGCTTGAAAACGTGCACACATGCATACACTAAACATAATGTCGGGCCTAGATGCGGTAAGATAAAGCAAACTACCAATCATGGATCTATAAAGCTTTAAATCTACCGACTTACCTTCTTCGTTGAGGTCTAGATGCCCGTTTGTTGCCATGGGTGTTTTGATGGGTTTGACTTCTTCCATTCCGAATCTTTTGAGTAGATCCTTCACATACTTTGTTTGGCTTATAAACGTCCCATCTTTAAGTTGTTTGATTTGAAGTCCAAGGAAGTAGCTTAGCTCACCAATCATCGACATCTCGAATTCCCTAGACATCATCTCACCAAATTCTTTGCAAAAGTCTTGATTAGTAGACCCAAATATAATATCATCAACATATATTTGACATACAAAGAAATCATCTCCAATAATTTTTGTGAATAGAGTTGTATCTACTTTACCAATTTTAAAGTCTTTTGATACTAGAAAGTTACGAAGGCGCTCATACCAAGCTCTAGGAGCTTGCTTTAAACCATATAGTGCCTTTGATAATCTATACACATGATTAGAGTATTTAGCATCTTCAAATCCCGGGGGTTGTTCCACATATACTAATTCGGAAATTGTACCATTAAGAAATGCACTTTTGACATCCATTTGAAATAAATTAATGTCAAAGCATGATGCAAAAGCAAGCAAGATTCTAATTGATTCAAGTCTAGCAACGGGCGCAAAAGTCTCATCATAATCTAAGCCCTCGACTTGAGTATAACCTTGAGCTACTAACCTTGCTTTATTTCTTACCACAATTCCGTTCTCATCTTGTTTGTTCCGGAAAACCCATTTTGTGCCAATGACATTGTGCTCCTTGGGTCTCTCCACCAAAGTCCAAACATCGTTTTGGGCAAAGTTATTCATCTCTTCATGCATGGCATTTATCCAATCTGGGTCATCTAATGCTTCTTCTACACGCTTGGGTTCAAGTGAAGATACAAAAGAATAGTGTTCACAAAATGAGGCTACTCTAGAGCGAGTTTGAACACCCTTACTTACGTCACCCAATATTTGGTCAATTGGGTGATCCTTGGCTATTGCATTGTGAATCTTGAACATATTTTGCGGTTGATCTTTTTCTTCATCTTCAATAATTTGAACATCGTTTATTGTGGAAGAAGAGGGTGGTTCCACTTGTCTAGATGAGCTTGGTGACGTTGGATCCTCTTTTGGTTTGATGTCTCCGATTTGCATGTTCTCCATTACCTTGCGAAGACTTTCATCTCCTACATCATCCAAGTTCTCATGCTCTTCTTGAGAGCCGTTAGTTTCATCAAATTGAACATCACATGATTCTTCCACTAAACCCGAATTTTTATTAAAGACCCTATAGGCTTTACTATTTGAGGAATACCCTAAAAGGAAGCCTTCATCACATCGACTTTGAAATTTTGAGAGCCGAACACCTTTTCTTAGTATATAGCATTTGCAACCAAATACTCTAAAGTAAGAGATGTTCGGTCTCCTTCCAACAAGAAGCTCATAGGAAGTCTTTTTCAAGAGTCGATGTAAGTAGAGGCGATTTATGGCATGACATGCAGTGTTAATAGCTTCCGCCCAAAACTTGTCGGAAGTATCATATTCATCAAGCATTGTCCTAGCCATTTCAATTAATGTTCGATTTTTCCTCTCTACAACTCCATTTTGCTCCGGAGTGTAGGTTGTGGAAAGTTCGTGCTTTATTCCAAGTTCATCACAAAAGTCTTCAACTTTAGTATTTTTGAACTCGGAACCATTGTCACTCCTAATTTTCTTTATTTTGAAATCAAATTCATTTTGAGCCCTTTTTGAAATTTTTTTGAAAATCCCGGAGGTTTCACTTTTGTCAATTAGGAAGAAGACTCATGTATATCTAGAGTAATCATCCACAATGACTAAACAATAGCTATTACCTCCAATGCTCTTATAGGTTGTTGGCCCGAACAAATCCATATGTAAGAGCGCTAATGGCCTAGAGGTTGACATGATACTTTTGGAAGGATGAGAATTAGCGACTTGTTTTCCGGCTTGGCAAGCACTACAAAGTCGATTTTTCTCAAACTTTACATCCTTCAAGCCAACCACTAAGTCATGCTTAAAAAGCTTTTTAAGTTGAATCATTCCCACATGACCTAGCCTTCTATGCCACAACCAACCCAAAGAAGTTTTTGCAATTAAACAAGTTTTCAAACAAGACTCATTTGAAGAAAAATCTACCAAATAGAGATTCCCAAATCTAAAGCCTTTGAAGACTAGTTCATTATTATTATCTTTTGAGATTACAACATTTTCTTTTGAGAATGTGCATGTTAAGCCTAGATCACATATTTGAGCAACGGATAGCAAGTTGAAATTTAATGATTCAACTAATGATACATTAGAAATGGAAAGGTCGTTTGAGATAGCGATTTTACCTAATCCTAATACTTTTCCTTTGCTATTATCTCCAAATGTGATTTTGTCATTGCTTCCATTCTAAAATGTGGTGAACATCTTTCGGTCTCCGGTCATATGTTGAGTGCAACCGCTATCCAACACCCAATGCCTTCCACCGGTTTTGTAGTTCACCTACAAAAGAAAATCAAGTTCTTTTAGGTACCCAAATTTGTTTGGGTCCTTGGAGGTTAGTGACCAAGGTCTTGGGTACCCAAATGGATTTCTTTTTAGCACCCAAAATTGAGGTGCCAATGAAATGAGCAATAACATTTCCATTTGTGGTTTTTCTAAGCATATAACATGAATCATATAAACCAATGGAATGCATGTTATTCTTTGAGCAATCACTTGGCATATGTCCAATGCACCGGTATTTTGTGCAATACTTACCATTTTCCTTTACAAACCTTGGAGGCTTGTATACCGGTCTTTTACCCTTTTGGGGGACATATCCAAGTCCCTCTTTGTTGAAAGAACATCTTTGATCGCTTAGTAACTTATCAAGGGTTTCCTTTCCCTTGTAAGCTCTCTCTAGGCTTTTGTTTAATTTTTGCACTTGTTCTTTTAAATTTTTGTTTTCATTAGCAATGATATCATCATGAACAAGATTTAGAGCATTTCTAGAATCTACACTTGATGAACAAGGTATGACAAGTAGATCATCACAACAAGTAGATGTGCTAGACTTTGAAATTTCTATACTAGACATTTCATTCGAGATATTGCAAGTAACTCCAATGCTAGTACTAGATTTGTGATTTTCTTGGAGAAGAAAATCATGAGCTTCCTTTAGCACATTCTACAAGAAGGATGTTCACATAGTTAAGTTCTACTTCCGTGGAGTCAAGGTTGAGAGAAAAGAGAGAATGCGTGCTTTGAGGTCTATTAGAGAACTTCCTTCACCTATGAGTGTCTCTAAAGCCAGTTAGCATGTCTTTCCTTCTAGACATAGGCCTTGGTTTGTAGATGATTTCTTTAACTTCTTTAATGGAATTAGGTAGCACTTTGGGTTAGGTTATCACGAGGGCATACCACGGGTAGCGTCTAGATAGGGAGAGTACCAGCCTTTTGTAGGCCAATTCAGAGAGGTCTTGGTGGTTCTTGTGTGTATTTTTATGATTATCTTGCTAACCGATTTGTTCCTATTTCTACTGTTGTTCTTAGACATCATATGGCTCAGTACTGGATTTCCAAGTTTTTTATCACTAACCCCGATAATTCAGTTTTTAGTTTTGTTGTATCCCTAGCGGTTTGACTAGCAGAAGCATTTTCATTTCGATTGAATTGTGGCTTTTGAAAATTTGAGATATGGAATGATTTGATTTGACCTAGATCAGTCCGTATGTATTGTATGATGCATGTTATATCTAATGTGGGTCAAGTTGCGAAAAACTTGTGCCCGAAAATAATTTTTTGGTCTTCGGATGTGCAGGATCTCTTGGAGTCAACTAGGGGTCGCAATTCCACACGTGGGGTAGGGCCTCGTGGGGAATATCCCTATGGGGGACGGAGGCGGGGTGATCTCCCCCTAGGGGGAACAAGGCGGGGCCCCACTATGCTAGCAAGGCGGGGACGGGGGTCGCCCTTCCCCTGTAGGGCCCCACAGGGACCTGATAAATATAAAAAAATGCTTTTAAATAATAGATTATAGTTTTTTTATATGAGAGATCATATTCTTTTCTTGTATATTTAATTAAAACTTGAATCTGTATGTTAGAATATATATTTTGAAGTTATATTTTGGAAAAAAATATGCCTAAATAATTATAAATGAATAAAAAGCTATATTATTGTTTTGAAAATATTTAACCTATTTTTATCCCCCGCGGGGATCCCCGTAGGAGTCGAGTCCCCGCAGGGTTCAGGGACGGGGGGCATCTCCCCCCGATAGCCTTAGCGAGGTAGGGCGGGTGGGGGCATGCTGATAGGGGTCAGGGCGGGGCTACGGGGGCCTCCCACCCTGTTGCCGCCCCTAGAGTCAACCATATTTAGCGGCGAGGATTGGGGCTATACTCATGCAGAAGCTAAGACCCAGAATGATCAAGGATGCCGGGCAAAATGGATGATCTTAAGCAAGGGACAACGAAGGCAGGAAATGCTGAAGAGAAGTTCGAGCAACGGGTTGCACCATGTAGCTTAGTCAGTCCAAGTGAGGCATGGTCTAGTGGAATTGGAACGGGAGAGTGTAAGATCGAGGAGGCCGACTAGAGGGGGGTGAATAGGAGGTTTTAAAATTTTCGTCTAATTCTAATTAGCAATTTTAAACTTGATGGATTGATAGAGCAAGACAACACTAACACTAGCACAAGTAATCGACTAAGAGCAATAACGAAAGGTAGAGAACAACAATTGCTACTCTAACTAAGCAAGCAATCAAATGATATGAATAAAGAGCGAAGCTTGGAAGAATATGATCACAAGAAAGCAAACCACAATTTGACACGATTACTTTTTACCGTGGTGATCGGAGACTTGCCGGTCTCCCCTAGTCCACGTTGAGGTAAGCCCGAACGAATCGGACCGGCTCCACGAATGAGCCTAAGCACCTCGATCACTATTGGATGCTCTTTCCCTCTCCGGGTAGGCGAGCTCCAAGCCTTCACAATCTTCCGGGCCTTCTCACAATCTTCTTGAGAAAATCACCGAAACTCCGCCAAGCCGTCTAGGTGCCGGCAAGCACCAAGAGAATGGACCACGGTGGCTTGATCTCACTCAAGTGCTCAATGGATCAACTAGAATGCAATGCACTTGAATTTTGGGTCAACTACCTCAAATGAATGCACAAGAGAGTAAATGAGGTGTGAGAGGTTGCTCTAGGCTCAAATGTATTCAATGGATGTTCAACTCCTGTCCAAGTTCTGGTGGGGGTGTATTTATACCCTCACCAACCTCAAATAGCCGTTACAATAAACAATCCTGAAAATTCAGGAAATCCGGTACTACCGCAGGCAAGACCGCGGTACTACCGGACCCTAGCTGACCGGTCAGAACGGCTATGTCAGAGAGTCAGAAGTAACCGTTGGTCAATGAGTGCGGTACTACCGCCGTTGAAACTGCGGTACTTCCGGACGTCCGGAAGTTCCGCCCCAAACCCGGTACTTCCGATCTCAACAAGACTAAGTCTTATTCTCGGCGCTCTCTGGAAAAAACGTTCCGCTCGGGTGTCCGGAACTTCCGCACATGCGGTAGTTCCGCAGGTAAAACCGCGGTACTTCCGTTTTCCGAGAGGCTAAGTTAAAGTCCGAGCGCTCTCTGGAAATAAAGTTCCGCTCGAGTGCCCGGTACTACCGGCAGTCCGGTAGTTCCGCAGGTCAAACAGCGGTACTACCGTTTTCTGAGAGACTAAGTCTCAGTCCGGGCACTCTCTGGAAAAAACGTTCCGCCCGGGCGCCCGGTACTACCGAAGCTGCGGTAGTTCCGCCTAATACACGCCGGAACTACCGGATTTTCTGACAATGCACAGATTTGATTTAATTTTAATTTCTAAGTGCATGCATGATCCTAAATTGATCCAAAGGGCACATTTGAACATGATCAAGCAATCACCATGATCCCTCTTAATAGTACGGCGTCTATCCTATAATCCGGTCTTCCAACCTAACTCCAAGACCGGTAAAACAAAAATAGATACCTAAACTTTTTACCTTGTCGCCCTAGAGATCTTGAATCTTCATGGGATATTTTGTGAGCCTCTTTCTTTGCTATTTGAACATATCCTTTCAAACACTTAATGCACACATTAGTCCCATATTCACATAAATTCATTAATTACCAAAACTAACATATTTAGGGGCCTAGATGCTTTCAGAGAGACTTGCCAATACGTGGCAAGCCCGTGGTGCACCTTCATGTGGCAAGCACGATGATTGCTTGCAATGGAAGATAAATACCGGGTTAAGAAAGGATATTTTGGCAAGTTGACTAAAATATCAGAAACTATCTTAGATCTAAACCGCGGTACTTGGGAGAGCGGTTTAGGTCAAGGAGAAGCTAAGAAGATCAAGTTGGATCAAGGCTATGGACTTAACGGATTCAAGTTTATGCGATTTAAAAAGCGTCCACAAATGTAGTATGTGAGTTAAAACCCTCGTGTGGAGGGTTATCGGGTTCCCCCATATGTGCTAAGTGGATAGTATTCACCAAAGGTTAGATGAAGCTGGCTAGCCTATCAATTTAATAGGTTGGGATGACAACTTACTAGTTAACCATCCTCTCATTATGACCAAGAGTTCTAGGGTTAGGGTTTGAGAGAAGTTTTGTGTTGTGGTATGCTCTTTTATCCTTCAAGTGGAGTGGCTGTAAAATATTCATCTTCAAGTAGCAATACATCAGTTCATCTCCGTGGATAGCTCTTGTGTTGATTGATTTGCTCTTGAGTTGGTTGGCTTTTGCTCCTCTCTCCCTTTCTTGATCTTGCTATGCTAAGGGTATTTAAGAGATGGAGATAACCTCTGAAAATCAATCTCCATCAATTTTGAACTCGGTTGTCAATTTCAAGAAAAAAAAACCCGGTTTTGCTTGGATTTGACTCTCACTGAGTGATTTCTTGATCCGAATATTTTTGGTGTGATTTCTTTGGTGTTCTTGCTTGCTGTGTTATGTGAAAACACATCTAGAGTCATCTTGCTCATCATCCACTTGCGGGCAAGTCATATTCACCTTTTTATTTTTACCCTTTTTTGTGCAATCTTCCTTCAAACGAAAAATGCTAGAACTTTGAAAATAATTTTCTTGATCATTGATTATAATATATTCCTAACATCCTTGATAGTTCCATATCAAAATTTAAGTGATTTGAAGTTTTGGTTTGAGAGTTAGCTCAATTTTAGGTTTTAGCCCGGTTTTGGTGTGGCGGTGCATCACGAACCAAAAGATTCTAATTCTCTTAAATTATTTCAAGATTTTTGGTTGGGATAGGTTTTTCATATCGTAATCTAGTATTGGTTCAAGTTTCAAGTCTTTTGGATCTATGGATCAAAAGGTTCATGGATTTTTGATTTGAAATAGTATTGTTTTTCACTGTTCACTGGCTAAAATTACTATAGCACTGAGATTTTTCAGAATTTTGGGTTTTGCTCTTCATAGCTTCTCATAACTATTGGAGTGAACAATTGATGAATACTTAGGAAAAAATTGAAGGCAATATTTATCCCCCTCTATTGGCATACCGGTCTTACAATTATCCATAGTGATATAACTGTATTTTTTATTTTTATTTTTCTTATTTTTAATTGAATTTCTTAGAAAAAAGATAACAGCTGAGTTGTTATTTTAGTTAAAATCCACGACACTTAAGATGCCCTAACTTAGGCTAGGCTGCAGCATGGATTGCCCACGAATCCAGCTCCATATGTGCATGGCAGATTAGCAACTACACGTCCGACTTTTGTTTTGGTACAAAATAAATCCGCACGATGACTTCATTTTGGTACTTACGTTGATCACTAGATGACTCGTTGAGTTTTACATGTTTATCCAACCTAGAGAATTGTAATCGGTAATTGTTTTTGAGATTTTACTGAGTCATCTCTATGGGTTTTTACAGCTGAAAGCATTTTGTTTGGTTAAGATGGCAGTTGAAGAGCTTTTTTTCCTTTTGGAAAGTTACAATTCAAAACAGGACATCAACTTAAAGTTAAAGAACCACCAAGGCACCAACTAGGGCCTTTTTTCCCCAATCTTTGTCAATTAACACTGGTCAAAGTTGATACTAGAACCAGAATTTGAAATGCAAAACCAATGTCTTTTAAACAAATTCGAAATTACAAGCCCAAAAATATAAGTAGACTTCCCCTCCTCTATGTTCACAAGCGTACGGTAGACTACCGTACGGTATATCAAGACTAGATCAAAAATGGGAAAAACAAACTTTCCTACCTCAAAAATCATGCCAAATGGAATCTACTACAATAGAAAAAACTAACTAATTCTTTTCCAACGGGTAGCTAATCCCCATTGAATTCAGCACTCTCAAGCAGTATTGGGTGTCTATGATCTTATCCACATCAAATGCCTTAACTAAATCGCTCAAACCCAATCAGTCATTCCTCTTGAGCCTCACGCTTCCTCATTCTCCTGCTCTCTCTCTCTCACCAAGTGAAAGTAAATGAGCAGTGGCATGGGCATAACATAGCGAAGTGGTGAGGTGGCGCGGCATGGGGCGGCCACGAGCACACGGAGATGAATGGTGGCATGGGCTCCCCTGAGCGCAACAACGGACGACAAGCAGGCAGGTAGCTTGGCTCTCAAGCAGGCTAGGTCGTGCTAGGCCATGAGTAGTAGTCTGGCAGCGTGGGACGGAGTGGCGTTGGCACGCAATGCTGCGGCGCGGTGGACGCGGTACAGTGACGAGGCGGCACCCATGCATGAAGGTGCGTACCGCATCGGGGAGTCAAGGCGACGCGCGCGGTAGCTGCACATGTGCGACGAGGCCTCGAGGCAAGGTGGTTGTGCGGTTATGGTGTTCCAGTCGCGTAGTGCCTCTCGTTCGTCATCATCCAGGGTGTCTCATCATTTGTTGTCATCCAGTGCATCTTGTTACTGTCGCCATGAAATACGATGGGATGGCATAGCGGCTACCGATGGCTATGGATCAAGTACGTTTAAAATTGATCTTTTTGGTGAATTTTGTTTGATTTGAACATTTTTGGTGAAATTTTTCTGAAGCCTTGTGAAACTTTTTTGAAATTTATTGAAAATTTTTTGAAACTTTTTAAAACATGTCAAAACTTGCTTGAAGCTATTTCATGAAACTTCTTGAAATTGTGTAAACCTTTCTTGAAATGCGCTGAAACTTTTCTGAAATTCGATGTTTCCTTTTGAAACTTGAATGAAACTAATTAATTTTCTGGTAAAACTTGTTGAAATTCTCTGGTTTGTCTTTTTGAAACTCATTTCAAATTCTTTTGAAACTTATTTTTAATCAAGTTTCAGATTTAAAACTGCACGAAACTTATAGTTCGGATTTGAAACTAATTAAAATTTATTGAAAACACTTTGAAACATTATGAAACCAATTGTAACTCCTTTTAAAACCTGATAAAACTTACGAAACGTGCTCTAAATCATGATGAAACTTTATGTTTCAACTTGACATTGATGTTTTAGATTTAAACTCAATGAAGCATTAAGCTTCGTATTTGAAATGCATTGGAACTTAATGTGTCAAATTTGAAGCTTGAAAACTGGCGATTTTTCTTTGAATTTGTATTGAGTTGTTGATTTTTTACTAGAACTTTTTTAAACATGAATGAAACTTGTGGCATGCAAAATGTCAAGCACTCGTCAGCAAGCAGCTGACTTACTTTTTGAAACTTTTTTTATTAAAACTTGTCAAAACTTTTGCTATAACTTCTTGAAACTTTTTAATTGAAATTTGATGAAATCTGTTGAATTTTTCTAAAACTTCTTTAAACTCTTCGGTCAAAATTTGATAATACCTGTTGAAACTTATTGAAACTTGTTGAAACTCTTCAGTTGAAATTTGATGAAACCTATTAAAACATGAAGCTTGAGTTTCAAAATTTGAAACTATTGTAACTTGGTCTTGAAATTTTTCTTGAAACTTCTACAAATACATAAAACTCACTGGAGCTCGAAACTTTTTCAAATGTTTTTTATGTAACTTTCTAAATTTTAATGGAACTTACTGCAGTATGTTGAAATACCATAAAACTTTGCTATACTATTGAAAATGCTTCCAACGGTATACCTCCTCTACTACAAACCCGACAACCGCAGCGACCAGACCCGCACCTCGCCATCGAAGCTCGCGCTGCACAGCCGCCATTCCTCGTCGCCGTTGACGGCGCCTCCTCCCGGCCGCTGCTGCTTCTGCGGCCGCACAAGCGCCGCCGTGACAGACCTGATTGCGCTGCAGTGACCGTCGATCACAGCGACGCACGCGTACTCCCGGCTGTCCGCCACGCGCCGCCAGGCACGGACCGTCTGGTCCGCCGACCCGCTGACCACCAGCCCGTCCCCCGCGCACGCGACGGAGAGCACCGCCTTGCGGTGGCCCCTCAGCGCCCCGACCGCGATCATGTGGCTCGCGCTGTCCTCTCGCTCCCACACCACGACGCAGCGGTCGTTTCCGCCAGAGTAGAGCACCTGGCCCCCGCACCAGACGGCCACGGTGTTCACCGCCGCCGTGTGGCGGGAGAGCGTGGCGACGAGGTGGTAGACCGTCTTCTTGCTGTGGCGTCGGGTCTTGTCGGACGCGGGCTTGGGCTCCCAGACGCGGACGCGCCTGTCGGCGGAGCCGGTGTACACCGTGCCGTCGGACGCGACGGCGACTGCGTTGACGGCATCGTCGTGCGCCGGCAGAGACTGCAGGCAGCGGAGGGACGGGATGGCCCACACCTTGAGGGTCTTGTCCCAGGAGACGGAGAAGAGGAGGCGGCCGTCTGCGGACGAAGCGACGCCGGACACGGTGTCGGCGTGCTCTATCCAGAGCCGGCGGTGGTGGCGGCGAACGGCGACATGGTTTGACGGGATCGGGAACCGGCGGAGGCGGTCGGAGACAGTGGGGAGCTCGGCGGCGAGGCGGAGCCGGGCGGGCGCGCGCGAGGAGACCCGCCACAGGCGCATCCTCCCGTCCTGGTGGCCCGTCACGGCGGCCTTGCCGCCGTGGAGGTGCGCCACGCACTTGACTGAGCCGGCGGCCGCGGTGTCAGCCACCGACTCGGAGGTGGATGTCGCCTCGAGGGTGGCGAGGTCATGGAGGGCCACGGACGCCGGCCTGGCGACGACGAGGCCGTGACCGGAGTCCACCACCGCCACGGCCGCGGCCGCGGCAGATGCTGCGGATGCAGTGGAGAGAGGAAGGAGCGTGGTGACGAGGGCGAAGGAGGCGGCGAGGCATCTGGTATTCGCCGCGGCCGAAAGCGAAGGCAGCGAAGGGAGGGACGTCGACGACGACGACGACGCCTCCGACACCCCGCCCGCCGCAGCGGACGACGACGTCGAGACGATCGACGAGGAGGACGACACCGCCGTGGCCAGCTTACCACTGTTCCCGTTGCTACTCCCGTCTCTGTCGCCGGCGGCGGCGTTGCTGGTGGCCATGCAGAGCCGTGGGAGAAGCTGCATTTGGAGAGGCGACAGGTCTCCACTTACCACTTGCTAACCGGCGCGCCTCGAGTGAAATGGAGGGTCGGGCTCGAGCTCAGCCAGCGCGAACCCATTACTTGTGCGCGCGGGTTTCCTACGACCAGGCATCCGACGGCCCGGGTTGGCTTTACATGTGCGCGGCTAGAACCTGGACGGTTCGGATTGCCCCGATGTGACCCGTCGCACCCGCGGACGCGCTCGCATGACAGCCCGGGACAAGGTGTCGGGGCGGTGCGCGGCGATGGCGCAGCCGCGCCGGCTGCCTGCTCGTCGCGGTGGTCCGATTCGGCGGCCGGAGTCGCCGCGGCGTCAATTCGTGGCGTGACGAAGGGCTGAGCTCCCGCTTCCAATGTCGAAACGCTACAGTATCTGAGCTCGCTACAGCGTGCGAGGATATCATACGACGTCAACGTGAGTTCGAGATTTTTCTTTTTGAAAATTAGAGATTAAGGTCTTTTTTTGTAACGTAGGAATTTTTACAGATTCATACAAGAACTGAACACTTTCATGTGAAACATCTACAAAAAACCATACAAAATTCCCACGTTTCTAACGTGCCTGATCGTAGTAATTGCCTATTTGTATGATTGTATCTCGCTTTTATTGGTGACGAGGGGTAATGCACGGCACAGTACCTCGAGCACTTTAATTCTTCCCTGGCATGTACAAAGAGGGCTCCCTTTCGATGAACAGGGTGCGCTCCTGCAAGTGACGGCTGGCTATGAAGCTAGAAATTAAGCGTGTCCATTTCAGTCTTATTTCTGATGATGTGTGTACAATTCAATGGGGTTTGGTCCACGGCTACGACTTGTCAATTCGGACTTTCGGAGCACTGAGCACTAAGCTAATGGTGAACCAGTATATGTTACTACTCCATATGTAGTACGGTGCAATTGGATCGGATTTGGACGAATATTATTTATACCGTATCCTAACATATATTTTTTATTCGAATTTGGAGTCAGATACGGTAAAACCAGATATGAATACAAATTTGAAGTATTCGAAGTTTTGAATACGGCACCATTGGGACAGATACACAACATTTTCAGATCGGAAACGAATAATATAGGCGGATAGTATGTGCATACACAAAAAATATACACTGAACCATACCACCATCGCTTCAAGCTTTCAACTAGCAATAAATTCATCTAAATCACTTAAGTATGACAGCCAACACAAC
This sequence comes from Dendrocalamus latiflorus, assembly GCA_017311315.1. Lineage (NCBI taxonomy): Eukaryota > Viridiplantae > Streptophyta > Magnoliopsida > Poales > Poaceae > Dendrocalamus > Dendrocalamus latiflorus. The sequence continues at coordinate 36,454,813 of CM029628.1, forward strand.
ACAAATTTAACATAAACGATAAATTCATACATAAGTTCGAAAACTGATAACTTCATACATAAGTTCGAAAACTGATAAATTGTACGCAAATTCAACATAAGTAGGGAGGATTAGTAACGATTGGCTAGAGTTGCTGGACTCTGGAGTTAGGTTAGGACATGGGTAAAATCTAGGCCGATTGGTGTCAATGATGGTTGATGGGTTGGGCTGGTTGGGGTACTAACTTGCTTGTCGGATAATATCCGATTTACCGTTTACCGACGCTATTCGGTCGAATTTTAGCTCTCCTATTTTTGCTATCGTATCCGATAACAACTATCTAGTACTGATCGGATTCGGTATCAGATACTAAATTACCTTCCCGTATTTGATACCGATCGGATTCGGTACCAGATCGGTCAGGATTAACTCATACCGTTTGCACCCCTAATATATAGTAGTTAGTAAACTAATGCTTGGAGAGTGATATCTTGATTCAACATGCATGCTCATAAAAGCTGCGGATTTGGGGAATAAAACCTTGCAAATCGACAGTGGAGATAAAGGTGCGGGTTAAGGACAAACATTCTCGAGAAAAACAAGTTGAGGACAAACACTTACCGGCTTATCTGACGTGAAAAGACAAGATTGTAGCATAGTAATACCATAGGACAGAGGATTGAGTCTAGCTCAGTTGGCAGAGTTTATCGTCGTGCAACTCAGTCGCCAGGGCTCAAGCTCGGGTCACCTCAGTTGTGAACCTATATAAGGGGAGGAGAGGCAAGAGCTAGGGTTTGAGAAGGTTGGCTGAGCCTTTTGGTGGCTAGCTCCTCCTCCCTCCCATGGAAGATAGGTTAAAAAGTGGGGGTATGCTCTAGACTTAGAGCTCTGTCTTCCTAAGTAGAATGGCTATACAATCAATCATCTCAAGTGAGCAATACATCAATTTTTTATCTACCTTTTTTTGTATCTTTTTGTCTGATTGAGCTTCCTCTATTTTAAGTTGGTTTTTTCTTCTCTTCTCTCAACCACTTCCTGATCTCGTTCTGTTGTTCTTGTTTCGGTTGGGTTGATCTCTCTTCTGCCCCTCTTGATCTTGTTATGCTAAGGACATGGACGAGATGGAGATAATCTCTTAAGATCGACCACCAATCATTTAGGCACGTCAATAGCAAGTTTATCAAGAAATCCTATGTTTACTTGATTTTGGCCCCATCAAGTGATTTCTTGATCTGGAGGTTTTTAGGTTGATTTTGTTGATGCTCTGACTCACTGTGACATGTGAGAATGTAATCCAAGCCATCTTGGCTATCTTTGACCCACGAGCAAGTTTTGATAACGATTTTGGTTTTAGATCACAGTTCATGTGCGCTTACTCAAATCACAAAAAGGTTTCTTCTTAGTCATGGACTTTTCGATTCGTGATTAGAATAGCCTCTTGAGACCTTAAGCACTATACATACAAAATTTCACAGCTTTTGAATCTTCCAATCAAAAGTTATGTTGATTTGCATCTTTGTGGTCATGCTGAAAACTCTATTCATCTGGCAGCAACGGTACTACCATAAGCTGAGTACTGGTAGTACTGCAACCCATGGTCTCCGACCGCTAACGTTTTCAATCATTCACTAGTCGTGGTTCGACTTGGTTTGACCTCTTGGGTTCAACCACTTACAGATCGACCACTCTTTGGTCAGCGATCTCATTATTCGAGTTTCAACCTGGTTCAAACACTCGAGTTTGCTCTCAGGTCTTCAGCCACATTGGTTGTTCAACCGCTAGAGTCGAGTTCTCGACTACGCTGGTCTTTTGACCGCTCTTTGATTTTCGGTCATTCGTTGATAGACGATCTCACTGGTCGAAATTCGGATTGGTTCGACCACACTGGTTACGATCACTAGTTGATTGTTGACCCTTCTGATCATATTCCAAACTGTTACGACTTCTCTGGTCATCAACCACTCTCTTGGTTTTTCGGTCACAGCTTTTGGACATCAACAACAAAGGTAATAATCACATCGGTCTTGTCCGTGTTGTTTTTGACCACTCATTGGTCCTCGACCACGTTATCTTTCGACTGCACACTGGATATCGACCACGTCAGTTTTTGACAACGTTGGTTTCGACCATGCTGGTTTCGACTACGCTAGTTTCGACCACGTCGGTTTTAGACAACGTTGGTTTTGACCACGCTGGTTTCGACCATGTTGGTTTCGACCACGTTGGTATCCGACTAGTAGTCGATGTTCAACCACGGTGATCTCCGTCGAATAGTCATAACCGACCACGTAGTGTTTTGAACTAGTCATGCTTAGCTCTGTTTTTCAAGAAAGCTTTAATCCTAATCTCCATAACTTTGTAGCTATCAGAGTAAAGGATTGATGAATACTTGGGGAAAATTTAAAGACACCATTCATCCCCTCTGTTGCATATCCGGTTCTACAAACTCCATGAAGAGGACAAGAAAGCACTCCACAACACTCACTCTTCTCTCTCAACCCTAACCCAAACTCAAGAGTGGTTGAAATGGTTAGCATGAAGCCTCCATCCCACCCACTAAATAGATAGAGCAACCGGCTCATATCTAACCCTAATGGATACTATCCACTAACATAAATAAGAGAAACCTATTAACTCCACATAATAAGGATTTTACACTCACAGTTAACTCATGCACGCTTTTCAAAATATATGAGCTTAAACCCACTAAGTCTTTAGTCTTTGATTTACTTGATCTTCGCAGCTTCTTCTTGACCTAAACTGTTTTCCTAAGCGCCACAGTTTTGATTGAATGAAGCTTCCAGTATTTAGCACACACTACCAAAATATTCTCACCTTTACCCGGTCCTCATCTTCCCTTGAAAGTATTCACCATGCTTGCCACATATAGGTGCACCAATGACTTACCACGCGTCAGTAAGTATCTTCTATTTCGGTTCTACCAGACCACGCCTTACTTCGACCGACCAAGCCACTTTGTGTAACCCATCACCCAGATCTCCTCTTCAACATTCCTTGTCTTCACTATGCCATGCTTGAGCTCAACAATCTCACCTGACATCGTTAATCGTTCTGGAGCTTGACTCCTCTATGAGCATAGTTTTGATCCTCACTATTGACCATAATTGACTTAAAGCTTCCTTGCACATCAAAAAACAAAGTAATCATTTTTGGACATAAATTTTTCACAACTTGACCCACATTAGCTCAGACATACTTCATGCAACATGAATGCACTAACCTAGAACCAAATTACCCATCCTCGATCAATTTCCCAAATTTCAAAACTCACTGCCGAAAACCGGGGATAGCCTGTCTAACCGCGCAGCCAAGCCAGTCAGACCGATTTCACCGACCGGTCTGACCGTTCGGCCGAGCCGGTCTGACCGCCAGAAACTAAACGGTAGGCAAAAAATCAAATCATTCGCAAACTTGAAATTCAACTCCATGAACATTGAAAATGATTCATCACAAATAATCTTGGACCTTCTCATGTGGTCGCTTGTGTATAAATTTGAGCTCTGAACAGAGAAGAAAAGAAGCAGGGTCAGCTACTAAACAATAGTAGTAGTAACTAGGAAGTGAACAATACAATCCTAATGTTCCAAAAGCCTCTATCTGATCCAACATGCTCTGCCAAAAGTGGGTTATTTGTACAACATTGTCCCACGACATGTAATGCAGAAAAAAGCTAACCTCTCAGACAAATCTCAACGAATATATATGGTGTAAAGAGCATGGAGCTATATATGAAGCAATTGCATTATAAAAGGCAGATGAGGATCATGCCCCAATCTTTGCTCCCCAACTACTATACTCTCTGAGTTCTTCACTTTACGCAAAATTAAGCAGGTTTTAAGCAGCAGGCCTGATTACATTTACGGGTGTGTGTGCTCCTCCCGGCCCCCTGCCAGCTCCGTAGCCACCCTAGAATACGATTCTGTGTTTGCTAGCTTACATATTCAGCTCAGATCTCAAAATGTTCGATCGGTGTTTGCAGAGAAGATTGTCAAACGAGGCCTCGAGTGGCCCAGGGAGGTTGCAAAGAATATCATGGTGATGTATTAATGTTTTCAGTGGAGATGCAGCAAAAAAGTATATGTTCTCTCCGGCGTTGTTGCTGCTGTTGTCGTTCTCTTTTGTCACACACACTCTTCAGCTTTCCCTGGATCTCCTAGGGGTGTTGAATTGCTCAAACAAATCGTGAACTAGTCTAAGATAAAAGCGGAACTTGCTAGAAAATTGGCGCTTCACTTTTTTTCTTTTTGGTCAAGGAATCACATAAATACTGCTACTAGTCCATTTGAAATTACTGTGATGTTTTCCAATGAACTGGTGAAAAAAAAGGCATTGGAAAATTTCGAGCAGCCTATGTATTGCATTTCTTTAGTCGAGCAGCAGTTGGAAACCTGTGAGAAGCGGATTGCAACATTGAGCAAGTGGCCAGTTCTTGTATACTAACATCAGTGTCACGCTACATCTGCAGACATCTACAGGGGTAATCAGACGCCACGACGTAAATCGTCACTTTTTCTCGCATTAACGATCGTAACGATGGCGACACGCTCGTGGATGAGATAAACACAGCAGACAAATTAGTCGTCTTCCTGGAATGGGACACGAGCGTTAAGATTAGTTAGCTCTTGCGTGAGCCAGAGAAGCTGCAGAACTGGAAAGCCCGGACGATGATGCTTCATTTCCAAGCGTTGTTGCTCGCACTCTCTAGCGCAAAGGCACTAAAGCAAGCAGACGAGCAAAGGCGATATTCGTTGCATGGTTGCCCAAGCAAAGAACCTATACCTGTATTAATTTCTAAGCACAAATCGGGTTTAAACTACTGCCAAAAGGCAGCAACCAGCTACGACTACGAATCACCAGAGGCAAAGCTCAATATGTGCTGGGTTTTTTTATTTCGTCTTCGAACAGTTTAATGGCTGTCGATATCATTGTGTTCGGTGTGATTGCCTTGGGCGGCAGCATCCGTGGGCGCCGTCCAGGTGGCAAACTCGCGAGCCGTTAGGTCAAGAACTGCATCGAGTAGGGACCTGAAACTTGCCAATCGACCCGCACAAAGGAGGAGGAAAGCTCCATTGGTGCGTGGTGCTCATGGGAGGTTGCTCGTGGGCGACCATGGCACATGCGTGTCTGTGCTCAGGTAGGCCGCCGCAGCAGAAAAACACCTGGCCTAGTCTCATTGGAAGCTCGGAGCGATCCAAACTAATGCGTTGCTTTCTGGCATCATATCATGCTCCATGTTCATATGCCGTGTTCGTACCTGCTACTGTTGGTCAGATGAAGTGGTACCATGATTAAAGGAGTTTTTGGTTCATTGGTTGTGTCGAAAAGATTGATCCTTGAAGGGAGGAGTCACAAATTTGCGCTGCTCTGCTCTTCTTGTGATGAAAAAAAGTCGTCGTTTCGACTCCGACCTAATTGCCCACAGTTTCATGTACCGTCTGACTCAGCACTGAAGAAATCAAGAAAGTCAGGTGTTCGAGCAGATGTAGGTAGCGTTGGACGTGAGGTAAAGGGGGGCAGTTGCCTTTCATGTCATTTCGCTTATTTTCTAAAGGGAATTTGACCTTGACAAAAATGGGTTTCGTCAGGAAACATTTAGGCATCATTATACGCTGACAAATGTGTTACATCCCTGAATAAAATCTTCGATCGTCTCTCATAGCTACAAGATATTCCATCAGCAGCTAGCATGCCGTTGCCGTCATTGCATATACATTCCCAATCACCTGTCATAAGGACAGGGAAAACTTACGTGATGCAACGTGACAACGCGGCGACGAAACACGGCTGAGTCTGGCAGTGACAGTGCTGCAAGAAACGCTAGACAACAACTCATCATATGATCCGACTTGTCCGTTCCAGGATCATAAATTCTCCGGCGTGAGCTGTCGAGCCATCGGGTGCGTCGCTGCTCGCGTAACCGCTCGGTTTTCCCTGCAAAGCGAGGCGGCGCTTTCCGCGCGGCCGCTCCACGAGCTGCGCAAAAACCGGCCGGAACGAGCGACCCGCAGGCGCTCGCCGGTGCAAAAGCGAGGAGACGAGATGGGCACCCTCGAAGCCTAGCCTCTGAACAGCGCGCGGGCACGAACGCCGTGGGAGGCGTCCCACTTTACTACCGTTTCAAGGATCTCCGCGAACTGCCACCGAGCCATCACCGGCTACACATGGCTCTTTTGGGCACATGGCATTCAGTGATGGACGTGTGTTCGTGTAGGCCAGGACGCTGCTCCGGCAATGGAAAAGGAGCAGGTAGAGCGGACCACGCCGCCGAAAGGGACTGGCTTTCGCCTTTCCGTGGTTCCTCAACCGTTGATGCGGGGGCAAGGACGAAGCGACTTTGGCAAAGTGTTGGGCACAGGCGCTGAACGATAAGAGGACGGTGACTGACATGGGGGAAAGGAAGTGGAAGTTAACGCAAGCAAGGGCGATTCACTTCAGCGTGACGTGACACTCCTCTCCCCCTTATTGGAGGCGACACGGTAAGGGCCCACGATGCCATGGACCGTCGTGCTTCGTCCAACCCCACCTCCCATCGCGTCACGTGCCAGCCCTACAATACTACAAAAAAAAGGTTATCATAGATGGTTCGTAACTGTCATCACAGACGATTTTCTGAACTGTCTGAATTTATAGGTTAATGATAATGGAAGGTTATCGTAAACGGTTTATGAGCCGTTTATGATAAATACAACACAGATGATTTGTTACTAGAATGTCTGTGATACTCTAACATCACAGACGGCTCGGAATAAAAACCGTCTGTAATACTCTAACATCACAGGCAGTTCTAGCCACCAACCGTCTATGATGGATGAGTATCACAGACGATTGTAATATAGAACCGTCTGTGATAGTTCTTCATAGACAGTTTATATCATAAAATTGTCTGTAATAGTTTATTTTATACGTAAAATTTTTTCTATTTTTTTTTGCTAGCCTCAAGAAATATTAGCTATGCCCTTTGAAAACAAGCAAATACAGCAGCACATTCCATTAGAATCAACCATTACAATATCATAAGATAACGAGCAGGTTACCCATCTAACACAGCAAGAACATGGCAAGATCACATCTCCTAATCCTACGAACCCAACTGTTAAATATGGAAAGAACACATCTTCTAATCCTACGAACACATGGCAAAAACAAAGAAGAAGGAGAGATCCTAGCAGCGCCCAAGGTGGATGTCCTTGACGCTGACTTGAGAACCGTCTTGGTAGCCAGCTTTCTATGGTGCCTTGCAATGAATGAGAGGCGGCGAAGGTGGCACTGCACAAGACACTCTTACGACACTTACGATAAGAGTGTCTTGTGCAATGAACCATGGTGTCACAACGGAGGCGCTAGCTCACGCGGTAGTCGGCATCGTCGAGAAATAAGCTGGGAGTAGATGAACTAGGAGTAACCGATAGAACTCACGCATCTTAAAGTGAAATTGGGGCAAGAGAGAGAGGGAGTAATTATAAGGGGCGAGAGGTGAGAGGAATCGGTGCCTGCTATTCGATGTGGAGAAAATGGATAGGAGAGATCAAAATACTAGGGGAGATGCCATGGATCGGTGTCGTGGTATTATCAGAGACAGTTTGTTATACGAACCGTCTATGATAACGCACGTATCAGAGACGATTTGTTTTACGAATTGTCTGTGATAATACACATATTAGAGACGGTTTTTTATATGAATTGTCTATGATAATGCAATCAGAGACAGTTGGAATACAAACCATCTGTGATAATGATTAAAAATGTGCGCCCTACTCCCACATGTTAATATTCTGATGCAAGCAACTAAACTCCCACATGGTTGGTTTTATGTGCAGCGTGGTATATAACCGTCTGGCGGAAGTTTTTGTCAAAGAGACGTAGTGGTCTGTTCGCCATGCAGCGGCTGCTGTCAGAGAAAGATCGTGTACGGTTATTAGATAAATGCATGTTCTAACCGCCTTATCAGATGCCCCCACGATGTAGTAAGACGTCGTTTAACAAATTGATTGGGGATATAGAAACCGCAGAATAGTCTACAATCATAAGGTGATCGTAGGACTGCTTATGACTATGTGATCGTAAAAGAACTTACAACATGGTGATCGTAGAAGAGTTTACGACTTTATAGTCGTAGAAGTGCGTGTGACCATAGAGTAATCATAGAAGGACTTACGACTTCATGGTCGTGGAAAAGCTTACGACTACAGAGTGGTCGTAAAAGAACTTACGACTTCATGGTCGTAAAAGAGCTTGCAATCATGAAGTAACCGAAGGACTTATGACTTCTTTGCGAATCTTCTCCCTTATTAATAAAGGATATATTCAATAGATATATTGACATAATAATCTAAAAAATATTTTATCCTCGTTAAATCTAAATCTAAACGAACAGGCCCGATCCGGGGCTAAATATGCCCCTGTGGAACCGATCAGTCGGTGGATTTTACGCCGAAATTTCGGCCTGGCCAAGAGGCCTAAGAGCATCTCCAACAAATCTTCTAAAGTACTCCTATCCTCTATATTTTAGAAGAAGAGATAAAAAACGAGCTCCAACAGATACTCTAAATGGTCCCTAAAAATATAGAGGAGGCTATCCCTGATTTTTAGTCCCCCAAATATGGGGGACGCATACTGTCCCTGAAATCCTTCGACGGTTTTCTGGCGCGCTACATCGGACATGCCGTCCGCCGTCTTCACGCCCGCCCGAGCGCTCGCTCCGTCTGCCTCCCTCGCGCCCGCGCCGTCCGCCGCCCTCGCGCCCGCGCCGTCCGCCTCCTGAGCGCCCGTGCCGTCCGCCTCCCTCGCGCCCGCCCTCGCACCTGCGCCGCCCGCCTCCCGAACGCCTGCGCCATCCGCCTCCCGAGCGCCCGCTACGTCCGCCTCCCTCGCGCCTGCCCTCGCACCCGCGCCGTCCGCCGCCCGAGCGCTGGCTCCCCTGTTCACACCGCCACCTCGATTCGCAGATATTCTTGGTGAGTCCTATGTTCTTGCACTCTCAAGGTTCCAGCTGATTTCTCTGTGGTCTCAAGGTTTCTCTGATTTCTCTGATTTCTCAAAAGCTACCAATTCCATGAGCTCCATTTCCTCACAGCCTGATGACAAAATAGTGTCCAAATGGAGGCTAGGCGATGAAGAACTATTGTCAATTCTCTATATACTGGACATATGTTGTGATTTAGTCTCTGGTGTGAAGTTCCTTGTATGGTTGCTCGCAAAAATTCGTGGTGGATAGTACTAGTTAGTTAATTCTCAGTTAATAAGGCTTTCATGCTTGCTGCAAATAAGGTGGTCTTAAGTAGATATTAGTTTGTACTGGTGAATGTATATAGATTGGTGACTCTGGATTTTGTTTCTCCCATACTTCATACACGACCTGTCAGAAAAGATTAAGCAGTGTGTCACCATTACTAATTTAATATCCAGTGTGCAAATGCAAATGATGTTTGGCTAGTTTTCGCTGAAAACTACTGTCAAGCAAACCTGGAGTGTCTGTTATCACCAGTAATAGATACTTCTATTTGAATTAATGTTGGTTGGGCACAGTGCTGAAAGTTTTATCTTTTATATGCTGGATGCCATAGTGTAATGATAATGAGATTTTGGAAACTTGCACTGATCTTTGATGTAATATTAAAATGCTTGCCTTCTGTCTGCTCTATGTACTCAATCAGAGAACCAGAATGTCTTGTTCCTGATATTTGCTATTTTACAGATTTTTGTGTGAAGGAAAGATGCTTTGAGTAGAGAGAAGCTCTTCTTGGGGAGCCGCGCTGTGTTTTATTTGGTCGATATGGTGAATATATATATGTGATCAGACTGATGATGACATCTGCAGCGTGGAATGCAAAACAGCTCTTCTTGCTAGGCTTGCTACTAAAATAAAGCCAGCAGTAGAAGCAGCAAAACGTGTGAATATTCCTTTTGGTGATGAGAGTTTCTGTGTTAGAGACAATAATTTTCCTGAAATACCAAGTTTGCACACCGGCCAGATTGCTTCACTTAGAAGTAAACTTGACATTTGTGTTAAGGGTGAGGCTGTTCCTGATCCAATCATGTGTTTCTCTTCCTGTGGTCTCCCTGAGAAGCTTGTGCAAAATCTTGAGACCGCAGGAGGATATATTATGCCTACTCCAGTGCAGATGCAAGTCATCCCTTGAGCCGTTGAGCGTGCGCGGTGTGCCCGGCGCCCTTGCGCACGGAGAAGGACGAGGCGACGGGAGATCGAAGAAGGGACGGGGGAGGAGATGAGCAGATTAGTTGGTAGTTTTTGTGGACCCAGAGTTTAATTTAGGGGATCATATTTAGGAGATTTGTTGGAGGTTACATATTTTTAGTCTTCTATATTTTAGATTGTGTCCTCTAAAAAATGATTTAGGGGATGAAATTTAGAGGACGTTGTTGGAGATGCTCTAACAGCGTGACATCGTCTCTCAATTCTTTGCAAAGCGCACGTTACACAGCAAAACTAGTCACTTGTGCCGTGTTTAGACCAGGTTCCCACTTTAGGCCCAGGCCCATCCCCACCTAGTGCATCCTACCTCAGGAACCAGGATACCATCCGGTACAAAGCCCACCGACCATCGGCTGAATGAACCGGAGAGTTGTTTATTAGGATTAGGATCCTACGTAGGATCATTTCCGTGTTAGTAGAATTGGATGGTATGATCATAGTAAACTGTACCTCGAAAATTGCTATTATGTAGGATCTAGGCCATTATTTCATAATCCCGACCCTACGTACGATTGATATCAGAATGGTTCGATGGGATAGTAAGATCATAAGGTACTACCATACGGGTCACGCTGCTAACAACCTTGTTGTGCAGTAATTAGAGTTCTCCCTACACACTTGGATATATCCCAAGTTCATGAAATGAAATAGACAATTCAAGAACAATCTAGGATTAACTAGAGCAGTGTCATGGAAATAATAAATCCATTTCGGAACACGAGAATAAAACTTTCACGGGAATTTTTTTGCGTTCCAAACAGGTCCGACATTGTGTCATCTCCTCTTTTCCTGTTCCATGGGATCGTTGGAAGGGAACATGTCCGACAGATACAAAGGAAAATACGGACAAGGCCGGCAGAATACATAATAGATAGATCGACGTACTGATTCGATCATGTAAAGCCTGTCTATCTCTGAGCTGACCTCCACTTGAGCAAAAACCAACAGAAGCTAAACGGAATCCATCACTTGTGTTAGAAGCACATCTGGTCGCAGCTCAGGTTTTGTCTGAACTGCTACTGCAACAACACGTCGTTGTCCAGCACCTTACGACACCAAACACCTCTCTTCAAAGAAGCTGAACACTTCAGGCACGGCTAAAAGATTCGAGTAAACAAGGCAAGTAGTTACTTGCTCTTGTACGTTTGGCCGAATTAACTGGCCCGGTCGCAAGATTCTTGCCAGTTCTTCCATGGACTCGGTCTGGCCGCATCGCTCGGGACAAAACCAGCACAAACCTGAATTGTCCCTCCAAACCGGAGGCATAAGTGATAAGTCCATCCGATATGATCAATATATTCCTCACTCGAAAAGCTAAGCCTGACACTGGGCTACATGACAAGAAGCTCGGATTAATTAAGCTTTGAGCATGCAGCTAGTGGCAGTAAGTCGGTCACTGGCTAGCTGGTTCCATCTCCTATGTTAGCATCGCCCAAACTCCGGACCCTCGATTGCTCACTTCGAGTAGATAGGTTTCGATTCAGAGAGCCGGGCTAGCTGTTGGTTGGGAATTGGGATCGATGGGCGACAGGAAGAAGGTGTCGTTCCTGGAGCTGGTTCGCTACGCCGACGCGTACGACCGGTGGCTGATGGCGCTGGGCGTGCTGGGGAGCTTCGGCGACGGCATGATGCAGCCGCTCATAATGCTGGTGCTCGCCGACATCGTCAACAGCTACGGCGGCGCCGGGAGCGCCCGCAGCTCCTTCAGCTACGGCGCCGTCGACAAGGTAAACCTCAGTTGCGTTCTTCAGCTCCTGTGCCGAAATAGCGTGGCTCCAATTTAAGAAGTGCAGCGAGCTTAATTGCTCCTGTGCGTAACGTAATTTGCAGTTTGCGCTTCGGTTGCTGTATGTGGCAGTTGCAGTGGGTGCCTGCTCTTTCCTAGGTAAGCAAACAGCTTAACGTGACAGTAGTTTTCTATCTTTGACCTGCTTTTACCAACCTTTTTAAGTTGAGGGGTTGGTTTACATCATTAGTTATCTGCCTCAAAAAAGCATTACTAATCCGGAACATATAGTATATGCTCCCCTTTATGATGTATTTACCATGCATTCAAACTTTAAAAAATTAAAAAATTTCGAAAAAAATCTGGTTATAATTCATGGTTTACTCCACTTATATATAAAATTTTAAGTTCAAATTCACTTTATGTTAAGAGTACCAAAAAATAAAAAACTTACATTGTCAGAATTTTCGCTTTTATTAGTACTCTTAACATAGAATAAATTTACATTTGAAATTTTATACATAGTTGGAGTAAACCATAAAGTACATATACAATTTTTTTTCAAAATTTTTAACAACGTTTTTAGTTTGAGTGCACGATAAGTGCACTGTAATGTAAGAATTTTCCCATTTTTTGTATTTTTAACATAAAATGAATTTGAACTTAAAATTTTATATATATGTGGAGTAAATCATAAAATATATCTAGTATTTTTTTAATTTTTTATGATTTTTTAGTTTAAATACACTGATAGAGTTAGTAATCTTATTTTCAGTTTGTGAGTCGTAATTGTGTACGAGTACGAGTCAGTTTTCGAGTTTATGTCGTAGTTGTAGAAGTCGAGTCGTAGTTGAATCTGGTTCCAGTCTGTTCCCGAGTTATATGCTTTTTCGTTTCTTAGTTGTAGAGTCAGGTATAAAAGGAGTCATGTAACGAGAGAATAGAGAGGAAGTGATCGGGCAATTGAAACGAGAGAGAGAGAGAGAGATAAAGAAAGCGGAGTGTTTTGGCTTCAGAAAAATTCTTGAGTTCGACGTGTTCGCAGATGTGGTCGTAAACAAGTTACGACCACAGCGATCAAGCGGATGTGTCTGTAGGAGCAGAAGACGTGGTCATAAACGAGTTACGACCATAGCCACAGAGTAAAAGATGTGATCGTAAATAAGTTACGACCACAGCGATCAGATCTTTAACATGATCATAAGCTTTACGATCATAGTGGTTGATAGAATCTTCAACGTGGTCTTAAGTCACAGTATGATCGTAATCGAGTTACGAGTACGGTGATCGAGTCTACTACATGGTCAAAGGAGCACAACATGAACGTAGTCGTAACTTTCATCAGCTGAAGTTACGAGTACGTAGTTGGAGCTAAAAGACGTGGTCGGAATAAACACAACGTGGTCGGAGCTAGACTCAAAATGGTCGTAACGACTGCCAGGATGATTGTAAACTGTAACATACACGATAAGTATACAGTAAAAATAAGTGCACAGTATGTGTTTCCTTAGTATAAGACCGATGCCGCTTTTCTAGTCCTTATCATGGCGAAAATGTTGGTTATCCAGAGGGACTGTGCTGGACAAGAACTGCCGAGCGGCAGGCGTCGAGGATGAGGAGGCTGTACCTGGAGGCCGTCCTGCGGCAGGAGGTGGAGTTCTTCGACGCCGCGCCCTCCTCGCAGGCCACCACTTTCCGGGTCATCTCCACCGTCTCCGACGACGCCGACACCATCCAAGACTTCCTCGGCGAGAAGGTTCACGATCACTTTGCACTCCACACACACACCGTGCCATAGGAATTGAGAAACATAGCGGTTTACGTATGCAGTTTTGCTCAGGCGATTGCTTCCTCGTGTTTCAGCTGCCCATGGTTCTGGCGAACATCACGCTCTTCTTCGGCGCGCTGGCCGTGTCCTTCGTGTTCGCGTGGCGCCTGGCGCTGGCGGGCCTCCCGTTCACGCTCCTCTTCATCGTGCCGAGCGTGCTCCTCGGTAAGCGCATGGCCGCCGCGGCGGGGAAGACGCGCGAGGCGTACGAGGCGGCGGGTGGCATCGCAGAGCAGGCGGTGTCGTCCATCCGGACGGTGGTGTCATACAACGGGGAGCGGCAGACGCTGGAGCGGTTCAGGCGCGCGCTGGCGCGGAGCACGGCGCTCGGCATCAGACAGGGCCTCATCAAGGGCGCCGTGATCGGGAGCATGGGCGTCATGTACGCCGTCTGGTCCTTCATGTCGTGGCTCGGCAGCCTCCTGGTCATCCACCAGCACGCCCAGGGCGGACACGTCTTCGTCGCCTCCATCTGCATCGTCTTGGCGGGAATGTAAGCACGCAATCGCAAAGCTACTCCGTTCTTTGATAGAACAGGACAAGTATGCCTGATGGCTAATGGGGACGGTTGTGCCGAGGTTTCAGGTCCATCATGATCGCGCTGCCGAACCTGCGGTACTTCGTCGACGCCACGACGGCGGCATCTCGGATGCGAGAAATGATCGACAAGCTCCCGCCTCTCGAAGCAGCCGGCAAGAAGGGCGTCACCATGGAGAGGATCAGGGGCCAGCTCGTGTTCAGGGACGTGCACTTCTCGTACCCGTCGAGGCCGCACACGCGTGTGCTCGACGGCGTCCACCTGACCTTCTCCGAGGGCGCGACCGTCGGCCTCGTCGGCGGGAGCGGGTCGGGGAAGTCCACTGTGATCTCGTTGCTGCAGAGGTTCTACAGCCCGGACACTGGGGAGATATTGCTGGACGGCCATGACATTGACACGCTCAATGTGGAGTGGCTCAGAAGCCAGATAGGCCTAGTGAGCCAAGAGCCCGTACTGTTTGCCACGACCATTAGGGAGAACATACTCTTCGGCAACGAGATGGCCTCCCTGAAGCAGGTTGTCGCGGTGGCGAAGATGGCCAATGCTCACGAATTCATCACCAAATTGCCCCATGGATACGAAACTCATGTATGCAACAGTTACAATTCTAGCTACAATGCAGTACTGTAAATACACAACTCATGCTTCGCTGCTTCAGCACTGTACATGGCATTGCTTGTCTGGCGCAGGTCGGGCAGTTCGGGACGCAGCTGTCGGGGGGCCAGAAGCAGCGCATCGCCATCGCCCGCGCGCTCATCCGGGACCCGAAGATCCTGCTCCTGGACGAGGCGACGAGCGCGCTGGACGCCGAGTCGGAGCGGACGGTGCAGGACGCGCTGGACCGGGCGTCCGTGGGCCGGACGACGGTCATCGTTGCGCACCGCCTCACGACGCTCCGCAAGGCGGACATGATCGCCGTGCTGGACGCGGGCCGCGTCGTGGAGTTCGGCACGCACGACGAGCTCGTCGGCATGGACGGAGGCGAGGGCGGCGTCTACGCCAAGATGGCGCACCTGCAGAAGGCGTACGTGAAGAGGGAGGAACGCCACCGCGTGGTAGAAGAGGAAAGCGTCGTGGCGATGGCGTCGTTCCATAGCGTGGAGATCGTGTCGGTGGCCAGCGACCCCCAGCCTAGCCCGGTGCCGTCGTTCCGGTCGGTCGAACGCTCCGTGGAAGATAGCGAAGACGCGGGGTCCGACGCGGCGCGCCCCCGCAAGCCGTCGCAGCTTCGCTTGCTGAAGATGAACCGGCCGGAGTGGAAGCAGGCGCTGCTCGGGTGCGCCGGTGCGGTCATATTCGGCGCGGTGCTGCCGCTGTACTCCTACAGCCTAGGCTCGTTACCGACGGTGTATTTCGTCGCCGACGACGGGCTCATCCGTTCAAAGACCAGGTTCCGATACTACGTATTACCGTCTTTGTGTCCACCAATTCTTGTTGTTACAATGTGAGATCGCATTGACGATTGTTTGAGCAGGCTGTACTCCCTCGTCTTCCTCGGCATTGCCTTCGTCTGCATCACGGCGAACATTGTGCAGCACTACAACTTCGCTGTGATGGGCGAGCGCCTGACGGAGCGCGTCCGGGGCCAGATGCTCGCCAAGATCCTCTCCTTCGAGGTCGGGTGGTTCGATGAGGACGAAAACTCGAGCGCGGCGGTCTGCGCGCGGCTGGCGACGCAGGCTAGCAAGGTCCGGTCCCTCGTCGGGGACCGCATGTGCCTGCTGGTGCAGGCGGCCGCCACGGCGTCGCTGGGCTTCTCGCTGGCGCTCGCCGTGTCCTGGCGGCTCGCGTCGGTGATGATGGCCATGCAGCCGCTGATCATCGCGAGCTTCTACTTCAAGAAGGTGCTCATGACGGCCATGTCCAAGAAGGCCAAGAAGGCGCAGGTGCAGGGGAGCCAGCTCGCCAGCGAGGCCGTGGTGAATCACCGGACGATCACCGCGTTCTCGTCCCAGCGGCGGATGCTCCGCCTGTACGAGGCCGCGCAGGAGGGGCCTAGGAAGGACAACATGGCGCAGTCTTGGTTCTCCGGCTTCTGCCTGTGCCTGTGCCAGTTCAGCAACACGGGCAGCACGGCGCTAGCACTGTGGTACGGAGGCAAGCTCATGGACAGGGGGCTCATCACTCCCACACACTTGTTCCAGGTGTTCTTCATGCTCATGACTATGGGAAGGGTCATCGCCGACGCCGGGAGCTTGACGTCGGACTTGGCGCAAGGCGGCGACGCCGTGCGGTCCGTCCTCGACACGCTGGACCGTGAACCTATGATCAAGGAGTCGAAGAAGAATAAGAAGCAGAAGCAGATCGAAGGTGCTATCGAGTTCAAGAACGTCTACTTCAGCTACCCGACGCGGCCGGAGGTGGCCGTGCTCGCCGGGTTCAGCCTCGAGATCGGCGCGGGCAAGACGGTGGCGCTGGTCGGGCCGAGCGGGTCGGGCAAGTCCACGGTGATCGGGCTGATCGAGCGGTTCTACGACGTGCAGAGAGGTTCGATTCTGATCGACGGCAAGGACATCAGGGGCTACAACCTGACGCACCTCCGGTCATGCATCGCGCTCGTCAGCCAGGAGCCCACGCTCTTCTCTGGCACGATACGCGACAACATAGTGTACGGCGACGAGCACGCCACCGAGGACGAGGTGACCAACGCTGCCATGCTTGCCAATGCCCATGAGTTCATCAGGTACAAAACGCTGCAATTATCTCAGGCGTGTAGCACGAAGACCGCGCTTCTCTGTTCTTCGACTGAAAGTGCTTAATTCCGGTGATGCAACAGCGCAATGGAGGGCGGCTACGACGCGCACATCGGGGAGCGAGGGGCGCAGCTGTCGGGCGGGCAGAGGCAGCGGATCGCGCTGGCGCGGGCGATACTGAAGAACGCGAGGATCCTGCTGCTGGACGAGGCGACGAGCGCGCTGGACACCGTGTCGGAGAGGCTGGTGCAGGACGCCGTCGACCGGATGCTGCAGGGGAGGAGGACGTGCGTTGTCGTGGCGCACCGGCTCTCCACGGTGCAGAAGTCCGACATGATCGCCGTGGTGAGGAACGGGCGGGTGGTGGAGAGAGGGCTGCACCACGAGCTCATCGCCGTTGGCCGTGCCGGGCTGTACTACAACCTGATCAAGCTGCAGCACGGCAGATCACCGTGCCTTAGTCCCATGTAAGAAACCAAGAAAGGAGTCCAAGTTAATAATGTACCCTGTAAAGTAAGTTTGCTGACGTAAATTGCTTCGCTAAAAACTCGCGAGTGATTACAATATATCTTTAAAACATGATACATTCGAAATATTCCAATGTAAGGCACTAAACTGCATACTGTACAGAAGGAATAAAAACATAAACCCTGATGTATTTATGCATCAGTTGCAAAGAACCGCGAGTATTTGTGAAAGTGTAACTTAACCTTAGATATTTGTGCGAAAATATTACACTTACCCTAGGTATTTGCAAAAGAGGACACGCCCTCCTGATTTTTTCTTAACTGAAAATGTGCACTGCATACTTCTGTTTTATCAGATTATCTGACATACATCAACTGTTGAAAGTATACACACTCTATGATGTCCAAGTGTTGGATCAAAATGTGTGCTGTTCTTCAGATGCTTCTTATGGTAGCTGAAAAGTAGCACATAGTGATGTGCACAAAACTAGTGATACTGATGCACCGATACAATGATCGGCCCAAATGTTCAGAAAAAACAAATTGATGATATTCTGTTCATTCTACGAGACACAATAAAAAAGTTATCAGGTTGTCCAAATTTGCAGGAATTGACGATCAAAACTCAAATATTTTGATGCTGTGCACATTAAAGTTCCAACATATTAAGCAGATTGTACAATAAAATGAAAAACCAAGTAGATTGGCAAAGAGCACTACGTATCCACACATTTTACAACTGTTGAAGACATAAGAATTGATACCGTATTCAGATCGGTACCATCAAGTCAGCCACTATGCTGGTAGTGGCTCCTCCAAAACTGTTAGCATTTGAAAATATCGTCAGTCCACGGTAAACGCTGTACCAACAAATGAAAGAAGAAGCATGAAAATTGAAAAGTACTAAGTGAAAAGTGTCAGGATGGGATTAGGACCTTTGGTTTTTTCTGAAGTGTCTGGTCTCTCAGGTGCTTTGGTAGGTACATCAGGAAGCTCAATAACCTCGTCAATATCTTCAGCTGAAGCTTGTGTATCAGTCCGAACGTTTGCTTTCTCAACAGGTGGTACTGCAGTAATTGGAGCATCCGGCAAAGACTCAAGCGCAAGCTGCAAAGACAAATGACAGTCAACAGTCAACACACAAACAAAATTTAGGTTACTTTACTTCCAGACTAAAATAGCTATGTGTTGCTTGAAATAAAACCTAAGAAAATTTTGTGACACACCTGAGCTTCCAAGTGTTCGAATTCAGCCATAACAGCTTCTTCATCCTCAGCAGAGAGCTGCTCGCCCAGAGCAGCATTTATTTCCTGCAGTGAACATTCATAAACTATTTAAGTTGTTCTGCTGGCAGCTTCAGCGAATTCAAAGCAGCTTTTGGAGAAATTTGATATGTAAAAGGTATTAGAGTACGGGTATGAAAAACTGCTTACAAGAGACAACAGCTTCGAAAGTGTTGACATGTAGAACAACCTCACATAGAGGAATGCACAAATAAAAAATCCTAAACTTACTTCTTGATAAGCCTTAGCGTCAGCTGTATCATCCATCAGTTTTTGAACATCATCAATGTTTATCTGACTTTGTATAGACTTCAGTGCATCACTTCCAGTCTTCAAGCTTTCAAATACAGCCTTCTGCTTGCTTGCTAATTCTATATCTGACAACTACAGCAAGTAAAAAAAGAGCCCATGCGATCATATATATATGCCAGAAAAATAATGTTGACCAGCTATACTGATCTCAAGCAAATCATAAAACTTTTGTTCAGTATTACAGCATTATACAATTTGTTTGCACTTTGCACTAAGAATATTTTCAAGATGCTCACAAACCTGCTGTTCAACATTCATCTGCCATGTATCAACCTGTTTCAGTAATTCTTCCTGAGCCTTCTTCTTCTTCAATGCAATCAAAGCCCTGTCTCTCTTCTTTTGTTGAACTAGCTGCCGTGCAGCTTCCTTTTCTGCTTCAATCACCTTCTCAAGCTGCAAGAAAAAGAAATATACATAAACTCAGTCAAACCATCTAAATTGTTTGCAGAAAGAATGTTCAAAGATCTAATGGGAGACAACTCAAGTCAGAAATAAATAATGAAAAAAAAGGTTACAACTGTACAAGCTATAAACAACCATTCTAACATTTCATTGCATGACACATACGCACAGAAAGTGAATAGTTTGGACAGTAAATTATCCCCATACCGATGGCTTGAACAGAACAAATGTCTCTTACTTGCAGTATAAGCAAATGTGATTTCCATAAAATATTTGCTCGATGATAAATTGCTTTTTGAACTTCTTGCAAACTTTTTTCTTTCCACATGATTGAGAACAGTCAATTTTCAGGGTTCTGAGGGGTTTTACTATGAACAAGGCTATCTACTCTAGCTCAACACCATATGCAGGAATGGATGGTAAATACTCAAGCAAATCCTCCCTTTCCAGATGAACATGAGGTGCACAAAAATAATAGGGACAGAGGGATAGAGTTCGCATATAAAAGGGCTTGTGCCTACTGCTTCCAGTCTAATGACTAATTTTCTCAGGGAAGATTGATACAATTAGGCATAGTAAGCGTAGGGTGCAGGCGTTGCATCCTCGTATCGCCATAGCATTCAAACACAAACAGGATATCAGAAAAGTATATTAGCAGTTTCCTTTGTAAGCAAGGTGAATTTAGCAGATCACAAGACAACTCAAAAATCAAGTGTTGATGGTTTCCTGCTCCAGTCCATCCTGAACAACAAATGCAAACGTGGCAAGTGTAGCTATAATAAGTCTGACATGGGTAATTAGTCTGATGGTAGCATTATTGATATCGAATCACACGTATGTAACTCATCTGAACCACAGCAGTGGTTGTGAACTTGTGACAGATTAGCTCAGAAAATGGCTCTCCTAAGGGCATTCAACAACAGGCTAAGGCACCAGCGCAGAACAGGGAGCAATTCAATTCAAAATAAAAATGGTGAAAGTCACAAAGATGAATTTTTTTAAGCGATTAAAACAGGGCAGCGCGATTAATTTGGGCGTCCCCACCACGAGATTAGACAAACAGACTGCCGATGAAGCAGAATTAAGATTAATTTCATTGGCTGATCATCTGGTATGAACAGATTCTTGTCCAATGTTGAGTACAAGGGGATGGATGGATCATCACGGACCTGGGCCTGGAACTGGGCGAGCTTGCGGCGCTGCGTCTTGAGGGCGAGGATGGTCGCGGTCCACCCCCGTGATCTTGGGCTTCTTCACGAAGATGTTCCCCATCTCCCTCCCCTCCCTCCGTCCCTCCCACACACCGAGTTCGGCCGGCGGGCGGCGGCGCCGGCGTAGAGAGCAAAGAGGGAGAGGAGAAAGTAGGGAGACCAGCGAGGCTTGCGCGTGCTGCGCAGGAGGTTTGTATCGGGCTCTGGTTTGCTGCGCTTCGCGCCGACCCGTTTGGTGGTTACTGCTGCTTACCAGGCTGGAGGCGTTAGCGCCGGGTGGTCGAGAGGGGTAACCGCACGGCACGCCGGCGCGGCGCGGCCGGCACGCATTTCGGCAGGTTGGGTTCGGCGTTCGGGCGTGGTGGCAGCCGGAATTTCGCGTGTAACTAATTAGGTATCCGTACCTTGCAACAGATCTAAACAACATTGTGTAATTGCTAATAGAGCAAACAAATAAATAGTAGAAGTTTCAAGTGGTCCGAATCTAACCTAACCAAAGTATTCAATATAGATTTCACACTGATCAACCTTTAAGCATATGCCATTCGTATCATTTGAATGTCAAAGCAAATGATAAGATAAAATTCAATCAGATGGGGTATGCACTAACGGTGCAACGGATGACACTTGTACTAAAATTGTAAGAAATCCAATAAGGAAATAATTGCTGTGCTCATTCACTCTATTAAGTATGAACGATGTTTCAGTAAAAACAATGTGATGTAAAATCCAACGGTTGCACCACCCTAACATGACATAACTTTACAAGACTGTAAGAGTACAAATGCGATGGTGTGCATCTTGAATTTCATTCTGATTCTGATATGAAATTAATATAGTCAATTGCAAAGGAAAGAAATTTCATGCAGATGTACAAGAACAAGATTGGTTATGTAAGTTGAAATAATCTAAAGCAAAGCTCTTGTATAGCATCATCTCCTACAAGACCAATGGATTGAAACAAAGATCTTCCATGAAATTACTCCCCCTATATGCAAAAGATCTCATGACACCATCGGTGTGCCATGATCCATACTTCCACTGAACTCTGAAGGATCCCAAGCAACAAATGAGCAAACACCTCATATGCAAACTATCGCCATTCAACCGCTAAGATGTGAGTCCTCACCGTCTCGACTCTAACTTCCACCATGGCTTCCCCTGTGCATTTTCCTCAATCATATCTCCGTCGTTGTCCTCCTCAAACACCACTTGTTCCTCCTCGTAGTCCTCTTCATACCTCCACTCTAGCCTCTTAAGCACGTCCCTATCCTGCCATTTCCCGGACACGGATAGCGCTACCAACTTTGGCCTTCCCAGCGATCACCTCTGCTCAGCTGAATCCCATGTCAACTCGCCTCGCTAGCCTGGTTTCCCTGCCACCCACCACCGATCGCACGCCCCTCTCCCTCACCAGCCGCAGTAGAAGGGTGAATTCCTCGTGCCACAAGACCAGCATCAGGCACCCCACAGACCCTTTATCGAACCTCATGGGTCTTAGTGTGCACGCCGATGTGATAGAGGTCATCAGCGGGGGAGCCAATGCCCGCAGCAGTGGTGAGCTCGTGGGTAGCCTTGGTGTACTTGGAGAGCTCGAGGGGAGGGACATGGTGAGGTGCACAACAATCACAATGGGAGGAGTTAATGCGTTCGAGGAGCTTGGCGTGCTTATGGGTGAGGATGGTGTCAATGTAGCACAACACTGCGTCATGGGCGCGGAAGTGGTGACCATAGACTGGGCAGAGGTGGTCAATGGCAGTGGTAGATGGGGCAGGGTGGCGATGGGAGGGGTGGAGTAAGGCGGCGGAGAGGCCGAGGAAGCCAAAGGAAGTGACGGTGAGGTAGAGGCAGATGGTAGCGTTGCAGATTGGGAGTTGGAGAGGGCTAGGAGGCAAAGGATGGCAACGGGGGTGGTGGAGGCTCGAGTTGCCAGGGCAGCGGTGGTGATGGGGAGTCTCTCTCTCTTTCTTGAGATCAAATTAGGAAAAATCTTCTTGGCCACAGGCGTGAATCCTCCTCTCGTACTCCCCCACCGCATAGTGCACCTCCTCCTTCATCGTGTAGTGCTCTTCTCCCGCCTTGGCTACTTCTCTCCTTCCCCGCCACATCCATGGCTTACTGCCTGCCTCCCAACATCCATCTATGTTGTCATGTGCTCTATCTTCGTCCCCACCATCGTCTAGGTGTCAATGGCCACTTCGGAGTTAGCACGCACCAAAGCCTCGTCCATCTCCGGCACATGGAGATTGTGATTGGGGATACTTCACAAATGAGCTCAACTGGTTTAGTGGTTTGTGCATGCCGTTTGGACCTCATATCATGACCTTCTCACACTCACCCTTGTTGTCGCCATTCCCACACTCATCGACAAGGGTGATGCGGCCGCCATCTCCACACACCTCGACATGGGTGTCACCTGCCTCCACCAAATTGGCTGCTGCTGTCTCACGCGCTACGCTTGCCTTTACCCCAACTTTCAAGTGTGGCCTGGTATAAGGTATTCGAGTTAGCACCTAACCGTCATTCCAATCAAATCACTAATACATGTTTGGATTCAAGTCAGTGCAAAGTTGCAATTTCAAACATATTAGAACCACAATGTCTCCCCTGGTTCCATTTTATTGAAAATGGAACCGCCAGTTTTTTCAGCTAGAGGCTTACTCAGTTTACAACCCAAAGACCACCATAAGTACTTTGCCTAGTTTAACTACTACAAATACTCCTAAATTAGACTGCAAAACATGCTCTATTGAGCTAATTACTACTCTTCCTGACACACTAACATTCTTTTTTGCAAAACATCAAAGCTTTTTCTTATCCTCAGGACTTCTCTTTTTCTTCTTCATCAACACCAGTCCCTTCCATCTCTAGTCTTCTTTCTCTTCAGCGCCATCGATGAGGAAGTCATCCAACTTTGAAACAAATTCCAATATATTATCCGTCTTATAAGGGCGCTTTCAAAGTAGAATTAACATAGGATCCTGGTCTCACACGAAAAGTAAAAAACACAGAGAGAGAATAGAACAACATTCTTTAATGATCAGTTGACCATCTTCTATGCTTAGTTTGGTGCAAACAATGCATGTGGAGTTTCTTGCTTGCATCCGCCACTTAATCTACAAAATCAAAGAAGGAAAAATCTGATATATTATTTCCTTGTCCAAAAGTAGAAAGCAAAACCATTAGGCAGTAGTTCCACTTGCAATTCATGTTAAGACAATAGTATATGCACATTTGTTATTTTTAGAGCAGCCAAATCTGTGTAGTTTAATTTCTAATGTACATATGGACGATCCTGTAACAAAGAGCTATTAAGATCATGAATAGTAACAAGAAAAAATAACGTTGTGATAAAAATGTGTGTTCATAATAGTCATACCTGTTTGATAGTTCAAACACACCATTTCTTACTTAAAGGACTAACTAAGCTTCTTAAATAATATCAAGCTAACATAATCCACTTGAATTCTTGAACAAACACATGATATAAAACAAAGGACATCTTTTGGTTTACCTTTTCCTTCTGGACATTGAAGAGCAATTTAGATTGTTGTTAAGTTGCTGTCCACCCTTACATGTGTACAATCAACGACAGAGCCTACGATGACAACCAACATCACCCACAAATAATAGAGGTGGTCAACTCAAATATAAAACATAGACCAGGAAGTTTACTCTAACAAGCTCTCCCATTATGAACGTAGTTGTTGACATCAGAACATTCACAATATGTCCACCGGCAGGGTACACCAGATGCGTGCAACACTTTCATCGCCAGCCTTCTTTGAGAGCACCTCAAAACATTGTCGTCCTGCAGAAAACAACCAATTGCCCAATCAAGAGATGAACTTTTTTTCATGAGGAAGAGATGAACTATATTAACAATAATAAAATTATTAAGCTCAACCATACAGGTTGCACAAACAGTGAATGAAACTATAGAAGGCACGCGCATTGTTGTTATCTATATCACACAAAATTTATCTAATTCATGTCAATAGAACAGAAGCAAAAGTTATCCTAAAAGATCCAAAAACTAAAAATGCATATCACTTCCTGAATCATGAGTTGCCTTTCTTTCTTCTATTATACTCAATATTCGGTTGTATTAGCAGATCAAAGCATTTGCAAAGAGTCGTAGGTCCCTCATTGTTGCTACTGACTGTACAAAATAGATTCAATTATGTGACAAGAAACATGGAATTTGATAAGATGTCTATCTTGATTGTATTAGTTGTACTTGTTGTCCGCTTAGTGCGTTAGGGCTGCATAGACCACCACGAACCATACATCATGCATGCAAGATTTGCCCAAGAAGATGGAAGTTGGGAAGGGAAGAAACGATGGGCTAGATCGATCGAATCAAGAAACAGACCAAAAATCACAGTGAATTGTGTGTACCTCAGATCAGATTTGATTCCCCACACCACCATCGGCAGGATCCTAGATATTGCCGTCGAGATGCAGTTGGTTCCGGGTCACAGTGTGTCGAGAAGGCTAGCGCTGGCAACCAAGAGGAGGGTGAGAAGGTCTGGACAACCTGGATCAAGAGGGAGGCTGTTGGGGCGGCACTCACAATGCACAAGAAGGGTGTTTGTGGTAGCTGGCGAGCGATGTCACTACAGTGGCCACACTGCTTGTGGGATCCTCGTTGAGGACCGTGAGCGTCTCCGGTAGTCCTGTGTCATCACAGTCCACTGCATCCACCGCATGCGCGGAGGCCAGCCCCCACCTCCCCCGTTATATCCGCCCATGCCGCCGTAGTCGAGGTCGGAGAGATTGCGTTGGCGAGATCGAGAAAGAGGAGGCAGAATTTATCACCTTCACCATCCCCTTCCACTTGCCAGTGGCTCCGCCTGATCCTAGCGACACATCCCTTTTTGCGGTGAGATCGAAGGAAGAAGGGGGATCTAGAAGGAGGAGATGCGAATGGGAGAAGAGGAAGGTATGGTTGGGAGGCAGCAATAGCAGCTAGCGGGACGCGCCGACTGGTAGAGCGAGAGGTTGCGGAAGTAGGGGTGGTGGCGACATTTGTGCCATAAGGGGCGTGGCAGTTGCGTGAGGGAGGAGACTCGTCCGTGCTTGCCCGATCAAACATAGAGGTCAAATCGGACGGCTGTGGAGAGTTTAGGAAGAACGAACAACTATGGAGAGCTAGGGGAGAATATACCGACGACCACTAACTCACATTTTTAAGTAGTAAATAGACTGGGTGAAAAATGGTCGGTTTGTTGGAGTCGGATGACTTGGGAGACGCAAACGGCGCGAAGGGGGCAGCTCTACCGGATCGGGTGGTTTAACACGGAGAGGCAGACGACCGCGGCCCCGAAAATATGGTAAAAGCACAGGCGTGCGAGCTCGGTGTGTTAAAGGGTAGTTACGATTGCTATTGTTAACATATCTCTGTCATAGTTAGAATCGTTGTATAGATAGAAAGTATGTTGTAAAGCTAGAATGAGATAATATCGGCATGTAGTATTCATTGTCTGGCTGTTGTCAGCATATATATATATATATATATATATATATATATATATATATATATATATATATATATATATATATATATATATATATATATATATATATATATATATATATATATATATATATATATATATATATATATATAGTATAAATAACAGGGGCACCATGGTGCCCAGGCTCCATGAGTAAGACTTTCTATCTATGAGTGAGATTTTTCATCCATGATTAAGACTTTCCATCCATGTTAATGACTTCCTTTCCATACTATTGTACTAGCACGTATCTAAAAGCAATCCAAAGGCAGAGAGGCTTGGTGCCCGGGCACCATGGTGCCCCATTTCAGCGTCCTATATATAGGAAAATTACGTATACACACACACACACATATATACATATATATACATATATATATACATATACATATATATATATACATATAGTATATATGTGTGTGTATATATATACCCGGGAGTAGAAAAGAGGCTTCCTATATATATATATATATATATATATATATATATATATATATATATATATATATATACACCCTACTCTATAATACACCAAAATTTTCTTTACTAAATCCACCCCCTCAACCACCCCCACAGTCATGCCTAATCTAAGTCCACCCAGGTTTGTATACCAAAGTAATCCAACTTCATACGAATGAATGGCCTGGATCTCTCCTTAAACCTTCTTCTCTTACTCATTGAAGATCCTAAGGCCAAAATCATTTGGATCATGCACATCATTGAACCCATAACCTTCTCCCCCTCCAACCGCCCGTGCGCCTCCCGCTACGCAGAAACCGCTCCGTTCTACGCCTCCCCCGCGCCTCCCCTCCCTCCGCCTCCCCCATCCTCCACCGCGCCTCCCCCCATTCTCCACCGTGCCACCCCCCAACCTCCCCCATCTCCGCCTCCCCCGCGCCTCCGCTCCCGCCGCTCCCCCGTTCTCCGCGCCGCCTCCTCCCCTCCCTCATCCGCCGCTCCGCCCTTCTCCCCGTGATTACCGCTCCTCCCCCCGTTCTCCGCGCCGCCTCCTCCCCTCCCTCCTCCGCCCGCGCCGCCTCCTCCCCTCCCTCCTCCGCCGCTCCGCCCTCGCCTACTCCTCCCCACCCCGCGCCACCGCCGCCTCCTCCTCCTCCCCCCACTCCTCCGCTCCGCCCCGCCTCCTCCCCCGATCCGTGCTTTGTTAGATCCGCCGATCTTGGCGACGGAGATGGATTCCTCGGTCGAGAAGGTGAGCTCCGATCCGTGGGTTTTTCGTGCTCGATCTGTCGCTGGAATGGTGGTTGCGGGTCTAAATCTGCTGGTTTTCTCGCTCGATCTGTTGCAGGGGAGCGGGTCGCTGGATCCGGACGATCGCACGGCCTCCGGCAAGCCCAAGGCCTGCACCGACTGCCACACCACCAAGACGCCGCTCTGGCGCGGTGGCCCCTCCGGCCCCAAGGTGAGATCCGATCTGATCTTGGCTTTGGGTTTCTCGATCTGTGCATTTATTTCTTCACCTGTGGTTTGCGGCGGCTGATCCGACCGATCTGTCTGTTCCTTGATCCAGTCGCTGTGCAACGCGTGCGGGATCCGGTACCAGAAGAAGAGAAGGGAGGCGCTGGGCCTGGACGCCGGCGAGGGCGCCGAGCAGCAGTAGCAGCAGAAGAAGACCAGGAGGGAGCGGGAGGAGGTGACGGTCGAGCTCCGCATGGTGGGGTTCGGCAAGGAGGTGGTACGCGCACCGCTTCGGGATCCTGGCTCCTCCTCCGCGGCAGACCGATGGCTCTTCTGGCACCCGCCATCTCCGGCGAGGTACGCGCCTTCACCCCCTGTCTCGCACGAAAACCTAGATCGCCTGAGCCGCGTGAGAATCTCGCTCCAGTTCGTTCGTCGGAGATTGTGGGACAGTGGGGTGTTGAAATCGGCGCGCTTGTACTCTTGTTCGTGTTTGATTTTTGCCTGGTGGTTTCGGTTGGGGAGACGATTGGGGTAGGGCACGCCTCAAGTCATCGTTTTGATTTTGCACTTGGATAGATGGTGAATTGACGCAGTTTTTTTGTCCGGTGATTGTTGCGTTCCGATGCCATTAAATTGCCGTAGGCTATGGTAAATATGGAATAGAGACGAACTAGGTGTGTTGGGTGCTGAATACTTCCTTATATCTCCACCAGTTGAACATTGTTATATATTACTTTTCAGACACATACGCAGGCAGAAAGGAAGATCATGGAGTCTAAGAGGGAGCGTTTGCTGAAGGAAGTATCTAGGGCCAATTCAATGGAGGTTTCAATTATTAAGGATAGGTTGGCTAAACTTGATTCCGAAAAACCTCATCCATATGGTACACTTCAAGCGGTGAGCACTCCTTTTATCAAGTTGCTGACCTTTCTTTCTATGTCTAATTCTTATATTAAAAATGGTGCAAAATAGAAAAGAAAAAAGTTATTTCTGAATGGTACAGCTCATTAAATTACCAAGAGATATGCACGATATATATGTTGGAGTTGTTGCCCTTAAACTTCCGGTCACATAGAAAAATCTGTAGAGCCTAAAAGTGCCCGATAGGTCGAGCCCACCTCTAGATCCACTCCACTAAATATTTAGGCCATGAATTCTTGAATTATCTTTTTCAATGTACTTTATTTTTTGTAGGATTAATTATTGCACTCTATAAAACTATAAATTTCATTTGCAAGAACATAGTTGAACAGTAACTATGACAGGCATCTGAAGTATTGAGTCCTGCTAATTTGCTTTCAACTTCTCAAATGAAGTTATCAGACATGATCCTACTTACTTTTATCAGTATTTAACAGGTCCGGGAGGTCTATCGTGAATCGGGCATCAGAGGATTCTGGAAAGGACTTGTTTCGACACTAATCATGGTTAGTTATCTATTTCTTTGAACATCAGAACCAAAATTTAGTGGTTAGAGCAACTCCAGCAGGACTCTTACTTGAGCCCTCAAACCTCATATTTGAGAGTCAGAGCAAAAAACTGAACTCCAGCAGAGCCCCTACTTGGCTCTCAAAAATAGGAGGCCTCTCAAATGAGGTCTCCAAGCCCTCATTCCTAGGGGCCCCCTACTCCGGCTCTCATTTTTCAGTTTTCCTCGTTTTTTGTGGAACATTTGTGCTTTCAATTTAAATTCGGAACAGATTTGAATTTAAATTTGAATATTCGTATTTGAATTCGTATTTGAATTCATATTTGAATTCGGAACAAATTTGAATTTAAATTTGAATGTTATGTGATGAACTTTGTGCTTTCAATTTAAATTCGGAACAAATTTGAATATTCGTATTTGAATTCGGAACAAATTTGAATTTAAATTTGAATGTTATGTGATGAACTTTGTGCTTTCAATTTAAATTCGGAACAAATTTGAATTTAAATTTGAATATTCGTATTTGAATTCATATTTGTGCTTTCAATTTAAATTCGGAATAAATTTGAATATTCGTATTTGAATTCATATTTGAATTCGGAACAAATTTGAATGTTATGTGATGAACTTTGTGCTTTCAATTTAAATTCGGAACAAATTTGAATTTAAATTTGAATATTCGTATTTGAATTCATATATTTAAATATTGTCCCTCATTGTGAAATCATAAATATTTTATTGTGTATTGTGCTTTTGTCCCATACATATGCATATAGTATGTGAGGAAATAGAGGGAATTGAGAAGTAGGGGCCCTGTTTTGAGGGCTCCTGCTGGAGTGCAGCCCAGAAAATAAGGCCCTCAAAAGTAGGGGGAGTTCTCAAATGAAAAGTAGATGCCCTGTTTTGAGGGCTACTGCTGGAGTTGCTCTTATATACGAAATTCCATAGGTTGAACCATGTAAATTGTCAGGTATGTAACCCATCAATTCAGTTTATGATCTATGAAACATTGGCGAAGCATGTCCAGTCGAACCGGTCTGGAAAGGAACTCCCCAAAAAGAACCTCACTGCTATGGAGGTATGGAATTTTCATATTTAGCCATATCTGTCTTTGTGAAGGTGTGGTATTTTGGACTGTTCAGTCACTTTAACTGTTAGCATGTACTGTCTCCTAGAAACTCCATCTTTTGTTTGTCAAGAAATTTGCGTGTGTCTGTCTTCCTAGAAACTTCGTTTTTCTGTATTATCCATATTATTATGTGCTTTAAAGCAAGTGCAGGTGTACATCTGTTTGATCAATAGTAGATGTCTCATGTAAAAAAGAGTATTAGTTGGTGATGTCTTGAGTTATATTCAGATCACTTGTCTGCAATTCTAGCATACCCAATTATATAATTATATTTCCAGATACATGCTGTGAATATTTGAGCAAGACCATTTGGTCGCGCAAAGGGCCAGGAAATGGTAGAAAACTCTGTTAGGTTTGCTGCATTTTGTACAATATAGCTTGTGCGGTGACTTCAGGGAGGGAGTGCCCTTGTATCTCTTTTGGGTACAATTGCGTATCTGTTACTTAAATTATATGTAGTCACTATATGATTCTACGAAAGCAAGAAAGAAAATTTCCACTTTATTACTTCTCTTTGTCTTGTTCCACAGTCCAGATCATATATTTGTTTGTTTGTACTTCAGATCCAAAGCTAAATAAAATAGCAGTGCAAGCTCTTGGAAATTTTCTTACAAATATTTCTATATTCCCTTCTCAGTATTTTTATATTTTCTCCTTGAGCAGGTATTCTTATTAGGTGCAATTGCAAAACTGGGAGCTACTGTTGGGACTTATTACCGTAGCGTTAGATTATGTCAGTGCACTGATTGTACTGTTGGTTGGACTTCATCAGCGCTTTTAGTTTTTTAGTTTATAACTTACTACAAACTGTCAAACTGTTGTTATTGTAATTACTTATTTCATATTAGCATCAGCGTAAGTATTGGTCTAGCTGGATGCAATAAACCGAAAACTTATAATTTGTTGTAACAATCCTTAAAAAAAAGCTATCTTTCTGTTGTGGATAAGAAATCTGTCATGTTTATGATCCTCACTTCATGCTTGTGCAGTTGTGCAGTAGGGATTGGTCTGCCTGTATACTCCACTTACAGGGCTATAGAGAAGAAAGATCAAAATGAGAAAGAACGGTGGCTCCTTTATTGGGCAGGTCTGTAATAAAATGGATTCATAGTAAAATTTTCATTATTACCTTTGAAGCAACTTCTTTCAATAAAAGCCAAATTACAACACAGGTCATAGTACCTTTTGAAATTGTTCGTGTGGGTATCTGCACTCTTAAAAACCATTTCTGCTAGATGCAGTTGGCATTGCTCAATTAGTTTTAATGAAAAGGGTATTTTTGTTAATTAAGGAAAACTGCACAATGACATACTATTTCTATGCTACGAATAGTCAAAACTCAAAACCAACACTGCATGTACATTAACTTGCCAGGTCATCTTGACACGATTGCATAGTTGATTACATACCAGTATGACTTGATGGATTTTAGTATAAAGACTTCAATAGTTCAATGATCCAAATGAACAATTTCAAAAAGTGCAGTTTTATTTACTGTATTTTGGTCTAAAATATGTGGTCAAGATTTGTTTAATTGATTGTTACTTGTAACATTTATATCCCAATGTGTTGCAGCGTATGGATCTTTTAGCATTATGGAAGTCTTTGCAGATAAGCTTCTTTCAAGGTATGGACATTTGATGTTATCAATAATGTTTTAGAGATGTCTATGATTGAGAGTTATTTCTTCTTATTTGTAGCATGATCATGAATAGGAATGATCAGGGAAGAGCACAAAAAATATTGTGTATAAAGTCGTCTTAGCATGGTGATGTGGTAATTAAATAGTCCACAAACACATATTTCCTTACTGTGTTTCATATTTCTTTATGTAACAAAAATATTTGTTTTCTTTGTAGCCTCAAGTTTAAACAATGTGGGGATGGAGAAAGTCGTCGGTGGGTGAGTCCAATGATGTTGTCGCCTCCTCAAAGGATCAGTCATTATGTGACATTCATTATGTGACAAAAATATTTGGTTATACAATATATGAGACGTGAATCTTAATGAATCTAATTGTTCGTTTTATTTTTTACAAATTTTATCTTATTTTGTATTTTATCGTAGCGTTAGCACGAACACACTACTAGTATATATATATATGACAGAGCAGCCTGCGTTGGTATTGAGCCAATCAATCAATCCTCTCCTTTAGGCCCTGTTTGGATCAGTTTTAGATTCTTAAAAACCAGCTATTACTTCTAGTTTTTAAAAGCTGGTTTCTAAGCAAAAACTGATGGGGTGTTTGGATCCCCTAGTTTTTAAAAGCTGATTTCATTTATGATTGGTGCTAATAGACTATTATACCCTTACATTTATTGCTCTTGAACATCATATTAAACAGCCATGCGTGGTCTTTAATGAGGGTAAATAGGTATTTGTGCAAAAAAACTGGCAAAAGCTGGGTATCAACAGCTTCTTGGTTTTTAAGAATCTGCGTAGGTAGATTTTAAAAACTGCCCCAAAAACTGGTCTGTTTGGATCCCACCCATTTTCCAAAAGCCAGATTCTTAAAATCTGGGTGGATCCAAACAGGCCCTTAGTTGTTGTTTTTCACATGGTGAAGGCATGGAACGAGGCGCAAGGTGGTCGCTGGTCAGAATCGTCGGATAGAGCGACTTGATTACAATCTTTGCGAAATTTACCCAAGAGCCAGAAAAAAAATCGCAGTAACCTCGTACAGGTCCGTTGTTTTTTATTTATGATTTAGGCTTATACTTTTTCTCAAATAAACAAATATGATGATTTTATCGGCATCATTTTGAAATAGTTTATCGAGGCAGTCTTTATAAAACAGCTTATCAGCATTTTGATTTACTCACACAAGCGTTTACGTTAAGACCCAAAAACATCGGACGCAGCCGAAAAAACGCACCCACAGTCTTACTACTCCCTCCATACAAATGTGGGTGAGGAGTGTAGTTGTTGCACTTTTTTCATTCTCTATCTTCTATTTAAGTACTTTGAAGAGGTTAAATGGTTGTTGTATATCATTTAGTAGATATATGTATGGTCATTTCTTATTAGCTATTTTTTTATTTAGGGTTTTCTTAGTCTGTGTATGGTGTACTGTGGATAAATATTGTGAACAGAGAGAGTAGCAAATGAAGACTTGGTTATATATGTTGGTTTACTGGTTACAACATCTTCGGACGTTTTTGGCTGGGGATTCCAGCTTACATTATTCGATTAGATCCCAACCACAGAATTCACACAACGCTTAGCAAACTCTTAATTAACAGAACGCACGTCTTACAGGACCTAACAAAAGATACAGAGCACAACTAGTTTGACATAACATTCTTTTTCTAGACAAAAGATTGCGCAAACAAAAGATACAGAGCACAACTAGTTTAGGAAGAACGAACAACTATGAAGAGCTAGGGGAGAATACATCGACGGCCACCAACTAACATTTTTAAGTAGTAAATAGACTGGGTGAAAAATGGTCGGTTTGTTGGAGTCGGATGACTTGGGAGACGCAAACGGCGCGAAGGGGGCAGCTCTATCGGATCGGGTGGTTTAGCACGGAGAGGCAGACGACCGCGGCCCCAAAAATATGGTAAAAGCACAGGCGTGCGAGCTCGGTGTGTTAAAGGATAGTTACGATTGCTATTGTTAACATATCTCTGTCATAGTTAGAATCGTTGTATAGATAGAAATACGGCTGTAAATGAGCCGAGCTCGAGCGAACTCACTGCCTCAAGCTTGAGTTTATTAGAGAATCGAACCGAACTCGAACCGAGCCTCAGAATCACCCGAGCCTAGAGTTAGGCTCAAGCTTGGCTCATTTATCTTTCGAGCCGATCTCGAGTCGAACTTGAGACGAGCGAAACACGAGCAATTCACGAGTCTTTAGCTTTTTATCTACCATAAGCTTAGCCAACTGCAGTCTATCTTGTTCTTAGGCTTAAACCATTGTCTTATTTATAAGCCCGGTGTGATTTGGACAATACAATTGATAAAAAAATTGAAATACATGTGTATACACTTTAAAGATTCATGCTTAGCAATAATGAACGAGCCTACTCGAGCTTTTCGAGCTCGAGCTCGATAAGCTTACGAGCTTCAGCTCAAGCTTGAGCTTGGCTCGTTTATAATTCGAGCCGAACTCGAGTCGAGTCTTAGACGAATCGAAACCGAGTAGCTCACGAGTCTCGAGCTTTTTTACAGCCCTAGATAGAAAGTATGTTGTAAAGCTAGAATGAGATAATATCGGCATGTAGTATTCATTGTCTGGCTGTTGTCAGCAATATATATATATATATATATATATATATATATATATATATATATATATATATATATATATATATATATATATATATATATATATATATATATATATATATATATATATATATATATATATGACAGAGCAGCCTGCGTTGGTATTGAGCCAATCAATCAATCCTCTCCTTTAGTTGTTGTTTTTCACATGGTGAAGGCATGGAACGAGGCGCAAGGTGGTCACTGGTCAGAATCGTCAGATAGAGCGACTTGATTACAATCTTTGCGAAATTTACCCAAGAGCCAGAAAAAATCGCAGTAACCTCGTACAGGTCCGTTGTTTTTTATTTATGATTTAGGCTTATACTTTTTCTCAAACAAACAAATATGATGATTTTATCGGCGCCATTTTGAAATGGTTTATTAAGATAGTCTTTACAAAACGGCTTATCAACATTTTGATTTACTCATGCAAACGTTTGCGTTAAGATAAAAAAACATCGGACGCAGCCAAAAAAATGCACCAACAGTCTTATTACTCCCTCCGTACAAATGTGGGTGAGGAGTGTAGTTGTTGCACTTTTTTCATTCTCTATCTTCTATTTAAGTACTTTGAAGAGGTTAAATGATTGTTGTATATCATTTAGTAGATATATGTATGGTCATTTCTTATTAGCTATTTTTTTATTTAGGGTTTTCTTAGTCTGTGTATGGTGTACTGTGGATAAATATTGTGAACAGAGAGAGTAGCAAATGAAGACTTGGTTATATATGTTGGTTTACTGGTTACAACATCTTGTTCGGACGTTTTTGGCTGGGGATTCCAGCTTACATTATTCGATTAGATCCCAACCACAGAATTCACACAACGCTTAGTAAACTCTTAACAGAACGCACGTCTTACAGGACCTAACAAAAGATACAGAGCACAACTAGTTTGACATAACATTCTTTTTCTAGACAAAAGATTGCGCAAACAAAAGATACAGAGCACAACTAGTTTAGGAAGAACGAACAACTATGAAGAGCTAGGGGAGAATACATCGACGGCCACCAACTAACATTTTTTTTTAGTTTAGGAAGAACGAACAACTATGATTTCATTTATGATTGGTGCTAATAGACTATTATACCCTTACATTTATTGCTCTTGAACATCATATTAAACAGCCATGCGTGGTCTTTAATGAGGGTAAATAGGTATTTGTGCAAAAAAAACTGGCAAAAGCTGGGTATCAACAGCTTCTTGGTTTTTAAGAATCTGGGTAGGTAGATTTTAAAAACTGCCCCAAAAACTGGTCTGTTTGGATCCCACCCATTTTCCAAAAGCCAGATTCTTAAAATCTGGGTGGATCCAAACAGTTTCACATGGTGAAGGCATGGAACGAGGCGCAAGGTGGTCGCTGGTCAGAATCGTCGGATAGAGCGACTTGATTACAATCTTTGCGAAATTTACCCAAGAGCCAGAAAAAAAAATCGCAGTAACCTCGTATAGGTCCGTTGTTTTTTATTTATGATTTAGGCTTATACTTTTTCTCAAATAAACAAATATGATGATTTTATCGGCATCATTTTGAAATAGTTTATCGAGGCAGTCTTTATAAAACAGCTTATCAGCATTTTGATTTACTCACACAAGCGTTTACGTTAAGACCCAAAAACATCGGACGCAGCCGAAAAAACGCACCCACAGTCTTACTACTCCCTCCGTACAAATGTGGGTGAGGAGTGTAGTTGTTGCACTTTTTCATTCTCTATCTTCTATTTAAGTACTTTGAAGAGGTTAAATGATTGTTGTATATCATTTAGTAGATATATGTATGGTCATTTCTTATTAGCTATTTTTTTATTTAGGGTTTTCTTAGTCTGTGTATGGTGTACTGTGGATAAATATTGTGAACAGAGAGAGTAGCAAATGAAGACTTGGTTATATATGTTGGTTTACTGGTTACAACATCTTGTTCGGACGTTTTTGGCTGGGGATTCCAGCTTACATTATTCGATTAGATCCCAACCACAGAATTCACACAACGCTTAGCAAACTCTTAATTAACAGAACGCACGTCTTACAGGACCTAACAAAAGATACAGAGCACAACTAGTTTGACATAACATTCTTTTTCTAGACAAAAGATTGCGCAAACAGAAACTATCCTACTACTCTTGCGGTCCTCGATTGATCAGAGATCTGCTACAATCAAGATTGAAGTGATTCCACCGTTTTTTCCACCTCCAGAAGCTGTCTTTGAGGCACTTCCACTGCTTCACAAGATTGAGAGCTCTGTAAGCTACACAAGGTGGCGATGAACAGAACCATTTATAGGGTTTTAGAACATGCAATACGACTAATCAATTGGACTAAAAATCAAAACAACCAATTGGACTAAAAATCATCATCTTTATTTATCACTATATACATCTTACACCCCTATAAAACCTCTAACAAAAAAGAATCACCTCTGCAACAATAAATTAATGGGTGTGTATAGGTATCATCCGGATGTTTTCTTCTCAACAATCATTCAAATTTCGGACCGTTGGATTAGAGATCCAACGGTCTCTTTTTTTAGAGGGGGGAGAATTTTTTTTAGAGGGGGGTGAATTTTTTTTGAGGGGGTGGGGAGAATTTGTGGCCCTTGGATCTCTAATCCAACGGTCACAAATCTGGATGATAGTTAAAAAGAAAACATCCGGATGATATTTATCAATACAAATTTCATCATTTCCAACAACCTCATCGCTTCCACAAATCCCTTTGTGGCTTCCCCGCAGACCCCATCGCTGTTGGGTCATCCTCTTTGTTTTTGCATAGGTTGAGCATAGTGGTGAAGGCGTGACATGGACCGTGGCAGCACAGCTGAGGGCACGATATAGACTGAGCACGGTGGCGGAGCTTGGCCAAGCGCTGT
Organism: Dendrocalamus latiflorus; assembly: GCA_017311315.1. NCBI lineage: Eukaryota > Viridiplantae > Streptophyta > Magnoliopsida > Poales > Poaceae > Dendrocalamus > Dendrocalamus latiflorus. The sequence goes on from CM029628.1 coordinate 36,492,121, forward strand.
GGAGGAGATGAGAGAGTGGTGTAAGCCAATTCTAGCAACAACGTCTTGCCGTGTTGGGGTAGTATGCTTTCTTTATCTGTAGCAACTCATGGGCATTGAAATAGTATATTTCAAAAGATTCACTAATGCACGCTCATGTTGTATCAGCGGATAGTAGGGATGGAAAAGGTAATAAACTAACAATTCAATACAACATTTCTGCTTGTTCGGAAACTTGGAATGATATGGTACATATGAGTTTGCGCTCATGTTTGATTCCTACATTAGTAGCTGCACAACATTTCACAGGTCTTTTGAAGGAACAATACACATACATGCATAATTCTACAGGTGACAGTACACACAAGTGGCTTTTAGAGGTGACAGTATGCATCAAATTGAGAAAACAAGCACTGTCCAAAAAACATTGAGAAAACAAGATGATCAGCAGCCAATCTTCTGGGTTCTCTTCTTCCTGGCAACCATACGCTGTGTCTTACGTACCTCACAGTTTAACACGCAGCTGCAGTAAGGTGGTATGTGAGATCTCCACGCAAGAACATGGAATTTTCCTTGAGGCGTAGCAGTTCCAAACACGATATCTTGCAGTGTCATCTTGGGAGCTGAACTATGGCCAGAGGTTGAAAGGTTATGAGCCTCATTTAGAGCATAGCAGCCTGTTATATAGTTATCAAGAACCACAACATGTTCATATGTTCTGTTTGCTCTGGGGATATATTTTGGTCTGGTCATTTCCCAAGGATCTGCAGGATTTGCACTAAACAGATGCATATTTTTCTTCTTGAATCCTCTGAGGGCTGCAAGAGCCAAGCTCCAAAAGTGAGCGTTGACATTTGATCTCATTAATTCACTAAAGATATTTGCAGTCTGGAAATTCCCATTCGCCTCCCTGGCCACGTCCATGGCTATTGAAACCAGTTTGGGGTGCTCTGCCGGGTCCATGCTTCCAAATGTACGCACCTTGAAGAAGTACCAGTAAGCTTCTTGACTCAACAACTGTAATTCGAGAGGCCGTGTTGTTCCGAAACTAGCAACCTTGTTGGATCGACTTGTGACAATGATTTTACTGTCACATGCAATGCAACTTTTGGAAGCTGAGTACAACCTTCCCCATAAACCCTCATCAATATCCCCATCTAGTTCAACAATGACCAATACCCTTTCTCCGTCCAGGGCACGGTTCTGATACTTAATCACACCACCATCTCTGAAAGTGACTGTGTTTTCATCTTCGATATCATCTCTGCTGAAAAATACAATTTGTGAGAAGTGATCACGCACCCTTCCATCGATGCAAACATGCTCGACAAGGGTGCTCTTTCCAACTGTTCCCGGGCCAATGATCGGTAGGACACCCAGATGTTCAGCAGTGGGAGTCTCTGCTTGCAATAGAAAGCTTATGACTCGTCCCATTTCCGTTTGACGATCGAACATGCAATTGTCCAAAAACAAGTACATGCTGTATGGTTGACGGGGGAAATGGGGATATCTACTTGAGAACATAATGAACTCATTCATATCTCGGATGATGGTTTCTAGGCTTCCAATAACTTGTTGCAGCTCTTTCGCAATCTGACTACTGCCACTACAGAAGCAAACACGCTTGGCATGATTGAATTTTGATAGGGCAAAAGAGTAACTCACTTCATGATCTTTGGCCTTTTCTTCTCCATTGGCTTGGCTTCTGAAGTTGTCTTGGGTGTAATAACCTCTGTACATCTCTTTTTTCAGTATGTTCAGTTGCTGCACCATCGCTTGATTTGTGATGTGCCGCCCCTCTGCCTCCTCAACGATGACACTACAATGGATCACCAAGAGCTAGTTGACGGAAATTATGTAATCTGAAACTTTTTACAGTGCCAAGTGTTAATCTTATCTCTCAATATAGGATGTACTGTGTGTTCCAACAAGTAAAGGATAGTTCATAGTTGGAAGACAACTGCAGTTAGGGGTGCAATCGAAGTGGATACAGATATATATCGCTTATTTTGTATTGTATTCCATATTTTTCCTTAAAATCGGAATCGGACACGAATAATAGCAGATACCTATTTCTCCATTCCGTATCCGTTTTATAATCATTCGGACGGTTGGACAAAAATTATTCGCTTTTTTGCACAGAACATTGGATAGTAGAGTACAATCAAAGCGAGTACGAAGATACTAATCACAGAGATGTAGAAGAAAGAATACTCAATATTCCCCACCTATTTAAATGTGATAATCTACCTATATGTTATCTTGTTCCTAAGTGAAATCACAACGGACTTCGTTATATTACTTGACATTCGGATATATATATGAACGAATATCACTTATCCCATATCATATTCTATATTTTTCTCGAAATCGAGTATGGATAGTATCAGATACCTATCTACCATTTCTGTATTCATTCCACGATCCTTTGATCGATCGGTTGAATAAAAATTATTCACTCTATTTACACCCCTAACTGCAGCTGGGGACGAACGAGGCGATAGCTTATTGGGTTTGCAGATATGATATGCAGGTCAAGTTGCTTTGGCGTCAATTCCGCGGAGATTCATGACACTTTTTTTGGACTCACAGGAAACTTGAGGTTCTTGCATAGAAATTGCTGCTACGGCCTGTGCTGAATGGAACCTGTGAGGCTGTGACTTTCTGGCCATGAGCTGATCATAATTCACAGACATATAGTGTGAGAATTTGTAGCACCTCACATACAGTCAACCTAGAATACTATTATAGAACGTTATCGTCAAAGTAAAATAATAATAAAAGACAACAGTACAAATCATATACAAATTAAAACCTTTAAAGTACTTTATTAAAATAATCAACGCAAGCTGTAATAAGTGTTTGAAACATGGGATCGGTCCACTTCTAATTAAATGAGAAATAAATTAAATGGCAAAAGTAGTGGCAAGCCACAGTGCTAAATCTCGAGTACTCCCACTCATGCATGCTGCTATCAATCCATTGGCCTTTTTACCTGAGAAGGGAAAGAGCAAGTGTGAGATTTGAAAATTTCAGTAAGTATCCAACAACGGTCGCAACACGATGAGTAAAGATAAGTAATGCAACCAAGTGAAATAAAGGACACGCATCGTAAGCAAGCAATTGAGACAACAACAAGGCAACAAACTCAGGATACCGGAAACACTAACATAGATTGGATACAGGTATCATAGGAACTGTGTAATTAAAAACAATTGTTATTCGACAAGTTATAGCAAGTTATAGCAAAGAGCCAGCGACCTCATCCCACATACCCAGTTATACGAGAATAGCCAATCACATGTCCTCGACTGTATAATCGCCGACGGGGTGTAATATCCTGTGTAACAAGAATGTACGGCCCCTATACGTTACCAGGTTGGGTGAAAATCTCTCCTATATGTGGGTAGTCCTGGACCAGGTAATTGCCATTTCTTTCATTAGTGAATTATCCGAGATGTAATTAAGGGTGAATTAAGGGGGAGTTATGAGAGTAACAGTTTAATGCAATTAAGACCGAAGAGACATGATTGGTGATACAAGTGAGAGGAACAAAATCCGATGATAGTGAAATAGAACCTATCCTAAAGAGGATACTAACCAGAGTCACACAAGGTTGACAATCATGCAATTTTATTGTGTGATAAGTGATTATTAGACAGCTTAATGTACTGCAACTAAATCAGCTAAGGCTCACAATTAATAATGAACAGTTAAAGATTCACAGAAGTAAGACATGTAAGTAGCCGCCTAGTATTAAAAGATTACTAGTGGTTAACCTTAAGTTTGAGCATGCTTAGTCGCTACCTTATCTATAATTTAGACATTTATTTAAATCCCTGACCACACATAAATTCTATGGTTAACATTATACTAATTACAAGCGTTTAATACTAACTAACTCATCATTCTACAATCTACTAATGCTACAACAACATACGACAGGCAATCAATATATAGCAAAGATCATAAACCACGCTAAAGGCAACAGGTATTCACGAAACATAACGCGTGAAAGGAACAGGTTACGGCCGTGAGGTACTTGCCTTGTGTACGCTCGACGGACACACTGCATGACGGATCCGAGATGCACAACTACTCAACTGCTCTCTCAATAGCTACGTGAGAACCTGCAGAGTGGCATGGAAGACCGCTGATCGATATGCTAAATTTGATAAAGAAACGGCAAGAGATGATTGACTGGAAGAAAAACAACTGTTCGGCCGAGCGAACGGCTATTCAGCCACACGAAAACGTGTTCGGCCGCACGAACGGCCGTTCGGTCGAGCAAAACGATATTCGGCACCGCGAATTGCCGTACGGCCGCACGAACGCACGTTCGGCCATGCCTCTGCCCCGGCCATTACCGGCCGCCACCAGCAACTACCACGTGTGTGTGCGTGCGGTGCCGCCGCGCGAGCCGTCGCTGTGCCATGGCCGCTGCTGCGCGTGCACGGACACGTGCGGCCGTGTGCGTGTAGTTGCCGCTGTGTGCGCCATCGCCGCCAGCGCTCCATGCAGTCGCACAGATGCAGGAGAGAGAGAGATATAGAGATTGAAACCTGGGGAAAAACACCACGCAGGGGGAAAAGGGTAGAGAGGTCCCCCCTCTTAAGGCCATGTTTAGATTAGGGTTTATTTTTATTTATTATAATTATTATCATTTTTATTATTATTTTCAAGTGCTACAACTCTCCCACCCTTAGAAAAGATTTGGCCTCGAATCGACTACTCCATAAATTGACTTGTGGAATTGAGAGCAACAGGTGAAGTAGAACAAGGAACTAGACCTGGAGAAAAGAGATCGGGGTACTTTGCGTGCATTTGGGACTCCAACTTCCAAGTAGCTTCATGCTCGGTTTGATGGGACCACAACACCTTAACATAAGTAAGAGTCCGATGCCGCAGTTGACGTTCTGAACGCTCCAGGATACGGACCGGCCGTGCCACAATGGACAGGTCCTAAGAAACTTCCAAGGTGGGCAACTCCAAAACTTGTTTAGGGTTATGCAGGTACTTTCTCAACATAGAGATGTGAAAGACGTTATGGACACCAGCTAGGGAAGCAGGCAACTCAAGATGGTAAGCAAGCTTCCCGATTCACTCTATGATAGGAAATGGTCCCGCATAACGAGGGTTCAACTTTCTTTTTGCCCCAAACCGGACTACTCCCTTGGTCGGAGAGACCCTCAAGAGAACCTGATCGCCCACTTCAAATTCCAATGGCCAACGTGAATGATCGGCGTAGCTCTTCTGACGACTTTGGGTGGAAAGCAAATTATTCCTGATGAGATCGATCTGCTCCTTCCAATCTCTGACCTGCTGAGGCCCCAATAAATCCTTCTCTCCAACCTCATCCCAATGAAGGGGAGAGCGACAAGATCGGCCATAGAGCGCCTCAAAAGGAGCCATACCGATACTTGAGTGAAAATTGTTATTGTAGGAGAATTCTGCCAGAGGTAAGTGATTTTCCCAACTGCCCTTCCACACAAGTATGCAAGAACGCAACATGTCCTCCATGTACTAATGGTCCTTTCATATTGACCGTCAGTTTGAGGGTGGAAGGCAGTGCTAAAGTTGAGTTTCGTTCCAAGATTCTGATGCAAGCTCTTCTAAAAATGGGAAATAAATTTGGCGTCGCGATCCAAGATAATGGACTTAGGAACACCATGAAGACGGACAATCTCCTTGACGAAAATGGTAGTAAGATCACTGGCAGAATAAGTAGTCCTGATTGGAAGGAAATGAGCCGTCTTGGAAAGGCAGTCGACAATGACCTAAATAGAATCCATTCGCCGAGGCGACTTAGGAAGACCAACCACAAAGTCCATAGCGATGTCCTTCCATCTCCATTAGGGAATTTCCAGAGGTTGCACAAGGTTAGCAGGACTGTGGTGCTCTGCTTTTACTTGCTGGCACACTGCGCATTGGGACACAAACTTGGCTATAGCCTTCTTCATCCCTGGCCACCAAAACTTCCATTGGAGAACCTTGAACATCTTAGTCTCGCCAGGGTGAATGGAATAAAGAGTTTTATGAGCCTCACAAAGAATATCCCTCTTCAGGGATGAATCAAAAGGCACCCAAATGCGGTTTCTGAATCGTAGTAGTCCTCTATCATCCATGGCAAAGTCTAGCCCATGAGGTTTTGCTCGAATAACCTCTCCGCGGGAGTGTCGAATATCCGACCCTGCAACTTGGGCCTCAAGCATAGCATCAAACAAAGGAGAGAAGATCACTGATAAGGCTAAAAAGGCCAAGCAAAGTGTGGTCTAAAGGTCCTCCAACTCCTCCTGGACCGGTGTGGGAACAGGTATGCCATCATTTCGCTTCCTACTAAGGGCATCCGCCACCACATTAGCCTTGCCCGGATGATAATCGATGGTGAGATCATAATCCTTGATCAAATTCTAGCCAGCGCCGCTGTCTCAAATTTAATTATTTCTGAGTGAGGAAGTACTTCAAACTCTTGTGATATGTGAAAATATCGCATATCTCCCTGTAGAGATAGTGGCGCCAAATCTTGGTGCATTTGTCACCTAGGGGTGAACTTTTTCAAGTAGTTCCCAAAACAACCGTTGATGAAGCTATTCAAGAGGCCTGCTATGCAGAACCAACATAGAAATTTGATGCTTTGTAGGTGTTATTGGACGAGCACAACAGGAAGCACGTCGACGAGAGGAGCAAGGGGCCAGTCATGTCTGGGGTGGCACAACCAGAATACCTGGCAGCACTCGATGAGCCTAACCCAGCTAGTCTGAGCCTAACGCAGTGGATCGAGAGTGAACCATTGGAGAAGTGGTCGCTGTTGTATGACACGGACGGCGCAAGGTACGGCATAATAACAACTAACCTTGAAGAGGTGTACAATTGGGTTCTCAGGGGCTTTCATTCTCAGCCCCTCATCGCCATCGTGGAAGGTGTTCTGCACAACACAATCAGCTACTTCAGGGTGAGGCACACGAATGCCACACTTCATGCGGCCAACCCCCAAGCATTGTACTCGTCGAAAATTACGGCGTACATGGAGATGAAGGCACAGAAGAGCCAATTGCACACAGTGCATGTCATGGGCAACAGGGAGCACGTTTTGATGTTGTACTTCATGATAGAGCTAGATTTGCAATGGCTCGTTCTCTTGTTACCCACAAGGTATGACTTGGAGATCATGCAAATGAACCTAGCTACATGTGCAACAAGCTAAAATTGTTATACAAGCCTTACTCTCATGTCCTTGCCGCATGCGAGACTATGGGCATAGATCATTCGAACTTCATGTTGGACTACTTCTTCAAGGAGAGGGTAGTGCATGCGTGGTATGGGGAGCTTAGAGGGTTCAGGGTTGTGGGGAACTTCGCCATTTTGGATATTGCAGGGACGATCTGGATTTCAGATGTTGACATGCTAAAGGGTGGGAATGGTCGGCTACAGAGCTGGCGTATTAGAAATGATATGGACGAAGCGCAAGCCGGAGCATCTGGTGCACATTGCGGGCGATGCAGTCAGGAGGGGTACACAGCTAGACGATGCAAGGCATGTGCTGATCAGTAGAGAGAGCGGCATGGTTTGTACTACTAGTTGTTGGAGACTACAAATAAATTTCTATTGTAAACTGTGTTGGTACTTTTGACGTGCGAAATGTCATACTAAATGTATCGTACATTTCATATACCATCTGTACAATTGCTATGTTACTTCCCCCTTTTCAGTAATGTATTCGGTGTTGTACTGGTAGCCTAGTATTGCTCTGTTTGTTTACTTACAAGTTCTATTTACTGTTACTTTACATGTGATATTTTTTGGTTTCGTATAAATGCTGACTTGAATTCATTTTGCAGGTATGGTTCGTGATCTTCACGGATCGAACTGGCCTTACGGCCTATTGGATGAGCACGTTGACCAGCTACATCATGCTTCCCGTCGTGTCCCGCCTACAGGGAGGAGTGGTCCAGAGTCCAGACACGCACACCTCGAGTTGCCTGGAGACTAAACCCCAACTGGATAGTCAGGTGTGCACTCCGCCAGCGTTGTACTATTGCTGTAAGTAGGTTCCGTGCTGACCTTTACTTGCTTTGCAGGTTGCGAGATGCTGGGCTACTCCCTCTGGCCCGGATGGTGCAGGCCACTAATGAGGACGGACCGGCCTTGCTCGCGGGCGGGGACGACGGCGCGGAGCGATCGCAACACTTCCCATTTGACCATTCTCTGCTAACGGCTTTGGTGGACCATTGACGGCCAGAGACGCACACTTTTCACTTCCCGTTCGGGGAGATGACGCCTACTCTACAGGATGTGTCCTTGCTGCTTGGCCTTCCGATCGCGGGAGCTGCTGCCTTCCTACCGGAGGCCTCAATCGGGTGGCGCGCGGACCTGCTCGCCAGATTCGAGGGGGTCCTTCTGCCGAGTGCTGGGAAGGAGTACTACGTTTTCCCGGCGGGTCAAACACACAGGCCGTCGTTGAGATGGCTGTCACAGTTCCAGGTACGTGCTCTTTCTGATCGATCATGTATGCTCTCATTTCCACTATTACGTACTAATAACTTCTTGGGTTGCATCCAGGTGGAGCAGATGGATCCGGATGCAAACGAATAGCGGGTCTCACGACACTTAGAGATGTACTTGCTGTGGCTGTTTGGTTGGGTGCTCTTCACCACCAGCCATGGCAACACCATCGACACGTGCCTCATTGCTCATGCTAGGGACATTGTCGACAGTGAGGCCCCCCAGGTCAGCTGGGGTTTTGCTGCACTTGGCGCGACTTATCGCGGCTTGTGCGATGCATGCACAAGGACCAAGGTGAACTCAGTCCTCGCAGGGTGTCTATTGCTATTGCAACTGTGATCGTTCGAGCGCTTCAGCCTTGGACGACCCATGCTCGAGGACATGAGTCCATACGGGACAGAGATGTACCCCAGGGGCGACGTCGACCAGCCTACGATGGGTTTTCTCTGGTGTCGTCGACGATTAAGTAGTATGGCAATCAGCTATTTCCTTCGTATTAACGATGATCGTACATAACAGCTGTTGTTTGTTGTAGGTACAGTTCACACACATCCAGGTCATGCGGGTATATCTGCCCTTTGTGGAGTAGTTCGACCGCCTCACAGCTAATGACGTGCGCTGGGAGTTGTACTCACCTACGGCATTGCAGAGCCGCGCTCCTGACGGGCTGTCCTCGCTCTGTTGGCACGACCGGGCTTTCTGGCTGATGCGGTGGAAGCTCGTGTACGACATCTTCGTCGAGGACTACGCGCCGCAGCATGTGATGTGCCAGTTTAGCCTACGTCAGGTGGTTCCGGTACCAGTTGGACCACCGGTGCCGCCGAGCATCCACGCGTGAGTGACCGCCTCCCAAAATCTCCTTGAACTTACTATTCATTTGACGAGTACTAGCAAAATGGTCCTGTAAGCAGGACTCCAAAAAGGGAGTAAACGTGACATGGACTGGACAACGAAGATGGAGGGGTGAACTGTGCAGTGGGAGGGCGCACTTAATGACTGCATGGATGAGAACCACCCTTACGACAGTAGCACCTACGCGGAGTACCTACACTGGTACCACCGTACCAGCCTCAGACACATACCAGATTCATACATGTCATTGACTAGCCCACAACACACGTTGCCGCACTGACAAACACGTACTTCGCGCACCTCGCACAGGACGCTCACATCATGGTACGTTACATGTAATTTTGTAAATATTCCCTAATGGCAATGTCACTGATATGATTAATCATCTCGTGTTTTTCCTGCAGGCTGACGTCGGTGCTATAATTTGGAGGGAGTCTCCACCATGGCGGATAGGATCATCAGTGGTGCGAAGGTGACACAGGAGGAGTCGATGAGCACTTGGTATCATATGGAGGCCTGGGGTAGACGTGTGGTATCCCTATTGTCTTGCACGAGGCTACCGGAGGTCTGCATGCCCACGCCCTATGGACAGATAGTTCGTTCACTAGGGCCGCCCCGATCGGCATGGCACCACGCGGGGGGTTCTACTTGGGCACGTCCTACACCACCTCAGCCTAGGGACGCCATCGTACACCGCCAGGGCAACTGTTTGCGCGTCATCCGTACATCTCTGGCTTCCCCACGTAAGGGGCATACTCCGTGTCATACATCCCTCCAGATGCGATGGCGCCAACTGAGGGTACGCTTCGCCTCTTGTTGGTTTTATCCTAATGCTTTATCTCACGAACTAACAATATTTGTATTACAGGTCTTGTCTTTCCCAACCAGGGATGAGGGGTCTCCCTGGGTCAGGACCACCCAGACCAGTACTTTTCAGACTGGCCCGACTAGGCGTCGGGCTCTACACCTTGGGCCACACCACCGGAGGTTCTCTCTGGGAGTGCCCTCACCGGTGCACCAATGGCCACACAGGCGGCGGTGCAGTCCACTCCACCAGCTTAGGGGCGTATGCGACGGTCTCCTGATCATACCGTTCATGGGGAGGATCAATCCAACGCACGAAGTCACATTTATCCATCTGCTACAAAGGAATATTAACATCGAAACTCTATTAGTAATACTACAAAATAGAGGATTGCCTACTTGTATCCTGGAGTATTGGCATCGAAAGAAACGTCGCCCGCCATCCGTATGGCCTTCTACCACCTGCACCACCACGTGCTGCATGTGTTTGCATTTCAGCCACACTAGCTAAGCACGCCTGTTTAGCAAAAAGCGGTACGTAACACCGAAGTCCTTCTTCCATTCGAGCGCAAGGTCCCCCTTTCGTGACCCATATTCGACTGGCCCCTCGGCGTCTGTCATGGTCGGTTACTCTACGACAGAGAATATAGTTATTCCTACCAACAATGCCTCGTCCATTCATTTTATAGTGTAAGTGTGGTGTCGCGATGTCATTCATAACACAGGGCAGCTTTGAGCAGTGACAAGACTACACACGCCAGCTTTGCACAGCGACATGACCGCACGAGCCACCTTTGCTCATTGACATGACATGATGGCCCAGCTTTTCGCAGTGACATGATAGCACGGGTTAGCTTTGAGCAGTGAGAAGATCGCATGCACTAGCTTTGCACAGCAACATGACCGCACGGGCCAACTTTGCTCAGTGACATGACATGACGACCCAGCATTTCGCAGTGACATGATAGCACAGGCCAGCATTGGGCAATGAGAAGACCGCATGCGCTAGCTTTAAGTAGTGACAAGACTGCACGCGCCAGCTTTGCACAGCGACATGACCGCATGGGCCAGCTTTGCGCAGTGATAAGACCTGACGAGACACCTTTGCACAGCGACAAGATCACACGGCCCAACTTTGCGTAGCGAAAAGACTAAAGGGTGCAGCTTTTCGCAGTCCAAAGACCTGACTGGGTAGTTTCGCGTGACCACAATACCACACTTGGTAGCTTTGCACAGTGATGCAACCACACAAGCATCTTCATGTACCAAGAAGGCAATAAGGGGCTCTATAAAAGGAGGTCGAAGAGATTTATGAGAGAACACTACACAAGCAAACCCCACACTACACCGGCGCTTGCTTCACTACACCGAGATGGATAAGAGGCAGAAGAAGCAATGGGACAAGATGATGAAGTAATGGGAGGAGACCCGTGACCTAGCACGGTCAGATGAAGCAATGAGAAAGCAAGGGCTGCTGCGGCTCGTGCAGAATAAGCCCAGCATGCTACGAGGTCAGCTCCCCACAATAACACGATCCGTAGCAATAACCCCATCCCGAACGTTCCTATCAAGCATTCACCGCAACACCCACCAGAGGGGGAGACGTCCCCCCTTTGTTAGTGCCGGGACATGTGCAAGTTCTTCAAGTCTGTAGGGACCCCGATTTTACAATCTAGATTCCCCTGTGATTGCACTGCACTATTATCTAGATCAGTAGATAGTGCTCACAGATTACAGTTCTGATTATCAAAGTACATATCATGCGAAAGCGTAAATATAATAGTAGACTTACTCATGGGCAGATTAGGCCGAAATCACTAAATTGCAGCAGCGGAAGAACGAAGCACACAGATGGGACCTTCAGGACATGCCCACAGGCAGCCAACTGGAGGTTCGTGACCTAGCCATTGACAGCTTCATCTTTTTCTCCATCATGACCAAAAGTATTGCTGAAGCATAGTGATCTGATTCCTGATTCTGGATTTGTTATGAGAGCGAGTGTGAGCACAAACCACCATGCTCCGCGAGCCAATACACAGGATGCAAATAAATAGTATGCGTGACTTATCAAAGGAGAGGCTCGGGTTTATTTTATTTGCCAGAAATTGTTTTTAGCATTATTTTTATTATTTAATCATGGTATTATTATTGTTGCCTAAAACTCCGAACAGCGAGGGTCATCATTTATGCAATCCATTGTTCATGCACTCATTGCTGCCTAAGACTCCAAACAGCGAGTGCCATCATTTATTTATTCCACCGATCATACCATTCCCCTTGCATTGTCTAGAAATTTCACTAATCAAATCAGGGTTACCAATTCCCCTATGAACCCAAGTTCTCATCACAAACTTTATAGATCTAATCTCAGATTCATTATTTACTACTTTGATCAGTCCAACAGTCTAATGAACACTTAGTCTCCTTTATTTTAGATCCACCAATATCCTTTGTACTCAGATTTCCTAATAATCCAAACCTGTGGCTGCTATTCAACAACTCTTCACTTCTAATTTCTAATGGTTATCCAACAGTAATACTTTTGAATCCACCGGTATCATTTGTATCAGGACTCTCTAACAATTTAATCCTCTCTATTATTGATTCAAAACCATATATGGCTCTTCCGATAATCAATCTTATTTTCCATTATCTATCTCTAGCTAATTTACTAGTATACCTCCACCAAGAATATCAGTGATCAAGTCTACGTTTCACTAGTATACATCCACCAAGAATACCATTGATGAAGGTTATACTTCAATAATTGTTATCATTCCTCCAATGTTTCCAAAAATTCCATTCATCCACCTAGTATTTGATCAAATCCTATTAATCCAATTATTGTCATCATCTTCCAAGAATTTATATTAGTTATCAGTGTTGCAATCCAGCAATTACCTTTGCACTCTCTAATTCTCCAAAAATTATTTAAATTATCTATCTAGACTATATATTCATTTAGGCTCCACCAAATTATTTCTCCCAGAATCCACACTATCATTTTCCCTTTTATGATTAACATGAATCCACCATCTTTATGCGCTTACCACAAACAATCATCTTCTTTTCTTACGACTCTATTTATTCTTCTTGACATTTTATTTTGTGAGAAGTAATTTCATTATTTAAAAATATAATACATAGAAATTTCCTGAGACCTAGTAGTTTTGAACAAAAACATAATGTTTAAGAAAATGCATTAATAATAGGGATCCAGTTTCCATCCACCGTTACATGGCATCTGCACCATTTGCAAACCTTTTAGCATTATAACCGCTTACATTATCACTGGGGCGACATCCAGGGCAATTCAAACCAGGACTATCTGCAGCCCTTCACTTTTCTATTACCACCCACAAAGTTTTCTCAAAATAGAACTATATCTGGTTAAGTTCCCATGTCCGCCCTTGACCGTGGGCACGGCTATCAAGGTTATTAAGGCGGTAAGGCGAGGTAAGGTGACCCACCCCCTCACACCTTTTAAGCGGTAAGGCGTGAGGCGAGGCGACGCGTTACATACATCATAAGGCGAAGAAAACGGAGTTCAGGAGGATTAAATCAGAAGAAATCTAAAGAGGCAAAGGACTTATAAGGAGTTAATTGTAATTTCGTAAACCTCTGGGGACTACCTTGTAAAAATACCACCCATCCCTTTAACCCTAGCCTAACCCGATTACTATCTCACTCCAGCCGCCGCCTCCTCCCTCCTCCCTCATTCCAGGCGACGCCGTCGCCGCCTCCCTCCCTCCTCCCTCACTCCCAGCCGCCGCCTCCCTCACTCCTCCTTCTTGTAATGTTGCGGGTGGCTAGATCCGGCAAGGTGGAGGGTGAACGGCGGCGTCGGCGGCTCGACTGCGCCCTGGAGGTGGAGGCGGCTCGACGGCGCCCTGGAGGCTAAGGCGGCGCAAGGACGTGAGGACGCGAGATGGAGGCAATTGACGGCGAATACAAAGCTGGAAGTACCGGAGTAGCCGTGTGGGCCAGCTGCACTCTGGGGAGTCCTGGGTTGCAATATACAGGCGCTCCCAAATTCAAGTGTATGTGAATTTTTTTATCGAATGACACAACTTTCGGTAAGCGACAAAAGGAACGAAAAAAGCGAAATTTCATCGAAATTGCGAACCCTAGTGGGAGGGATGGGTGGAGGGGGACCCTATCCGAAGGCGAGGAGCTTGGACTCGGCGAGCCAGGTGAGGAAGAACCCGGAAATGACGCATGGGTGGAGGGTGCGGAAGGCGAGGGGAAGGAGCAGGAGGACGATGAGCACCGGGAGAAAGGCGGCGAGACGGGGAGGCCCGGGCTGAGGCCCCGCATGGCAAAACAAACGTAGCATATAGCCGCGATGACCGCAGCTGAGATGGTGACCAGGCTGCGTAGGCCGCCGCCGGCCATTTTCGGGGGTCGGGTCAAATCTGGTAGTGCAGCGCGCACGAGATTTGGAAATTTGGATGGTGTTTTCCAGTGAACCGTCCGAGTTTGGTTGGTAGAACGAGGATACCAGGCTGTCCCCGCGCCAATGTGGCAAGGTCTCATTCCTACGGTTAATACGGTTAAGCAGCAGGAGGTCTCATTAATTAGTTGGGCTCGGCCCGAACCCAACTTAGCCCAAGAAGATTTGCTGTTAGTGACAACACTTCCTTCTTTTTTTAAAACACACACACACAATGAAACGTGAAACAATATGTCCGATGTGCAATAGAGCCGATGAAGACTGCGGTCACCTGTTTCTGAAGTGCAAAGGAGTAAAGGAGTGCTGGCGCTTGATGAATTTGGAGCAGGTACGATCCAGACTTGTTAGTTGCAGGACGGCAGAGGAAACAGTGAAGGAAATCTGGAGCCTGGATGCAGGAACCCAGGTGCGGATCTGGGTGTTGCTTTGGCGATGGTGGTCAGCTAGAAACAAAGTCAATGCAGGAGAAAGAAGAGCCTCGGGCCCAGAAATATGCTCACTGATCGACTACTATGTTAAGGACTTTGACAAGCTCAAAAAAACAAAGGGCCAGAAGGGAGTTAAGGGCATGTTGAAGTGGGAACCCCCACCGGAGGACATGTACAAGATCAATGTGGATGCATCGTTCAGGGCTAGTACACAAGATGGCGGATGGGGCTTTGTTGCTCGAAATAACGATGAGGAGTTCTTGGAGGGGGGTTGTGGGAAACTGGAGAGAGTAAGGAGTCCTCTGCAGGCCGAAGCACAGGCATCGCTGATGAGCCTACGTCGAGTTGCGGAGATGGGAATGAGTCGAATTATACTCGAAACAGATGCAACAAATTTGCAGAAAGGTCTGACCTCAACAGAGATGGATAGGAGTGTTGATGGGTGTTTGTTCCGTCAGATTAGGAACTTCATTGCGGAGTCGTTTGTGCAATGTGTGATCCGGGCTTGTCCGAGATCATGCAACAAAGTGGCTGATTGCCTATCTATGTATGGGGCGAGCGCTGTCTGCTCGGGTTCAACGGTGTTTATGAACCAAGTCCCTGACTTTGTAACTGCCCTGGTCTCTGGCGATTTGCCTAGAGCCAATGGTTAATAGGACAAGCTCTCTCCTTATCAAAAAAAAAAGTAGGTCCACTGTGACAGAAGCAATGAGCAATCGAGCATGCACCAAACCAAGCTTGCTTACAAAGAGGTAGTAACGTGTCAACACGGGAAGTACGAAAACACCGATGAATCGCAACCGGTGCGTTTATTACAACATAAGCATAGTTGGTACTGACACAATCACGAGCGTAATGTAGATTACTATATATGGTTCTTGATGATGCTAATAGCATGGGAAGCTGCAACTCGCAAGGCCGGCCGAGTACTACGCCGCCCGGCGACGTACGGGGGACATTGATCAGCCTTGCAGCGGATGGGGTCGGTGCAGGTCTTCTTGGCGGACTGGCCGCCCTTCTCGAGGTACCGCTGGTGGTACTCCTCGGCGGGGTAGAACCTCCTCGCCGGGAGGACCTCCGTCACGATCTTCTCCTTCCACTCCTTCTGCTTCGCCGCCAGCGACTCCGCCGCCGCCGTCTCCTGCTCCGCCGTGTAGTAGTAGATGCCCGACCGGTACTGCGTCCCAACGTCGTTGCCCTGGCCGGAGTAAACAGAAGCGGGATTAACCGGGAGAAGCGGGATTAACCGGGGAGAGGCGCCAAAACCTCATCAAATTAGTGCCAGATTAATCGCAACACAATAGACCAAAATGTCCTAGTATAGCTCGTCGACAAATGAATGGTGGTAGAGCTTTCTGACATATTCACATATTGGCCTCAGTAAGTGTGCCCAACAACATATTCTGCCACATGTTTGTCTACTAGTTTTGGGTAGAATTCAGCGGCGGGCAATTTTTATAGTACGAATCAACGACTGTATTTCATAATTGTTTTCAACAAACCAACATGCATGTTAGTAACTAATACGATAGACTGCGTATTTGTGCGACTTAGTTTTAAAGTTTGTAAATTAAAAGATATAATTTAAATACTTGGAAACATATTTACATATCTTATAGATTATTTAGATTTTTAAGACATCACAAATATTAGTATAGAAATTAAATTACATATTTTTTATTTTTACCCCATATTTCAATTATTTTTGTTGGAATTCGTATACAATCTAATTGCTAATTTTATTTAATATTTATTTCAAATCATAGCTATTTAGGAATTTTTACTTTGAATTCATAGCAAAATCAAATTGCTAACTTTACTTTATTTTTATCCCAACTTTCATTTATTTATTTGCTAGAACTCGTTTACAAATCCAATTGGTAATTTTTTAATTTTTATTATAAAATATATTTATTTAGGGATTTTATTTAGAAATTTGTATGGAAATCAAATTGCTAATTTTATTTTATTTTTATTCCTACTTTTAGTTATTTCTATATTGTACTTACATCGACTCTTTTTTACCTAGGCCATTATAATCTAGACCTATCGTGATCAATGATGTGGATCTTTCTCTTTTTCTCCAAACAACATGAGAATTTCTAGCTCTTAGGAGCGAATGTGATGACTTATTTTGCCAATGCTTTAATAGGATAATAATAGATAGATTTGATAACTAGCACAGTTAGTTGAGAGTTGAGACCTGCCTATCTCCAGTTGCACATATATATTACAATGTTAAGTGTTAAATTAGATGTTGCTGTTTTTTTATACCAAAAGGTTGGGGCTTGGTACTTGCAGATTTCCAATTTAGTACGTTGTTCTCACGTTAGTAACATGGGAGAGGTTCAGACATAACATCTCATTTAGTCAATCTCCAGAGAAAATCATAACAAAATGAGGTGTTGTAGTACTGTTGTTCAATAAAAAAAGGAACATCTTGCAATGATATGTTTCAAGAACCTGTCTATTGGTATGCATATACATCCTGTTTTCCTGGTTTTTTAGAGGTGTTTTTATCCTCACGAGCTAGTACATTTTGGTGACGAACTCAATCACCAAGTTGTTGGGAAATTTCTGTATTTCATCACCAAGAACAGCGTGAAAACTGCTAGGTCAGCCGTAATGGATAATAGCCAGGTAGTAGTGTAGAAAACAGAAGATTCCCTGCTCTGTTTAACGGGCCAAATAACTACTGGCAGGTAACAACTTGCGCGTTTTAATGCAGAACAAGTCACCACCAAAACCCGTGCCACCAGGTTCATTGAACCTCGCAACGCCGGCGACCGGAGCGGCACGGCCGTTGCACTCCCAACGGCCGCACCGGCTCCAGCCTACTACGTACCTGTCTGTTGAGCGTGGTGGGGTTGTGCTTGGCCCAGAAGACGTCGAGGAGCACGGCGTAGGGGCAGGCCTTGGGGTCGTAGTGCACGCGCACCACCTCGGCGTGGCCGGTGCCGCCGCCGCAGACGTCGCTGTAGGTGGGGCCGTGGAGGTGGCCCTGCGAGTAGCCCACCTCCGTGCGCGCCACGCCCGGCAGCCGCTGGTACGTCAGCTCCACGCTCCAGAAGCAGCCCGCCGCGAACTGCGCCAGCTCCAGGCCCTCGCCGGCCGGCGCATCGGTGTCCGGCCCCAGGGCGGGGTTCGCCGCGCCATCGACGCCGTGGCCGGACATGGTGGCGAGGGTCGGTCGGGCCGATCTGTTGGTGATTTTGGATGGAGGGTGGACTTTTTCAAGGCTTGATTTGTTGAGGGCAGTGATCAATCGCGTCCTGATTCCCTGGGTTTTATAAGCCGCTGGACCCTTTTCTTTTGTTCCGAGGGCATCGTAATTTTGGATGGAGGATGGACTTTCCAAGGTATTGGTCAGCTGCTGCATAGAAAATCGCATGGTGCGAATCTGTGATTAAATTTAGAACACAATATGTATCCTATTTGCACATTTACTATTATATAGGATCATCGATAACATTTAAAGAAAGATCAAAGATGGATTGTTATAATTTGTACGAAAGCTTTTTATTTAATCTACTATTTTCTAATTATAGTAAAAAACAGGAACAAAAGCAAAAGACAGCAAAGAAATAAAATAAAAAAACTCTCTTAGTACTAGTACTGTAGCTACAGTAATTGTACTCTAGTTACAGTGTCTTACTGTAGCAACCTAAAAAAATCCAGAGTTGTCGCTTTCGCGTGGTGCTGCTGCTGCTGGTGGCTTTGCGGTACTGTAACAGCGCAATAAAAAAAAACAAGCCGTCGCTTTCAATGTGGTACTTTATATGCTGAATGTTTCCTTCATGCTGCCGCTTGCCCTGCTTAACCGAGATGGTGATACAGAGGCAAAGGAAGACGTGCGGAATCTTCCGAACAGATCTATTTTTTTGTTTCTAGGTTAACATATTTGTGGCTATAAAAATGCTCTACTAACACCTCTTAAATTCTAACACGAAAATTACATTAGTTCGCCTTAGGATTAGTCTCTAATCCTCTCTTTATTTATAAGGTCTAAACGAGTTCTTATTCGATTCTAGCAAATAAGTAATTCAAAACTTTTACGTAATATATTTTTCAACCTTTTCACTATCCAATTTTGAACACCCAAAATTATCACATGTCATAACCTTCAGACCACACCTCTGTAACTCCAACACACATCATCTGTCTTTGATCAATGATAACGTGTCCTAACTCGAGCATGACCGCCTTCTCCAGCATCCTTATCCTTCTGGACCATGACTTTACACCAATCCATCTCCTAGTCCTCGCCGTAGACCACGATCGTCTTCAAGTTATCCTACACATGCAAAGATCAATACGACATTTTTTCGGCACAAATTCTTTCCAACTTGACCGACATAAGTTCACATACGTCACACGTCTCAAATAATATCAATAAACAACATTGTTAATTATTTATAATCAAAAATATTTTAGACCTAGCTACGTAGTTCAACACATTGGCCTCAAAACTTTAACCATACAACAGGCTTCGTCCTGATCGTTAGATCAAAATCGATGGATCTCCTCCCACTCTAACCAACCATCCAACAGCATCCCCCCACTGAGAACACCACCCCTAGTTGCGTGTCGCCGCCACTGCCATCTTCACATGTTTGCTGACATCGAGGTGGTGCGGACACCGTTGGCCTCCACCCTACCACAAGGCCTGCAACCTTGGTCACCGTTGACCGCTTGCATCGCCAACTCCATTGGCACCACCGTCATCAACCGCCTCTCCCAACCCCAAAACCTAACTGGATACCCTCAGCCATGTCACTGCGCCACCCTTCAAGCCCGTCGAAATCTATCCTCAGGCTCTGACGAACCCCAAAATGTATCCATGGTTGACCAGAACCCTAACCACTGCTGCACCGCTGGAGCATGAATCTCAGTGGACATCCGGAGGCCATAGATATGGTTTGTGTTGAAAGAAAAGAAAACGAACCATACGACCAAATTATGCCAAATCCGTGCAATAAAACGGCCAATTAAAAAAAAGTTAAGGCATCTCCAATGGTTATAGCTAGTAACTAACTATAAGACTTCCACATCATCTATATAGTACACACTAAAGTTAGCATTCTAAAGAACTATCTATAAGGATAGCTATTTGATGCTTACATGCACACACAGAATTTATGAAGGCTGCCTCGTTTGACGCTATAGACTATCTCTAGAGTTGTAGAGAGCTGCGTTCTCTTTCTTCATTTAATATCTTCCACGTAGGACAGTTGATGACATGGACTCTCTTGTAGATAGCTGCTATAGACCCATTGGAGATGCCCCTAAGAACTAGGGAGATTTCTTGAAGTGATGCATACGTGCTACAACCGTGCAGACTAAAAGTTATTACCGCAGGAAAAATACAGTGCCGTTGTCGGTGGATACTTTTGGTCAGCCCATTGGTTTCTCCGTGGGCCAGCTGATTTCATGTGCTATACACTAAACGAGGGCCCAAAGATAGTGGGCTCTCTAGGCGCTAGCACATATCCCTGGGGTATACGACAAGAGCTACTTTTGACCCACAAGACTGTCACCTACTTCACTTTTGGCCCACAAGGTAGCACCATGCTTCCCAGTTGCCGCGTGAGTCACCGAACCGCACGCAGTGACACGTACTAAACGACACACACGTACAGTGGCGAAAGCTGAATAGTTTAGTAGTGATTCGTCCGAACTCGGAACAGATTCGACCCGGCCGGTCCGCCGGCCAGTTATGCTTCAACTCACTCGCCACCGATCATCTTCTTCCATCCACAGGGAGCTATCGCAACTCGCAGTTCTCCACAGGGAGGTTGTGGTTGGTTAGTATGGTAAATATTAATTACTAAAAAAAGTTAAAACTAAAAACTGACTGAAAAAAATAAAAAAGAACGGAGCTTACAATTATTAGCCATTGTTCTTGCTCATGTCCATGCAGTTGAAAGGTGGGTTTTTTTACTGCGACTGAGAATTGATAGTTGTGGCCAATGGTTTTTTCTTTCACGTGAGCATTTATACGAATATAACAAATATCGATAAGTCGTTTTAAAAAGATTGTTCGGATAAGTCGCTTCAAATAATATTAAAAAAATTATTCTATTTATTTGTATGGGAGAAGATATAAGTGCTAAGATATAAACTGAAAAGAGAACAAAATATAGGACTCGGTACCTACTGCCGCAATGGCGCCATCGCCAAAAAGGAAAAATGAACTTGGATTGTAGACATTGTTTTCTACCGCAAGCACCTCTCGATTCTGTGATAAGAATAAGATGGCAATACTAGGATAGTTACTAAGAAGGCGTTAGAGGTCCCAAAACTTGTCTGATTGTGCAACTTGGGTCATCAAAATTTTGGATCTGCGCTAGCTAATCTATAGTTGCTATGTAAACGATGCCCCACGCGCTAGCTTGTGAGTTGTGACTGACAGATCCAATTCATGAATCATGATAAAATCATTAGCAAGTATTCCTACAATAGTCCCAATAGTAGAACCCGGGGGATTGCTCTCCGGGAGCGCGGGCACGACAGCACTTATGAAAAAGGCCCTCCGTCCTCCTAAAATCACGGCCGTCACTTTGACCACGGCTGACTCTTTGACTGCGTCCCTCCTTCGACCACGGTTAGCCTTTCGAACATGGCCCACCTTCAACTACGGATCTCCTTTGACCACGACCAGCCCTTCGACCATGGACATCCTTCGACTAATGCCCTCCTTCGACCAAGGCCGACCCTTCGACCACATTTCGACCACGGTCGGCCC
Organism: Dendrocalamus latiflorus; assembly: GCA_017311315.1. Lineage (NCBI taxonomy): Eukaryota > Viridiplantae > Streptophyta > Magnoliopsida > Poales > Poaceae > Dendrocalamus > Dendrocalamus latiflorus. The sequence continues at coordinate 36,513,884 of CM029628.1, forward strand.
TTCCATCACTTCTCGCTCTTCGACCACGGCCCACCTTCAACAATGGCGCTCCTTCGACCACGCTTCAGCCACAGCCGGCACTTCGACCACGGCCCTTCTTCGACGATGATGTGCTCTTCGACCACGCCCTACCCTTTGACCATTTTCGACCGCAGCCAGCGCTTCGACCATGCTTTGACCACACCTGCCATTCGACCACGCCTACCCTTCGACCACGCCTGCTCTTTGATCACGGACGGCACTTCGACCACAACCCTCCTTCGACCACGACTAGCACTTCGACTATGGCCGGCACTCCAGCCATTCGCACTCACTTTGACCACGGCCGGCCCTTCGACTACTGCCCTCCTTCGACCATGGCCAGCCCTTCAACCACAGACCTCCTTCGACCAATGCCCTCTTTCGACCAAGGCCGACCCTTTGACCACGCTTCAATCACAGTCAGCCCTTCAATCACAACCGACCCTTCGACCATGGCCCACCTTCGAACAAGACTGATCCTTCGACCATGCTTCGACCACGACCGACCCTTCGACCACACTTTGACCATGGTGCTTCTTTGACCACGACGCTCCTTTAACCACACTTCGACCACGCCCGACCCTTCAAACACGGGCCTCCTTCGACCACGACATGCTCTTTGACCACGCTTCGAGCACAGCCCGCATTTGACCAAGGCCGGCTCTTCGACCACGGCCCTCCGTCGACCATGACTAGCACTTCAACCATGGTCATCCATTGACCACGACCCTCCTTCAATCACACTTAACCTTCAACCACGCCTTGCCCTTTGACCATTTTCTACTATGGCCGGCCCTTCGACCATGCTTTGACCACGCTCTGCCGTTCGACCATACTTCAACCACGACCGGTCCTTCGACCAGGGTCGACCCTTCGACCCTGGCCGACCTTTCAACCACGGCGCTCCTTTGACCATGCTTTGACCATGGCCGCCACTTCGACCACGGCCACCACTTCGACCACGCTTCGACCATGGTCGGCCCTTCGACCGCGGCCCTCCTTCGACCACAGGCGGCACTTCGACCACTGCTGGCACTTACGGAGACTAATATTTTTTACTTAATCGAACACATTAAACTACGCATTTTTGTTCGACGCAATGTAGTCTGCTACCCTATCTACTTACGTATAGCTTCTTATTTTTTTACATGTAAATCCTTGTTTCTTTTAAAACCCCCTCATTTTTCTATAGATACATACTGGTCTTTGCTTTTGGTTTCCCCTATATAGTTCTTTATGTCACACAATAACTTTTTTATTTTAATGTTTATATAATAGCTAGTGCGACTTCACAGCACGCTTCCGTACCCAATAGATATGCCAACTCGAACCGTTTGCGCCCATCTCTCCCGTCCTGGGCCACACGGCGCCACGCACCATGTGCTGATCGGATGCGGCTTGCCTTGTTCCGGTGTTTATATTCCCTCCGCGTGGCGAGCATCTGTTTGCTGCGGTTTTTGGACGTCGTGGCTCCATATCGTTCCGTCCAAAAACACTTTCGTCATTCAGCATTTTTTTTGAAAGGAAAGCTAACGAGCAACTATTTGAATACCAGCTGTCAGGAAGAAAGTGAATCAAATGGAACGAACAAAGCAAATGTACAGGTTACAATCTTTTCCTAGTCGGCATGTCATCTTCTCCGAGATATTAGTTGGAGCTGATGGGATATTAGTCCTCCATAGAAAAAGGGAAATCATAGATGCCTTTGTGAATCAAAGTTTCTAGTCCTTTACGGGCCTGCTCCAACTTTTTGTGTAGGTTTTTTTTTAATGTAACGGCTGCTATCTTTTTTAGTTAAAAAATAAAAATAGTAAAAAATCAGAAAAAAAATTGAAAAACCCTGCTAAATCTTTTTGACAATGCAAAAGAATAAGATAAAAATAATCAAAAATACGAATTTTAGAAGATAAAAAATTGAAGCTGTTTGGAGCGAGGCCGTTGTTGTTGACAGAAACGGAACAAGGAGGGGCCACCAATAAAAACTACAGCAAGCGGATCCTTGCCACATGGAGGGAACACGTATCAAAATATAAGGCAGTGCTCTATCTGGCTTTAGCCTTCGGCTATTAGCTTTGGTTTTTGGCTTTCGGTTGAAATTATACTGTAATAGCTATTAGTTTTTCTTAGAAAAAAGAGAGAGCGAAAATAAAAAATCGTTATATCATTATAGACAATACAAAGGAATAGGAGGAAAAAAGAAAAGAAAAAAAGACCAAAAAAGGCAAATAAACTAAAATTAAAAACCGATATGTTTCTTAATATCTTCTAGCTTAAATAAACTAAAAACTAAAAAAATTAGAAATTAAAATCATTTAGAGCAGCCATAACCACCGGAGCAGCGAAGCCGCATCCGTGCAGATCAGCAGGCGTGCGTGCGTCCATTCGCTGGCAAAAATTTCCTAACGTCGCGCCGCGAAATAGTAGTGCTAGCTCTCGCTTAATGCTGCAGAAGGCGAAGGAATTCACACATGAGCGCGAGACCATCAATGTGCATGTGGTGTGGCTTGTGGTTTGTATCCGCATCTACTGTACGGCGATCGTACATGGAACCCATCGCCATTTCTGATCTAAATGATATCCTCACTGGGACCAGAAGAAAAGAGCACTGGTGTGCTAGCTTGCTACTCTGTTACTTTGTCGTGTTCCCAACAGACAGAACAATTACATGATGGCTTAATAGGGTCCCACAATGATACGTGAGCGAGTTCGCTAGCTTGCGTATGCATACCTGAGCGAGATGTACGCTCATACATTGGCAGCTAGGAACTGTTAGGGCATCCACAGCTCAAGCCACCACAAGGTGGTCGTTTGAGAAGAAAGAATGTTGCACATTAGCTCAAGCTATCACACAACGATTTCTCTCACAATACATGGTAGCTTAATAGGCCCCCATGATGATATTTGCATTTCAGCCCTGTTTTTTTATATTTCAGCCCCTATATTATCGTAACTTATACTATTTCCACAATTTTACACAAGGAATCCTGGATCCATTAAGCAAATTACATCCGCAACCCTTGCTCGCCTATCAGCCAATTATGCTAACCCCACCTTCAACCCCACTCCTCTCCCTCGTCACTTTCCTCTGCCTCCCCCTGGTGGCCAATCCCCCCTGCTGCATCGCCGGTGCCACCACCTTCCTCCTCGTCGCCACTGGCAGCCAGAGGGAAGTCTCCCTGTCCCCACTTTCCGACAGGAGGTCATTGGAGTACTATTGTCAACATCGTCGTCTTCGTCACGAACGTCGTCCGATCAGTTTAGCTCAACATTCATCGCTCTAAAGAACACAAAGTTTCGAACGATTTTAGTCGCACAAAAACCGACTGATTACTAGTCTATTGCGTGGTTGCATATCTCACGTAGCCAACTTGAGCTCGATGCCACAAGACATGTATAGCGACAGCTGACAAAACATGTTAAGGCCGTCGGTTTCCCGGCCAAAAATGACGCACCAATCACCTCGTATCGATTGACGCAAGTTGGCGCTTGTAGTTTTACGCGCCGTCTCGATCAGGTTACGCACGCGCGCGCGAGATTAGAACCAGATTAATGGTGTTTTTCTTTGTCGCCTCTGCGAGCCTGCGTGCTTTCGCTCTCGGCCTCGTCCGTCCCCGTGTCTTCGGTCGCCGTCGTGGGGCAATGGCGTGGGGCCCCTCCGGCTCGGTGGTTAGCGGCGGGAGGTCGCGCTTAATTATCGACCGCTTAATTAGCGTCCGCGCTCCGTCTCCATGCGATGCGAGGCAACCTTGATATGATTCGCTTATCGTGAAGTCGACTGAAATTGATATCCTACCTCGCCTATCGATCTGTTCCACCAACGCGATTGGCTATCAGCAGGACATTTGAGTATCTGACGCTAATATCACCGTAGTATCCCTCTAGGTAAGAGGCACTCGTTTTCTTTTGAGATAAAAAAAATAAGCGTTGTCCTAGAATACGAACGTCGAGCTATTTTTACTTTGATCAACCATATATCTGTGAATATCTTATGAAAATAATGTAAGTAGATCCGTTGTAGGAAATACTTTTATAATATTATACCTTTTTAGGTTTACAAAAAATATTATAAAATACAAATTGGTGATTAAGTTATATTTTTGATACCTTATGGTTGTCAAAAGACTCAAAACCACACTTAACTACGAAAAGGAGAGAATAAGTGGGTGCGTTTTTTCGGCTGAGTTTATGATTTTTGCCTTATAACTTTTGAATTCTAGCTATTCGCACGTGCGCGAGAGAGACAGTCGCGTGCGATTTTGATCGATATAATTAAAGTCGATACAATATGTGCTATAATCAACTAATAAACCCATCTTAAAAAGATATCTTATTTAAAAGTTAGTTACGTAGCATGAATTATAAGTCAGAAATCCAAAAGAACAAGGCCTAGTGTCTACAAAAACAAGAAGGATAATGCGCTCTATAGATGAGCTAAAAATGGCCGGCTGCTCAATTAGGCAAATAATAATAATAACCATGTAAGTTTAATTAAAGGATATACCTCATCTATCTGATGAAGCGGTGAGCCACGAGATCATCATAAAATAAAAGCAAGAAATAGATAACTCCAGATTAATCCCGCGTTTGGACATGCATCGATCCAATAAAAGAGGTAGTGATTAACACGTGTGTCCGAGTCAGCAACTCCGCAGCCAAAAGAAGCCGAACCACGCAAATCTCTCCCTCCCTCCCTCCCTCCAACGGTCCAACCCATCTCGTGGGCAGCGCAGCGCCGACGTGTCCCCATCCCCGCCCTCCGTGCCGCCACGCGTGCCCCCATCGCCGCGGTCGGCCCACCCAGGCGAGGCAACCACCCGTCACGCTGCGGGTGGGCCCCGCTTGCTGACTCGGATCCTCCTCTTCGAGCCGAGTCTCTGACCAGTCTAATCTCTCCGCAACGCGCTCATCATTGGCTGAAACGTCGCGCACCTGTCGAACAAATCCTCCACGCTGTTGCCGTTTATTTCCAACCTGCGTATAGCTGTGCATGCATCGCGCTCGCGCCGGCTTCCTTCCTCCACCGCATTATATAAGCTGTCGCGGAGGTTGAGGCTTTGAGCCCTCCCATTCCTCCTCCATATCATCTCTAGGAGAATCGTTTGCTTCGTTTCTCGGATCTTTTTTTAGCAGTTGTTTGCTTAGCTAGACGTCGTGTTCGCCTTGCTGATCAGGAGAACGCGGGGATTTGGCGAGGGGGTTGAGAGGATTCTTGGAAGGGATCCATGACGTTCTGCGAGGATTTCTATGCGCTCCGGGAGGCGGCGGCCGACGTGCGGGTCGTCACGTCGGACGGGCGGAGCATCGCCGCGCATTCCTACGTTCTTGTAAGCGAGCTCAGCGCCCGTGTTTTCTTCTTCGTTTTCCCGGTTTGTTCTGGGTCAGGGTCTGGCTTCTGCGTGGTTGTTGATTCTTTGGTTTGGAATTTGGTGGAGACTAGGCCTCGGCGTCGCCGGTGCTGGAGCAGATGATCCACAGGGCGCGGCGCGGGTGGGACTCCGAGTGCACCATCCGCGTCCTCGGCGTCCCCTCCGACGCCGTCCTCGCCTTCCTCCACTTCCTCTACGCCTCCAGGTAATCAAAAGATCGAAGAACTTAGTTGCCCTGACCTGATCCTAACCGTCCGTCGCTTTGATCGGACGGCTCATACGCTTCGCTCACGTGCAAACGAAGCAGAAGTATCTGAACGCGCGTGCGCGCCTTCGCAGGGTGGCGCCGGAGGAGGAGGAGGTGGTGGGCGCGCACGGGGCTCAGCTGCTGGCGCTGGCGCACGCGTACCGCGTGGGGTGGCTGAAGCGGGCGGCGGAGGCGGCCGTGTCGGCGCGGCTCGCGCCGGAGCGCGCCGTGGACATGCTGAAGCTGGCTAGGCTCTGCGACGCGCCGCGGCTGTACCTGCGGTGCGCGCGCCTCGCGGCCAAGGACTTCGCCGCCGTCGAGCGGTCAGACGGCTGGCGCTTCGCCCGCCGCCACGACCCCGCTCTCGAGCTCGAGCTGCTCCAACTCCTCGAGGACGCCGACCAGCGGAAAGAGCGGTGTGCGCGGGAGAGGGCGTCCCAGGAGACGTACCGGCAGCTCGGCGAGGCCATGGCCTCCCTCGAGCACATCTTCGCCAACGACGGCAGCGTGTGCGCCGACGCGCCGTCGCCGTGCGTGAGGGCCAGCACGTGCCGGGGATTGCGGCTGCTGATGCGGCACTTCGCCACGTGCGCGAGGAAGATCGCGCCGGGCGGCTGCACGCGCTGCAAGCGCATGCTGCAGCTCTTCCGCCTCCACGCCTCCGTCTGCGACCGGCCGGACCAGGCTTGCCGTGTGCCGCTGTGCAGGTGAGAAAGCAAAGCAAAACAAAACAAAAACACACACACACATTTTCACGTGGTAAATCTGTGAATCTTAACTCCGATGCACACGAGATATTTGCGTTCGATCGATGGCTCGACGAGTCGCTACAAAATAGTCCGGCCAGAGTACTACGATGTCAGAGAAAATTGTCAGCCAACCAAGAATCGGGTTGGCGAGATGCCCTTTCTGCGAATGGGATTTGTTCGTTCGTACGGCGATAAATGGACGTAGCTTTCATTCGTTTCCGCGAAAATGACATGAACGGACATGGCAAATTGCCAATGCTACGAAAATTCTGATGGATGCATGCCTACTGATAGATATTTCGAGCGTGCCACCCCTAAATTTTTACCTGCTGACCATATGCGTATATGCCTGTCTAAAGTGCTATAACTTTTAGCTAAAATAACACTATAGTGTCTAATAGTTTTTTTAAAAATATTTAATTGAATAAAAAGAAAATAAAATCATCTAAACCTCCATTGATGATACAAAGAAAAAAGAAAAAAATATGTTAAAAACAATACATTTCGAATAACTTTCAACTTAACCAGCAGTGATCCTTGTTTAAAACGGGGTCATGGTCATATCAGAGAACTGCGAACTCACGTTTCATTGTGGTTGGTTAATTTGGGCAGCCATTTCAAGGCCAAGATGCGGAAGGAGAAGGAGGACAAGACATGGCGGCTTCTCGTGAAGAAGGTGACGAGGGCTTGGGTGATGTCGTGCTTGGCCGACAGGAAGGTACCGGAGGTTGTGGCCATGTCATGGGCGAGGTACAGCAGCAGAGCGGCCAAATTGAGATGAAGACAAAGCATATACACTTGGCTATCTGCATCTGGCGTGCGTGGTTGTGCTGCAAAATAGCGAATTTAGGTTGTATAGAGTTAATATTATTGTGGGGTCAGTAATATTTGTAGCTAGCTAGCTAGCCTTTTATGTACTTGAGCTTAAGCATGGAAGTAATGTTGTTATTTTGATCATGAGTAAAATACACGACAGGACTTTAAACTTGTCACATTGGTTTACTTAGATCTCTAAACTTTGAAATTGCAGATTCATGTACCTAAACTTATATAAGTGAGTCAGTACAGGTCCAAGGACAATTCGCTAGGCTTGACCGCTGATGTGTAGCATTGATCGATGCTAGCGTGGCCGGGAGGGGGGGTTGAAATGTCAAGATTTTGCATGCCATTTGTAGGGTATTTTTTCGTACTTAGGTCCTCAAAAGACATTAAATTGAGTTGGTGAGTATTAAAACCCGAAGACCTAAATTCCCAAATTCTCATTTCAATCTACCGTGGCCCTAAGACCAAACACCATAAAATACCTAATTCCCCATTCCCATATTGCCCGTTGCCCGACGCGTTCTATCTCCATAGCTGTAGCATTGAGCTCCTCTATGACTAGTCGCTAGAGGGGGAAACATGCACTACCGGCCATTCATCTGGTGCCCGAGCTGCGGGCAGAAGGAGGTGTTGCAGTTGACCTCCAAACCCAGAGACAATTCAGACCGCAATTTTTTCAAGTGCTCGAATCACCAAGTGAGTTGGTGTTTGGATTTGGTGTGCATGATTCTTTTATTCTGATTTTGTCCTTTGTCTTTTGATTTGATTCAACTCGCCTCGCTTGGCCTTGATTTGACTCGCACCCCATCCTCCTTCACCTGCAGCTGGCGCGTGCAACCTAGGATCGATCGCCTCCAACTCGTTAATCACCTTAGGAGCTCGTGGAATGTGAAGTGGTGTGAATCGAAGGTGATGAAGACAAAATCCAATTGTTTATTGCAAATGTTAGCACCCACTTGGTTGGTCATGTGAGACGTACGTCAGCTCCATGCTAGCATCAGTCAAGGCTACACGTTAGCGATCAAATCTAGCGAATCGTCCTTGGGACTTGTACTGGCTCCACTTAAACAAGTTTAGGTATATGAATATGCGGTTTCGAAGTTTGGGGACCTAAGTGAACTAACGTAACAAATTTAGGGACCCACAACATATTTTATTCTTTGATCATTTATTGATTTTCATAAAAAAAAAGTTTTGAAACAGACCAAAAATTTTGAAAATTTTGAATTCCCTTGAATTTCGGTTGAATTCGTTTTGTTTCCCAATTTGGCATATCTCAAGTGACAAGCCCGTCGCCACAGTCCTCTTATGGTATCTGCTTTCCCGTTGCATTGGTGCCAACTGAAAATCCGCCTTCGCCCCTATTCCCTTATGTCACCCAGACCCAGCTATTCCTTACTCGCCACCGCTGCCATTTGTGACCACCACTGCCACGTCAACAGTCATGCCATGACACTGTCATCTCTTACACACTCATCAAAGCTGACACATCACCGTAGACATGCACCACGGTCGCAAGTGCCAAGCCCGTCGCCACCGCCAAACCCAACTCAGCTTTGGTCGACGTATGCACCCGCAATTGACTGCTGCTACTCGTGAGTTCGCTAACACCAAGGGTGCGCCGAGACCAATGTGCCACTGACCATGCCACCAAAGACCGCCGAACATCCCAAAGCACCACCGTTGTGCATACACACGCTGCCATCATGACCCAAGCCACCATTGCTCCACCGCAATTTCTCATCTATAAAGCTGTGCCGAGCTGCCTCCGAGACACACACAACCTCACTTAGTTGAAGCAACCCTATCCCCAAAACTGACTCCCATCGCTGCCATCACCCTTCCCTACATCGGTGAGCCTTAGTGGCCATTTTCCTACTCCAGCCGATTACATCTTGATTCCCTGTGACTATAGTACCCTCAAACCACTGCAAAACCATTGTCAACCTCGCTGACCTTTCTCTTGCCCCCCACTTCACAGGTGTCGTTCACCACCGCCGTGCGAGCCAGCCACACGAGCATAGCCCGCCTCGAGCTGCCTGAGCCTAACTGGCCACTACCATTAGCTTCCTAGCTGCCCCTAGATGTTCAAACCTCCTTCAACTACGCCAGAGAACCAAACCATCCCCGTTGTGCCATGGGGAAGCTCCAATGTGCTCCTCTTATCGTCAACCACCCCCGTTGACCCCTGAGCTTCGCAAAGTCTAAAAATGGAATCCCTTGGACTCACTAAACCCAGCCATATGCCCAATTTCCGTTGGTGACCTTCGCCGGCGCCATAATTGCTCCGCTCGGGTACACTATAGCGCCCGAGGAAGACGAAGACCGATCGGATTTTCGGTCATGTTGCTTCAACCCAGTGGACCAAAATGAAATCGAGCTGACCCAACACTGTAGCTAGGGGTGGAAAAAAAGCTCGTTAGTGGGGCTCGTTGGCTCGGTTCAAAATTGCTTCGATTATACTTGTTAATTGGTTAAGCATTAAAATGAGTTGATTTCAAATGAATTTGAATTTTGCTCAAGCTCGGCTCGGCTCGGCTCGTTAGCTCGTTTCTAAAAATACTTTTAAATTATCCGTAAAATGATATTAAATCAAAATATGCCAATTTTAGAAAAAGCTCGATAAGACGAGCAGTTGGCTCGATATCCACCCCTAACTGTAGCGAATCACTATGTCACACCCGATCCGTTCTTGTTCAAACTTGAATCCAAACACTATTCCAAACCCGATCCAAATACTGTTCAGACTGTTACTATTCCTAAACCTAATCTATTATGAACAGTGTTAATCCGTTGTTGTTTGTTCAGCCTGTTACCGTTCATAGAAGACCCAATAATATATTTATACCCATTTCGACCATCTCGAGTCCAACTAATCTATTTTCAACTCTGTTTAACTAAACCAATCACCGTTTAAACCCTATTTGCCTAAACCCATTTTATTTTATGTCCTTTTCTATTATTTTATTGTATTTTATTTCCAGCTTGCATTCTACAAAGTAGGAACTTATTTGTATTCATTTTTCTACGCTAGCATCTGGATTCAACAAGTTGGCCAATGGAGAAACTACAGGAGCAATTAAAATAGTTGGTGTCAGACCCGAAACCTACAGAGAAGTGATCGATGACTGTGAAAAAGGAAGCAAATCCTTACAATTGATCATATTGAACCTAGTTTTCAAATACAAATATTTTGCCTTCAAATACAAATGCATGCTTGCCATTGTTGTTTATATAAATTGCCTAGCTACACCATACAATTGATACATCTTATTTTTCTTCCTTGATAATACCTTTCTATTGTCGCCATAGGATACTCATAATAGTAATAGCGCCAGATTATGGTTGTGCTTAAATATGCTATAGTATTAAAGTCAAATACAACACGAACATTGCCAATAAAAACTTGAAACATAATAATAAAATGGTAACGTGGGTTACCATTGGAAACTAACGTGGGTTACCACTAGAAAGTAGGAATGTTTTATAAAATGGTGGAAACTTAGGCGAGTGGTTAGTATAAGATCAGTGCGGAGATGTCACCGGGTTTGGGTTTATTAGTTGATCTCGCTTGAGTCGATTAAGGACCGAATCTGTGTGCGCTCATTTCTACATCTAATCGTGCAATCACAAGTTTAGTATGGGATGGACCTGGCTAAGTAATTTGCTTGATTTCAGTGTAGACTCCCGCACAATCATAGTTAGGTTGGGAATGTCCTGTGGGGTCATTGCTTGGGTAAAATATGATGGGAGTGGACCTAAAGTGTCACTGCCCTTATGGAGTGTGCACTCAAATGATGAGGGAGAGACTCCCTAACAACGGGAATTCCTTAGCGCTGAGGGTTTATACCTCTAGAGTGGGAAAAAAGCATCGGGACTAAACATTGTAAAAGTTTTGCTATAATTTCTTAGTCGCATGCTTATAGAAGCATGTAGTGGCTGATATTATGAGTTAATGATATCTTGTGAGTAAAGTTGTATAATATCTACAGAGTGTTATAATATATTCGAATAGCCACGTTCCCGATCATGGGTAAAGTGTGAAAATACCACTGTATAGTTTTTCTAAAATGGTTACTGGTTAATGGTGCTTATGGACATGGTACTGTGGTATGAAAATGGATATGAAGTGATGTTCATAAATTAGACATGGTAAATAACTGTGAAGGGAGTTGCCCTCACAAATATAAGTGAAACTAAACATTTTGATTTTAGCTAAATATGGTTATGTCATAGGTTTGGAAACTAGCTATAATATGATATTTGACAAATAGGCTTCATGCTAAAGAAACACAATACCATCCGTTGGTCAAGCCTTGCATATAGATATTAGTTCCTACAAATACATTCTGCTACAGGTATTTACTGAGTACCTAGTGTACTTAATCTTACCTTATTTCACCAGAGCAGATATCAGAAGAAGAAAGGATGCTTGAACTTTTGTGTTAGGGTTACAACTACACTCAAGTGTTTCTATAGGATTTCTTCGAATCTTCTAAATGTAAGTAAAATTTTGGGCTTAGATGCCCATATAGTTTTTAAAGTTCAGTCGTTAGGTCATATTTTAATCAAGTTAACTCTTTTTAAATGCTTGTGAGTGAGTAAATTCCTAAGATGTTCCTAACTAAATTCCTAAGATGTTGCAGGAAGTACGATGACACTGTTCTCAAAAATATGGTTGTTACAAGTTTGGTCTACTAGGAGATGTTTGGGTTACACTCGAGATGATGACTGTACTCCAAGTTATAGCAAACAGTTTTTTAGATATCTCCTGGCTTTCAGTTACCCTGATTATCTCGTCTAAGCACGAACATAGCACACGTTCTTTTTGTTCTTTTTTAGGGGAGCGTAGCAAACAATTGTACAGTGAAAACCTGGGGCAAGCGCTGCAAAAACGAGCCTGGAGACAACTCTCGGCCACAAAGGCCCAACTTCGCAGTTACATCCGAAACATCTTATTCCTTCTTCAAGGCTGGATTGGGTGGGTACCAAACAAATCGAGGAAACGCTGGCCCAAGCTGACTATCGTGAGCCACCTAAGACTGACGAGGTACGTTCTCCAAGAACATAGATCGGCCATCGTGCTTAGCACAGGCGGTCACCTCGAATCTCACGCCGCGCCACCTCGGTCTCCGCGGCGACCCCGCGCGCTGTACGGACTCCAAACCAAAGTCACACGTCTTCCCCTCGGCCAAAACCTCCCGTACGACGGCATCCGGTACGCGCGCTTCACCGGCTCCGCCGTCAAGGTTTTCTAACCCCGCGCGCCGTACGGACTCCTCGGGTGGAGAAAGCTTTTACGCTAGCTGGTACCTGCCCCTGTCCTGTAAATTCGTCCTTCGGTGTGAAGTTTCAGGGCGCAGAGCGGCGAATGGGCTCACGGTTGGTGTGTGTGTGTTCAGGACTGCCTTTCTGCATGCTCGATAGGCACAGCTAGGCTTGTTGCTGCAGACTCGCAACGTCTCCGGAGCAGGAGTGCTCCGTTTCAGTGCGATCTATCATTTGTCCGGCACTTTTTCGCTTTGTTGCCCCGCCTATCAGGCTATCGCAGTAGCTCGGCATCCAGTGATTGCCCCTTGTTCATTACTAGTCTACTGGTACTCGCTTTACGTAACCGGCGAAGATGCAGACAAACATGTCGCGTTGGATCACTACAAGTAGCACAGCATCAGTTGTGCCAACAATCTGTGGGTGCGCATGATTGTCTGAACCGTCACTGGCATGTGGGGTCCGCTGACTGGTGCACTTCAGCTGCCCGGCACCCGGCGGTGTACATAGTACATGCAGTAGCTGGCCTCACTAACGGAGTAAGCTCATCATCTGCAAAAGCTAACGATCATGCCGTACTATACGTCTGAACAGTTCTGAAAAGGCAACGTCTCCGAAGCAACGCTTCCTAAGCGTGGCGAAACCGGTGGTCAGAAGCCTAGCCACCCTTCTGCTGGACTCTCGTGGTTCCACAGAGCCCTAGATGATCCATGTGATCCTTGCTTTTGATCGATGATGCCCTTTTGGCTCAGCAGTACGGCAAGCTGCAAAGCGAGACTGGCGTGAGTTAGAGTAGCAGTGCTCGGTGATTTCGCGGTAGATTCAGTAAAGTTGGAGCGTTGAGTACCTTTTGTGAGTTCCCATCAGGTTTTCTGACTTGGGAGATACCTCTTGTCTGAAAAATCTAGAAAATGTTGAACTCTTCTACTGCTCATTCAGAGGTTTGTAAAACTGTACTACTGTTGCGGTGCCTTGCAACTGTTGACAAGTGACTGTGAAGTGGAGCACTGAATGGCCATTGTTTTCGGTGCTGCAAAAATAAGTGAAACAACGTGTTCAAGATAAATTTTGAAAGGTGATGATGCAGTGATAGGGCGTAGATAGTAGGCACTACCTAGACAGGGAGTAAATAAACTGGCCTTATGAGACTACAGGAGCCGTTTAATCAGAAAAGGAATGGCTGGGATTGAGGCGATCAAGATACGCATCATTTCATGAGAAGTTTATGTCTAAAATTGTTTGCCTGCCTCCATCTCCACCGATGATTTTTGATAGAAAAGTAAACACGCTTATGATGTTCAAACTTCATACAGAATTTCAAACAGTGAAAAGGAACTCAGATCAAGTGAAAATGTTTAAATACTAGCTTTGCGAACGGTAATGCAACAGCTTTCATGGCACATATCGCATTTTGCCTAGATGCCATCTGCTGGAAGAGTCCAAAAGTATTATCTGGCAAAAGTCAGAATCATATGCCTTGATTTGTTCGTGAAATATGAATTCATTGCAATGGCTATGAACAGTATCTAGCAAATGCTCCTTCAGTGTACTTCCTCCATTATGGTTGATATGTTCAGTACATAAGCATTTCCAAGTCTGAAATTACAGGCTAGCTGCTGCTATTTCACCTACAGAAGAAGCAGAAGCTTTACACCAAGCGGAACTACAAGACCTTAACACCTTATTCAAAAATGTAACCAGATGTAAGCATTAGTAGTGGTACTATAGCTGCGTATATATCCTAGTAATAACATTTGGTCAGGGGGGGAAATTTGCGTGCAGATATCTGCACTCTGGAGTCTGGACACATAGATACATACTGAAGAAAGAAAAAAAAGAAGCACACGATGGATCAACTTCTCCTGCCATCATGCTTCAATTGATCATTGCTGCCCGGAGCCTGGAGAGTCGAAGCTATCAGGCTTTATCAAGCTATCTGATCATTGCTGCCAGGAGCCTGGAGAGTCGAAGCTATCAGGCTTTATCAAGCTATCTGATCATTGCTGCCCGGAGCCTGGAGAGTCGAAGCTATCAGGCTTTATCAAGCTATCTAAGGGTTGGCTGAATCAGTTGTGCTTGGGTGTGCGCCGATTCACATGAGAGTAGTCCATGGTCATGAACGACCTTATCTGCTTCCTCTCCTCCGCCCATTGCTCCGCGTGCTGCCTTCTGTCATGCAGCCTAATGGCACCTTCTCAATCCACAACGAAAGAAAGGTTTCAGAACTACTAAACATCTCACATTAGGAGTATAGAGCTAGCAGTAAAGATGAACAAACTAAACAGGTTAACCAGATGACTCACCAACGCCTACTTGCTGATGAAGTGATGAACTGATAACCACCATGAACACCAAAGCAACCAGCCTCACAACCCCACGTAACCTCATGCTTCCTCCTCACCTGTGCTAGCTAGCTCTCACCTTCCTCTTGCTTCATCTGTGAGCGAGTGTGTACATGTATATATATTATAGAGCGAGGCTCAAGCAGTCAAGGACATTTGAACAAGGCAGCTCGCAAGTCAAAGTACTAGAGATTTGGCTCCCGGTACAATGCTTTGAGTTTTAATACCTCCGTCCTGTCCCCCTCCCCGGTCTGTCTTCGGAACGCGACGTATCCCATGGGGAAGAACCTATAGTTTCTGCAGCTCTTGCGTTTTGTTTAAACCCGCGGCTTGTGTTGGTTTTTCTGGGGCCGAGAGCTGATGAGCTAGTTTAATGGCGTCTCTCATGTGAGCTCCACTTCTGCCGAGCGAGCGAACCAAATGGCATTTAACTAATTAAGCCCCGCCCGAATACCGAAGCCGAGATTTAACTCATTAAGCATGGCTTTTGTTTACTACTAGCACTGTGTTGTAGCTTCTTCAGTAGCCTCATGGCCTATGGGTGTAGGTCGCTTGGATGTGCTCAAGATTCGCATGCTAGTGTGTGTTATGCGTCTGTAAAATAGAAAGAAAATTACTATTATAAAAGAACGAGTTGGTGATCGTACGTCTGTTCTTCTCTAACCCTCCTATTTCTTCAACTTATCATCACTCTCCACTTTTCAACCGATCAGAAAACCCCTTCCATGGTATGATTCTCTATACATCCAATAAATTCCGTTGCAACGCAGGGACACGTAACTAGCAGAAAGAAAATTTTGCGGTGCCATTGGTTGATTGCTTTGCTATTACTAGCTGGCAGTGGCCTCTGAAGGTTGGTTGTCCTCAGGGCTGTTTTTAAGCTGAAAAAGAGGCAAGGCTATTGCCTACCGCTGCTGCTTTAAGTACCCTGATTGTTTGTGAAAGTATCTAGCTTGACAGTGATAGTCAGAGCGGATCATGCCCTGGTGCTGTTCTTGTCTGCCAGAGCAAACATTTTGGGATGTGTTTTGTTCAACTTTTTTAGTTGTCAAGATCGGCATGCCACTGATGAATGCAACATCATTGAGTAGCTATGGTCGATAGCTTCATATATTCTACTTGGGTTGGCCATGCTCAAACTGTCTTAAGCTGAAAGACATAGTATTGTTGCCTATGGATACTTTAGTGCCCTGATACTTCGCGAAAGTGACCTGATAGTGATCAAGATTATCGAGCATATATAGCACGATACTGTCGCCATTTGCCGTAGCAGAATCTTGAGACATTATCAACTTAGCTTGAGCATGCTCAACATGGGCTTCATGTACATTTATTCATGCCTCGCTAGATCATCTCTTGCTCATCCTGCCTGGGCAAACATTAGTCGGCCAGGTTGTTGGCCAAATATGGCAGTCACTTAATCACTTGGACTAGCATTAATATACCATATTGCTCGTGTCCTAGGCACCTCTTTGATATCTACAGCCTTTTTTTGCAGAAGATAAACAACTAGCAAGGACCTCGGGAACATTTTCAGGGTGTAGCGAATTAGCAATGAAGTTTTCAAATGAGACATTTTGTAAAATCTTGACATCTACAATAATACCCATTTTGTGTTAATGTATCACTAACACTATTTTGGCTATTGATAGCAGTCCATGCGTATGTAGATGGTAATTTGGTACCTGATTAGCACCATGTGATGTGAAATTGCGAATAGAGACAGAAGTTGCTTCAAAGTACTGCTGAGCCGAAACTTAAAAATTATGCAGACATTGTTCTTGGTAAAATTATCCTGACTGGAATTTGACTAAGAAGTCTAATGCATTTCCAAATGGTTTGAGTTTCAAAAAGAAAAAGAAACAAAAGCAGATGACACCTTCAGCAACATTTTCCAGGTGAAGAATTAGCCGCGGCATCATGTTTTTCTTGGAGCTTATTAAACCTTGTCACAATGTCATGTAAAAGAATTGAATTACATGATAATTTGTTACATTGTTCGCGGACTCGTGACGAACACAGCTTTGCTCTAGCAAAAAATTTCTAGATTTTGTTGTCACAGTTTGCTGAACTACAATTTCTGAAGGGAAACAAAACTATCCCAGCAGGCGTGCACAAACTTGGTTCACTTATTGCTGTCATGAACATACTTTATGGAGCCCTGTCAAATGGGCGCGTGTCATTGTAGCATATATCCCACACAGCCTCAATTGCATCTTTTGCAGCTGTCTCCGAGCAGTAGGGGTTGTTCTTGACAGACATCAGAGCCCGCCTTTTGACACATTCCTTCAGAAATGCAGAAAATGTCACAACAGACATAAAATTCAGATAGCAAAATTTTTTAAATGGGAAAGCACACCCATCAGCTACAAGTACTCAGGGAACCACTGGAAGCTCAATAGTTAATAGCATTAGTGGTTCCCTATGTTTGACTATTGTAAGTTTGTAACAAACTAATTTCTTGCAAACAGAAGTTCGATTGAACTGTATAGTTCATATGCAAAGATGTGAAGCATGTATGGAACATAAAAAGGACACTAGACAGGATCAGGTTTCACGTAGCAAAGAACGAAAACCATATGTGGTATGAGCTCAATAACAAGACAGAAAAAGGACTTGCTTGCTTTCACTAAAAAAAAAAGAAGACTTACTTGTTCATGCCCCCTTATTTTCATGAAACCACGCAACAATTCACGTTTGTAATGGCAATCGCCACTAAGGTGGTTAGCTCGAATCTAAGAATAGAAAAACACACTGTAAGTCATTTATCAATATAACTCACAACTGAGCAAAAGTTTCTGTGTCAAGATAGCATGACAATAACTCCAGTTTACATGATAAGTACTTTGTTACCTCAGAGCAAGCATGGTGAGCGCAGTTCTTCCAGTCCAAGTTCTTGCCAACACAGTCATCATAAGCATGTATTAATTCATGAATTAGGACCTGATTTATCTCATCTTGAAATTGCATGTGATTACAGCAAATTTTTACCTGGACATAAACAATTGGAAAGTTAGGGCAGTTCTCTCTTTAGTAGTTTACTTGAAATCCACAAGCAAAGATGTAAGGCCAATCAAGGAAAACATTAAAGAAGAATATAATATGTGTGACAGTTGCACTGGTCTAGCTATTAATGTACTATTGAGAAAACAAAAGGTGACTGCTCTCAGGGTCAACCAAGGATTTGGCTGATGTCTTGCTAGTAAAAGGAAAATAATACTCAATAATGTTATGCTGCCGAAATACTGAAGTTTCAGTGATACAATGTGCTAGCAACTTACAATATGGCATGACAATCTAAGTAGGCTTTTATGAACTCGTAGCAAATTCTATCAACATGCACGGAGAGCAAGAAAACAGGAACCAGCTCTGTCTACCCTTGGTGTAAATGTTGCCAATTGAGGTACAAATCTGAAATTGACATAAATATTCAAAGGCAAACCCTTGGTGTAAATGTTGCTTCTGAACACTTTCAGTACCTCAATATTGAGCAGATGAAGAAAATTCACAATGTCAGTTGTCCCTTCCAGTGGGTTCCTTTGCATAGAATCGAGTGAGGCAACATCTCTCTACCATCATGGCCAAATCTTGAGCAACCAAACATCTTTTCGGTTTCTAAAAACTGTTTTTCGGTTTTTCTACGGTAACTAACTTTCAAACAGAGTGTCTTTTCAAGGCGGGTTCTACAAATTGATTGTAGTATATACTGTAGTGACTTTATTTATATCAGCCAAAACCGCACACGAATATCTGTTACTCCATGCGCTCTCTCTCTCGAACAACCCAAAAGTCATAAGCCACAGCCAAAAGCCATAAGCCGAAACCAAAAAGATCAGTCCCACTATCCTATTCCTAGCTAATCTTGTGCTAAATACCCAAACAACAAAAGTGCTGCCATTTACCAATTTCAGACCACATCTGAGTTGTTACGACTTATGAACAAGCACAGTACCCCCCACACACCTCCTGCTTCCTAGCTCCAACCATAGCGGCAATGCAATTTGCCACGTAAACTTCAGAACCCCCTGTCAGTGCCAACCTTTATGCATACGATTCTTTCGAAGTACAAGAGAAAAAAAAAAGGACGGCACAGCATACCCCCTCCCGGCTAGCGTAGCCCCCGGCAGTGGAGCAGGTTGCCGCCTGGATCAGCCGCGGAAACACGGGGCACCCGGCCTTCTCCATCCGCTCCCTCAGGAACCGTACCGTCGGATCTATCCATCAAAATTCACAGCACAAATCAGGACGTGGAGGTTCACAGCAACGTCGAGAGCAAGAAAGAAACTGCGGACGGCGGTGGTGGTGGATCAGAGCCAGGGCGGCGCAAGCGCGCGCGAGCGTACGTTTGAGAGCCGAGCGGATGCCGGCGACGCAGTCCGCCTGCGACATGCTGCCAGCGGCGCCGCGCGGCTCGGAGGCGGAAGCCGCCTCCACGCTGGCGGTCTCCGGCTTACTGCCGCCGTCCCCCGCCGCCGCCATCCTTCGCTGCGTTCGCCGGCGGCTGCGTCGTGGGCTCCGCGGGGTTTTAGGTTTACTGGTCTCGGGAGTTTGGTTGGGGCAGCCGGTTACGACTTACGAGTCTCGCCGAACCCTTGGCCGCCTCGTGATTCGTGCAGGCGGTAGGATTGCGCGCGGGATGGGCTGGAGAGTGACTGGGCTTAGGTCTCAACAGGTTGGGCCTTGTACCGACACGTAGGCCGAATATGAGCTAACTAACGAGCTACTTACACTATGAATGGCCTTCCATTTTCTGTTGTTGCGGCTGTTGTTTTTGCTAAAAATAAATAAGTAATAATTGAAAAAAGTGATTTTTTTAAAAAGCGCGGTGATAAGGAAAGTGAGGGAGAAATACATGTATGAGACGGGAGTGAGAGGAGCAAGAAAGCTGTTTCGGGAAGTGAGGTATTTATATTATATTCTAACTTCTTTAAGCAAAAGCCAATATGAATAGACCATGTATAAGATGGAATCACAAAAATCGCCCAGATGGTCATAGATGCATTGTTCGAGCTCAACATTACCCTTATTTCCAAATCCAAACCATTTTGCGTCCTGCAATACGCAGTTATTTAGGCCATGTTTACAAATGTTATGCCTTTTGACTTTTGGCGGATTGCAAAAGGGAGTAAGGGACACTCGTGTTGAGAAGTCACTCTGTTTAAAATAATTTCTACGATGACTCTTACAAACGGTTTATAGAAACTGACTTAAGACGTTACTCCGTTTAAAAAACCGATTTCTAGAAACTAAAAGGCTGAAGTGTTTAGAACAGCGCCTCGAGGATCTAGATGGATCACGATTCAAGCTCGTGCTCGTCTAGTTTGGAGTAGCAGGTCGGGACACTTTACTACGGTCCAGAACAGTTTGCTTGCATTGAAAGGCCAGACGTGCTAGTAGCATTTTTGTTTTGCGAGCGCCCAAGCGGCAGAGATCAGGGAACAAGGACGACAAGCTGCAACGATACAAGCAGGGCCATTAAAAGCCAGCCGAGTTCGGGTACTTGGAAGCGTTTTAGTTTATTTTCCGTTGCATCGATGTTGGCGTTGCGTGCATGGATGCATGACTGCCGCATGTGGCTCCATCGACACAGATCCAACCCCTTCTCGTCGCTCGAGAATCCAAGGGAGGCCGTGCAGAACCGAGGTGCCGTGGTGGTGGTGGTGCTCACCGGCTCCCACCCATGGCGACTGCGACGAACGAGACAACGGAGAACCTTGCGTGTTTGGCTTCTGGCTCGGACGCCGCTCTCTTCCAACGGGACATGCCATGTTCGAGAGGAAATGGAGAAGAGTACCCATCTG
Source organism: Dendrocalamus latiflorus (assembly GCA_017311315.1). Taxonomy (NCBI): domain Eukaryota; kingdom Viridiplantae; phylum Streptophyta; class Magnoliopsida; order Poales; family Poaceae; genus Dendrocalamus; species Dendrocalamus latiflorus. The sequence goes on from CM029628.1 coordinate 36,534,500, forward strand.
TGTATTATCGTCGGTTAATTTGATCGCTGCTAGATGTACAAACGAGCAAAATCAGTTTTAGTAAATTCAAATATATTGGTTCAAATCTTTTCGGCTTATAACTTCCCCTGAACAAATAAATAGAACAACTTCTCCGTCACTTTTTCGAAGCTATTTATCGGGATAGTCTTTTCGAAACAGTTTATCACTTTATCGATATTCAGTTCGTTCACACGAGTATTTGTATTAAGACAAAAAGACATATTGTAGGCGAAAAAGACCTACCCATTTATTTGTCGAATAGGTGGTATTCGCACAAACAGCATAGGCCTTGTGCATTAGTATAGTATAGCGTCTGTTCTTTTTGTTTTTTTAGCGTCTTTTGGTTTTTGGCTTCTCTCAGCACTTATTATTTATTAGACTAATAAGTCACAACAACAAAAATATAAACCGCGGCTCAAAAGAACAAACCATGTACATTCAATAATGTTGCATATTTAGGCTCCTTTTCTACAAAATGACTGAAATTTTGTGGCCCGAACAAATCCTCGGCATGATACTTTTTTATGCACATGAACAGAAAATTCTAAGAGAAAAAATTTTTGGGATATTTTGGGCTGTGATTTTAGCTTTTATGTTATGGTTTTTAAATTCTAGCTGTTCGCGAGAGGTAGTACGCAAAGGAAAATAATCGTATATGATTTTGGTCGGTATAACTGAACTCGATATAATATCCACTACAATTACCTATAGATCCTATTTTTAAAAACACATTATTTAAAAGCTATTTATTATAACATAAAGTGATACACGGTGTGAAATTTATGGGAATTGTTCGTTAGCATGAATGGGGTGTTGTGGAAGAGAATTCACTAGTTAACAGTGTAGAGTGTACCGTACTACTACTCGCTGAAAAGACAAATGAGAATCTTTTGAGAGCCTTTTGGCACGTGATATGACACAATCATCGATGTTTACACAGCTTGGGGATGGCAGTGATTGCATGTGGACTTGGGGCCATTTTCTGCGTTGGTTAGTGGTTTCCGGCTGTTTAAAATTATACAGTAATAGCTGTTATTTTTTATGTTATTTAATTAAAAACAATTGTTATATTTTTATAGACAATTAAAAAATAAAAATATAAAAGTGAAAAAGTAAAAAACAAAATTAAGAAGTCAATATGTTCATTATAGTTTCTGATGTCTAAAAATCGAAAGACAGAAGTCTAAGTTAAATTAAACAGGGAGGTCGTTTGAATGTGGAACTGATTAGTTTAGACAACAGAGCAAAGTAAAGCTGGTTTATGATAGCGTATTATGGCCAGAATAACACGGATGTTTCCCAGCGTAATGTCAAGCATGGCTAATTCCATCTTAGCTAATCATACATGAACCAATCAAACAAAAGCCTACAGTTGATGTGTACATACAGTACTAATCATCTGCAGAACGAGGACTTAACCCTACAACTAGGATATTCATGCTTCTAATGGACTACTCTCTCCCAAGATAGTTCGTTGAGGAAAATCAAAAGGCTATAAACAAATTTGTCATACAGGAATCCCACATTCCAAACGAATTCTAAGGGTCTGTTTGATTTGGGTATATCTCGGGATGGGAGGGGACCAACCCATTTTTTGTAGTGTTTGGTTGTAGGATTTGGTAGGGTGGGTTGGACCCAAAAGAGAATATTCCGCTGAAATGTGGGTTGAGATGGTCCGCTGAAATCGAGCGAATTGCGCCAACCCACTTTCCTTCGCGTGCGTACAGCGGATTCACGGGGGCGCGCGGGTGAGATTATCTCCCTCAACCCTAATCCCCATTCCCGCAGCCCTGCCATTCTCCCCTATCTCCCCACGCCGCTCTGCCCTTCTCCCTCCACGCGCGGGCGCCGGCCCGGCCGGGTGTGTGCGCGCCTCCCCTGCCGCTCCTCATGCCGTCGGTGCTCCGGTCGCCATGCTCGTGTCTGCTCGGGTCGCTGCTCCGGGTCTGCTCGGGTCGCCGTCCTCGTCGCCGTGCTCCGGTCGTCCTCGTCGCCGTGCTCGGGTCGTCCTCTCCGGCCTCCTCTCCGCCCCGGCGCGTCCTCCCCGCCGTCCTCTCCACTGCCGGCCTCCTCTCCTCCAAGCCAGATCTGTTGTGCACTTCTCCCTTGCAAGGTATTGACTCTGGTGACCTCTACTCCAGTATTTTTGTGTGATTTTTTAGTTGATATATGTGTTGATTTGTTGACAGTAAATACTTGTGATGTGTGAGTTAGCATGTATTGAATTTTTTGTTGATTAACTGTATTGTTTTCCCAATTTGCTGAAATCATTCCCAATATATAGATGTTCTCTCTATTTATTTTTGTTCTATTGTTGATCTGTAGATGGAAAAGAGGACCAAGATTTTAATTTTTGCGGCTCCTGCGCAAATTTTGTTGTCAATGATGGCCATGATTATTGAGTCTAGAAAAAGAAAAAGGTGTGTAAGGAGAGAAGGTATTAGTTATGGACCACTAGATGAAAGGGATAGGACAAGAATTGAGTACCTCAACAAAAAATTTGGAAAGATGATACAACATGTATCAACATGCTTAGACTTACTAGAGCTAGTTTTTTCCGGTTTTGTAACATTTTTAGGGACCGTGGATTGCTTTAAGATACCATCCATGTGTGTGTGGAACAACAAGTGGCTATGTTTCTAAATACGGTTGGACATAATCTTAGGAATAGGTTAGTTGGAACTAATTTTGATAGATCAGGAGAAACAGTGAGCTGATATTTCAATATAGTACTACGTGTTGTTGGTGAGCTACGAGATGAACTAATTAGGCGACCTTCATTGGACACCCTAACCAAAATAGCAGGGAATCATCGATGGGATCCTTACTTTAAGGTGTGAGGTTCTTCCTATTATTTTCAGATTTGTTTCTATGTGAAATGTATGTTGCCTAATCTGTCATCCATGTTGTTGAATATAAAATAGGATTGTATCGGTGCTATCGATGGTACACATGTAAGAGCCTCCGTTCCTAAGAACATGGAGCATGCCTTTCGTGGTAGAAAGTCATATCCCACTCAAAATGTAATGGCGACTGTAGATTTTGACCTAAGGTTTACCTATGTGTTGGCTGGTTGGGAGGGGACAGCACATGATGCTCTAGTCTTACGAGATGCATTAGAGTGTGAAAATGGCATTCGTGTTCCACAAGGTAATAGATTAATTTAGCTATCCATTTTCTGCATGCCAATTGTTAATATGCCAAAAAGTGATATACTTGTCCTTTGTGCATCATATGTTAGGAAAATTCTATCTAGTTGATGCTGGATACGGAGCGAAACCAGGATTTTTGCCTCCTTTTCGTGCTGTCCGGTACCACTTGAATGAATGGGGAAATAATCCGGTGGAAAATGAGAAGGAGTTGTTCAACCTTAGGCACTCCTCTCTTCGTATCACAGTAGAGCGTGCATTTGGGTCACTAAAGAGGAGGTTTAAAATTCTTGATAATGCCACTCCATTTTTTTTCTTTTCGGACTCAAGTAGATATTGTTGTAGCTTCCTGCATTATTCATAATTGGGTCATACAAGATGGGATTGATGAACTAATTGTACCGGAGTTTGATTGCCCAACTCAAAACTATTCAACAACATCAAGTGGGCAAGCAAGTGAGCATACTTTTATGGTTAATTTGAGGCAAGAAATTGCTAATGCGATGTGGGCAGACCGACAAAACAACCATATAAACTAGTATGTATTTGAGTTGTATGAACAATTATGTATTTGAGTTGTATGGGCTACTCTATGTATTGTAATGTTGCTGAAAATTAATTTGTAAGGACATATGGATTTCATTTGTATGGACAAATCTATGTATTACTAGTTTGCTGAAATTTCATTGCTGCATTCACCTCTGGTTGTGATAAGCTTGCCAATGCTATTGTCAAGGCCGGTGCTTCAAATAGTAATGATGTGCTAGAAGATTTGTTTGATAACTTGAATAACCTTCCAGGTTTTGAAGAGGCTCATGTTTCTTTCTACTATGCTTATTTGGTGGCTAACCCACACATTGCTAAAGCTTTCAACAATTTGCCATTCAAATATAAGATCAACTGGTTTGCAATGTTTGTTAGTGAGAAGTTTCCTGCACCATAAGCTTGAGTTGTATTAGTAGTTATGTCTTTTGCTTGTACCACATGGAACTATTAATTGTGGTCTAATTACTACTAGTTAACATGTATGGGCTGTGTAGGACTTTTGTTTGTACCACATATACAAGGAATTGTGGTCTAATTATGTATGGGCCGAGTAGTACTTTTGTGTGTACCACTAGACAATGAATTGTGGTCTAATTATGTATGGGTTGAAGAGTACTGTTGTGTGTACCACTAGACAATGAATTGTGGTTTAGCCATATGTAAGGTTTAATATTGCAATTACTACTGAAAATTGCAAATGAGCATATTTAGATCTGTGTTATACTTGTGCATATGAAAATTGAGTTGGTAAGGAGGTAATCCTACCAAATTCATGGGAAGGTGAGTATATGCAGCTATCCCACTCCATTCCTTGATCCAAACAAGAGGTGGGATCACTAGATCCCATTCTATCCCTCCATCCAAACAAAAAACAGGGACTGATCTATCCTTGCAACCAAACAAAAAGTGAGAATCCCATCCCACATACCTGGGATGGAGCCATCCCACATACCTGGGATGGAGCTATCCCATCCCACCAAGTCCCCAATCCAAACACTACCTAAGGCATTTTATGCACGTGTCCATTAATGGGCCTATTTGGAACACATTTCCTGCTCATTTTTGTTTTTTTATGATTTATGGTTTATTCTTCACTGTTTGGCACTATAGCTGCTGGTGGCTTTTCAGCGTACTTAATTTATAAAATTTTAAAATAGAAAAAAATATTAGCCCATTATAAACAATACACAAGAATATAAGAAAAAAAGGCAAAACAGCTAAAAAAAGACAAAAAAAACGAAAATAAGAAACTAGAAGCCAAAAAGGTGAAGCCCAAAAAAGCCGGACCTCAAAATAGGCCTAAGTTTTAGGCTTCGTTCTAAAAGGCTTTAGTTTTTGGTTTATTTAAGTCTGAAGTCATTTATAATATATCGGCTTTTAATTTTGGTTTTTTACCTTTTTTCTTTATTTCTTTACATTGTCCGTGACATTATAACAGTTTTTTATTTTTCTTATTTTTCCTTTTTTCTATATAAGAAAGCTAATAACTTATTTTTCTATCTAAGAAAGCTAATAACCGTTCCAGCAAAATTTTAATCAAAAATCACGAGCTGAAGATTAAGCTAAAATCTATTGGCCCTCGAAAGAGAACCTAAAGGAGAACTGTTTATTCCGGTCAAAAAGTGCGATAACTTTCCATGACCGCATGATTGATGTGAGGCTGGATTTTGATTGGACGTCCGGTTACATTCGTTTTTTAGGGTTTGAGGTATACGTCCACTCACAGGCCGGCGCTACCTCTTCATGCGTCGCACATCATTCAACTGCTATCACCATCCTTTCACTGGTCTGGTCATTTCAGCTTCGGTTGTGACTTATATTCATAACTTTTAATGTTTAAACTATTTATAAAAGTATAGAATAATAAAAATTTATATATAATTTTAATCAATATAAATAAAGTTGATATACTATATACTATAATTAATTTATAGATCTTATATTAGAAAAAACACTCCGTTTGATAGGTAGTTACTATAGAAAAATAAAAAAATAATTTTTAGAATCTGAAAAGAGAAGACCCATAGACTTGGTCTCTAAGACTCTAACCCTCCGCGGCAATAATCAATATGATATAAAAAAGTAATAAAAATACATATAGTATAAAGAAAAATATATTAAAAAGCTAATACATTGTTACTTAGAACGATGCCTAGGAAACACAGAGGGTGACTGCGTCTGCTCTGATGTCCGTGTTGCCCCCACGCCCAGCCACCGTAACAAATCAAAACCCAAAAGGCCTATCAGCCCCTCTCTCTCCCTCCCTCCCTGCTGGCTCCAACACCACCCTATCCCATCCAGCAACACCAGAGACGCCATCACCTCGGCACCAGTCCTGAGGCAAAGCCCTACGGGCCAGTGTACCACACCTATTGGATGCCACTACCGTGGCTATGGCATTTGTTTATCCCCAACTTGCGCTTTTATTACCATCCTGCCACTGAGCACATGACCACACCGCTGCACTGTGCTGCCGCTCACCAGGTCATGAGGTCACCACCACTCTAGTCTCTAGCCGAGCTGAGCTAAGCCGACGCTAATTGTACTCGCAGCACACCATACTGCACACTGTACCAGAGCTCGCTCACATCGCCCTGTCCCGAGCCCTGCCTTTTTCCTTGCCGTGCGGGTGCGGCCGCCGCCTCCTGCCGTGATCTCTTTCTCCAGCAGGGCAGGGCGCCGAGGCTTCTCTGTGGTGAGGAGGCGCTCTCTCTTTCTTCCTCTGTTTCCTTGATCCTGACGAGCGCCTCTCGGTTCTTGGTTTCTTGGTCTTCTTGCTGTGCATTTCTTTGTTCTATCTGGTGCTGGATCTTGCGGTTCTTGCATTTCGGCTATGGGGGAAACGCGGCACAGATTTGTGGCTTTGAGTTTGGCTTTCTGTAATGTGCTGCTGAGAGGAAAGGAGAGGAGAAGGACTATGCATTTTGCTGCATTTATGCAAGACGTTCCATTGTTAGTTGGAGGGGGAATGGGACCAATGTTTGGTCCATTTGTACTCTTGAATGGTTCCATTTTGGTGTTCTGAGAGGGGTTTTGACTGTGTAGCCTTGATTTGGAGTTATTTTCTGTGTCACTCATGTTAGAGATATCTACTTGTTGGCTGTAGGTACTTGCAATTGTACATAGCTATTCTATATTTCTATTTTTTAGTACAGACAGTTGGAGGGGGATTTGACCATTTTTTTGTTTACTCCACACTTGCTATTTTTTGTACTGTTTTACTTTATTTTTTTCAGTGAAAAAGAGAGTGTGTGGATTATTTATACTGTTTTACTTTTATGTTTTTTTCAGTGAAAAAAAGGAGAAGTGATGGCTGATTCTTTGATTCCATTCTACTTCCCCCAATAGTGTTTGCTTGCCAGCAGAATGAAACCATTTTTATCCCCTTGATCTGTACATCTGTAACCTGGGGTTTTCGCGCTTTGCTATGCGCTTGTTCTCGTGTATATAATTACTCCAAGATTACGTTACAAATTGTCTTCAGTAGAAAAGTTCTTTTTCCGGTGATCATCCTATCTCGGGGCCCCGGATTTAATTTTGTAGGGCCGAATACGTGGGCGTCTTTGGATTTATCTGAAAACCATGAAAGGATTTTACCCCATGTTACCTCTTGAAGCTGTGTTTCGATGTATTGAGCTATGATTAACTTATCTTTGGATCTGACTTTGCCAAAATGGGAGCTCCATGTTTGCTTTGCATGGGTAAATCAAAATATAATCTGAAACTTCAGCATTCTTATGGTTTTTGTATCTGATCTGCTGCAGATTCCTTCCACATGGTTAAAATGGAACCAGTCCTAATCAAGAAAAGAACAAACATTGAATCATAGTATCATATACTATTGCTGGATAAGTCTGAACAGGAAGGTACATACTCAAAATGACGGACATGAGGCGCCACTCGGTGGATGTTCCACTGTCAAGAACCCTAGTGCAGCTCAAGCGAATGAGGTCGCTGCGGGATCCAGCAACAAACTCTTTGAGCAAGTATGCATCTGCTTCTGACAATATGATCTGGGAGACTGCCTCTAGCAACACACTGGAGCTAAGCATGTCAGCACACCATCAATTGATTGAAGATGGAGATTTGGAAGCAGAAGCTACAATGGGGTCAGAACGGAGTTTCCGGGCACCAAATGCAAGAACTGCATCTTATAGGAAATCCTCCGTTGTCAAGATCAGAGGCTTAAACCCGCCAAGAAACAAGCAAGCTCATCGTGTGCGCCAAGATGGTCATCGCAAGTCCGTGGATTCTAACCACTCTAATCATAGCTCTATTCGACAATTGGCAAACAATGTGGTAAACAATATGGAAGAGGAGAAGGAAGAAGAGGAAGTGAATTCTTATGAACGACCAGATCTTGCGTTGCCGGAGAAGACTGATGAAGAAGTGAAAATGCCAGGTTATTCTAAATTCAGGAACAAGTCTTCTGCTGCAATGAGCCGTATTGGCAGCCCTTGTATATCAGCAAGTGAGGCACGCTCAGTTGGGTCGAGAAGAACTGAAGAAACACGAGTGAGGTCGCATGATGTTGTTGGATCAAATTTCAGTGGATGCGGGATAAGCTACTGCTGGTCTGGAGCATCCAAGTACCACCATCTTTATTCCGATAGTGATGGTTCAGAGCAACCTCTCACCGAGGCAGCATTCCAGGACAATGTACCATACACTGAGACGCCAAGGTGTTTAAGCCAGAAGTTTCGCCCTCGATCCTTCAGTGAGCTGATTGGCCTCAATGTGGTTGCTCAGTCTCTCTTATATTCCTCTTGCAAAGGAAAGGTTGCTCCAATGTACTTGTTCCATGGTCCCCGGGGTACAGGCAAGACGTCCACTGCACGGATTTTTGCTGCTGCTCTAAATTGCCTCTCTCTCGAAGAGCAAAGGCCATGTGGGTTCTGTAAAGAGTGCGTCATTCTCTTCTCCGGGAGGAGTAGGGACGTGAAAGAATTCGATGCGGCGAAAATGGATCGTTTAGGTCGAGTAAAGGCGCTTCTGAAGAGTGCATCTCTTGTCCCATACTCATCACGCTTCAAGGTCTTCATTGTTGATGAATGCCATCTCTTGCAAGAGGATGCATGGTCAGCGATACTGAGGAGTCTTGACGAGCCATATCAGCATACTGTGTACATTATGATTACTTCTGACCTAGATAGGCTATCTCGCACTTCCATCACACATTGCCAGAAGTTACATTTTCCCAAGATAAAGGTTGCAGATATCGTCTACAGGTTGGAGAGAATATGCATAGAAGAAGGAATGGAATTTGACCATGATGGGTTGTACTTCATTGCTGCAAAGTCTAATGGTTCTCTTAGAGATGCGGAAATAATGCTTGATCAGCTCAGTTTGCTTGGGAAGAAGATCACGATTTCTCTTGTGCATGAACTTGTGAGTAGTGTTACCTTTGATGTTCTAAGTAAACTATATAGGCGGTATTGTCATGTTTCTACCTTTGTTATTTGCAGGTAGGATCAGTGTCTGATGACGAGTTGATTGAATTGCTTGATTTAGCATTGTCGTCGGACACCACCAATACGGTAAGACGAGCTCGAGAGCTTATGGGGTCAGCAATTGATCCTCTGCAGCTGGTCTCTCAATTGGCAAACCTTATTATGGACATTCTCTCAGGACGATGCCAATCTGCAGTCACTGAAGTCAGCAAAAGTTTCTTGGGAAGATACGCATGTATGTATCCCTTCCTTGTCATGTTTCTTTCTACTTTCACATATCAGCACGCTGCTATTGTCTCTTGCTGCAAGTTCATTGAATCAATGATAAAGGGTGTTATATTTTATTCGATCCTTGATACCGCTCTAGTTGATAGCTTGCCTCGCTTGCGGCTTTTCTTGTAAACACAAACTTGCGTCTTGTACGCGAAAAATACGCAACCCTCTGCTCTCAACGTTTCGTCCGGCCTGCACGGACGATGCTCTCGCCAAGAAAAGCAAAACACAACACGTGAGTTCTTTCCACTCAGAAGGCCTCCCCTCTCTCTCCTTCATTTCTCTCTTCTCTAATCTGTTGCCTCTCAAGCATCCCTCGTCTATTTCTTTCCTTCTCAACTTCTTGCTTACAATCTCACGGCTTGCATGGCTCTTTAAAGCCCGTACACACTCCGACTCCATGTTTCATACGGACATGACTACGGCAACACAAACTCTACTCGGAAACCGATTTGTAATTTGTATACGACTCATATACGTATACGACAAACCGACGAACTCAGATACGACTCGCAAACGGACTAGACTTCTACGTATACACAAGTATATGTACATGTATACGACTCAAATACGTCTAAAAACAAGATTACACTCTAACAATCACCTCCTTAATCTTGATTTTCCTTCTTGATCATGTTGACCTTCTCTCTTGTTGCTGCTTCTTCCTTGTATGCCTGCCTGGGCTGGAGCACCTGCTCCTGCTTCCTCCACGAGTACCTCCTCTCCCTGTCGTGTCACGTGTGCCATTGCTTTCGACCACTGTCCTCCACGTTGTGCTTCCTCTCGCCACCTCGGGACCCATCTCCGACTTCCTTCTGCTGACCGCGTGAGAGCTCCTCCTGAGCCTCTGCTCGCCACAACCATGCCTGTTGTATGTGGTCGGTGCCGACCACCCGAGCCATCGCTTCACTCCTCTCTGCCTGCATGCACTCGTTCGGAGTTGCCTGCATGCCTGTGCACACCTCCTGCGCCGCTCGCTATGACCATGCCATGCTTGCCATAAACGCTCCTCGTTACGACCATACCTTCTGCCTCGTCTTGCTTCTTTGCTGACTCGGTCTCCTTACTCTTACGATTTCTTGTGCGCCAGGCTTGCCTCCTGCTGCCTCTGCACCTCGTCCATCTGTGTCTCTCTCCACCCAAACCTGTTTACAAGTTTTCAAAGGAATCTTGTACAACCGATTTGGAGATCTCTTCGCCTTCATCAACAAATCCTTGTTCCTGTTATACACTCGCAAGAACTCATCCTCCAGCACCACCTTGCACCCTCTCTTCGTCATCTGTCCGAGACTTAGTATGTTGTTGCATTGCAACATCATCTTATCTCTGTTCTTGCATTGCAACATCATCGTCCCTTTACCCTTTATCTCCACCGTGGAACCGCCGCCAAACTTGACCTTGCCCCAAACCTTATCGTCGAGCTTATGGAACATGGAGCGATCTCCCGTCATGTGGTTGCTTGCTCCATTATCCAAGTACCATTGATCCGTATGATCATGGCTTCCTTCCTTCGTGCGTAGTTTTGGAACTACGTTTTCCTTATTCAGTTCCACCATGACCGACTCCTTTTCAACATATGAGAAAAGAAGTACTAGCTCTCCGTCATCTTCTTCTTCGTCTTTGGCAAGGTTCACTTCCCCGTCATTCTTCTTGCTTTTGCAATCCAAAGCAAAGTTCCCAAACTCGTTACAGTTGAAGCACTTTTTATTGCTGCGGCATCTTATCGCGTAGTGCCCATATTCACCACATTCAAAGCATTTGATATGTGACAAATCATAGGATCTCTCACCATCGCCTTGCCCCGCCTTGTCTCCACAGCCACCCCTGCCGCCTCGACCACTCTGGCCACCTCAACCGCGCCACCTCCCGCGGTTGTGTGATGAGCCACGACCATCTTTCGGATCTCCCCTTACTAGCAACGCCTGCTCGTTGTGAGATCCCTGCTCCTTGCGCGACTGAAACCCCTTTAGTAACTCCTCATGCGCCTTGAGAGATCTGGTGATCTCCTCTATCTTTTTCTTGTCCAGATCAGGGGAATACATAAGTGTTGTGATAACATGTATGTACTTCTCCGGAAGCACGCGCAGGTACTTCTTCACCGCCACAGATTCCTCCATCTTGTCGTCAAGAGAGTTAATCTGATTGTACAACGAACTCAGCTTGCCGGCGAACTCGTCCACTGACTGGTTTTTCTTCCATCTTCAAATTCTCGAACTCACTCCGCAAATTTTGGACCCGCACCTCGACACGATCAACTCCTTCGTGCATCGTCTAAAGCGCCTCCCACGCTTCTCGTGCCGTCTCCTTGCGATGAGTTGATGCATCATCGTGTCTGGCACCGCCTGGTAGATGAGGGCCAAAGCGGTTTGATCTACCTTGTCGTCCACCTCCTTGTCCTTCCCCTTCGGATCAACTGCGCCTCAAACTCCTTGGGCGCGCATGTTCGCCTTCATCTTCATTGCCCACACCAGGTAGTTGTCGACCGTCAGGAGAGGGTACTGGAGGGAGATTAACCCACCCTGAGCCTTCGCCTTGTCACCCATACTCTGATACCACTTGTTATATTTTATTCGATCCTTGATACCACTCTGGTTGATAGCTTGCCTCACTTGCGGCTTTTCTTGTACACGCAAACTTGCGTCTTGTACGCAAAAAATACGCAACCCTCTGCTCTCAACGTTTCGTCCGGCCTGCACGGATGATGCTCTCGCCAAGAAAAGCAAAACACAACACGCGAGTTCTTTCCACTTAGAAGGCCTCCCCTCTCCTTTATTTATCTCTTCTCTAATCTATTGCCTCTCAAGCATCCCTCGTCTATTTCTTTCCTTCACAACTTCTTGCTTACAATCTCAGAGCAACTCCAACCGGTTCTTTATCCTGCTCTTCATTGTATATTTACCTAATATGACTCAAGAAATGGACTCCAACCGGTTCTTTATCCTCCTCTTCATTTTTATCGAGTCGCTATTTTCTCCCGGCCGCTAGCTAGATTTGGCGAGCGCCTCCTCACTCGCTTCTCAAATAGCTAGGCCATTGGAATGCTAACTCAAATAGAGAGCTGAAAATAATAGCTAGCCTCTTCATCCTAGGAAATAGAGAGGGAGAAATGACTAATGGGATAGAGTTGCTCTCACATCTTGCATGGCTCTTTAAAGCCCGTACACACTCCGTCTCCATGTTTCATAGGAACATGACTACGACAACACAAACTCTACTCGGAAACCGATTTGTATACGACTCATATACGTATACGGCAAACCGACGAACTCAGATACGACTCGCAAACGGACTAGACTTCTACGTATACGACTCAAATACGTCTAAAAACAAGATTACACTCTAACAAAGGGAATTTTACATGCTCTCATTTCGTAAGTCTGCATTGTAGAACCACTCATAGTATGACCTGTTCTGATCACAAGTGCATCTTATTTTTAAGTGAAATCACAATCAATTTCCTTATATCACTTGGCATACTGATATCACTTATCTCGAATCTTATCCCATATTTTTCCACGGAGTCGGACACAGATAGTGCCGGATACTCATTTACCCCTTTCATATTCGTTCCGTGAGCCTTCGGTCGATCGGTCGGACAGAAATTATCCGCTTCATTTGCACCTCTACATCCATCAATAATATAGTAGATAGTAATGCATTCTAAATTTTATAACATTAATTGACTTCGTGACAAAGTTCAATAGTAAATAACTATTTGTCACACAACATACCAAAATAAAAAAGCCTACCATTAGTGAATGATTTAGGATGAATTCGAGGACCTACTATTACACGTATTTTTTTAGTGTCTTGCTTTGTCAACATCATGCGTGTTTTTCTTTTATTTTCTTGCTCTGTTTGTCAACGTGTTGAAATCTTCTTTCTTTTAGATAGATATAGTTTTTGACATATGAGGATACTATTTTTTAATATATGGAGGCACACATTGTGTAAACTTAGACTATAAGCAATAAAAATTAAAATCACACCAGGGCATGTGCCCCCACACTTGTGACCGTGCATCCGCCCATGATCTTGAACTATCAAACCGTTGCTATCCACATAGCCTTTTGTTCCACTAAGTATTTTACCCTTACGTGTGACTTTATGCTATGATCATGCAGTAGCAGAGGTTGGAATAAAGAAACTAAGGCATGCGCTGAAAATACTATCGGATACTGAAAAACAATTGAGGACATCAAGAAATCAGGCTACTTGGGTTACAGTTGCGCTTTTGCAGTTTGGCACCAATGAATCTAACCTAGTTGCAGAATCGAATGACATGCATGCACATTCAGCAACTGAATATACAGGCAAGTATTATCAAAGATATTACATGTAATTCTGACCACCATACAGAATCATTACCATTTTTGATATTCATGTGCAGATGACTGGGTTTCCAAGGTAAAGTCAAGCTCCAACTTCTGCCATGCATGCAACAGCAACAAGTCCAACTGTTCTGAGAGACACTGTAGGCGGCTTAAGCTTCAAAACATCTGGAGGAGAGCCATTCGAAAGTGTCAATCAAGGTCAGCCAAAAGTTTCCTCAGGAAAGAAGGTTTTCTATCATCAGTCCATGTTACTGAAGGTAATTCACCTATCCCATCTTTACTGTTGTTGATTTTAGCCTTCTCATAGGTTTGTGCTTTGTATGACACACTACATGTGAAAAATTCTCAGAGCTGGCTATAGCGGAAGTTGGATTTAGCCACCCGGATCACCTATCAAGGGCAGAGAAAATGCAAAGCCTAATAGAAAGCGCATTACAGCATGTTCTCGGGTGCAATGTGGAGATCAGATTCAAACTTGTACCCCGTGCAGTGAGGAAAGATGCAAGATTGAAGAGACAGTCATTCAGCCTACTCAGCTGCTCAGGCCGGAAGCAAGAGCTGTCAGATTCAGCTGTGACTGATGAAGATGAAGATGTGAGGCATGGATCAAGAGAAACACCGCTCAAAGGATACTCCTATAGCCAGCAGCAATCACCGTTCATCATGCAACGCACTGATTCTAAACCAACAGTTCATGGGTGTGAGGACGATGCTCGGAGCACCTTGACATCAAACAGATCCATGACGGATGACCTGACAAGGACATGCAGGTCAGAAACTAACTACTCAAAAGGCATCCGTGAGCAGGGTCATTTTGATAGCATCCAGGAGCCTGACCTTCAACCAAACTGCTTCTCACGAACATTGAAGCTTCAAAAGAGGTTCTTCTCATCGGATGCAGCACACACAATCTGTTTGAGGTTACAGCCACACAACAAGATGGGTTTCCTACCTAAGAAGGAATTTGATACATATTTCTGCACATACGAGCCTTATGAGCAGTGTCCAAGATCAAATTCACGAGCTACTTACAGTTCAAGAGATGAGAACTTGTAAGCTATCTGAATGCCCTTGATATTACTTCACAGTGTTTTGATTGATAGTTTTCATTAACACTTCTTCAGCGAGGAATATTTTAGTAAGAGAACTGCATTGTAACTGTATACTCAGTTACATTACTGTCTGCAAGTTTTATAATGAAGTGCGGAACTCACTGTTTCTTCTGCAGGTCGATCAAGAATTCGCTGTTTGGTTCGAATCTGCTCTGCTGGAGGGGCCCTAAACAATCCATCTAACAGGTACATTTCCCTATATTTACACATCAGGAAGCCATGTGAATCCAGAGTTCTTGCCTGCTCGGTTACGAGTGGTCATGCGGTTTCTTGACCCCCCATCTGTGCCAGAGCTATCCCCCACATCAGCAGGTGCTTTGTTGCAAGCATAGTTGCAGACAGCCACTGCAACAGCCAGCACAAACATTGCTGCCGGGTAAAAGTTAACAATGATAGCACAACATCGAGGGGAAAACAAGATGGTTTTTTAGTCTTATAGTGTGGAGCTCTTCCTCATTTAAAATCATCCAACTTTTTTCTTTTGTGTTGCTCTTTGAATGCAGAAATGGATGATCAAATTAGATGGAACACGATCACATAAATTCTGCGAAGTCAAAATTTGGCCCAAAGCTGGAGATTTGGACACATGTGGCAACAATTTTTTTAGGAAAGTTTGCGGATGGGATTCAGTCTACATAGCTGAGACGTTTGCACCTAGCGAGTGCTTTTTATTGGTAAAACAACTGAGGAACTTACTGATCTGTAGGCTGAATTTAGTCAGATTTTGTTAGCTACGCAGATTTGACAAGAGACTTGATTTTGAAGAGCCTATTTCCAGTTCTTTCATGAAAGGAGCAAATAATGCGTGTTCCAGTTGTACAGCATGCCAATGATCAATCCAAGTGAATAGTTCTGTTGTTTCTGAATTTGAATACATTTTGTTGCAGAAAAGGAAAATGAAGCTGGTCAAAACAATCCACTTTGTACCTGAATGTTCAGCGAATTATCGTTCGAAGTTCAGTTCGTGACCAATTAATCACAACCAGATATGAGAACGAGAGGAAGATCCAGTCATGAAGTGAGCAGATGAGAAGAGGGTAATGCGTGCCGAATTGCTATAGTTAGTATCTAAGTTGGAATTTTTGTAGGACGCTCTCGCCCTCCATTCCCCGTCTGCGTTACTTTTTCTGGAAATTTCGAGCAGCTCCTTTGCGAGAAAAGAAGCAAAATACTGGAACGGTGAATGATTCACCGATCCCTGCCGGTTGTTATACTAGAAGGCTATTACATATTAGTAGTAGTAGTAGTAGTGCTATTTCTCCCCCTTCTCACTGATCACTACCTCGCACGGCATACAATGAAACCCATCCTTCGCACTAACAGAGCATGTAGAATCAAGAATGAAACCAACCCTAAGTTATGGCATCATCTGTCCACTGTTCAAAAGAGAGGCCGGCAAGAACCTAAGTCCAGACTCTAAGACCCTATTGTTTTCAGCTGCAGCTAATAACTTATGGTTATGACTAATAGGTTTTAGCTCTCGTGTGAGCGTTTATACGAACGAACCAAATGTTGATAAATTGATAAACTGTTTAAAAAAAACCGTCTCGATAAGTCGTTTCAAAACGGCGACGGAGAAGTCGTTCCGTTTGTTTATTTGAGGAAAGTTATAAGTTAAAGCCATAAGTTGAAAAGAACTAGGTCTAAGATAAACCAAATTTCCCCCAATATTTACATTCTCAAAGACAACCTTTTTTACCCTATGAGTTCAGAATGCTCGAGGAACTAGAGGGGATCAATGGCGACACGGGCCGGGGTCGGCATTGTTTCTTGGCCCTCGGCAAGCTTGACACCAAGCTGGCCCTTGATGCCTCCCCCGAAGGCGTATAGCTTACCGGATTCAGTGAGGACAACTGTATGAGACAATCCCACATCTTCGTTAAGCCAGTCCCAGGTGTTGGTTGGGCTAATCTGCACAACCTTTTCGTTTAGCTCGGTAAGCGAAGTGACTAACTTGGGGGTTGGGACATAGTCATTTATCGTGTCAAACTCCTGAAACCAAGATCAATAGTTGGATGTTACTGTAAGTATACCAAATTTTGATCAAGACTTTTAGAGAGAATGATCAAACCTGAAAGCCTAGATTAAAGGACTCTCCCAATCCAAAGGAGTAGACATCCCCATTATCTGCGACGACGAAGGTGGTGTATTCGCCAGCTGAAACATGCGTAGCCTTCACATTGCTCAAGCTTTCCACTGCCGTGGGGAGGGCCATGCATTCTTCGTCATCTCCATGTCCCAGACAGCCATTGTTACCCCATCCCCAGGTGAATACACGTCCATCACAGCCGAGGACTGCAGCATGCCAAGCACCGGCTGAAATCGACATTGGCTTTATGTTGAATGCCTGAAAATGTGCAATCAACTGAGGGATACCCTCGTTTTGCTTGCTGCCATGGCCAAGCTTGCCTCCTAAACCACAACCTACAGAGTAAACTGACCTGCATATTAACATGGAAGATCAAATTTTCTACTTACAAGAGAGTGGATTATCCAGATCATGAAAAGGTCATGACACTGAATTCCTTCAAAGCAAGGTGTTCAGTTATGTGAATGGTCATGCTTATCGGATAAAATGGTAGCAACAAGACCAGCCATGAATGAAGGGCAAATGAGCAAATGCTTACATGCCAGATGGCTGGTAGGCCAACATAAGGAGATAGCAATTGCCGGCAGCAATCTGCGCAACAAGAACATCCTCAAACGGTCCAGAGAGAAGACGAGGTTCAACATCAGTAAGATCTGAGCTATGACCAAGCCTCTCAGCATGGCCCCAAGAGAAAGTATAAACCCGGCCCTCTCTGGACAGAACTGCCGAGAAGTAACCTCCTATAGAGGCTTGCACCACAAAGATGCCCTTCAGTGAGTCCACCAACTTAGGACTGCTAATGTAGTTAACATCAGCTGTCCCAAAGATTTCCAACCCCCCAAAAATATCCTGTCCAAATGTGTAGACACTTCCGGTGTCGCTCACAAGCATTGTTCGCCTTGATCCAACTGCAGCTTGTATGATTCTGATGCCTTGCAGAGACCTACAAGGCAGCCGCAGTTTGTGACCTAGGCACATAGTTATAGTTTCAGCCAAATTAACATATATTACCTGATAAGGCATGGCTTGAACTGATCTTCTGTATCCCCAAGGCCAAGCTGGCCTGAGCAATTCGCTCCAAATGAGTATACCTCACCCTTTGTTGTGACAACAATGCTATGGCCTGGTCCAGCAATAACCTGGGATTTCTCTCGGCGGTAGTTATTCTCGCCAACTAAAATGTACCTAAGTACAAGCTTCCAAGAGCCCCCACAACGCTGCTTCAGCCGCTCCTTCTCTTCTTGTTTCATTGGCCTAAATATGGACCTTTTCTGGCACATATCGTATGCTGCAAGTTCTGGAAGAGACAATGCAAAGTCTGGTGGGAAATTTGCAGGCCTTCTGAAGAATTTACATGTAGCCTGAAACAACAGATGATCTCTCCATCGTCATCATCATCGGCAGCAGCAGTTCAAAACTAAAATGCTGAAAGCATAAGAATGTAGTTGTACCTCCAAAGCAGTAAGATCTTTAGGATCCAGCTCGCAGGATGAGAGCACATGGAGGAGAATGGACGGGTTAGCTGTTAGCGGGAATTTCTCTGTGGCTTCATTTCCATAGCATTGGCGTTTAGGGTGCTCCACTGCCGAATGGGAGGTGGCCTCATTAACTATTTTGTGGAACTGTATAACCAGAGCGGCTTTGCTTGCTGTGGCATCCATTGGGCACTGCATGCTCTAGCAGTGCCCTTGTGGGATCAAAGTTGGGAGCGAACTAGAGCTGCCAAGAAAAAAAATTACACACTGGGTAGAGCATGCAGTTAATCACACATAAACTCGTGGATCCTTAATAAACTACCCAAATGCACTGTAGGTTGTAAGAATACAAAACAGCAACTGATTAGATGGTTATCTAACTCATGTTACACACTTACTCTCATGTTAAAGATAGATATACATAACGATCATACAGATGATAAGAGTGAGATGTGATCCTAAATCCAGCAATTCTGAAGATGAGATTGGCCACAACAAGACCACTCCTCAAGCTGATCGTACAGGTCTATCCAAGTATCCCAGCTTTTTAAGAGAAGCTTATCAAACACTTGACAACTACACTGCTACCAGAATCCAATGCACAACACGAACTGAAAAGTTAAGATTATATATCCTATACACACTTGTTAAGAAATAAAGCCCACAAATTTTGACATGATCAATGGATCATAGACCCGATCACCGTTCATGATCATCGCAGATCAATCAACACCAACACAGTTACACACTGAACCAAGAAAAAAAGATGATCCGTGATTATGAAGAGGGAAGCCACAATTCCACAATCCAATCAAGGTCCTAATCACAAAATCCCATCTTTTAAAGCATCCCCCATCTCAAGTTCCCTTTACATCACCCAAAACCCCAACTCCACACAACACAATCGCCAACAAAGAACCGACGAACCTAAAAGGACTCCATGAAACAAACGAAAGATCCTTCCTTTACAGCATAGATCGAATTTACGCGATCAAATAACCACCCCCATCTCATCAGATTCCCCAAAACAAATTCCACACACAAAAGATCCCGACAGATGGTTAGAAATAAAAATATGAACGAAATTCAGGGCCAGGGATGCTGGGATCACTTGGAATTTCGGCGAGGCGCAATCCGATCACACGGGGGCTAAGATCAATCCACCTGGTTTATCTGATCTTTGCAATGTTGCAGAGTTGGGCTTTGGGGATGGTGGTAATTTTTTTTGGGGGGTGGGGGGTGGGTTCGAGAGGTGAGAGAGATAAAGAGGTCTCCAATATAATATATAGATGCCAGTCGGTGCCACATCAGCAAGGTGGTTTCCCCGTGGCCCCCGGATCATCTGCAGCATGTCGTGATGGTGGTTGCCCATCTCCCAATCGCTTATACTAATCGTATCAATTTTTTTATCCCAATTCCAAATTCCGAAAACCCCCTTAAAATTTTTTTCTTGGGGCAGGCGTGCCTGGTAGCCTGACTTCCGCAAGGGACTCGCGCGACTCAGGAAAAAGTGCGAACCCTAGATTTCTAATCGGGGGTTTCGCTCCGGTTTTCTTCCACAAATCTTCACCAAACTTCTTCCCCCGTCCTTCGCTCCAGCCGGCTGTGCCTCATTTCTCCTCTGAGGGCGAGGCGCAGGGGTTCCCCGTGGGGTTGAAGCTGGAGTTCTTGGAGGCGGGAGGAAGATGAGCAAGGCGAGGAGTGGCGGCGGGGAAGACCTCGACGGGCTGCTCCGGGGCCTGAAGCTGACGGAGCAAGAGAAGAAGGGGGTGCGAGGGGCCTGGAGAGCGGAGGCGGTGGAGGCAGGGAACACCCCACATGCGGTGGGGAGATTGTTCTCGCCAAAGCCAGGGTATGCAGAGGGCATGGTGCAGACGGTGGGCAGGATATGGTGCCCCCAGAAAGGGATCCGCTGCAAGGAATTGGGTAACAACCTTTTCTTCTTCTCCTTCCTGCAACCAGGAGGTAAGCGTAGGGCAATTCAGGAGGGGCCATGGGAATTTGGGGGGGACCTGCTGGTGGTGGTGGAGTTTGATGATTCAAAAAGGCTGAGGGATTTAGAGTTCATTCATATCCCGGCTTGGATACGTGTGTTTGATTTGCCGTTGGGGCTGATGAATGCGGAGACGGGCCGCCGGATTGGTAATGCAGTGGGTAAGGTTTTGGATGTGGACAAAGATGACGATGATCTTGCAGTGGGGGAATTTCTTAGAATAAAGGTTCTGATCGATATCAGGAAACCTCTGGCTCGGGGGATCACAATGGAGAAGGGGGATGGTGAGGGGGATTGCTGGTGTAGCTTCAAGTATGAATTCCTACCAAATTTTTGCTACTCGTGTGGCCTCTTAGGTCATGTGGAAAAGGACTGTGATGATGGGTCTTGGCGGCAGGAGGGGAAGCAATTTGGGGACTGGCTGCGTGTAAACCCATCAAGAAAGAAGGAGGGTAGGGGGAGATGGCCGGAAGGGGGAAGCTCTGGAGGGAGTCAATAGAACCACAAGGATTCGAGTTGGGGGAAGAAGCGAGGGACTAAGATGGATGCTAGCAGTGACGGCTCCCGAAAAATCAATGGTGAAAACGAGGGGGAGCTAAAGGATGATGGCGAAAGTCCACTCAAAATTATGGCTAATGTGGAGAGGGGTGGTATGCAAAGGAGGTTGGAATTTGAGGATCAAGCGCTAGTGGAGAAGAGAGCGGGAAGGGAATCACTGCCAGTCTCCATTGGCAGTGCCAAAACTGCATCAACGCATGAGGTAGAGGAAAGTCCTGCTGGGGTGGAGGAGCAGCCGGTCTTTGTGTGCACCCATAGAACTGATCAAGTGGAGCTAAAGGGGGGGGGGGAGGACTCGAGAACATGCCGGGCAATTGTGGGGGAGAAAGGTGAGGACAAATCCTGTATGGAGGTGGATAGAGCTGAGGGTACAAAGGGGGAAGGGGGAAAGGCAGCTGATGGAAGAACTTTAGAAGCAAATACGGAGGCGCTGCAGGAGGGTACGGGAGGGGGTAGTTGGGGGGGTTCGGATGGTCTGTCGATTGTGCTAAAAAAGGCGACTTTCAAGCGGCGTCCCCGGACTGCTTCAGGTAAGGGGAGGCCCGACTTTGCTATGGGAGTTGAGCACAAGAAGAGACCAGCACAAGAGGCTTGTGAGGAGGGTGTGGATAGGAAGAAAAAGCTATGTTTGGGGGCTAGTGTAAGTAAAGGGGAGGAGGAGCAGCACAACAATGTGGAGGCGGGATTGCTGGGGCAATCCCGCCAGTCCCAATGAGGATAATAGCTTGGAACTGCCGGGGATTGGGGAGTGGCCCGGCAGTTCGTGGTCTTCTGGATGTCCAGAAGAAGGAGGCCCCGGATGTGCTATTTCTGTCAGAAACAAAACATAATAGCACATGATTGGAGATTTTTCGGTGGAAGTTAAATATGCCGAATATGTGTGTCAAGGACAGTGTGGGCGCAAGCGGAGGTTTGGCGTTGTTCTGGAGAAAAGGAGTCGACCTAACGGTGGAGAGCATGTCTAGATACCACATAGAGGCAACTGTGCAGGAAGAGGACGGTTTTCAATGGCGCTTCACCGGCATCTATGGTGAATCTAGGAGTGAGGAGAAGAACAAAACATGGAAGTTAATGAGAATTTTGAAAAATAGAAGCAACCTTCCATGGCTGTGCAGTGGTGACTTCAATGAAATCATGTTCAATTGTGAAAAGGAGGGCGGCCCCCCGAGATCGGAGAGGTGCATGGATAGCTTCCGTGAAGCTCTTTGTGGACTGTGACTTACACGATCTTGGGTTTGTTGGGGATGTCTTTACTTGGAGAAATTTTCACCACAGAGCGGAGAGTTATGTGAAGGAAAGACTAGACAGGGCGGTGGCGAATAGCTCTTGGAGAGCCAAATTTCCCCTAGTTCGAGTTGTGAATGGTGATCCAAGACATTCTGACCATAGGCCGGTCATCGTGGACACGGGAGGGAGGGAGAAAAAGGAATGGAACAAACCAATGGAAATCATGAAAAAATTTGAAGCAAGATGGATGGAGGAAGAGGAGTGTGTGGCTAGGGTAGGAGAAGCTTGGCGTAATGCCCTTGAGATGGGGGATGCAAGCCTGATGGAAATTCAAAAACACTTACTGATTGAGCTTTGGGCGTGGGACCGGAGTGTCCTGGGAGAGCTTGAGAAGCGGATTAAAATAGCCAAGTCTGATCTTGAGCAATGTCGAAGGGAGAGGATCAGCCAGGACCAAGTTAATAAGGAGCACGGGCTGCGATACAAACTGGAGAGGTTGTTAGATCAACAGCATGTGTATTGGAAACAACGTACCCATTCCTCCTGGCTGATACAGGGGGACCGCAATACAAAGTTCTTTCATGCCCAAGCTTCGGAGCGAAGGCGTAAAAATCATGTGGGGAACTTGGTGGATGATGGCGGCGCTGTGGTGGCGGGGAAGGACCTAAAGATGTTTATCGCTAATCAGTATCAACATCTTTTTATGTCAATTGCAGGAGATCATGTGGAGGAGGTGATCGAGCATGTGCAAAGGCGGGTCTCTCATGCCATGAATGAGGGCCTGCTTGAGC
Source organism: Dendrocalamus latiflorus (assembly GCA_017311315.1). Classification (NCBI taxonomy): domain Eukaryota; kingdom Viridiplantae; phylum Streptophyta; class Magnoliopsida; order Poales; family Poaceae; genus Dendrocalamus; species Dendrocalamus latiflorus. The sequence continues at coordinate 36,557,518 of CM029628.1, forward strand.
CTTTCTCGGAAGCAGAGGTGTGGAAAGCCCTGCAAAGTATGGGGGACCTAAAAGCTCCTGGTGCTGATGGAATCCCAGCAATTTTCTATAAGAAGTTCTGGTCGTTGGTAGGTGACAAAGTGAAGACGGAGGTCCTGGGAGTACTGAATGGGGGTACAATGCCAACAGGCTGGAACGATACAGTGATTGTGTTGATACCCAAGACTAGCAAACCGGAGAAATTGAAGGATCTAAGACCCATAAGTCTTTGCAACGTGGCGTACAAGCTCATTTCAAAAGTACTTGCAAATCGGCTAAAAGATATTCTACCGGAGATCATCTCACCTTCACAAAGTGCTTTTATTCCCAACCGCCTGATCACGGACAATGTACTGTTGGCCTACGAGTTCACTCACTACTTACATCAGCGTAAGAGTGGAAGAAGGGGAGTTGCAGCCATAAAACTTGATATGAGCAAGGCATATGACCGGGTGGAATGGGGCTTCCTGAGACGAGTGATGCAGAAGATGGGATTCCATGAAAGATGGGTAGAGCGCATCATGCTTTGTGTCACCACTGTGTCTTACCGGATCAAAGTAAATGACCAGTACACGAACAGAGTGATTCCTCAGAGGGGGCTACGACAAGGTAATCCTTTGAGCCCCTACCTTTTCATTCTTTGTGCTGAGGCGTTGTCGGCCATGCTTCAGAAAGCCGAGGAAGATGGTAAGATTGAGGGGATCAGAGTCTGTAGGGAGGCGCCACGAATAAACCACCTGTTTTTTTGCTGATGATTCCCTTATTTTGATGCGTGCACAGAAGGAGGATGCTAGAGAATTACAAAGGATCCTAGATGTGTATGAGAGAGCATCAGGTCAAGTGATAAATAGAGATAAGTCATCTGTTTTGTTCAGTCCTAATACAAGCCAAGAAGACAAACACCAAATCCGGACCGAACTCCGCATATCACAGGAAGCAAAAAAATGAGAAGTACCTTGGGCTCCCTGTTTCTATCGGCAAATCACGCGAAACAGCCTTTGGGTACATTAAAAGGAAGGTTTGGGGGCGGATACAGGGGTGGCAAGAAAAGCTTTTATCAAAGGCAGGTAAGGAGGTTCTAATCAAGGCGGTGGCCCAAGCAATCCCAACATATGCCATGTCGTGCTTTGATCTGACGAAAGGCCTTTGTGATGAGCTAAACTCTGTGATAGGCAGGTGGTGGTGGAACCAGAATGACAAAGAAAACAAAATACACTGGCTGAGCTGGGACAAGCTGACTTTATCAAAGAAAGAGGGGGGCCTAGGGTACCGTGATCTACACCTCTTTAACCTAGCCATGCTTGCTCGGCAGGCGTGGAGAATTCTTACAAATCCGGAATCCCTGTGCAGTCGAGTTCTAAAGGCCAAATATTTTCCAAATTGTAACATTTTGCAATGTAGTGCAAGAGAGGGCATCTCTTATACTTGGAGAAGTATTCTGCAGGGAGCCCATCTGCTTAAAGAGGGAGTGGTTTGGCGGGTAGGTAATGGTAACTTGCTTCAGATTTGGTCTGACCCTTGGATCCCGGCTGGAATGACCCGCAAAATAGCGACCCCCAGAGGAGCCTCTGTTTTGACACGGGTTTCCGAACTCATGAACCCGGTCACTGGCTCTTGGGATGAGGCTCTGGTGAATGACATATTTTGGGAGTCAGATGCAAAAACCATCCTAGCTCTTCAAACGGATGCTGAGAGTGATGACTGGCCAGCTTGGCAGTTTGATCCAAAAGGGGTTTTCTCGGTCAAATCAGCTTATGAGGTGGCAGTGAGGAAGAGGGAACATGAAAAAGTAAGAGATGCCTCTGGATCTGGGCTGAATAGGGAATATGATGCTAGTTTTGACTGGAAGAGGATTTGGCGGCTTGAAGCGCCAAATAAAGTCAGGATGTTTGTGTGGCGTTTTGCACACAACAGTCTGCCAGTCGGGAGGAACATAGCACGGAGGGGTTTTAAACGTGAACCTTTATGCCCGATGTGCAATAGAGCTGATGAGGATGGTGGCCACCTGTTTCTGAAGTGCAAAGGAGCAAAAGAATGCTGGCGTTTGATGAATTTGGAGCAGGTGCGTTCCAGGCTTGTTAGCTGTAGATCGGCAAAGGAAACAGTGAGTGCGATCTGGAGCCTTGAAGCAGGAACTCAGATGCGGGTCTGGGTATTGCTTTGGCGTTGGTGGTCAGCTAGAAACAAAGTTAATGCTGGAGAAAGAAGAGCCTCGGGTCCAGAAATTGTTTCACTGGTCGGCTATTATGTCAATGATTTTGACAAGCTCAAAAAAACAAAGGGCCAGAAGGGAGCAAAGAGCACTTTGAAATGGGAACCCCCACCGGATGACATGTACAAGATCAATATGGATGCATCCTTCAGGGCTAGCACACAAGCAGGTGGATGGGGTTTTGCTGCTCGTAACAATGAGGGGGAGTTTCTGGAGGGGGGGTTGTGGGAAGTTGGAGAGAGTCGCGAGTCCTTTGCAGGCTGAAGCTATGGCAGCATTGATGAGCCTTCGTCGAGTTGCAGAGTTGGGAATGAGCCAAATAATTCTTGAGACAGATGCAACAATTATGCAGAAAGGACTGACTTCAACAGAGATGGACAGGAGTGTCGATGGGTGTTTGTTCCGCCAGATCAGAAAGTTTATCAATGAGGCGTTTGTGCAGTGTGTGGTCCGGGTTTGTCCGAGATCATGCAACAAAGTGGCTGATCGCCTAGCTTTGTATGGGGCGAGCGCTGTCTGCTCGGGTTCAGCGGTGTTTATGAACCAAGTCCCCGAATTTGTTACTGCCCTGGTCTCTGGCGATTCGCCTAGAGCCTTTGGTTAATGGAAGACATGGTTTTTCCTTTTAAAAAAAAATCGTATCAATTTTTTTTATTGGAAACTTATTACTAATAGTATGAACTGCTTCCGGTTCAATTCTCTACTTCATAAATTGCTTATACCTTTGCTTTGGTTTTTGCAATATAATAGTATCATTTCAATTTATTCGGTTCAAACTTCCAAGTTGTCATGATTGGGGCCGTTTTCGGTTTAATGAGATCGGAATCATGGAATTGTAGCTACAAATCGTGATTCTAAAGATCATAAGCTCTGGATCCCTATCTTATATGATCCTACGAGAAATCAATATATAGTTTAGGAATATGAGAAAGCAAGAAAGCAATATTTGGCACTGATTAATCCCACTGGGGGGGGGGGGTTGCAATTTTGTCCGTGCTCCAATGCCTTTCTTATGCGGCTGAAGAAAGAGATTATATACTTTTGTCACTTTCGTCGAAGAAAAGAACTGGATGTACCAGCAATTTATGCCGTGTATGCTGACACCGACTTCACCATAATCGAAGGCAGGTAGCACCTGTCACCATCTTTGACAATATCCTACTCAAAGAAGGCGAAAATGAATTGAAAAAAACTATGATACATGATACAGAATAATTAAAATTAAACAGCAATGACAAACAAACACATGCACATAGACGGTACTTCGAAAGCTGAAAGCCATGGGCAGCTAATTACAAAAATTCCACTAGCCTTGAAGATCTCAACTGTTTATGGTATCTCATAACCTGAAACGAAATGGTGTTCTTAACTCTCACGTCTTACCTCCCAGACCAAACCAATAGAACACAATGTCAGGTACTAACACGGCATCCTATGATCCTCCAGTATACGATAACATAACGGCTTCAGGTAGACTAAGAACAGGAAAATTTTGGTATGGTGCTGAAGACAGCATGGGTATAGATGTACATAAAGAAAATTCTTCAAGTTTGGCCGGCTGGGGAAGCTCAAGGAACGGAGGCGAAGGATGACAGCAGCCAGCCGTGTTCTGCTGCGAACTCCACATAAGCTCCAAACTTCTCCTGCGCATTCGGGATGTCGAGGATCAGATCATCGAGGCCTTCCTTGACACGAGCGAAACCTTTTGTCATCTGATTGATGGTTATCAGTCCCTCACCGAAGCACTCCTGCAGCAGAGCTAAGATGCTAGCTTCATTCTGCTTCTCCATCGCCATAACCAGCGCTGTCTTCACCACTTCATGGTTGAAGAAGGGCATTCCAAGTTCACGGATGCATTGGCAGGCTTCCCCCAAGTCGCCACCAGTGCTGTATTCCTCAAGGAGCTTTGAGATCTTGTCCTTTGCATCTTCCACTGCCCAGCCAGTGCCACCGCCCCAGCAGCGCAGTATTCTCTCCCCAGAATGGCGAGCTGCAAGCAGGGCGCGAGCCATCTGGACAGTTTGACTACCACTGCTGTTAGGGCGTAGCTTGCTACTGATCCCATCCAAATTCAGTGGAATTAAGACTTCATCGATCACTGCCCTTGCCAGGAAGAGGGCAAGTTCACTGGGAGCATCCACTATGTCGAGGGCAGTGTCTTCTGCTGACTGCAGAAGCATTATGAACCCCTTCATTATGTCATCAGTGCAAAATAGTTCCAAGCTGAGTGAAGAAAGGAGTACAGAAGCCATCTCTTTTTCCCTGTTCTTCCTGTCCATAGCAAGTGTAATAAGCTTCTTGAGGAAAATGGGGTTGTATTCTGGGGCCGAAAGCTCTTTAAGGCTTCTAATAAGTTCCGGGATGTCATCTGAGAGAAAATACTCATGAATTATGTGCCCAGATTCTTCTTTAAAACGCTTGACCTTTTCATCACTTGCATTTCGCATCTCTTCACCAGGGATAGCAGATTTACTGAATGAAGCATCAAGCCACTCTTCAGATATAGCTATTGAAACCAGCTTGTCAAAAAGAGTTTTGGCAGATGGAATATCAAGGCTCAGGTCATCAACACTCTCAGCTAGCCGAGAAAAGCCCTTTGACATTTGATTGGAACTGATCAAGCAACCCGCAGTTGATTCCTTCAACAACTTCAGGATTAGTGGCTTCGACAAAATATTCTCCATGCCAACGATGAGAGCACGTTTCACAACCTCATGATGGAAGAATGGAAGGCCCAGCTCCCTTATGCACCTAAAGGCTTCATCTGCATCTCCACTCTCAATATACTCTCTCAGAATATCCTGGATCCTCTTTTTTGCCTCTTCTACTGTAAAGTAAGTGCTCCCGCCCCACTTGCGTTCAACTAACTCTGCATGGTGGGGAGCTGACAAGTAGCTCTTCTCAGCAACTCGTAGAACTTCGACGCCTTTAAAAGATTCTGGAAGCAGTGCTCTGGCTCGAATGAGAAAAACAGGAGGCAATATTTCATCAACAACAGCACGTGCAACGAAAACAGCCAAGACATCAATAGCATCTGGTATATCAACAGCTAGATCTTCTGTTGACTCCAGAAGCATCATAAAGCCTTCACTCATCTTGGAGGAGCTCAATAGATCAGCATACAAGGCAGACAACAGAACTGACGCCATTTCTTTTTCTTTGTCATGACGGTCCATTGCCATGGATATGAGCTTCTTGACAAAGTAATGGTGAAACTGATCGGATCCAAGACTCCTTAGCTCAGAAGCTGCCAGTTCCACATCTCCTGTACTAAAATACTCCTCAATTACTGGAACTACAAGCTTTCTATAGCCATCTAATGTAGCAGGAACCTGCATTTGCAGTGAAGCATTGTTAGATTAGAATGTCATGCAATGAAGAATAAAATGTTGGTAGTATCATAGAGAGTAGCCAGGTCAAACCTTACTGTTCCCATTAACTAGTTTGTTCAACTCTTGAGATGGTAAGGAATCTGCACCTTCAAGGTTGTTTTGTTCAATTTTCCCACCAACACTTTCTGAAAGCCAGAGTCACAACATTATAAGTATGAACTATTAACAGAACATAATATTTTGCAAAGAAAAACCAACAAACCTACATAATATTTTGGAGGCTTATGGCTTGGTTGGGTTAGTGGGCTGGTGGCAGGGGAGATGGGAGAGGCTGACTTGGGTTGGGCAATGTTGGGATGAAATCCCAGATATCCGTTTTCGTATTATCCGGATAATCCGTATTCGTCGGATATCAGGCCTACTGTATTCGTATCCGTATCCGACAAAAAAAATCCGTATTCATATCCGATCCGAGAATTATCCGAAGAAAATCCAATCCGACACAATCTGTATCCGTTTTCATCCGGATCGGTCAGAAACTATACGATCCGTTTTCACCCCTAGGAGTAATAACAGAAAAGAACTACATATTGTCTTCTGAGAAGTAATTTCGATTAATTGCATGTATTGCATCAATTGTGCACCACTACACCATGATGTAACAGACCAAATAAAGAGTAAAAATTTTCAAATAAATTTTGAACTCAATAAATTCTTCATTCTAGCAATATAGTCTTGAACTTCTCAATATATGGCACTAGACATTTATGGAAAAATAGAAAGATCCCTGAATTGGATCTCAAGCTTTTGGCAGATTTTAAGTCTTTAACCTCAATCTTTAAGCCCCTCAAAACATGTAGCCATAAATACCAACCAATCATGGATCAAAAGGCAATACTCGCATCGAACAATATCGAAACCGATCAATGCATTACTAATTGCACGAATTAATCGCGCAGCATGAACTAACTTCCAATAAAGTCAGTACCATGCATTTTGTTTATCTACTCTTGGATGTTTTTAACTTTGTTGAACTTGTAAGGATTCACTCCTTAAAAAATTTAGACCGTTTCAGTCAAGAACAGGACAACCAAAAACTATCAGAAACTGTCACCGACGTAAGCTTTTTGCAGCATTAAGCTCAAGCTTGAGCCCTTCCAAACATGTAGCCATAATACCAGCCAACCGTGGAGCGCAAGGACTGTACTCACATCAACTATATTGGATCCGACAAATGTGTCACCATCCAATAAAAGTAAGCAGTACCATGTATTTTTGTTGTCTACATTTGGACGTTTCAACTTTGTCGGACCCCTAAGGATTTTGCTATTTAATGAAATTAGGGTTTTCAACACTTTCGGACAAGAACAAGACAAAATAGAACTACTAGAAACCATCACCAACGTACTAAATCAGGACTCTACCAGCATCAAACAGAACAAGAATCAAATGCCTTTTGTTTTTCCCGCCAATCTAAACTTCCATCACAAAGCCGATAAGATTAAACAGCACAAACACAATCCCATTCTGCTATTGCTTGCGATGCACTGACACAACTTCACACACATGAAGCCCATCGCCAGACTTAGGATAAAATGTACTCCCAATAGCCAAGCTAATCCATGAGCATCACTGGCGGATCTACAGGGTATGCCGGGTGGGCCCCGGCATACCCTGTGGCAGTGGGACTCAGCTGATACGGTTCCAAACTTTTAATTCCTCAGCGATACGCCGATACGGTTCCAAACTTTCTCAGCGAGACTTTGCCACGCGCCGCTCTGCTCGATCGGACGATCGTTCGATCCGATTCCTCAGCGATACGATTCCAAATCCACTTCCTCAACGAGACGGTTCGCCACGCGCCGCTCCGCTCAATCGCTCATCCTCAGGCCTCAGCGCAATGATCCAATCGTTCGCTCGTTCGCTACTTCGCCGCCGCCGCATCGCATGACAGAATAAACCGAGAGACGTCATCACTCGTCGGCAAAATCAATCAGAATCAGGTAATCAACTTCTTCTTTTTTCAGTTGTTCGGGTGTGAGCATGACTTGCATCCAAAGCTTGATTTTGCTCTATTTGCATAGAATTTTCTGGAGTATAATTTTTCAAAACATTTGGTCAGAAAATAAAAAATAAGCACATGCTGTGTTTTCCGATCTTGTAAGCTAAAAGTGGAATGATCATTGTTTCCAGATATTGTTGTCTTAGGTAAAACCATAAGAACATAGTCACAGATCTTGAATATCTTGCATAGTTGTATTACTTCTAAAACAGAAACATATGGCCAAGAAAAGTTCTGGCATTCAAATTTCAAAATGATAAATAATATTCTTTATTCTCTTGCAGGGCCGGAGCAATTGTTTTTTTGGAATTGTTCAGTTATGAAGAGAAGCGGAGACATTGCATCTCTTTTTCAGAAACATGCAGCCAAGAAGGCGGAGGTTGCTACTTCAAATCCTGCCCCATCTCCGGTTGAAACTGTGGCGGAAAAACAAACTCAAGAGCAAGAGAGAGTAATTGATAAAATTGTGAATCCTATGCCCCCGCCACCGCCACCGCCACCGCCACCGGTTTATGACATCAATCGCCTTCCGCGTGATCCAGGTGATAGACAACCCATTGAAAATTATTCTGTTAATGAGACTATTAGTATGGTGTTTGAACTATTTATATTGTAATTTGTGCAAGTTTCTAACTTAATCCTTGAATCTAAGACTTATCATATTATTTAGTGCTTGTATACCGAATTACGGTGCAAAATTTACAATTATTTACCGAATTGGCAAATGGTTTTACCGAATTGCATATAAAATTTTTGTTGCGGCATACCCTTTGGTAAAATCCTGGATCCGCCACTGATGAGCATGCATAGCAACAGGCAACCCTAGGACCAACCAAATCCCTCACCTCTCCTACGTACCATCAAAAAATCACCAGTAAGAGGCCATAACCCCAACCGACAGCGAAATCAAACGTTTCCACTCCCTACGATTCTACCGCCCCTCTCCCAAACACAAACAGCATATCACATCATAACATAATTCAGCGCTATAGACTATAGAGAGATATATAGAGATGGCCATAGGGATCAAGCAGTCACCTTTCTTAGCGGCGTGGTGGTGTGGGAGGTGGCGGACGGCGATCCCGCCGTTGGCCGGCGCGCCCCCGCCGGTGGCCACCCGCAGGTGCCCCTCCGCCAGCATCCTCGTCGGCGACCTCGCCCCCTCCTCCGCCGCCATCTCCCTCTGCCTCCTCCGCCCGCCCTGCACCACCCACACACGCACACACCCAATCAAATCACCACCAAATCGAGCGAGATCAAGGCCGAATCGAACTAAGCCACGAGGGCCACGACCAATTGGAAGGAGAGGATGGCCATAAATACCTGTGGAGATCGGAGGCGGCGGGGTGGTGGTGGGGACGGCGAAGCCGACGCGGATCTCAGGCGTGGAGCGGTGCGCCGCGCGGTGAGTGCGAGCGAGAGAGGACGCGAGGGGAGGGAGTTTTTATTTATCGGCCCCTCGTTCTGACACTTTTACGGACCGCTAATTACATTTACCAGTGTCCCTTGGAGTATGTTTGGTCGGTGAAATCCTTCAATAATTCTAAAGAATGCTTTAGTCATCTAGATTATCTTATTTAGTAAAATATCTAATAATCTAAATCAGAAATCTAAAATTAGCTTAAGAATCATATTACCATGATTTCTAGGAACCATTTTTCCTTAGAAAAAAGGTATCTATCTTGGATTACCAAGAGAAAGGAATATTTGATATTGCACTTTTATTATTTGATTTCTCATAGTTAAAATTTGAACTTTCTAAATTCAAAATCTAAATTAAAAGCATTTTTTCAAAACATGAATTTTGAAACCGAAATATCAAAATTTGAATCCCGAATTTTAGAATCTTAAATTCAGGCAATTTAAATTTCAAATTTTCAAGTTTGAATTTTGAAATTCCAATTAAAAACAAAATCTTAAAATCTGAAATTTTGAATTCTGGATTTCAAAAATTATAGTTCCAAAATTTTACTTTTTAAAATATAAATTCGAATATTTTAAAATTCCAAACTCAAATTTTAAAATTAAAATTTAAAAATCCAAAAATTGAACTTTTGAATCATAAGAATTTAAAATTTTAAAATTTCCATTATAAATTGAGAGAATTTAAATTGTAAAATTCAAATTTTATTTTTCAATATAAAATTTATAAATGTTAACCTTCAATGTTTGAAATTTCAAACCATGTAGTTTAAATTTGTGGACTTGTTGGTTTGAATTATGAAAATTCGAGCTATTATAAAGACCATTTTGTAGTTCGTTCAAACTAACAAAATATTAAAACCTTTGATTACTGGTAATGTGTTATCAATAATCAAATTGAGAGGAATATTAGATTACTAGGTAATATGAAATTACGTATACTAAACACACCCTTAAGTTAATCCCCTGAGTTAAAACGGAAAACTTAACTGCTTGGAATTCTTGGCCTTTCCTTTTCTTACTTCCCAAGCACCACCGTGAGACTGAGACTTATTATTTATGGACCGTCGCGCTGTCTTGCATAAATTGACATGCTTAGCGTTGTGTGGTTGCCTTGGTGCCGCGTAGCGAGCGGGGTCGGGGAGCTTCTCCCCGTGGAACGGGCGTATGGGCCGGCGGGTGTCTGGCCGTCTGGGTGCCTGAAACGGACGGCTGGGCGGCGGGTGGCGTATGGACGTGGTTCATGTGGGGTGGATGGCCTGAGGAGAGCAAACGGATGGGGATGGATGGCGCGAAGCGATGAATTTTTTGTACGGATAATCCGTTTTTTATTCGAAAATACATAAATATACCCGCGACAAAATTTTTTACAAAAATAATCTCTAGTCGCCACCCGATTGGGCGACTGCTACCTTTCGCCCAACCGGGAGGCGACATTTAAGGAATCTGTGTACCGTTGGGCGACTACTGCAATCGCTATACGGTTGAGCGACTTCGATTGAAGTCGCCCAACCGTTGGGCGACTGCAATTGCAGTCGCCCAACCGTAGGGCGACTGCAATTATGCCGCCCACTAACCCCGAGCACATTCCTCTCGTTCTGCCATTCTACTCATTCATTCTGCCCAGAGAGAAGAGAGGAGGAAGAGGAAGAAAAGAAGAGGAGAAGAGAGGGAGGAGGGGAAGAAAAGGAGGTGAGGAGAGAAGAGAAGTCGAAGCTATTCAATCGATTTGGATCCAGGTATTTTTTTTAATTATGTTGTATTTACAGTCTTCAACTCCCATGTTATTTGACATGTCGTAAATTTCAATCATACATGTAGGCATACATCATTAATGGCCAGTACTACATTGAGAGTGTATTATGGTGTTGGAATCATTCGTGATGGTCCGACTGGTGTGGATTTGAGCGATTTTCCGCAAGTCACTCTCGTACTTCCGGATGACGAGAATGCTCAAATGACAGATGTGCAGCATTGGCTGACCCAGAGTTTTTCATTGGACCCCGAGGTGTGCAGCGTCGTTGTGCAAGGGCTTTGGAGCCGGTCTTCCACTGACATCAGATGGGAGTTGAAGACATTGGTGCGCTCTGGTTCGTGGAAGGGCTTTGTGCAAGGGTGCCGGCGCCGTGGATACGAGTGTGTCCTGCTTGTGCAACCGTGCTCACTACAAGCAGCTGCGCAAGCTCGTGCGTCCGCCTATGCTTCGGGGGGTGCTAGCACCTCGGGCGGGCCGCACGTCGGTGGAGCTGATGAAGTTGCTCGTGATGAAGGCGATGCGGTACACGGAGGAGAGTTAAGGCCGTCAAGCTATACAGAGGGAACTGGGCAAGCCGATACGGTACATGGAGGAGAGTTACAGCTGTCAAGCTATAGAGAGGGAACTGGGCAAGCTGATGAAGGAGAGCATAATGAGTATATCGTGCAGCAGATGGAATCTGATGACCAGAGGGCATGGGATGAAGAGCAAGCTGTAGAGGACGACGAGGAGGACAGCTCCGATGATGAAGAAGTTCCTATCCCCGAAGAATGGAACCAGTATAATGCGGAGGGTGTTTCCGCACATGATGAGCATGAATCGCCATGGGAGTATCATCAAACAGAGGTTCGGGTGCATGCTATGTTTGCTGACAAGGAAGCGCTGCAGGATGCCATCAAACTTTCGCGAGGTGGAAAACAAAGGACAATACCTTGTCAAGATGGATCAGGCTCGCGAGGTGGAACGACAAATGCGGCATGAGCAAGAGCGTCGCGTGAGGGTAGACCAAATCCGTCTTAAGGGCAAGGAGGATGAGCTGCAAAGGAGGCGGGAGAAGTTAAGTCTGCGTGAAGCAGCCATCAAGCGTCAGGAGGAAGAGCTTCAAGCTCGTGAGGCAGCTCTCAAGACCAAGACTGACAGGAAGAAAGATGCAGCAGAGCCATCTTCAGGGCGCGACAAAAAGGGCAAACAACCACGCTACACCCAGTAGACAAAATGTAATATTCCCTAAGGCATGTTACGACTAGCGGTGGAGTTCTGAACATTACAAGTACAGAGTTCCACACATGCCACTGGTCACATCACTTATCACTTTATGTATCGACCGTTCTTCGGTCAATCGTGCCTAAAAAAAATTTACCAAATTTTTTTTTGCATCTACAACTTACATTGAACATAAACTTCTATTACAACTTTATCTGATTTTTACGCAGTTTATAACTAAAAAATTGACAAAACATACAAAAATCACGCGGATTGCAAACCCTTAAAACATACCAATGTATATATCAAACGTTCTACAGTCAATTGTACTTACAAAAAATTTCTCAAAATTTTAAATGCACCTACAACATACAATAAACATAAACTTTTATTACAACTATACCATATTTTTTTCCAGTTTAAAACTACAAAATTGATAAAACTCTAAAAATTCACGGGGACTGAGTAAAGTCGCCCATCCACTGGGCGACTGCAATTGCAGTCGCCCAACGGTTGGGCGACTGCAATCGAAGTCGCTCAACCGTACAGCGATTGCAGTAGTCGCCCAACGGTACACAGATTCCCTAAATGTCGCCTCCCGGTTGGGCGAAAGGTAGCAGTCGCCCAATGGAGTGGCGACTAGAGATTATTTTTGTAAAAAATTTTGTCGCGGGTATATTTATGTATTTCCGAATAAAAAACGGATTATCCGTACAAAAAATTCGCGAAGCGATGCTGCCGCGATGGACGTTCCAGATGAAGGGAGCACGTAACGTAAGCCTTCACTGGCTGCATCTGTACCAAACCTAGAAGTACCAATCAAATGTATAAACCATCTCAGGTTTCACACTTTCCACTGGCTGCATCTGTAACAGAACTGGCGAGTACTAGCAACGACACACATCCATCTCAGGCTTCACTGGCTGCATCTGTAACTTTTGTTTCTTTCCCTGCATGTTCTTGCATTGTTCAGTCACATGGAGACTGCACATGCAAGATGATTAGATGACACCCATCTTTACACACTGTATGTTAAGTCGACAAAGCTAAACAGACACAAGACGCGTCGATGATACGACAGAGGTGAAGCACGCACGTACTAATTAACATCTTCACATATTTTGGCAGACTCCTGGCAGGAGGGTTCGAACGAGTGCCTGCACAGCTTAGCTTTACTGAACTTTTAGGCTTCGCTTTCTGTTGCGGTCTGAGTTCAAAACACCACCCATGGTCCACGAGACAAGTGTTCGATCGATCGGCAAGGACAGTGAGGAGGACTTCAAAGTGCAGAAACATCTCTCATCAGAGATTAAAGTAACAGATAGCTATCAATCAAGAATGATGGCAGGGATCTGTAAACATCGATCTCTCGTCAGAAAAGTAGGTATACGTAGTCGTAGATATATAGCTGCTGAGGAATGACAGGAAGTTGTGTAGCTTGCTTATGACTTGTCGAGGAGGCTCTCGAGGTAGAGGTTGAGGATGTATCTCCCCGTGGAGAGGACGTCGAGGCGCTTCTCGATGGGCTCGCACCGTCCCTTGCGCAGCTGGTACCGGTGCGTCACCGCCGACACCGTGTACGCCTGCCCTTCGATCGTCACGCTCTCCCCGCAGTGGATGTTCTGCTTCCAATCAGTGCACAGCCATCACGCAACGACAACGAACAGGCATGTCTGTGACTGAGCACTCGCATACAGATTAGTATATGCACAGGCATCAAGCAACAGCAACATGCACATCAGTGAGCACGCACTCGTGTAAAGATACAGAAAATTTTTATTCCTCTTACTACTCTTATCTGTATATGTTAACTTAAAATTGCCAGGTGTAAAGGTTAATCCAATGATCCCTGATGCTTGTTTAATTACTGCAGGGAATAAACCCTGATAGACAGGCTGGCATTGTTGCAAAAGTTTCTTGCTGATTCGGGGAGGGATTGTGGGAATAAACCCTGACAGGATGGCATGCATTATTGCTACAGAAGTTATCACTGATCCGAAGATGATAAAAGAAGTATACTATAAGAAAATCCTAGTGCAAGCAAGCTAGGTAGCTAGCAGAGTTTTGTTGCTGTTCGAGTTCAAGTTCTACATTGTTGTTGTTCGAATTCCCAGAATGATAAAGAGAACAGTTACCGCAGAACTTCTTCTTTTGTCAGTCTGGGATGCTCCCGCTAAGAACAGCAGTTAACAGAGTTTGAGCACTCACTGTCAATCTGGCATGCTGCAAATTAAGCTGTCAAGGATGTTGAGGTGCAAACTTAATATATGTGGCTAGCAGACCGTGACAGTGCAGCCAAACTTATGAAGCAATCCGGAACAATGCGTTCATTTGCTGAAGAATTGTTCGACACCTAAATGCCTAATTAACACTTAGCGTTTGCGTTCTTGGACTGCAGGTTTAGGATGGGCTACACTAGCTAGAGCATCATTTGCTGTCAGAAAGACCCATCTTCTTCAGTGTTTGAAGTGTTTAAGCATCGGTCTGGTTAAGTCGTAGTGGTTCGACTGGACGATCCGATCGAGAATTTGATATGACAAACCTAAACAGAAATTTAACGAATTCATCATTTACCTTTTGCAAGAACGTGCTTACTACTTTGCATGGTGCGCCACACGCCATTGCTCGTGTTACGGAAGCTTCAGATAAAAACGCTACAATTACCGTGCGAGTAGAGTACTACACCACATGGCAGAGATGGAGTTTTATGGATCAACTAGCTGCAGCATCAGAATTCAGAAGAAAACAGGAACAGACAGGGATGTATCTATGATGCGTACGAGTGTACGTGCGTACCGTGGGGAAGCAGCGGACGCCGAGGCATCGCGGCGGCGGCGTGATCTCGACGACCTTGAACGGGTACTTGTGCTCCTTCTCCCTGTCCCTGTCCCGATCCTTCTTCCTGCACACCACCGCGAAACGCGGCTGCACGCGCGCGCACGGCAAAAGAAGCGAAGGTCGGCTAGCTCAACACAACAACACGTACTATCGTTCTTGATTGATTGCCCGAAACAATCGATCATATGTAGTTTACATGCATAGACAGATGGCTGTTTGAATAATTCTTGTGCATGTTAGTTAGTTAGCATGTTTAGCTTTCCTTAATTTTTGCTTTACAATGTACACAAGTGGAGTTCAGACGTGCCACTGTGTGCACACTGAAGCACGTTCTTTTGTTCGTGGCAAGTTTATAGGATCTGGAGTTAGTGATCCGTTCTTTTAGCATGTAATCCTTTTTTGGTTATATATAATGAAGGAGTCCAGAAAATGCTCAGTTCGGTTGAGCACCAAAAACCTGTGTGTGCGTCTTCTTCAATCATGTGTTTCCAGTGCATGTGTTCTGTGTGCAGGGTGCTGATCGCCGGCGTCCGGGAGGGACGTCTCTCCGGCGAAGTACCTGACAAGTGGTATCAGAGCCCTGTTACGGGCCGGGACTCGAGTGCGGCGAGGAACCATCGCTGCGCTTCGAATACGCGCTGATGACAGGACCATCACCTGCGAAGGACGGCGACCAGAACGACGGGACAAGTGGCTCCATGGGCGGCGTCGTCATTCAGCGAGTGGTTCGTGAGGTGGGCGGCGGGACTACTTGGCCCGTCCTCACCAAGACCAACTACTCAAACTGGGCGCTGCTGATGAAGGTAAAGCTCAAGGCTCAGTCGCTCTGGACGGCCGTCGACAAGGGAGGAGTCGACGTCGGGGATGACATGTCGGCGCTCGACGCTCTGTGCAGCGCCGTGCCGCCGGAGATGGTGCCCACTGTCGCCGGGAAAGCGACGGCAAAGGAGGCGTGGGATGCCATCGCAACCATGCGGATCGGCGACGACCGCGTGAAGAAGGCGACGGCGCAGCAATTACGCCGAGAATACGACTTGGCGACGTTCAAGGCGGGCGAAAGCGTGGAGGATTACTCCATGCGTCTGAACAGCATGGTGGCCAACCTCGCAACTCTCGGTGAGGTTGTGGAGGAGAGCAAGGTTGTGGAGAAAATCCTCCGAAGCGTGCCGCCGAAGTTCAAGCAGATCGTGTTGGCGATCACGACGCTGCTCGACGTGTCGACATTGACGGTCGCCGACATCACTGGACGGCTGAAGGCCGCCGAGGAGGCATTTGAGGCACCACCGCCGACGGTAACTCACGAAGGAAAACTCTACCTGACGGAAGAGGAATGGGATGCGCGGCGGAAACGTCGCGAGGCGGAGAACCAGAGCGGCGGCGGGCGCGGGCGTGGGCGCGGGCGTGGGTACGGTCGCGGCCGCGGGAACAACAAGGGCTCAGCCTCTACATCTGAGTCGCCGTCTTCGACGGGGCCGGCCAATGGTCCCAGCAAGATCGGCAGAGATCAGTGTCGGCGGTGCGGAAAGAATGGGCACTGGGCCCGGGAGTGTCGCTCCAAGCCGAAGCAAGAGGCGGCCCACGTGACTCAGGAGGAGGAGACCTCTTTACTGCTGTTGCGAGCCAGTGTGGGGACAAAGGAAAAATCCCCATCTAGCGTGAGGCAGGGAAGAAATTCCCCACCATCGTCACTCACGCCCCTGCCGCATGGAGATTCATCTCGGCCGCCGCCACCAGCAGCAGGGACCGGATCCCGCTTCCCCACGCAGGCGCGGACGTCCTCGCCACCGCCAGGCACGTCGGGGAGCGCAAATCGAGGGGAGGCTCGAGGAGCGGAACCCGGAGATCCGAAATCGGCTGCAGCGGCGGACTCGCTGCTGGCGTCCACACCATCGCCGGGCGGCGCAGCTCGCGGGGTGGCTTGGGGGTCGGAGACCGGGGATCCATGCCCTGATGCGGCGGCGATCTCCCGCGCGCCTACACCATCACCGGGCAGCGCAGGGCAAGGGGCGGCTCACGGCGCAGCTCTTGGGGTGGCCCGAGGCGCGGGATCCAGGGGTTCAAGCACGGCGGCGGCAGTAACCTCTCGCGGCCGGTTGTCGCTGCGGGAGGAGAAGGTCTTCGTGCAGCTAGGAGTCGAGCAGGAACGCGATACGAGCACATGGGTGCTCGACACCGGGGCCACGAATCACATGTCGGGGTCCCGGGCGGCCTTCGTCGAGCTCGACACGGCGGTCTGCGGGACGGTGCGGTTCGGCGACGACTCCGTCGCGCGCATCGAGGGCTGCGGCACCGTCCTGTTCAGCTGCAAGAACGACGAGCACAGATCGTTCGCCGGCGTCTACTACATTCCTCAGCTCACGACGAACATTGTGAGCGTCGGCCAGTTGGACGAGATCGACTACGACATCCACATCAGGCATGGAGTCATGAGGATCCGGGAACCAGGCGGGCGGCTGCTGGCACAGGTGGTGCGCGGGCCGAATCGCCTGTACGTGCTGCGGGTGACCATCGCGCAGCCCGTGTGCCTAGCCGTGCGCGGCGGGGAGACAGCCTGGCAGTGGCATGCCAGGCTCGGACATCTGAACATGGGGGCTCTGCGGCGCATGGCGAAGGAGGAGCTGGTACGCGGACTGCCAGACATTGATCAAGTCGATCAACTCTGCGAAGCCTGCCTTGCTGGGAAGCAGAAGAGGTCCCCGTTCCCGAAGAACGCACAGTACCGGGCGAAGCGCGCACTGGAGCTGGTGCACGGTGATATGTGTGGACCTATTACACCGGCAACTCCGAGCGGGAATAGGTACTTCCTACTGCTGGTGGACGACTTCAGTCGTTTTATGTGGATTACAGTACTACCGACAAAGGATCGGGCTTCGGCGGCAATCAAGGAGTTCCAGATGCGCGCCGAGGCTGAGTCCGGGAAGAAGTTAGCGGCGCTCAGAACTGATCGGGGTGGCGAGTTCACCGCGACCGAGTTCGCGGAGCACTGTGCGACTGAAGGTGTCCATCGGCAGCTCACGGCACCGTACAGCCCCCAGCAGAACGGTGTCGTCGAGCGAAGGAATGGCATGGTGGTGGCGACCGCACGTAGCATGATCAAGGCGAAGGGACTGCCGGGTTGGTTCTGGGGCGAGGCGGTTAACACCGCCGTGTACGTCCTGAACCGATGCCCGACGAAGAGCGTCACGGGGATGACTCCGTTCGAGGCGTGGTACGGGAAGAAGCCAGCGGTGCACCATCTGAGGACATTCGGCTGCATCGTCTTCGTCAGGGACACCTCGCCGCATCTCAAGAAGCTTGATGATCGTGGTCGCAAGATGATCTTCGTTGGCTACGAGCGCGGGTCCAAGGCGTACCGCGCGTATGATCCCACCACCAAGCGCGTCCATGTGACGCGAGATGTAGTCTTTGACGAGCAGGGCCAGTGGGACTGGTCTACCATGGCGGAGGAGGCAGCGACAGCTGGGAACAGCGACGACGGTTTCATCGTCGAGTACGTGTCCGTGCACCCGCACGGCACCTTGGAGCATGAAGACGGAGGAGCGAGTCCACCTGGAGCTCAGGCGGACATGACGGCTGCAGAGTCGGAGTGGACTGGATCGCCACACAGCCCCTCAACACCGATGACCGGAGCGTCATCTTCACCAGGAGACCCGGGAGCGCAGTCACCAGCTGGAGTCCAGTTCGTGTCTCCACCAGCAGACTTGGGCGACTCCCTCGACGCTGATCATGATGAAGATACCACACTGCTATTCCGAGCAGTGGACGACATCGTGGGTCCAGGTACACCACCTGGCTATGCTGTTCGTAATTTGGGAAATGGGCAGCTGCTAGCAGTGAGTGCCGAGGAGCCAAGCTCAGTGGCAGAGGCAGAAAAATCAGCATGCTGGCGCAAGGCCATGGAGGAGGAGCTGCAGGCCATTGAGGAGAACAAGACCTGGACACTCACTGAGCTACCCCGAGATCGCAGAGCAATTGGCCTAAAATGGGTGTATAAGGTAAAAAGGGATGAATTGGGGGATGTAGTGCGGCACAAAGCTAGGCTGGTCGTCAAGGGGTATGCACAGCAGCTGGGTGTCGACTATGATGAAGTCTTTGCACCTGTGGCACGCATGGAAGCAGTGAGGCTACTCATGGCTTTAGCAGCTCATCAAGGCTGGGAGATCCATCACATGGACGTAAAATCAGCTTTTTTGAATGGGGAACTGCAAGAAGAAGTTTATGTGCAGCAGCCTCCTGGTTTTGTGAAGAAGGGAAGTGAATCCAAGGTGTATAAGCTCCAAAAGGCCTTGTATGGCCTGCATCAGGCACCAAGAGCCTGGAATCAGAAGCTAGATGAGAGCCTGATGTCTTTGGGTTTCAAGAAGTGCCCATCAGATCATGCCATCTATGTTAGAGGCAAGGTTGGTGAGCAGCTGGTAGTCGGGGTGTATGTTGATGATCTTGTGATCACAGGGACCAGCAGCAGCATTATCCGAAAATTCAAGAAGGAAATGGCCCAGCTGTTCAAGATGACTGACCTGGGACTGCTGCATTACTATCTGGGACTGGAAGTAAAACAGCAGGAAGATGGGATCTCAATCAGTCAAGGAGCTTATGCTAGGAAGATTCTGGAAGTGGCAGGGATGAGCCACTGCAATCCTTCACAAGTGCCAATGGAACCTAAACTCAAGCTGTCCAAGCAGAGCTCAAGTCCAATTGTTGATGCAACGATGTACAGAAGCCTGATTGGAAGTCTCAGGTATTTAGTCAACACAAGGCCAGATCTTGCTTTTGCTGTTGGCTATGCTAGCAGGTTCATGGAGGAACCTCATGAAGATCATCTTGTAGCTGTGAAGCACATCCTGAGATACATTGCTGGGACAAGGGATATGGGGCTGTTCTATGCAAGAGGAAGAAATCTGCAACCTGCATTACTGGGTTACACTGACAGTGACTTAGCCGGTGATGTGGACAGTAGAAAGAGCACTAGTGGAATTCTTTTCTTCCTGGGAGGCAGTGCAATCAGCTGGCAGTCTACAAAACAAAAGGTTGTGGCTTTGTCAAGTTGTGAAGCGGAATACATTGCTGCTGCAACAGCGGCCTGTCAAGGTGTGTGGTTAGCTCGATTATTGTCGGAAATCTGTCAGTCCAGCGTCAGTAGACCGTTATTGAGGATAGACAACAAATCTGCAATCTCTTTGATAAAGAGTCCAGTACATCATGACAGGAGCAAGCATATAGATACGAGGTTCCATTTGATTCGTGAATATGTAAGCAACGACCAGATTGAAGTGGAATTCATTCGAACTGATGAGCAGTTGGGAGATATTCTGACAAAGCCTCTGGGGAAGATTAAGTTTCAGGAATTCATCAAGATGATTGGCCTGACTCTTTACTCTCAGGTGCACAAGACTTAGGAGGAGATTGTTTGAATAATTCTTGTGCATGTTAGTTAGTTAGCATGTTTAGCTTTCCTTAATTTTTGCTTTACATGTACACAAGTGGAGTTCAGACGTGCCACTGTGTGCGCACTGAAGCACGTTCTTTTGTTCGTGGCAAGTTTATAGGATCTGGAGTTAGTGATCCGTTCTTTTAGCATGTAATCCTTTTTTGGTTATATATAATGAAGGAGTCCAGAAAATGCTCAGTTCGGTTGAGCACCAAAAACCTGTGTGTGCGTCTTCTTCAGTCCTGTGTTTCCAGTGCGTGTGTTCTGTGTGCAGGGTGCTGATCGCCGGCGTCCGGGAGGGACGTCTCTCCGGCGAAGTACCTGACAATGGCTAACCGACTGTATGCTGCTTACCTTGTGGTACGCGAAGGAGGTGGAAGCAACCATGGCCATGGCAGATTGCTCGCTGCTGCTGCTGCAGAATCCGCACAGTTCTTGCAAGGAGGAAGGAAAGGGCTGGATGGATGGCCAGAACATGGGGTTGATTGGTAGGCAGACATCTTGATTCTGTGCTGATGGATGGTAGTTGGTTGGGCTAGCTAGCTCGGGGATTCTGCAGGCAGGAGGTGTGGAAAGAAGCCGTGTCACGCGTGTCGCTCCAATCAAGTCGTCGTCAAAATTTTTCCCTTCTTTTCCCCCTCCTCTTTGGGCTAGTTTGTTCTCTGATTTTTGTTTCTCTAGATGTTGTTCTCTGATTTTCTCGTGTGGTGGATGATTGGGCTTGTGTGCAGTGCAGGCCTAGCAAGTCCTTCTGTCTTAAGGGCCTTAAGTTCTGACTGATCTGAAAAACATTTGAAAGTTATATGCTTTCAGAGTTGTCCTTGCTTGTTACTTCTTTGGTTGTGTACCTCTGCATCAACAAGCTATAGTGTATATGTGAGACTATATAGAGATCATTCTGTAGTAATAATGAGTAATTGACTTTTAAATTAGAATATTTGTAAAGTTTGAGTTTGATTTTTGAGAGTTTGCAAATTCTTCAATTGATTTTGTTGCTGGCGGTATGACCGACTTTAGGGTCACGATCATATCAGCCAGATGCGATAGTACCGGTCTTGAATAGAGGTCAAACCAGGGCATGGTGCTACCGGCGTTGTATGAGCGGTACTACTGGAGTAAGGCGATATGGTTGGCTTTTGGTTGGCGATCATACCGGCTGAGGAGTTGTTGGGTTGTGCATTTGTTTCAATTGAGTTGTTGGAGTGTGATCATGGTATGTGTGTTGTTTGTGTGCATATGTGTTTAATATTTGGTTCTAGGCTTAGGTCAATGGTTTGGTTACTTACATTTTGCATTGTGTATTATGTGGATTAATTGTGCCAATTGATGACTTTATATATTGTGCGGTGCTATGTGATGGTTTGCTTGTTGTTGTTGGTTGTAGGACTTCGGAGCAAGGTCATGGTGAGGCGTAAGAGGACTGGGACTAGACACAGGGTGATGCTGATGTTCAGAACGGTCAGGAAGACGCCGAAGATGACCGAAACTTACGGAGTGGTTGCATGCCAGGACAACGAGGAACTGGAGCGGGAGCTACTGGTGATGGACATGACGGGCAATGGCAAGGTAGACCGGGACTAGGCTCAGGGAAGAGTCGAGGTCCTGTGCGGTCAAGGAGCCGGGTGTCGTCATGCGCAAGGAGAAGCATGTGGTGCGCCAAGTGACTTGGGTCGTTTACAAACGAGGACGGTTAGGTGGGATCCGAACGCGTGAGAGGCTTGGCGGCAAGTCATTGGAGCCACATGGAAGATGGCGAAGCATTTGTAATGCTTCATGGCAAAGGAAGCAAGAAACTTCGTGGAAAGCGGTAAATGACATTTTGATAAATTGTCCAGTATCGAAAAAGTGGTGGTGTGTGCAAATACGGCGTTGATCTAAGTGGTTTAGGTTTTTTATGTGCTAAAAATGTGAAGTGGATCGAGTGTTGATTCACTAATGGGTTGATGGTTGTAAGCCACTTTGAGAAGCGTGCATGAGAGAGTAAAACCCGGTGTTAGGTGGGGTTAACGGGTTATCCTCGGTTTGGCCTAATGGGTGAATCCATTAAGTTTTGGTTCAGGTTGTGAGGCTATATAAGGGGAGGAGAGGCAATGGCTAGAATTAGAGGATATTGGCTAAGTCTTTGTGGTGGCTAGCTCTTCCTTCCTCCCATGTGAGATTAGGATTTCTTGGATTAGAGCCTTGTGTGTGCGCTCTAGGCTTAGAGATATGCTATCCTGAGGGATTGGCACTCTTGACACTCTTGTGAACAGTCTAAAGATAAAGAATAGTGAATTGCTTGATAAAATTGTTATATTCTCCTTTGCCATGTGAGTCATGTGAATTCTTACACGTGGATATTAATAAATTAACAATTTCCCTTGCATGCTTGAAATATGAAAATGAATTGCTCAGATCAAATATTTAAATGCCTTGTGATTCTTGTGTTGCCTTACATCACGAGCTTAATAATGCTATGTTAGAAATAAGCAATTTTAGATCATTGGTTAGAAATGAACAAGACTCATGTACTAGCATGCTTGCTGAAATTAAGAAATTAAAATTGGATTATTTCTAATGTGTAGAACAACTTGCATTTGCTAGAACTAAAAATAGAAAATTGAATTTGAGATTTTCAAATTGTCTTGAGCAATTAAAAAAATGCAAGGGCTGAAATTGATGGGCTTAAGTCTAGTTCTCCTAGTATGTGTTTAGAAATTAAAAAATTACTTGATGATGATTTATTCTCTTGCAAGAATTATGCTAGCTTATTAAATGATGTTGATGCTTTACATTCTATGCACATTATCAATGCATTTTCAATATTTTGCACATCTTGCATTGCCTTGAAGAATTAGCTTAATTCTTTGAAGAGAGTTTGTAATGATACGGGCGCCAAGTCTTGTGACTCTTGTGTTGCTTTCCAATCTGATATTGATGTTTTAAAAGATGATCTTGCTTCTTTGCAATTAGATTTGGATTCTTCTCATACTTCTTTTGAGTCACTTGACATTGGCACTTATGCCATTGTTTTAGATAGCTTTTGCTTGACTAATGGTGCTTCTTATGGCTCTTCCGGTGTTACCCAAGGGACTTCTAAAGACAAGAGTGTTTTTTCCTCACAAGATGCTACATCTTGCAAAGAAAAATATCATTGTGTCTTTTGTAAGAAGGATGAACACATTGTTGAGTTTTGCTTTCGTCGTGTTAAACACAAACATCGAGTTTGACATCAAGCCTTTAGGAACATATATTGTCGATCTTATGGCATGTGTGGATCTAGCGTCAACATGGGATCTTCATGTTTGCTCCAAGAGACTTCTTTTTTGAGCAAGGATGGTGTTTTGTCCCCTCGGATTGTGTCTTCTAATAGACCTTTGCATCATTGCTCATTATGTGAGAACGATGGATATCATGTAGACTTTTGCTTTCGACGTGCCAAACGCATGTGACAAGTCCATGCTTCTAAGTCTCCAAGTGTGCATAGCCTTTCTCATGGCATGAACACTCGTGAGTCTAGCATGAAGGCTCACTTTGTTGATGGCTTTTTTGACACCTTTTCTAGTGGTATTGGACAGTGTTGTGGACTTGGTTCTCATGATTTTAGTTTTTATCCACGTGTTGTCCTGACAAAGGATTTTTGCCATTTCTCAAGTGGTGAATCTCATTTTTTCCATCGAGGTGTGCACTCATAGCGAGGAGGAGTTATAAGCTCTTTTGGCACTTCTGTTGATTTTCATCTTGATGTTTTCAAGCAAGGCATTCACCGCTTTCCCAGAGATGGTACTCGTTTTCCTCATCGATTTGTCCACTTGCAAAGTGCCCCCAAAATTGGATTGTCTTGCATGAACCATCCTTTGCATCATACTAACTTGCATACTTCTAGTGTGGGTGTGTCAAAGTTTTAGATTCTCAAGTACTTGCTTATTAACCCTTCGGGATCTAAGACTCAGCCACTTTATTCTTCTCATATGTGGTACCAGAATGCGGGATTGAGAATATGTGCTTGATTGGATTTCGGTCTTTTATTTCATCACACGATTGGAACACTTGATGATTTTTCACTCCCTTTGACGGCCTCCAAGAGATATGTGCTCTCACATTCGGCATTTCTACCTACTTTGTGAGCTATCATATATCTTCATGCCCTTATATTCATGTGATATCATAATTGGCATGGGGTGCTTATATATGTGTTCACTTGTACCATATTGGCATGTATTACTCATGTTACATTCTTGTCATGTCTTTATGTGTATTTTACTTGTATATTTATGTACTAGCTATTGTTTATCAATTGTGGATATATGAGTCTTATCTTAAACCCTTGTGCATGTATTTTCCTTTATGTATACATTACCATACTTTTGTTAGTCTTTTGCTTAGGTATCCATGTGTCATATTATATGCATTAGTTTATTGGATACTTAAGTTTTGGCTTGACTTCATGAGTATAAGTTACTTGTTGATGGTGTATATTTAGAGTTAAGTATCATCATAATTTTGTGCTTTATTATATCTATCCTATTTTATTGCCTACATCTTGTTCTGTATGTTCATTCACCATTATTTATACATGTTAGCATACTTTCTATAATTTTTGTTTGTCTTGAGGAAACTTGGGTTTCGCTTGATTTTGGCCTCCTTGAGTGATTTTTTGATCCGAGAGTTTTTGATTTAATTTCTTCGGTGTTCTAACTTACTGTAATATGTGGGAATACATTTAGACCTATCTTGATCATCATTCACCTACGAGCAAATTGTATTCATCGATTTTAGTTTTGACTCGATTTTGGTGCAACCTTTCAATAAACTGAAAACATCTCAATTTTGGCCATGATTTTCATGATCGTTTTTGAAATAGGTTCACAATACTATAGAGATGATCCCTGCAAAATTTTATGTCATTTGAATTTATAGATCAAAAGTTTTCTCGATTTTGGTTTTTAAAATCGGGTCGAAAATACTATTTATTTACCTGATTTTACTGTAGCAGAGGTTAGACCATCATTGAAGTAGCAGTCAGACCACCATTTCTATGCCGGCTAGACCACCGAGAAGTGGTTGCTTCAAGGTTTTGTATTCTCAAACCATTTATCTTGAGTTTTTGGTAGAAAATTATATTTTTTGTAACTTTGTAGTTGTGCGAGAATAGAATCTTGAATACTTAAGAAACAAATTTGAGTTGGCACCATTTACTCTTCTCTATTGCCATTCGGTCCAACAGTATCTTTGTCCAACGAAAAATTTAATACCAGTTCTCTCTAGTTGCATCCTAATTCTAAGGCACTTCTTAGCTAACAATACAGTAGATCGATGCAGACCAGGATATCAAAGTATTCATTTACCTTTGAACAGACTCTGTATAAGTTCCTATTGTAGATTGCATTGTAGAATACCAGTATCTTTCTGAAGTCTGAACTTGTTGACCATGCCACTTAACCAGTCGGTAAAAAAGGGGTAAGTATGATAATTGTTCTCTTACGATCTCGATAGCATCTATCAATGCAAAGCTTTCGTCCATATCAGCTGCACCTAACCAATTGTACTAACCTTTTCTTTGTCTCAGATGGAAATGTATCACATGGTGTAATAGTCTGAATAACGCCATTGCATGCTTGCATTGCATGGGATCGAGCAAACGATAAGCCAAGATTGTCGCCACATACGACGGGGAATCCAAATCCAAGCAAGCCGCATCCCCGCATGTGGCTTCAGAGCTCCCGTGTCATCAGGATGGGAGGCTTGGCTCAAAAATAATGGAGATTCCGAGGCATCGGGACAAAGAGCATTGATGTTAATTATATCCTGCACACGTTCGTCCCTCGGAGCAGTACTAACCACATGCATGGCTGGTGAAGTTCTTGGAAGGTAATCACGAATAGATCAGGAGATGCAGATGTTTGTATAATGATGATGATCAGTTAGGTGTTGATCGCCTCTAGAGGAGATCGATGTCGGCTAGCTAGCTCTATAATTTGGGACCTGACATCTGGCTACTTGATCAGTCCGTGAAGGGCTTCTTCGTTTTTTAAGGTGATTTCAGTTTCACCCCTGATTGACCGGGGATTAATTGAACCATGCTACCTTCATGCATCTACGTACGGACTCCACCACTCTGGAGTCTGGACTCACCAAAGCTCCTGATCCGTGAAATGCTGAGGACTCACTAAGTAAAATCATTAATTTAGTATTTTTTGTTAAGCATATACATTATCGTCCTTTTTCCCGTGCTCTCATGGCTAACTGTTAATGGGTTTTGTTAAACGTCATTTGGATGTTTTCTTTTTAACTATCATCTAGATTTAGGACCATTAAATCTCTGATCCAATGGTCATGAATTCTCCCTCCTCCCCTTGAATTCTACCTCCTTCCCCTTGAAAAAAATCACCCCCCTTTAAAAATAAGGGTCTCTTGATCTCTAATCCAAAAGTCATAAATTTGAATGATAATTAGAAAAAAACATCCGGATGATATCTATACACTCCCACTGTTAATTGAGAATCTAAGTTGACTTACATAGAGAAATTTGCTTATATATTTATTTTTGTCCAGTGCAAGCCAGCCTATATATATACGTGTACGATCATGCAAAGGTTAAAACAGTACACCTGTATCACAAAAAAGATGAACTTAATCTATCTCAGATGTTTTAAGAAAACATCTCAAGCCCCCACATGCTGCCCTAACCACCACTAGAGCCCCTAAAAGCTGAAATATATCTATCCAAACACTTGGTGATTAACCCACACAATGCACGTACAATTAAGCTCGATCATCACAATCATGACGAAATTAAAGGCTTATCAGCTGCGAAACACAGGCCGGAAAACTTGCGACCAACCGCCATTACAATAATCCCGGTAGGTTTGCTGCCTAACCGACCGCCCTAATTATCGTGTTCTTGCGGCCATGGCTATAGCTCAGAGAAAAATTAAGGAGCTACCATGCGTTTGCCGACTCCCATGTGCTTCCATTGCGTGCACGCTATTATTCTATCCATGGCCGCGACGCAACCCCCAAACCCATTTCACCCACTTTACCCAACAGTGCCCCAACCCAAAATGCCAAACCCATTTCACGAGTTACATGAGTTGTGACATGTATTGACATGCAGACGACCTAGACCAGCATGGTTCCTAGTTTAACTTTGATAGAACTTGTCTGCCAGTTCCTCTTCCAAACGACCTTGTAATCATGTGTTCAATCTATCCAAAAAATAAAACTTGTAGCCTATAACTTATTGTTTCCTTCGAGCAAATAAATATGACGGTTTCTCTGCTGTCTTTTTGAAGGGGTTTATTGGAACAATATTTTTAAAGTGGTTTATCAGTATTTAGTTCGTTTGTACAAACGTTCACGTTAGAGCTAAAAACCATCAGCCGTAGCTGAAAAACACACATCCATCATTTTTACTTGATTACTACTGGTACTGTTTGTATTGTGGGCCTGTTCTTTTCGGCTGCGGCTTATGACTTTTGGCTGAAATTTTTGAATTTTGGCTGTTTATGGTACAGATTACGGAGAGACAGATACTCATTTGCGATTTTGGTTAGTACAGATGTTGAGCTTTTAACGTGTAGATCGTTTAACTTGTAGACCCCGTCTTGAGAAAATGCTTCGTTTGAAAGTTAGGTATTATAGCAGAAGCCAAAAGCCGATTTCAAAAGCCCAAAAGAACAGGCCCTGTATTAGGATCCGACCCCACACGTCAGCCAGGATGCTCCATGAAAGCTCTCAGGCTATAGCTCTACGAGTAGTTTCTCCTTTTGTGAGCTTGCCGCTTTGGACTTTGCGAAATCGCCCTGTCCGCGCCTTTAACAAACAAACGCACGCTTCTAAAGCTCCTTTGCATGCCCTGGCCCCTCCTCGATCGTCTCCTATATATACACACCAAGCTCTGGTTCTGTGGCCACACCACCCGCTAGTCACCACTGTTCCTACTGGGCGCCATTGCTGCAAGGACTGAGTTATCTGAGCGAGATTGCCATTTGTGACAATGATCAAGCTGAGGTACTCCAAGAGGCTGTTCAAGAGGAACTCCTCCAAGGGCAGTACTGGTAGCAGCGGTGACGGCGATGTCGGTGTGGTCCGCGGCTGCGGCGGCGGCAGCGGGGAGATAGAGTGGGAGGTGAGGCCGGGAGGGATGCTGGTGCAGAAGAGGGATGGGAGGAGGGACGTGGAGGTGATCACCGTGAGGGTGGCCACCGGGTTCTCCTGGCATGACGTGTCCATTGGAGCTACCTGCACTTTTGGTTAGTATTAAAAATTAATACACGTTTTTACTCATTTGCTGACCAAGCTCATCTTTAAAAAAGTTAACAAAAGTTAACTAGATGATTGGAGAATGGAGATAACTAGTATGTTTGGATTAGGATTTTTTTCGCTTTCTTCTTTCTGTTCAGTATGTGTGTGTGTGTCATTGGTAGAATGTGTTCTCGGAAAGTTGATTTGGCCATGATTCCTTTTGGGGCTTCTCTACTAAGCAGGAAGCACATCTTTTTGCGGTAAAGATGCATGAATATTCCCCAAGCTCTTTTTGCAAGCACGATAAAGGCTTGAGGACTGAGTGTGGCATGCACACTGGCACTCCTTTACACAATTCACCTGTTGCATATGCCGTGTAAATCAAGACGGTCCACTAAACTGCAGGTTTTCAGACAAGTTCGTCAGTAAAGATGCTAGTTCAGTTGTTTGGTTCTGCTAGATGTTAGATGCAGTGTAATGTGTGTCGATAGGCGGTTGGTAATTAGTTGCTACCTTTCGTTACTTCCCCCAGTTCACTTGGAAACCTGCCCCTCCATTGTGCAGTTGCAGTTTGGACGCTCATGGGTACTAACTGCAGAAAGCTAAGAGCAACTTTGACAAGAACTAAACAGGTCAAAGCATTTTGACACACGTCTGGTCCTGTTTACGCAGCCAGATCCACTCATTTCACCAACGTTTCTCCCAGTTGACCTTTGTGAACTCCTGAATCTTAACATGTAGACATGAGATATATATGCCCATTAGCGTGGTCACCTGCTTTGCTTCAGTAGTAAAATGATTGATTGACAAGAGCCAGTTTGCCACCTTCTTCCTTCTCAGCAACTCCACAGCTAGAAAACTAGATCATGGTGTTGTTCTTGTAATAGAAAATACAAACAATGACATGGACATGTCTGCACAATTATCAGCAATGCGGCAGCCTAACTGCACTGCCAGCACACGATGGTTCAGATTTCAGAGAAGGAACATGAGTGGAACCTTCCTAGTTCCTACACTTTGTTTGCTAGTACAAAGCATAAACTCTGAACAAAATGTAAGCTAATATTCAAAAAATAATGTGTTTGCTACTACAGAAAAATAAAATAAACTAAGTATAATATAATTTTAAGCAAGATCTAACATATGCTGTGCAATACTATTGCAGGGGAGCTGAAGGTGGTACTGTCCATGGTGACAGGGCTGGAGCCCAGGGAGCAGAGGCTGCTGTTCAGGGGCAAGGAGAGGGAGGACAGCGACCACCTGCACATGGTTGGGGTGAGGGACAAGGACAAGGTGCTGCTTCTTGAGGACCCTGCCCTCAAGGACATGAAGCTCCGGGCCGGGCTTGCAGCCCAGGCCGTGCAGAGCCCGTATCAGCCTTTTATCCAGGTGTAGGCCAGCCCGCCTCGCTAACCATTAGAGTAAATCAATCACACCGTCAGCTTGGTCAGGTCTCCAAAGCTTCCTAGAAAGCTTTTATGCTGGGAACCTGAATGCATGGTGATTTTAGTGTTGTTGATTAGCACTAAGTACCACTCCATGTAAGGGCAAAGGGCCCCCTCATGTGAGAGTTAAGAGTACTACTACTTAATTGTGTGATTATGCAATGTGTAGCTAGTTGTTGCAAGTCTTGAGTGTAGCTGTCATGTATGCTAGTAGGTTTGATTGGAGAATGCAATCTTAGATGGTGCCTGTGGCATCGTGTGCGTTCCACTGCTACAAGTATTTCTCTTGTGGAGTGGATGGGAATGAGATGTATCAAATATCAATATATCATGAGATGAGACTGCATTTTTGTGGTCCTTTTCCATGAAGATCTGTTTGGGTCTGGACTTGGAGCCTTGTTCTGGAGTTGGAGTCTGTTTCTCTCCACTAGAAGAGTCAGAACCATGAATCTATGATGACACTTCAGATGCAAGAAAAGGATTCTGGATTTCTGGCGCGTGGAAATTTCACAGGCGCAAGGTTAATATTTCCCGTTTGGACTTTTTTCCTCGAAAACGCATTAGCATTACGCTTCATTCATTAAGAAGAGGAAGAAATTGAGTCACAAGGAAAGTTCATAACAGTTTTCTTGACTAGAAAACTGTTGGAACTCAGCAAGGCCAATCAGAACGGACGAAAAAAGGAAGGTATTACAAGCTGCGACAAGCTACAGCAGCGTCCCGGCATAATATCATCCTTGATGATGTCCCACACCTTTTGATAGAATGCCCCGGTGAAACCGTTCAGACCTGAGGCCTTTTCCGCTGGTAACTGCCCAATTGCTTGGAGGACTTCATTTTCGGTGAAAGGGTGTTCCATCTCTTGGAGGTCTTGATGCCGCAAACCCAGCATCTCTAGGTTGATCGACCGGTCGGGTTGAGCCTCGGATTGCAGCAGGGACTCGAAGTGTTGATGGAAGAGGTCGGCTGATTCACCGGTGCCCACCCCGGGGCCGTCGCTCTCCCCCTAAACCCTAGACGCCATGGCACACTCCTCCCTTGGGCCTCGGATCCGCTCAGTGGTTGTAAACCCTGGCCATGTCGACCGCCCCACAGCCCGTGAACTCCGTTGGCAATCTCCCAAAGTCTGACAGACCTCGGAATAGTTTGACTCCCCTTAGAGCAAGTATAATAATGGGCTGTAAGCTGGCTAAATGCTGACGTGTAGGAGAGAAGGGAGGAGAGAGAGGATAAGCGGGCTGCAAGCTTACAGCCGGCTTGTGCTTGGACACAAGAACCAAGAAACTTTGTGAGAGAGACAGGTGGGCCATGTATTAATGATGAAGAGCTAACTACTATATGGGTGGGCTAGGAGAAGGCTGCAAGAAACCTTACAGCCCGCTTGCTGGCTGTATTATTAGCCTTGCTCTTACACTAGAATCACATAAACAATTGAATCCTAAGATTTTGCTTCTCTGCCAACCTTGAAGAACGTGAGTAGTACTAACCCAGTCAGAATTTGCATCCAGAGTCCAAAGCAGTAGTGCCTGCCTCTCTTCAATTCCTCCCTGAACTCGTTACGCCATCATTCTGTCTCGTCGCAGGGGTTGACCTACTTGCTCCCACGCCGGAAAGAACGGCCATTAGGTCATTCTCCACTCGCGAGAAAAAGAAAGAAAAAGGCGACACGATATCGACCAGATCATCACCTGGGACGCTACCTGATGGCACGAGCTGTATCCTTTTGGTTGGCTTTGCCGTCCCATCAGCACGGCGGCGCCGGCCAGAATAATGCGCGTATCTGTACACACTCGCCTCGTTTTTTGGTGGCAACGCAGCGAAATATACCGCTTGGATGCATATTTCCGAGTTTTGGGCAAAAATAAGAGGAAAAATTGCTCTTTTACCCTAAAGTTTAATGATGTTTGCTCATTTGCCCCATAATGCCTCACTGACATGCAGATCCAAGACCCACATGTCAGTGAGACATCATGGGGCAAATGAGCAAACGCTATTAAACTTTAGGGCACATGAGCAAATCCCCCAAAATAGGACTATTGATCATTAGAATTCCAATTTTAGCTTCTAAACAACAAGATTTTTATTTCTAGCCTCCTCCCCACCGCACGATTTATATGGGGTTGACACGTGACAATCGTGCGGTCGGGGACCGCACGACTCCACTGTTCATGTATTAATCGTGCGGTCCCCAACCGCACAACTCAACTGTTCATGTACTAATCGTGCGGTCCCCGACCGCACGATTGCCACGTGTCAACACCACATAAATCGTGCGGTGGGAAGGGGACTAGAAATGAAAATCCTATTATTTGAGAGCTAAAGTTGGAATTCTGGTGATCAATAGTGTTATTTTTGTCCAAAATTCCATATTTCCCTCCGGCCGGCTGGTTGCCATCACTGCAGTGAAACTTCACCAAAGCAACTTACTTAACCGTGTCTGTAATTCCGTATCATCTGGGAATCAAATGTATTACGTTGTGTTGTTATATGTAGAGCTATGTCTAGTAGACGGAGATGAGTTCGATCTGCCCCAAAGAACTGAACAACTTTGTCAAAAAAAAAATGGAAGAAAGAACTGAACAAAATCTCTAGGAATCATCAGGTTGAATCATGATATCGTGAAAATTCCATGGGCAGTTTTTTTTCCTTTTCCAAAGCATAACGTATCCGTAGTAGTGGTATCTTTGTATTGTCAGGGTTTTGTGCAGGAATGAGCACTTGACAGGGTCGATAATGATGGGAGATTTGGAGGAAGATATGGCCAAGAACATCTGGACTACAGTTTTTTTAAGGGGGATAGTATGATAGTATCTGGAATAGTGTTGTTTAACTACCTTAATGTTTGTGAAAACGGTATCGGGCCGGACTCCACAGTCTGCACAGATCAGATCAGTGACGGATTCAAAACAAAAATAGCACAAAGGTATCATGTTTTATACATGCACTTATTAACGTATCTATTAACAATGTAGTAGTTAGTAACATGTTCTAAATTTTATAACATTAACTAACTTCTTGATAAAGTACAATGGTAAATAACTATTTGTTAAACAACTTACCAAAATCAAGAAACCCACTATTAGCGAATGATTTAGGGTGAATCTGAAAATAAAATATGGTTAGTATCGGCAAAAAATAACATATGGTCCCATTGCCTACTAAATAGATAACAAGAACAATATATGAGTAAAATTTCAAGTGAAAGAATACAGAATGATCGAATAAAATGAAGTAAATTACATTTTATAGTTGGTTTCGATGATTTCTCAAGTTCTAGAAGTGATCTATTACAGAATCATTAGTAACTCCTTCCATTTCATGTTTCTCCGCATAGCAAATAAGACTATCACTCATGAACTGATCACTGACGTAGTTACGTAAAACTATTTTCACAATTTTCATGGCTAAAAAGCATCTCTCAACTGTAGCAGTGGCGACTGACAAAACTAATGCTAACTTCAAAGGTCGATAAACCAAAGGATAGCAAAGGTGTATCATTATCTCAACCATTACCTGAGAAAATTCATTAATGGTCTCTATTATGGAGAATCTATCATTTGCTCGCACATCAACGATATCATTTGCCGCTTTTAGAAGCCGAAAAAAACAGGACCACAATCAGAGCATATGAGTTTGCCCATCGCCAGTCGCCACACAGGCAGTAACACAACTACACCAGTGCAAGAGGATATTTCAACACTAGCATGTAGCATGATAAACCATCTTGCATGAATAGTGTTGTGGGAAAAACTGATTGCTGTTCGTCAACATCCATTCAGAATTGTAAACACTCCTACCCTGTATACAAACTCTTCCAGGCAAGTTTCTGGGGGGTAGATTAGGTCCAAACACCTTGGAAAATTTTGTACATGGATTATAATCAAAGTCTACCCTATGGGCTCCCTCCGGATTGGTCATGCCCCAACTATCCGAGTGAGTTTGCGTTCACACGGGGGGAGGTTCCCTGAATGGCTCAAGCAGGCCTTAAAACACTCATTTTGAACCAAAACTATCTTGCTGCACTCTTCTGCTTGCCTTTCTTTGTGTCTTTCTTGGAACTAGTTGACGCACTGGCTTCTTCCTCAGCCTTCTGTTCAGCCTCCAGCACAGCCAGCTGACGAGGGGGCGCAAAAGTGAGTTAATATATACTACAGATCTAGGTATCCTTTTCGTTCAAACAAAAAAAAAAGCATAACAATTACCTCGTCAAGTATGGGTTTGAGTTCCTTGTATCTAGTTTCGGCAAGATCAAAACCATCTTTGCGGAGCTCCTGGCATTGGATGTGCAAGATTAAATACAACATGCAGTCTACAAGAGATATTGAAGCAACATAAACTAAGTTACTAACCTTTCCAGTGTGTTGAGTGTGCTCGTATGCAGCCATTTGCCAATACATATTTGTTCTCTTGTAGAAATCTTTCAGTGATTCTCCTGGCTTTCAAAATAAACAAATGGAAATAAGTCAAATAATTTGGTTTTGTTGACTGCAGGTAAGTGGGTAACAAACAGTTGGCCAAGAATGTGAGATCTGGACCTGGCCGCATACCTAGGTCCAGCCGGGTTTTTACTCCCCGGGCCACAGGTCCACATGGGCGGAACACAACCAAGCCCACGGAGCAACGGAGCAACAACCTTATAAGTGGTACTGGGCCTTCTCCCCCCAAAAGACTAGTCTAATGGGTGGGGGCTCCCCCACACTTATAAGTTGTGCTTTCTCCTCTTCCACAACCAATGTGGGATTATTCCCAACAATCTCCCCCTCACACATTGGTTGGACACATCTACAACCATGAGGTCCAAGGAGGTGTTAGGCACCTAGGCTCTGATACCAAATGTGAGATCTGGACCTGTGGCCTGGGGAGTAAAAACCAATGTGTAGATGTGTCCTATTTGGTATCAGAGCCTAGGTGCCTAACACCTCCTTGGACCTCATGGTTGTAGATGTGTCCAACCAATGTGTGAGGGGGAGATTGTTGGGAATAATCCCACATTGGTTGTGGAAGAGGAGAAAGCACAACTTATAAGTGTGGGGGAGCCCCCACCCATTGGACTAGTCTTTTGGGGGAGAAGGCCCAGTACCACTTATAAGGTTGTTGCTCCGTTGCTCCGTGGGCTTGGTTGTGTTCCGCCCATGTGGACCTGTGGCCCGGGGAGTAAAAACCCGGCTGGACCTAGGTATGTGGCCAGGTCCAGATCTCACAAAGAATTCCTCTAGAGCAAACATCTGAAGGATTTGTCGTTAGCAATTAAAAATAATAATAAATCAATGCTAGTCAATTACAAAATTACCATTGGAGTCCTTTGAGAATCAGAAAGACCGAGGATAACCCTGATTTGTTCTATCCTAGCGCGCTTCTCCTTTCTACGCAAGTTTTTACGTTCACCCTTCAGTAGAGATACAGCACTGGACATATCTACATTCTTCTCAGCATCTTCATCGGACTGCACAAGCATGTTGAGGAATACAGATTAATAACCACACAGTTTAGGTGAATACTAGAGTCAGTAAAGGAAAAAAGGATAAACATTAAAAAATATTAACCAGAGTCAGTAAAGGAAAAGAAGGATAAACATTAAAAAATTATAAATCTCAGAAAGATGACAGGAGAAACTCAGCCATGATATTAACCACGTTAGTCAAAAGAATTCTTACTCCTTTTCTAACCTCCATCCAGACTAATTCATCAGAAACCAGAATTCTGTGTGCTGTGGTATTATAAATGACTTTGTATTTTTCTGTAACATCATTGTACGCAACCAAAAGCTGCACCAATTTTAAATTAATTGACAGGGAGCTGGCAGCTCAAGTTTGTCCACTTCCATAGGCAAGCATGCCAGACTGCCAACTATCTTCGTATCTTCACTGCAATGAGCCCTTTATCAACAGCCCAACTTGACTATATTGTGCACTTGAAACTTGAAGGAATAAAATGATAAGATAGTGTAGAAGCCAAAATATTTCCTTCAGAGTGGCGCAGGCTAGATGGCTTTATATCTCCTATGAAGTCAAGTATAATGTACTCTACTGTTAGTATTAAGCACATTGTTATAGCGTTCAGGAATGACATCTCAAATGATATATCAATATCAATAAATTAAGACTGGAGCCTCCCTAGTTCTAAATATCTCTGCTAGACTGCTATAGGCAACCACCTTCTCCTTTTATCGAAGTTACAAAATATTAGTAGTTACGGTTATATGGAAAAATGCATGAGAATGATGCTCTAAGGACCCCAATTACTATTCCTAGAGTGGAAAGTGTTGGTGGATTGGTTTCTGACTGGCTCATCTGTCCATGCAGTAGTTTAACCTAACGCATAAACTCATCTTGAAACAAAACATGCTGGAAATTAGCAGTTTCTGGCAAAATTGTGGGAACATCGAGTTAAGATTATTTTCCCCAATTTTTTCAAATAATATTCTCGAAAATCAGTCTTTTATGTTACAGAATAAATGTAAAGCCTGACTAGAATCAGATAAATCAGTCATAGCCCATGTGAACTCAGCAAGATCCTAGCCAGTATAACCTAATCCTGGGTCTCGTTGGGACTCCGGGAAGCAGGGTAACTAGGTGGGTAATACCGATTCTCCCGAGCATGTGTATGAGAACATTAAAGCCCTGTTCCAAAATGTTGTGACTTTTGGCTAAAATGATATTGTAATGGCTGTTAGCTTTTTCTGATGTATTCAATTAAAGGAAAATAAAAAATGGGAAAAAAATGGAAAACACCGAAATATCTCCACAGATAATGCAAAGGGAAAAAGAAAAGAAAAGGAAAAAAACCACGTTAAAAAGCCAACGCGTTCCAAACGGCTCAGAAGCCATCGCTGTTTGGAACGGGTCTAAATCCAGTGCATACCTCTTCATCATCTTCATCTGTCTGGTTAGCATCATCCCCGCTATCATTTTCATCATCATCATCAGCCTCATCATCCTCATCCTCAGAAATTTCTAACCATTCAGATTCAGATGCCTGCATAAGAAACGCAAGCCACGATGAGTTTTGAAACAAATGGGAATAGTTATGAAATTGCTAGCAAATAATTTTGTTGTATACTCCAATTAAAAATTTAAAATAAACAACATTGTTAGTTAAACACGAAAACGGCAAAAAGGAGAAGCCATTCGGCAACTGACCGGTATGATACACTTCCACTCATCTAGTTTGCTAAGGTTAAGTGAATACAGATCATCAAGAGTAATTTCTCTATCTTTTACTTCCATCATTCCTCCATATAAGTAGAGCATATCTTTCCCTACAGCCATGCATGCATTGATACGACCACTGGGCTTCACTGCCTGTCAGTACCAAAAGTTAATGAGCGTCAGAAGTATCATTAGGATGTAAATGTCAAAGATGATCTAAAAAAAGGTCAAAGATGGAAATAACCTCTGGGGGTGTTTCTTGTGTTGTTGCATCAGAGAGAGCACCAGAGTTTTTGCTTGAGCCTACTTTAGTTAAGGTTAGACTCTTGGTCAAGTGATTAGAAACTCCATGGACTTCAGACTGTCTATCAGTAGCTTCTTCTGAGTCCTCCATGGTCTCATCCTCCTCATTATCAAGATTAGTTTCTACATCATTCGCTGGTTCTTTTCTTTTGATATCCTTTGTCTATGCATGATGAACCAGCATCAGCATAATATTGTAATAAATAATGAGCATTCAAGATAGATAAATTTGCCACTTGCTTTAAGCAAAGATACAAAAATCACTATATAGTTAAGCTCAAATATGTACGCATATGACTTTATTGAAACAAAAGATATACTCTAAACCGTTATTTCTGCGAAGTAGATGCTATGCTACAATGACTTTGTATCTGATATGTTAAAATTTACCAACAATAAACAGGAGATGGCTGATCACATGATTACATTTGAGAAATCACCTTAGTTTTAGCAGGCTTGTCTTTCCTGAGCTCTAAAGGATACCTGAGACACTCAAGAAAAACAATCCATTTCAACATACAAACAGAATGCAGAAACTAAATAAGAAAGCATAACCTTTCACATCTAGGCTCCAATGTTAACATTTAAATCGGACAATATGTGAACATTGGGCCAGTAAAAGTGTAACTAGTGTCAAATCACATCCAACATTACTGAATAATCCCTTCAAAGCAAAGCATGTGCTTGGGACATTACAAGGGATCCAATTCCCAACAGTATTATATATAATTTTCAGAATAGTTAAGTTATCTAGATAACCACAAGAAGATTACAAGGAAGCAGGGGTAGAAATCCCGCTACAGGAGGAAATCCCGCCGAGGGGCCAATAACTGTAACCGGTTGGTTACCGGAAAACTCGGAGAAAAACCGGGTAAAATTCGAATAGCAAAATTTGAATTTGGACTGTTTTGAAACCGGTAACGGGAAAAACCGGACGGTTACTGCCCAAAAAAAGGAGAAAAACGGCTAAAAACGGATTACAGGTAATTAACAATTGAAAATTCCTAATACATGCGTAGCAAAAAGCATCAAGTCAAGCACAGAAGGTCCTAATGCATTGGATTAGTGTTAAATAATGGAATCCAATTTTTACATTCAAAATTCAAAATTGAATTTAAACAAACCCGGCCGGTTAATTGTTTTCCGGTACCCACTGGTAAATCCGGTTACAGTCGGTAATTGGCCGGTTACCAGCGGGATTTCTATCCCTGAAAGGAAGTCAACCTAAGACGATAGACACGCGAAAAAAGTACACAACAATTGAGAGAGATTTAGTACTTCTAAACCTATTTAGAATTATAATAGTTTTGCATGTTTCAATTTAATGACGGTCAGAGTGGGCCAAGAGCTGAAAATTGGAATGCCTGGCTATGCAATATTGCTAACACTACATCTCGCACAACGACACAATTTGGCAAGTCAAAACCATAATAATAAAAGTACACCAACAGTAGCTCAAATTAGCAGCAAATAAAAATAAGCAGGGATATAACTAACTTAATTTACTTTCAAAAATATAAAATACCAAAATGCATATAAGATGCTAAAATGGAATGTACCAACGATGATTGTCCAACTGGAAACCATACAGCTCATTCATAAACATGCTCATAAGGACATCACCTACAATCACAGAAATTTGGGGGTAGAATTAGCAGGAGTTTTACCAAATATAAAGTTAGCCCTTGAACTTTTACAAAAAAAGTAGAAGCTGCTCCTTGGTTGTTGATTTTGGTCTCCTTGTCAATTTTCATCTTCCCAGTCAGATTTTCTAGCAGCATCTGTATGCCTGATGAGTTTGATTTGTACAACTTTGATTACGTAGTTATTGTAAAATTTGCATCCACAGTTTGTTACAGTTGAATGGGTAGTCACGCGCATCGATACGAACTTTCCCAATATAAATATAACAGTTGCTATCATCCCAGCTACTTTGTTTGCAATGTAAACTCCAATAGGAGGGGCATGCAAATCCCTATATCATCTAAACTCCAGTGGGAGGGCCATGCAAACCCCAATATTATCTATCACACTATTAACATTGTACAACTCAAATTCTGCCAAAAAACAGTCCAAAAGTTCAAGAACTAAAATAAATCAATAAAATCAAAGATGGCTTGAAGCCTTGGACATAACACTGGTTGTGAAATATCCCATATTTACTGGAACACTCAATGCATGCTAAGACTCAAATGGATGGATTTGACTATCTCAATCACCAAAAAGAGGAAACCTAACGCACATGATATTTCAAGTATAGAGAAGAAGAACATAAGCAGCTAAGCATGGATCAAAGTTCAGTTGAAAGTAACCTTCAACTTCCATATCTACCACGCCACCAAAAAGGACAGCCCTTTTCTTGTGGACACACATCGAAAAACCAGCTCTGGGGCCAGGTGGCATCCCAGTCTTCTTAACCTGTCAAGAATTCAGGTGGGGAAAAAAAGAGTAAATATGCAAAAATTTCAACAGGGATAAGCAGATTTTGAAGCAAAACTCAAAACATTGTCAAGATGTAAATTCTTGGACCTAAGTACATGGGAAGACAACTCAGTAGACACTAAATTTAAGAGAAATGCAAAGAGTTGACCTTATTCCACTCCCAAGTACGAGGGTCAAGGGACCACATATCTGCATGAACTGTTCCTTTTTCTGATGCATTTTGGTCAGAAGAAACCTCTTTAAAATATCCACCGTACAGATATATCTACAGGTAAAGATATTAGTAATAGACTTGCAAACAAAATTAGTAAAAGACCTGGTATAACAAGTCACATCTTGTCAGCTATTGTGCCATAGCCTGTTGACAGAAGAACTAAAAGGTGCCAGAACTGGTTGACTGGAACAAAATTTTGATTTTGGTTGAACTAAGACGTGCACATCAATTTATCACCATGTCATCAGCTAATGAAATAAATTATAGGTACAAGAATTAGATTTCTTTCTTACAATGCCATGTTCTAGCAGCTTACTGTGATGTCAACATGATAGTGCGTACGAATCCAAAAAGGCATCAGTTCTCACATAAGAAGTTGATTATCACAACAAGAACACTCCCAATAGCAAATAATGAAGATTTTGTGGCACATTAACAATTGAAAAGTTGATGTGGAGTTAAACTTAACTACATTTATGAAGTATCAACATCCTAACTATATAGGAAAACAAAAACATAGGCTTGCCTGATCTTGGTAGACAACAAGCTGAAAGCCACTTCTTGGACTTGGCCACAAGCACCCAGGGCGAGGCTTGATTTCCTCCCACTAAAATACCAACATTCTCAATAAGAACATTGAAACAGATGGCTTTATTTTATATGTTACTAAGAATCTAAGAAATACTTTATGTTACTAGCAAGAATCTAAGAAATACTTTATGTTACTAGCAGTATCAAATGAAAGATCAACATGGTGTACTCACCTTGAAATTATCCAAATCAAAAACATGCAGATCATTGTAGTACCTGCAGAGGGATATAATTATCAATCAAATCCAGATCACATTATGGCATATTACTTGTTCAAAACAAACTCTTTGCCACCAGTTCTTTCTGTGTTTCTTTCTGGATGATCAACTGTTAAGAATGTTGCACTATTATTCAAGTGACGCATAACTTGTAATTTGCACATAACTCCTATTCCCTAATTTCCACTAGAACAAGATCCATATATAAATATTACTCAAGTAACTAGATCACCAGGTAAACACAGTCTACACAGAGTTACATATAAGTTAACTGTACTAACCTCACTTCCCTAAGAGTGTCATAAAAGCCGCCAAATAGCACAATCTTGTGCTTGTAGAGGACCTATAGGAAAAGAAACACAGCATGGCTTAAAAATGACAAAATGGCAGACAGCACATTACACATGGGATTAACGTTGAAAAAAATATATACATATATGTGGATATATAATATAACAGAAACTTTAGGGACAAAAAAGCAAGGACAAATTTCAGGATCACTTTTCGAAGGATTGACTGCTCCGCTGGCTTCATTGAAAACAAAATAAGTAAATAACCATGAGGAAGTGTGTCCCTCTTAACATTGGATGGTGATATTGAGCGATGAAAACACTTGTCATCGGTTTGTATCTGTAATATTGACCAATTATTTTAACCCACTTCTTACTTAGAGAACTCCATAGATTGCCTGATAAAATGTGTTATATCTCATATTTAAGCACTGGATTGTCCAAATCTATTGTTCATCCTAAATTACTGCCAAACAGTATCTTCAACTTGCATCACAACCTCTTGTTTTCTACAACTTCTAGTACTACAGCAATATACACTTTGGTAGTGCTCACAATGCAGAAAAGATAAAGGAAAAAAGGGGACCATAACAATTAAAAACTGATTCAACATAAAAACACTCACCATTCTGTGTCCTGAACGTGCACTTGGACACCCCTTAGCAAGAATTTGCTCCCATTGATTTGTTTTCAGATCCAACATCCAAAAATCCTACAGTACAAAATCAGCCAAGGAATAAGAAATGTACCAACAATATGATTGTTGCATCTAAGATACATATTGCAGCTTGATATTGACCCAATTTTAAATCAGAAAGAAATAAGCAAATCAGGAATGAAACATATATGTCATGTGTGGCACATTCAAACAAAAAGACAGGTGAATTATGCTAAAGAGTCATCTACTTCTTGATTTATAAATGGCAGAAAGACTCCACACACTAGTTTCTACTAGTGATCTTTGAACTTATAATTTTGTACACATATGGGATCAGAGTTTCTCTCTTGGTTCAAAAATGAAAATCCAGGCCAAATATATAATGCTTCTAAAGCTAGCACCGTAATTTATCATTGCAGATATGTGAAATGCCTAATGCCTAGATAAATATTCCCAAAACATCAATGAGAAAAATTATACTAACATACTTAGTCTTCTACCTTGTAATGATGAAAACGCTCTTGGTTTGGTGAAGTAAATTCCCCACCTGAAAGACATCAACAAAAAGAAAAAAAAATAAATCTTGTACACTTAAACAGCACCTTTACTCATAGAATGCCCTCCCTAGATTATTCTATTACCAAACATGTATATGTTATTCTTCCAGGCAACTGTCTGGTGAGCGCTTCGTGGAGGTGGACTGTTAGGACTAGATACCAACTTCCACTCGTTTTTTTCTACATCGTAGCGATAAATATCACCATAAACAAAGGTCTGCAGAAACAGATTGTCAATATTATTCATCACCAATGGAATTATTAGCCTTGAAGAAGAAACTAACAAAAAAATTGTAAGAAAAAGGCTAAGCAACCATTACATTAGGATGGAAGTGCAATGACATCAAAGTAAAATAATAATGTATAAAGGAATACCCAAAAACCTCGGGAAAGAGCATAGGAAAACCAGTAAAATAGATTAAACATGACTAAATCATCTTCTCCTATCTAATGGGATGAGCAATTGAAGTCACAGAAGATACGGTCCCCACCTTGCTACCATTGTAGAACTCTCCCCCATAGAGAATCAATTCTGTATCTTTCAATGGGTTTATGGTAAGCTGCAATTAAGAAGGAATTATGTCAATTTTTGCAATTTAATCTTCCAAAATTTTACTTGGTCAGCTGAAAGCTTATATACAAATTTCTCCATGAGTTGACAATTAGAGGATAAAAAACTGTGTAGCATTACAAACAATAAAATTCAAAAATTAAATGATTAATCATCCTATTTTTCACACATTTTGCCCCTGTAAAAACACTCCATAAAGAAAAGACTTGTATTTCAACATCGCTCATTCCCTAATGGTAAGAACTGATCAGTTGGAACTTGGGACAAATGACAGGTTCAATTATGTAACAACCAAAAATCATCAGATTTAATCAAATAACTGCAGTAAAAAATCCCATCTTGCTTGATAGAAACTTGCCAATCTTACTCATATACAATGAGACTGGGGTATCTAAATTCTAAGCGTCCAAACATGACCATCACGAGCTTAGAAATGTTACCCAATTCGTTTCAACTACAGAACTACCACAGTATGGGAAGACGAACTTCTTCCACTGGCACTTGAAGCTCCACAATGCCTTACCGAGCAATTGGACCGGGGAGATGGTGCAGGGGCATTCTCCTCCACATTGACTTCCTTCTTCTTTGCCTCCTCCTTCTGTATGTTCCTCTGCAGTAGAATTGTAGAAATAATCCAGGGGGGTAAGCAAAAGAGAATAAACGGCAGCACATGACAACAACAAAGAATGACGAGTTGTAACGCAACTAAATAGGGCAGAGGCGATATTAATCTGACAGCACGATGAAGTGCAGCAATGCAAAAAAACAAAAGAAGATTTCAGCTTTTCAATAACCAGAGTCCATTATCAGAAGCAGAACAGCAGTAACAAGCAGTAATCGGAAACAAGATAATTCATATATGAAAAAAAAACAGCAGAAATGGTTGAAAACTGAAGATTTAGGTAGGGGGCGCATGCTCAGGTGCAGCAAAGGCGCATGAGAAGATGATTAAACCGCGTCAGAACCGGTGAGTAAGCACAGCGGCACAATGGAACACTACTGGAACGCGAGCAGCAGTGACGACCACACGTGAATCGTGATCGAACTAAAACGCATGGAATGAGATGAGGCGGGGGGCGCTAGTACGTACAAGGATGGCGTCGATGTCGTCTTCCTCGCCGATTTTGCGGGCCTCGCGGCGGGCGCGCTTCTCCTCGCCCTTGGCCGTCTTCCGCTCCGTCTTCTCCTTCCCCTTCCCCGCCTTCTTCTGCTTCTTCCCCATCTCCCCGCCCTATCTCCCCCTCTCGATTGCTTCGCTCCGCGGAGACGGAGGCGGAGGCGGAGGCGGAACTACCTCGCGGGGACAAGGGGAGGGGAGGTGGCCGGTCGGACGGTGGCGGCGCCGCTCGAACTGGGCCTTCGTAGGCTGTGGTTTAACGATTTTGGGCCAGCAACGTTATTATTAGAAAACCTAGGTCTAAAGTAGGGGTGCAAACAGAGCGGATATTTTTCGATCAACTGTCTATCCATTTTAATTCAGATATAATTCGGAGCATATTCTCGGACATCCGAATGTTTTACCGGATACGAAAACGGAGTTGGATATTTTTATCCACAAGTAGCTCAGGTGGGTAATTTCTATACCTACAACACAGCAAATGTCACCAGTATGTAAGTTCTCAATTCTCACTGTAAAACTTTAGAGA
Organism: Dendrocalamus latiflorus; assembly: GCA_017311315.1. Lineage (NCBI taxonomy): Eukaryota > Viridiplantae > Streptophyta > Magnoliopsida > Poales > Poaceae > Dendrocalamus > Dendrocalamus latiflorus. The sequence continues at coordinate 36,602,098 of CM029628.1, forward strand.
ATCACAAGATTGAAAATAAGATCTAGCAAGACAGAGTATCAAGCGTTGCATAAGTAGAATACCTGCCAGTTTTCCAGAGCTCATAAAGACCAGTTCCACGAATCACAAGAGTTGGATAAATCTTTAGACCATCTGCTCGGAATGCTGAACTTTCAAAAAATTCTCTAAAACTTTCCAAATGTCTTTCAACTCCAACATTAGGTAAATCTGGCATCATGTGCACCTATCAAAAGGTAATTCATGATGAACTATGGTAAGTCATAATCAAGCAAAATGACACCTCATTTTCCTAAATGGAGTTACAATTGCAACAAGGAAATTAATTAAACAAGGGGAATTAGTGAATCAGCGAGCATTCACCTTAAAAACAGCATCTTTTGCTAAACAAAAGCAATCAGCAACAGCAGCAACTGTGTGGCCTCTGTTTGTGTCATGCGCAACATCCTCATATGTACTCTGAACACCAATTTCTAAGCATGTACAACCATAAGATATTAAGATAGCATATGGCGCAAATGAGGCCCCAATCAATAATCAGGTCTCCTGGATTTATAAAAACAATGTATTATTTAGAGTTGAAGCTAATAAGGATGTCACATGGGAAAATTACATGGAATTTTCAAATTAAGCTAAGAAGCATGGGCAGATTGTCAAATCATACGTATGCCTCAATTAGCATACCAATACATTTGACAACACTATGTTCTGAATAATAAACAACATCCTCAACATTCGCAGAAGTGTGCCCCGATAAAGCATGATGAAGATTTCTGATGAAGTAATCGCGATAATCAACCCATAATGACATGAAAGTCCCACCCATCAAGATGAACTCGACTTGTAGAGTATATTCAAATTATCTTGCACTTATTGTAGCATGTATCAAACATAACTAGGAAATGTGTGAAATTACTCAAAACCAAGAAAAAAAATGCTCTCTTGGGCTAAGGACAAACCTTATCAACACTATGTCCTAGCCTTTTGAGCCGATCTATCCTGCTTCTGGCCTGCACATATGGATTGTACCTACAATTACAAAGCCAGATTGGAAATTTCCCAAAAGCATATCTACGAAACAGTCAAAACTCAAGACAATAGCAATACTTGTACGGTTATATCACACAAACACCACCTATGGGTTGTAGCTATAAAATTGTGAGAAACCATGTGGAGGCGACCCCATATTTGTAATGAGTAATTGACACGTGTTCTGGAAAGTTTGAGTTTGATATGTGTGTTTCGTGCCAAGTCGGAGCGTAGTGCGGTCGGATATGCTTGGGACACCTGTTCTACTATTTTGATCGGTCGCAGTGTTATTTCGTGTTTTGAGTACTTCCTATTAATGCAAATGTTGATTACAGTGTTTCGAGTGGTGCTATGTAATGTTTTCTTGTTTGTGATGGCTGCAGGACTTTAAATCTGAGTCGTGGCGAGGCATGGGATAGCCGGACTAGGCACAGGCAGTGCTGAGGTCGAAGCGGTCGGGAGATGCCAAAGACGGCGAAAGTTCAAGGTGTTTGCGAGGCTTGGACAGTAAGAAAAGAGGAAGCTTCCAGGAGGGAGCGTGAGGGGTAATTTGGTAAAATTGACTCAGGCTTGAGGAGGCGGGTTCGGTTGAAGCAAATGGGTAAAGTGCTGAAGTTGTTAGAGCTATTGGGTAAAACAAATTGTAAATCCGGTAGTGGAAGGCTATAAATAGAGAGGGTTAGGGTTCAGAGCATAGTGCTCTCTCTTCTTCTATTTTAGATGTGAGGGTTAGGTTTTGCTTTTGTCTGTTCTCTCTGAGTGAGTTGTTGGGCAGACGTTCTTGTTTTTCTCTTTTGTGTGTGTTCTTCTCAGATGTGAGATGGGGTATGAAATGGGTGTAGAAACCCTTTGTAATCATTCATCTCTACAAATTCATTTGAGAAATCTTGTGTCTAAGACGTTCTGGTTATTCATTTCTGTCTGCATCTCTTTTATGTGTTTTGTGTTTGCTCTTTCTTCACTGTCCTCTGTTCTTCTCTGTCTTTCTTGTTTTGAATGGAGTGCTTGATCGAATAGCCACAGTTTCTTTGTCTCTGAACTGGGAATCGTTCACCAGGCTATTTTGGCCAGCTATGTCCCGAGAGAAAATATTTCAGTTGCTGATTTCTTCTCAAATGACCATCTGCAGACTTCCTCTGTTTCTCTCATTTCTAGGGTTTGGAGGCAGAGCATTCTTGCTCTCTTGATTATCTCGGTGAAAAGGTGAATTAGGCTTGTGTTTCTTTCCACCTAGGCGACGGGACCGAGCGGGGCGAAGTGACGGAGCGGGGGAAAGCTGCGCGCGGTGGCGCCAAGTCAAGGGCGACGGGGGTCGTAGGCTTTCCACCTAGGCGACGGGACGGCGCGGTAGGGGCGAGGCCGTGCATGCGCGCCACGGGGAGCAAAAGCTCTGCCCGTGGTGCCAGCGCGTCCGCGCGGGGGAGAAAAGAAGCACGCGTGGAAAAAGGCAGGAGGAAAGGGGAAGAAGCTGGCGCGGGTGTTTGGGAAAAAAAGGGAAGTGGTCAGGGCACGGGCCCGCTGGCCAGAGGAAGAAAGCGGGAGGGAGGCGGGGCCACTCGCCAGGAAAAAGGGGCGCAGGCGCGCGGGGTTGGACTGGGCCGGCTGGCCTGGTTTGACCCCCCCCCCCCCTTTTTTATTTTTATTTGTTGTGTATTTTTGTATATAGCATTTGTATTTTATTCACTTTTGCTAGCTCACAAAATTTTCATATTCATATCTCCTTATCACTGGATTAATCCTTGCATGTGCAAAATTTTGATATACATATATATGTATATATTTACATATATATTCACGTATGTTGGTATCCATATGTTTGCTCCTATTGTTATTCTTGTTATTATTTTCAAGATGGCATTTTATGGTTTAAGTCAAATTTCTCCCTTCCTTTTGTGGATCATCTTTTCAGATTCTTATTTTAAATTTTAATTCTTTATTGTTTAAACATGTTTGTTTTCTTCTTGTTCCTTTTAAACTTTGGAACCTTAACAAATTTTCAGAAAAATATCATAAACTCCAAATTCAAATGAAACACCTTGTAAAAACAATTCTAAAAACTTTATATTTTCAAATTCAAATTTTCAGGATGTTACAAACCTACCCCCCTTAAATGAATCTCGACCCCGAGATTCCGGTAGAGTAGAAAGAAGCAGGTGGGGTTATATTGGCTAGCAATAGGTTGGCTTGTCGCAACAGTTTTTTTTTCTGATCTGCTTAGATTTAATACAACACCATTGCATCTTCCAAGATAGTCATACATTAGTTTGTTACTTCCAAAGTACTTATACATCATAGTAGTCCTTCGACAATCTTGTCTATTCTTGCTACCCCCCTTTAAAATAAATGGCAACTAGCATTAGTTATCCTTTGTCAGAGTTGGAGCTAATGGTGACGTCATCCATTATTTGCTTGTCTTCCCTCTTGATGGGACAATTCTTCACGTAATGTCCTGATTCGCGACAATGGTAACATTTGCGCTTCCTTCCTCGAGGCTTACTTGATACAGGGCTGTTGTTACCTTCATTGTGATGGCTTCTCCTTGACATTTCTTGCAGGGTGAGGTTATGTAATGGCTGGTTCATATGGCTGAGGCTTTTGATATTGGCAGATCTTCCCTTGCTAAAATTAAGGTGGGTGGCGATGGCTCCCTTCGCTGGTGTTTCTAGATTCCTTTGGGGGCACCTACGGGCATAGTGCCCCACTTTTCCACAACTAAAGCAAGTAAGATCTTCTTGAGGTTTGCCTGGAGCAGTCCTGCTGTTATTTTTATTGTGACTGCCTCCCTTTGGCACTCTTCGCGGAGCAGGGTTTGGTGACAAATTGTAGGGACGGTTAGGGTTTTGGCGAGCATCAATTATTATTCTCCCTCCCTTGCGTGTGATTGTGGCAGTTGTCTTGCTGCTATCCATTGGGCCTGATAGGATTTTCCAGAAAAGGTGAGAGGGAATAGCATGAGATGAGTATTAAATCGTAGAGATCAGATATTCTAAACCCATTCAAAATTTTAAAAGCAAGTTGTTCCCGTGACTGCGAAATAAGATGCCCAAGGGCAAGAAGGCAGTGCACAGGGCCCCAATGAAAATCTGGCAACAGTACAACGTCTACTCAGGGAAAGTACACATAAGAGGGTGCAGGGTTCATATGCACAGTCCGTCTAAAACGAGACCATCTTATCTTCATGAATATCTTCAACGTTCCTAACCTTAAATTTTCGGAGTAAGGTATGAGAAGAGGATCAAAAATTTCCTTTTGATTTAATAGACAGAAGAGGGAAGTATTTGGGGGGTAATTTGATTGATATTAGCACTCACTCTTGTGTTATCGTTTTGAATTCGGGGTGAGAGAACATTAGAAGTAAAATGGTTCAGGCAGTATATAGATGAGAGGGAATCATCTAAGAGAGATGAGAATGAGTAGTATAACTTATATTTGTGAAAATAGATATTGACGAAAGTAATTATAGTTATGAACTAACGGCCAGGCTAACTAGGTCACGACCTGCAGTCGATATGCTCTGATACCATCGCTGTAGGAGCCCAGATATTAACATCCGGATTCCTCTGTGATTCCACCGCACTATTCCCTGGATCAGTAGATAGTGCTCACAGATTACAGTTCTGATTATCAAAGTACATATCATGCGGAAGCGTAAATATAATAGTAAACTTACTCATGGGCCGATTAGGCCGAAATCATGAAATTGCAGCAGCGGAAGAACGAAGCACGCAGGTGGGACCTTCAGGACATGCCCACAGGCAGCCAACTGGAGGTTCGCGACCTAGCCCTTGACATAGTCATCTTCTCGGCCAGCTTGTCCAATCTTGTTGCTGAGGTGAGGTGATTTGATTCCTGATTCTGAATTTTGTCGCAAAAGTGAGCATGAGCACTCCGACCCCGTGCTCCGCGAGCCAATACACAGAATGCAAATAAATAGTATGCATGGCTTAACAAAGGAGAGGCTCGGGTTGTTTTATTTTGCGAAAAGTGCTTTTGAATACAATTACTTAAAATTTCCTGAGACCTAGCAGTTTTGGAATAAAACATAATGTACAAGGAAATGCATTATAATATCGATTCAGATTCCATCCACCGTTACATGGCATCTGCACCATATAGCAATTTCTTCAGCGTTATAGCCGCTTAACTTACCACTGGGACGACACCCAGGACAATTCCAAACCAGGGCAGTCCTTCGCCCTTCAAGTTTCCATTCCCAGTTTCCAATGTTTTTAAAACAGAACTATATCCAGTTAAGTTCCCATGTCTGCCCTTGACCGTGGGCACGACTATTCGAATAGTTTTGACTCTGCAGAGTTTGTACACTTTCACCACAAGAGACAGTTTACTCGTTGCCCCACACGATTCCTTAGCCGTGTGGTTGAGCCAACCATCACAGTAACTTTTCAAAGTACCTCGCCCCTTCCATCATTTCACCCTATGGGTCGCTCCCACTTGCGGTGGGTCCCATACGTTGTGCGGGATGTTCTCCTTCTGAACGTCTAGCAGCTGGCTCCCCACCCCTGCTAGCCCGCCACAGTAGAACTTCACCTTCCACTGGTGTCCCATTCAAGCCGTCGCACAGACTGCCGCTTGCACCATCCCACACCTCCTCCTGGAAGGATGACTTTCAGGGTCCGGTAAATCTACTAAGCCAAGTTGTATTTTACAGACTTGTGGTTGTACTGTTTTACACAGGTTGACATGACAAGATTCAGTCCTTAGTGGTATCTGAGCGGTTCTATCACAAACCACACTCTCGTGCACCACTGCACCATACCCCCGAACCATCCGCCCAGATATTTAAGCATGTTGGGGTTTTTGGAAACATAAAATAATCATATCCAACATTTATCAGTCATTACCACCATGACTGCCCAACCAATTTTTCTCAGGATTAAAAGTGATGCTTGGGCGCTCTCGCGCCCATGAGTATCTAAATAATTCTACGCATGGCATATAATTACGGACTTATTTTTGAAAGGTTACCATTATAATTTGTGCTAGGGCGACAATGTTTACATGTTCAAATATTTCAAAGGAGGGGTAATATTAACCAAGTACACAATGGGATATAACTAGAATCTTGAATTAACATGTATTTGCATATATCATAACAGCATGCAATTTGATAATTTAAACAAAAATAATTTGCAGAAAACGTAGGTTCAACATGATCAAAGTATTGACTCGCCTGGCGCGGTTCCACGGTCTTGAGCTCACACAATGCTTGCTTTCGAGCTTCTAGTCTCTATCTTCACTCCAAGCTTAATCTCGCTGGATTCACTGAATCTTCACGACTCCCAATTTCTAATTACGCGACAAACGACTGAATCCAAATAAAAGCAAATAACTCAAAAAGATCCAAATAAATCCGAATAAACTCAATTTAGTTTTATTACGAGTTAATGGGTGATTCGGTGATTTGAGGCAAGGTTGGTAATAGCATACGATAACTTGATCTTTTTATTAATAATCTCTTTTTATTATTTTGTTATTTATCAAGGAAGTTCCATGAGTCGGGTTAGACCTATAGACTGGTGTAAAAGTTTAGTGCACAAATTTTATCTTTAGAGTATGTATTCCTTGCAAGTTAGGTAAAAGCAAACTGGCCTGATGGATGAGATCTGTACTTATTCTATAAATCTTTTAGTCAAAAGTATTGTAACACTTAGGTATATTTATTAAGAATAATCTCTTATATATGTCTTTACTTATTAATTGGATTAAGATAAATAGCAGAGGCTCCTTATTTATTCATATACGGTAATTAATTAAAACTTAAATCTTTAATAATCCTATTATCATATTTTATGTATCTTCATTCATCGCTGGCTTAAGTTTAATTCAAATTAGGATCCTTTGGTACGGGTCCCAGCTTGATTTATATACAATTGTACTAAATTTTATTATGTACCAAAGCTAGTGTTAGGATTTAGTTAATGGCACTATTATTAGCTTGCTCATACTTTAGCTACTATTAGGCTTAGCTCCACTTCTAATTCTAGTTTAAACTTAGCTACCGGAGCAAGGCTTAGTATGTATCATTTTATGTGAAATGTTAATCTAAATACCAATTGTCATTATTAACTAAATCTAGCTTCTGATATTTATTTATCGGCGATGTACTAAGGGTGGGGTCTGCATTATGAATCCTGACTTTCCAATTTAAATATGTATTTCATTTAATTTGGTGTTAGCATGAATCAATAATTATTTAAAGCTTAACCATAAGGAGATTACATACAATGTAGCCTCTATTTCAATTTGAATATCATGGCCTAAAGGTTTGTTTATTAATGTTCACATTATTTAATAGTAAAAAGGATTCTCCTAATTGTTAGGGCATATCTATGTACATGTTAATCAAGGGCCATCTTTATTATTAAATATAGACATTTATCCAAAGCCACTTCTCCTCATTAATGCCTTTAATAAAGAGTTAGATTTAAAATTTAAACATTAAAATCACACTAATCACTTATCATGATAACTAATCCAATTATTAGTGGCTTAATATCAAAATCATCTAAGAGTCCAAAAAAGGGTTCTCCTAATTGTTTGGGGCATAGAGATATTAAACCATCTCTTCATGAAAGTATAAGTCTCCACAATATTCCTATTAGGCCCTTAGTTACTAAGGATTTAAATTAAATAATCAGGGCATATTATGTGCTAACACATGTGATTAATCCATGCTTAAATGAAGCATTACTTATATACTCAATAAATTTCTGCACTATGAGAGATTAGTTTCTGATTTTCCATAGATTTTTATTGCTGTTTCCTAGCTGCACTCGGCTTAAACACAATCAAAAATTAAAAACCCTATTTGTTCTAACATGCTGCGGCCAGGCGGATTCGAACCCAGGTCGACACAGCGAACGCGCACTCTGTTAGCCACTCAGACTCTTGGTGTTACCTGATTGGAAGGGGAAGGAGTAGCATATAAGCGAAACGGCAGCAGAGGCCCGAAGCAGAGGAGTTGAAGGCGGGGAACGGCGGCGGCGGCGAGGGGTGGCCGGAGAGGTTCGGGGAAGCGGTGAAATGCGTTCCTCGTGGTGCGGTGAAGGCGATGGTGCAGTCGCCCTGGGCCGAGGTGGTCCGGAGATGGGTCGGCGGCGTGCGGTGGCGGCGGTTCAGAGCGGCTCTCGGCGACGGCGAGGTACGGGCGATGGGAAGCTCGGGCGAGGCCGGGGATGACTTCGCGGTGCTTCGGAGATGGTGTGGGCGAAAGGAATTGAGTTTTGGTGGCTCGGGTCGAGAGATTGCGCGGGCGGCCGGAGTTGGGGACGATGGGGGCTCGCCGGCGTTTGAGTGGATGTGGGCTTGATTACCTGCTGTAGAACGAAGATGGCGATGTGTGGAACTCAACGGGGGTCCACGGCCTTTTATACACGCGCGGAAGGAAGCTGGCAACGGGCGACGCCCGTGCGGTCGCGTCGGAGCTGGTGGCGGAGGCAGGTAGGGAGGCAGGCGGCGATTAATGCCTGTCTATCGGTGAAGCTACGACGCGCAGCTACGCCCAGGGTGGTTGTCTCAGCGCTACTGCCTCCTCTCCCGCTTTTGCCAGCGTGAAGCGGCAGCGGACCGAGCGGGGCGAAGTGACGGAGCGGGGGAAAGCTGCGCGCGGTGGCGCCAAGTCAAGGGCGACGGGGGTCGCAGGCTTTCCACCTAGGCGACGGGACGGCGCGGCAGGGGCGAGGCCGTGCATGCGCGCCACGGGGAGCAAAAGCTCTGCCCGTGGTGCCAGCGCGTCCGCGCGGGGGAGAAAAGGAGCACGCGTGGAAAAAGGCAGGAGGAAAGGGGAAGAAGCTGGCGCGGGTGTGTGGGGAAAAAAAGGGAAGCGGTCAGGGCACGGGCCCGCTGGCCAGAGGAAGAAAGCAGGAGGGAGGCGGGGCCACTCGCCAGGAAAAAGGGGCGCAGGCGCGCGGGGTTGGACTGGACCGGCTGGCCTGGTCTGACCCCCCCTTTTTTTATTTTTATTTGTTGTGTATTTTTGTATATAGCATTTGTATTTTATTCACTTTTGCTAGCTCACAAAAATTTCATATTCATATCTCCTTATCACTGGATTAATCCTTGCATGTGCAAAATTTTGATATACATATATATATGTATATATTTACATATATATTCACGTATGTTGGTATCCATATGTTTGCTCCTATTGTTATTCTTGTTATTATTTTCAAGATGGCATTTTATGGTTTAAGTCAAATTTCTCCCTTCCTTTTATGGATCATCTTTTCAGATTCTTATTTTAAATTTTAATTCTCTATTGTTTAAACATGTTTGTTTTCTTCTTGTTCCTTTTAAACTTTGGAACCTTAACAAATTTTCAGAAAAATATCATAAACTCCAAATTCAAATGAAACACCTTGTAAAAACAATTCCAAAAACTTTATATTTTCAAATTCAAATTTTCAGGATGTTACATTTGATATGCTGAAACTAAAATACAAAACCGTAACTGAAACCGACCCTGCTCTCGATTGGACCGAATTCATATCGGCGGTCAAACCGGCCTCAGTATTTGCTCTCTAGACTGATGTGTTCTCTCTGTTATTTCTTCAGGTGGCCAGACTGCTTCCTTCAGTTTTGTTTCCGGTCTAGATTGCCTGCATCCTATGGTCTTTTCAGTTTTCGGTTCCATCTTTGCCTCAGTTTGCCTTCAGCCAATTTAGTTCAGTTCAGGTTCTTTTCAGTTTTTGCTTTTTGTTTGCAGTTTCAGTTTTTGTAGTATCTGATATGGTCTGTCCTCAGTCAAGACAATCTGCAGCGTGTGATCCTTTGAGTCTTTTCGGCCAGATCATATCTTGTTGCTTCTGATCTGTTTTGTTTCTTCAGAGAAGTGTTTGTCAGTCTAAGTTTTACTTTACAGTAAGCACCTTCAGTCAAGCCAGGTATTTTTCAGTCTTTGGACAAGGCTTCCTTGTAGCTTCCAGTTTTTTGTTTTCGGCAAAGCTCTTTTCTGTTTTGTGTTCTTCCTTTCGTCTCCAGTGGGGACACAAATTTGTTGCTTCATAGTTTCTTCGGTCAAGTCTGTTTCATCTCTTTTGTCGGTCTGATTTTGGTTGTCCAGTAAGCATCTATTTTCTTTCTTCGAAGCTTCTGTAGCTATTGGGAAGAAGATTGTGTGAATACTTGGGGAGGTTTGAAGGCACCATTCACCCCCCCTCTGTTGCCATTTCGGTCCTACAAATTGTCAGGTCCAAAGATCACTAGTGGACATTGGTGTTCCTTCTTGTTTCATTAGCAACAATTAATGAACTTTCCTCACGCTAATTAATAAGCTGAGCATCATTTGTACTCTTCTAATGTGAGGCTCCAATTATGCTAGTACTATGGAACATTACAGAATCACAGTGTGTAGTAGAGTGACCGGTCACCAAATTTAGCAATTTCATCCTGGGTTATACTGAATTATGATATAAACTAAAGAATGCTTACCAGTCCCCACCAAACCTGAAAGAGCCCAAAAGTTAACTCTGGCTGCCTATTATAAACATAATTTTCACAACTTCTTACCATATTACCATAGCCGCTAAAAGGTACTACATTAATTGGAAGAGAAAAGCTCAAAGTAAGGCATGGGATCACACATGCCAATGAGACCTTAGCCCCTCACCCCTCACAATCACGTAATATCCAATTGTAATGCAAACTGAAGCATGATTTTTATCGAATAACAGCACTAGTTCATCTTTACAGTTCAGAACAACACTAAAGAGAGCATCTTTACATTACTTGCTACAGCGCAACCCACTCTAGTGGAGTGGTGGTGCTCATTTATTAATGGATGCGACTACAGACCGGCCGAGTGTCATTTGGCGACTCCATGCGCATGCCCCGTAAATAGCTAAATGACAAAATAGCTCAGATTAAAAAAGCAACAACGTGTGACCACGTCGCTGCACCCCATTCTTCGAATGGGCGGACGCACTGCGTCGCCCCTACCCCACCACAAGGCCCACTTACACAGCAAAAAAAACACATTCTGGCCAACGTCCAAAAATCCCTAGGTTTAGAGCAAATCGGTATAAGATTTAGAGCAAATTCAAGATTAATTTTAAATCAAATAAGCATAATTCTGATAGCAAATTCAAGACAATTTTGAAAAGCAAATTCAATATGATTCTGAAAGCAAATCAATATAAAATTCAAAGCAAATTCAGGATGTTTGGGAGCAAGTTAGTATAAATTTCGGAGCAGTACAAATTTGACAGAAAATCAACAAAATTTTATATATGGGCAAATTGTACAAATTTGAGAGCAATATTTAGTGTAAATTCAAGAGCAAACCAATACATACTTGAGAACGAAATATTACAAATTCAAAAGCACACCATGCAGCTGGTGATCACATAGCATATCTCCATGCGCATGCATGCATATATCAAGTTGTTTGCTTATCTTAGTGCAGAGAGTAGCATTACTACGGTACACAACTAGATCAAACAAAAAGGCACCAACCAAAAGAAGCATGCTGATGGAGCCCCATGGAGAATTGGAGAGAGATATAGCCACATGGGGAAGGAGAGTGTGCTAATGGTGATGGAGAAATTTGTGTGTAGTGAGTAGTTGTAGTCATAGTAGAGGGTGAGAAAAGCAGATCAGCAATAAAGAGCATGTGCCAGTTACTTCATTTACCACGATTCACCCACGATGCTATCCAATGGGACCATACAGACGTGTTGGAGAGATATGTGCATAAAAAAGTTTCATCCTACACGACAAAAAAAGTGAAGGGCGTCGTTTCTTCCTAGCTTACCACACGCGGACGATTCTATATGGCTTGCTCCCAATCCGATGGCGCTCTGAGGCGTTCGTGCCACTGAACCAACGCACGCACATGGAAACAAGAATCTCTTTATTAATGACATCAGTAGCCAGTGAGGTAAATCACCTTCCGGAATGGCACGCATGCTGGTGGGCTCGTATCCAATGTAGGACTGGGTGCTATACTCGAAGTCGAGTCAGGGCCTCCCGGGCAGTACACGCAGATGTTCCCTGTGGTGGTGATGTGGGGGCACTGATGCGGCTTCGCCATCACGGCCACCACGGCGATGCCCGACGCTGTGTGCACGGACTTGGCGCGTAGCCGGGGGAGCAGTGTGGCGCTGTCAGCTTCCGGCACGGCAGTGATCGTCTTTACCTACTTCGGCGCACGAGGGGCCCATACGGCCAGCACGCGGCCGACTTGGGCACGTTTAAGTCCACGTCCTCCCCACGGCGCGAGAGCTCACCCATCGCTGACACGATCTCCGAGATGGCCTGCACCCCGCACCTCCTCGTCTGAGAGCCCCACGGGAAGGACCACCGTCCCCCCGCGAGCGCGCGCCTCGGCGTTGGCTTCTGGCGGTGTGGCTGGTCAGCCACGGCGACGGCGGCCATCGGGAAGTGTTTCCGCGAGGGGTTTTTGGTATCGGGTCGAAACTCGGGACGGAAGTGAGTTGGGCTCGGTCGGTGTTTCGCTTTGACCTTTTACACATGGTTCAATACATCTATGCCTGTACAGCCGTCAGATCATGAAATGAACGGTGTGGATAGATACACGTGGAACCGCAACGAGTACAAGTCTGGAATTATTTTCCTACCAAAAAAAATTAAATAGTCCAGTAAATTCTTAGCCTACGGAAGAAGCCTTTCCTCTTCCCTGCTCTCTTTCCGAATCTGTTGCGGCGGAAGCAAAGCGAGTCTGCGGCGGGGAGATGGACGGCGGCGGCGAGGAAGGGAAGCAGCAGCCGCACCTGGTGCTGGCGCACAAGCTGTTCCTGCTCTCGCATCCAGACGTCGACGACCTCGCCAAGGTCGGCCTCCGCGCCGACGTCCTTGCCGCGGTCAAATCCGACGGTATTAGCGTGCCCCTCTCCTCGAATCTGCTTCCAACTGTGGGTTGGATTTGGCGTCTGATTTGATCTGGTGCTTTTTTTCAGATATGGCGGCGCTGTACGAGTCGCTGGCGGCGGACGGTGTGCTGGAGATGGACGCGGCGCTGCTCGCGGAGATGCGCGGCAGGATCGAGGAGAATATCCGGAAGCTCGACGAGAAGTGAGTAGATCCCGCCGGTTTCCCTTTCCCTGCTCGAATCTAGGCTGGTTCTAGGATTTCAAAAAATCGTGGTGTTGATGCATCTAGTATTGTGGCCATACAGTTTGTAAGGGTGTGTTTGGTTGGAGGGATGGGGTGGGATGGGATGGGATGATTCCAGTTTTTTGGGATGGGATGGAACGGGATGGTTTAGGGTTTCTGTCTATGTGTTTGGTTCATAGTATGGGATGGTTCTATTTTTTGTTTGGTTAGTGGGATGGAGAAGAATGGAACCGTCCCTGGCCACGCAGCCCTCCCTGGCCGCCGCCCGCCCCGGCCTCAAGCGTCGCCGGCCGTGCCCGATCTCCCGCTCCGCCGCCACCGCCGGACCTCCCGCGCCGGCCTCCCTCGCTGCCGCCCGACCTCCTGCCCTCGACCGACCTCCCTCGCCGCCGCCCGACCTCCCGCTCCGGCCTCAAGCGCCGCCGCCTGCGACCGACCTCCCACGCCCGCGACGGCCGCCTGCGCCCGACCTCCCGCGACGTCGCCCGCCGCCCGACCTCCCGCGACGCCGCTCGCGCGGGCCTCCGCGCCGCCGCTCGCGTGGATCCCCGCCGCCCGGATCTGGATCTGGAGTAGCGAAAGGGGGGGGGGAGAGGGGTGAGCGCACGCAGGGGCGGATCCAGGACAATCTGAGAGGGGGCACACCCACAAAGCCAAGTATACCTGGGCCTTTTAGTAGAGGGCAAAATGAAGACTTCCTTCATCAATTTGATAAATCACAGATGAGTGAGGGCCTTTTAGTTGGGCTGAGTGGGGGCACTAGCATTAAATCTTGGGCTATATACCTGGACTTCTGCGAATTGAGTGGCGGCCTGTGCCCTCACTGGGTCCTCTTTGGATCCGCCCCTGAGCGCACGGGAGAATGGGAGAGGGTGACAGAACGCCCGTGACTTTGCTCTGGGATGGACCCGTCCGGGAATTTTTGTGGAATGGGATGATACCGAATTTTTGAGGAATATTCCTTTGGGAGGGACCATTTGCTTCCATTCCATTCTCCCCCATCCCACAATCCAAACAGCTGGATGACCTCAAAATTGGAACGGGACCATTCCATCCCTGGTCATCCTAGCATCCAAACACATCCTAATTTGACCACTTCAAATAGGTTCTGCGATAATTTGGCCCTGAAACCCACTGGGTTATGACATGCGCTACGAGCTCTAGTTTGTAATTAGTGGTGGACTTCATTTGTGTTTAGCTGCGTCTGTTGTTCCTGAACATTATAATTAACAACTTTTCTGTGGTCTCGACCTTCTGATGATCTAGTTGTTGATCAGTATTAAGGGCATATCAAACTGTGCTTGTTTAGGTTAGCATGGTTGTCACGGCGTAATTGGCGACCACGGCGCCTCGTAGGCGCCAGGATGCCTAGGCGACGTCTAGGCGAGGAGACGGCGACGCCTAGGCGAGCCCTTGGCGACGCTACGCGGTTCAACGCGTATTCCGCTGCGCTCTCGCCCAATATATTAACTCCTCTTGTCTCCCGACTCGCTGTCTCCCGACGCTGTATATTAACTCGCTGTCTCCCGACTCTCTCTTATATCACCCCTCGCTACCCCCGACTCTCCTGTCTCTCGCGACTTAACTCTCTCTCGGACGCTCCGTCTCCCCCGTCCGTCGACTGGGCTCCCCGCCGCCGCCTCCCCCGTCCGTCGACTCCGCTCCCCGCCGCCGCCTCCCCCGTCCGCCGCCTCCCCTCGCCTCCTCCCCCCACCGCCTCCAGCTCCCCGCGCCCGATCTGCTAACCCTAGCCGCCATCGCCGGCGGGAGGGAGGGAGGCGGCGCGGGTGGAGGCGCTGTCGCCGGCGGGAGGGAGGGAGGCTGCGCGGGTGGAGGGAGGCGGCGTGGCCGGAGCGCTGCCGGAGAAGACAGGGACGGACGGCGTACCTGGGCAAGGCGAGGCGAACCTCCCCGGCGTCTCCTCCCCGGCGCCTGGACGCCAAGGCGTCGCCTAGGCGACGACAAGGCGACGCCGTGACAACCATGTAGGTTAGTGTCATCCAACTATCTAGATCAGAAGCGGAATGATGACTGATGGTAAATAGAGAACTGGTGTGTGCACAAGCAAATCAATGATCTCGAGAAAGGGCTGCAGTTTAAGCAGTTGCAAATTTTGCTGCAACAGCGTTCCTGACAATTTGGTCAAAGTGAAAATTTGTGCTCTTGGTATCTAGACTCTATAGTGTTCCTTTTTCCCCTTCTTCTGGTGCATCTGAGTTGCCATTGTGCTGTGTTCAGTTATTAGCTTATTTTGGTTAATATCACTTATTTATGCATGAAGGATTGCCGATGCTGAAGAGAATTTGGGCGAGAGTGAAGTGCGTGAAGCCCATCTAGCCAAATCCTTGTATTTCATAAGGGTTGGGGAGAAGGTATATATCTACTGTCTTTTACATCATTTTCGGTTGTCGATGCATGTTTTAAACATGTTAATATTGTCTATATAACCAAAATTTCAGGAAAAAGCACTGGAGCAGCTTAAAGTTACTGAAGGGAAAACTGTAGCTGTTGGCCAAAAGATGGACCTTGTTTTCTACACTTTACAGGTTGGCTTATTCTATATGGACTTTGATCTCATCTCAAAGTCCATTGACAAGGCCAAAAAGTAAGTCTGAGGTCTTCTAGTTCAGCGATTTTGCATTCTGCTTGTTTTTTATTGCGAGGTCTAACACTGAGCAACTTCCTTTACCTGATTGAAGCTTGTTCGAGGAGGGTGGTGATTGGGAGAGGAAGAACAGACTGAAAGTGTACGAAGGCTTGTACTGCATGGCCACTAGAAACTTCAAGAAAGCTGCTAGCTTATTTTTGGATTCCATTTCAACTTTCACGACATATGAGTTGTTCCCCTATGATACATTCATCTTTTACACGGTCCTTACAAGTGTTATCTCATTGGATCGTGTATCTCTAAAACAAAAGGTATTAGTTCATGTTTGCCCATTCAGGTCTGCTTTATTGCTTGGATGTCTATTTAACAAGGATCTTGACAGGTTGTAGATGCACCTGAGATCCTGGCTGTGATTGGCAAAGTACCTCACCTTTCCGAGTTTCTCAATCCCCTCTACAATTGCCAGTACAAGTCATTTTTTGTTGCATTCTGTAAGTAAATCACATTATTCTGTGGATCTTTCATTTATTCTCATGATCAGTGCTTGTATCGCAGTTATGGTGGGGCTAGCTCTCTTTGGATTTCTCATATCTGGTTCATGTTTGTTTTCAGCTGGCTTGACGGAGCAGATCAAGTTAGACCGTTACTTGCAACCTCATTTCCGCTACTACATGCGTGAAGTGCGCACTGTTGTCTATTCACAATTTCTTGAGTCATACAAGAGTGTGACGATGGAAGCAATGGCTGCTGCATTTGGCGTGACAGTTGATTTCATAGACCAGTAAGTGCAGTTGCTTAAATTTTGTTGATGTGATTCTGACATCTCGTATCCCGGTGCTTATATTGTGCATGACATGTCGTATCCCGGTGCTTATATTGTGCATGACCATTGTTGTTGTTAACGTTTTCCTCCGATGCAGGGAATTGTCACGCTTTATTGCTGCTGGGAAGCTTCACTGCAAGATTGATAAAGTTGCTGGTGTCTTGGAGACGAACCGACCTGATGCGAGGAACGCCTTCTACCAGGCAACCATCAAGCAAGGAGACTTCCTGCTGAATCGCATCCAGAAGCTATCGCGAGTCATTGACCTGTAGGCTTTGTTCGTATTGGAGCAGCTCCTTGCCAAAGCCCTGCTCAACCTCCCCGTACAAGACTCTATTTTGACTTTGCATTTCAAATCGGTCTCGGAGAAAGACGGCCTAGGAAAATCTGTTTTCTTCCGAGAATTTGAGTTGTAATCTAACTATATGGATCGAGGAAAGTGCAGACAATTGCTTGTAGACGTTTCTTCTATAATGAATCCATCCATTTATTTCAATTTCTGATCATCGTGCTACCATCTTTCTTCCAAGAAAAATTGTGTTACCAATACAGGATAAATGCTCGTGCTAACCGTTTCTAAAAGAAGAAAAACGTACTCGTGATAGCAGCGCTGCAAAATTGTACCGCAGCTGCAAAACAAAGGCAATAGCGTACAGAGAGCACAACAGAACATACCAGTATATCACATGGTATCTCAAAATGAGTGCTAGCTCATACAAAGAAAGAAAACAACGATCGCTGCCAATCCAGTAACCCACCCAACTGCATATCCGCAATCAAACTCGACGATGTTTATTGGACTATATGACGGTTCTGATTTATGTCACCACATGCCAAATCTCGCAGAAATTCTCCTGTATGTATAAATTTTGATCATGCAGTTCTCATGAAACCAAATACATCCTACCAGCCTAGAACAGGGGGGGAACCAACTCACCAACAAAAAAAATTCCAACACTAAAATCACAACCCAAAATCCAGAGAATCAAGCGTAGGTCAAAGGATTGCACGATTGCGATTGCTATGGGTATTCTAGCCAGCTGCTTGACTGGATTTGCCATTGGGTGTGCCCGAGGGGTTGTTTTCGCCAGGTTTTGAGGCAACCATTTCCTCCAAGCGCTTCCACAGGGCTTTTCGCTTCGAATTGGATTCCTCTTGCTTAAGCTCATCGTCGTCGAACTTCTGCATGCACTCCTCGAAAAATGCAGAATCATGATCAGAGAAGATCTTGCGTACATTCAATGTCAGACTCTGAACAGCTTGGTTCCAGTGACCCCTAGCATTTCTCTCAAAAGCGGGAAAGATGATGGGTAATATCACTTTGTAATTCTGATTAATTAAGTTCTCAACGTGGTCGTTGTTCCATAGAAACAGTGCTCGCTCTGCCACCTAGGAACAGACAGAGAAAAATGCTGAGTCGGGCTATATGCTTTGCTAAATATTTTTTGCAACTGCTGCATGAGCTAAAACTTCGACAGACAATTTCAGTTTACAGATGCCACCAAGTACCTAGGCATGTAGCTACAGGGAATGTTCAATAAGCTACGACATACTTCAATAAATACACACAACCACCTGAGTAACATGAAAGAAGTCCATGAGAGTATGAGACAACAGGTGGTATCCAAGCAGCAAAAGTATTCTGGTTGATGACAGTTACAAGATAATGCTATTTAAATGACAAGAGCCCTGTAGCACACCATGGAATAATTGACTATGAGCATGATAGCAAGAAGAAAAGGAAATCCTGGATCCAAACTATGCAAAAATGCCTAAGCCCTGTTTCAGGCACACCTAGGAGGCTTGGACCAGAACTGACAGTCAGCAAATATACAAGTTTTAACTATCCAAAATTGATGAACAGAGTACAGTCCAACAAAGCAGTACCTTCGTAAGACACAAGCACGATGAAAAGAGGCAGTACTTTAAATAAAACTAAAAGGACCCAATATATCATATATCCAAACCGAAAGGGGGAAAATGTGAATCACAGGAGTTGCACCCTTAAGTTCTAATCTGGGTGGCAATTAGTATCTTGTACTTGATAGCCACTTTTGGCAGTAAGGAATACAGCACTGTGTGAATTTAAGGATTGCCATGTGAAATTCCTTAAGATAACTTCTACGTAAGTTTGCAATTAACGGGTTAGTAGAAGAGGGGGGAAGTAGTGATAGACAAGAGAAGTTTTAGGTTACTATTTTGATTACCAAGGATGCATCAGATCATTTTTTTAATATAATGATTCAACCAAGAGAACAAAAGTTGCAGTGATGTCAAAAAGAAAAGGAACAAATTAGTGGTGTGTACTCTAAGATAGGAAACTGGCATGCTGCTGTTATAAGAAAAATGACCTAGAACCTAACAAACAAAGTGTTCTTAATACCCATCATGTAACTTTGCAGGCCTAGCACCAGCATATTTTTTAGAAGAAAAACAAATGCTCAAAAGTACATCATAGAAACAGATTGGCAAGATTTTTTTACTATACATAATTACAGATTAGCCTCTGCCAAAACAACTGAAAATCCACGTACATAGATTAAACAGCAAAAAAAAACCCCATGATGCGCAGAAATGGTGGGTAGCATGTAAAGACTTGTCAATATCAACATTTTTCATACTCAGAGAGCAAAATTATAACTATTTTAACCTGTGCAAGAGAACAATGTGAATACACAGATGAACAGCATCAGAGAAACCTAATGCAGTAAGGACTAACGAGCATATATCATGGTGAGATTTAACTGCTATAAAAGTAGAAATGCATGCCAAACTTGAGTATGCGCCTGGTGAGATTTAACCTGGAAATGCGAGCTGTTCATGCTCCGGGCAACCTGACGGAAGAGTGGAACCATGCATCTTTGGAACTCCGCAAGCTGTGTTGCCTCTAAAACCTCTTCTAGCTCACCCAAGAACATCACCTCCTTTGAACTGTTTGTTACAGGCCAATACTTCAGTAAGCCCCTAATAACAGTGTCAGCAAGTTTGCAGTCCTTCTCAACAAACTGTGTGATGCAATATGATAGCTGCTGGTGGTACATCAATACACACTTTGGCTTATGAAGTGGGATCAGTGCACGAACAAGGAACAATTTGTGCTCTTCTTTAAGAGGCAGGGCAAAACCATTAATTATACTGCCCAAGATCTCCAACAACTCCGCAATACCATTATGCTTTTCTGTTTCGAATATAAACCTGTAGAAAATGTTGTTGATTGCTTTCCTGATGACTGGGCGATGCACCATGAATTTACCATATATTCGATGAAGTATTGTCTTTAAATAGTCCCTTTCCCTGGGGTCTTCTGAGTCAAAAAGATCTAGTAGCCTAAGAATGAAGGAATGATCTATGTATCTCTTGGCCAGCTTTGCATCTGTCTCCTGTGATGCCACAAATCTCAAGAAAACCTCATAAACGATCTGCAAGTGCGACCATGCTGGGTCCATGAGAGGCTCCTCCTCCTCTAGATCAACTCCTTCGATGGCCTTGTTCTCACGAGGGGTGGGGCTCGAGCTCCGGAACAAGTTAATCGACACCATCTTGGTGATCTCCAACATGATGACTTCTGAGAACTTGCCATTTGCAGAAGTGACGTAATCAACAAGCTCCATAAGCGTCTGGCGCTTCATCTCTTTCTCCTTCAAGTTTTTTGTGGGATCTGCGAAATCGTACACAGCGCAGCACAAGTTCACCTTTCTGGCAAATAAATTCTGCTTCTCCGAGGCCGGCACGTCCTTGAACGCTGGCAGCGGCTCATTGGAGTGATACACCACAGTACCATTCATCATCGGATTAGGACTCGAGCTAGCCGGCACTGGATAATCCCCATTTCCCGCCCTCTTATTCCCTGGCTCCACGCTCCTCGCGATGCTGTAAGAATTCGATGGCTCATTGCCGTTCCCGGCAGCAGCATCCCGGCTATCACCCTTCCCCGGTTTCCTCGGCAGCCGGCCAAGGATCTGTTTGATCATCTTCTACCACAGCAAACCAAAACCCTAGCAATATCCCACCTCCACAAATCAGCAACACAAACCAAAGAGGGATCTACGCGAATCCACAGTTCCTGAACTCACCCAATAACACAAGATCTCCAACCTGACGAATCCACCACCCAGCCAAGAAACCCACGTCCTCGGACACAAGCCAGCCAACCCAATCAAGACGCCCAAATCATTTGAACCAATACGAATCGGACCTGGTCCAGGAGCCACTCCACCACCCGGACCTACGCGGATCAGGCGACGGCGGCGACGCCCTCATCAGACACCTCACCCTCCTAACAAAAAAATCCAATCTTTCCGCTCCCCGAGCAGCCGAATCTAGGATCCAAAAACCAACCGCACAGGGCAGGAATAATCGTATAGGAATGGCGATATTGAGGAGGAGGTATAGGGGAGGAAGGGAAGGGGAGAGGAGGAAATCTTTTCTTGGGCTAGATGGAGTACTCTTCTTTTCCTGGCCTTCTCTGGATTTGAGAGGCCTTGAGGCCACCAAAAGTAGCGAAGGGAGGCAGAGTGAATAGTAAAAGGGGAAAATTGAATATATAGGATCAAGTTGAGGCTGCTTTAGCAAAACAGGATCAAGTTATTTGCACTTGTAAATATAGAACCGAGTTGAGCATATTCTTGAAAATATGGTATTTTCTCCATTTTAATTCCATTTTCATTTTCCAGCCCTTTTTCTCTACGCGAAATGACTATTTTGCCTTTCCTCCTTCCTTCTTCCTCCCTTGCCTGGCCCGCTGCAGGCCGCCGGCCGCTCCCTCGCCGCGCCGCTCCCTCGCCCCGCCCCGCGCCGCGCCGCGCCGCTCCCTCGCCGCGCCGCCGCTCCCTCGCCCCGCGCCGCGCCGCGCCTCGTGAGCTGTCGGCGAGGGAGCGGCGGCGCGGCGCGGCGCGGGGCGGGGTGAGGGAGCGGCGGCGCGGCGTGGCGCGGGGCGGCGCGGTGAGGAAGCGGCCGGCGGCCTGCAGCGGGCCAGGCAAGGGAGGAAGAAGGAAAGAGGAAGGGCAAAAGAGTCATTTCGCATAGAGAAAAAGGGCTGGAAAATGAAAATGGAATTAAAATGGAGAAAATACCATATTTTCAAGAATGTGCCCAACTCGGTCCTATATTTACAAGTGCAAATAACTTGGTCCTGTTTTGTTAAAGCAGCCTCAACTTGGTCCTATATATTCAATTTTCCCAGTATTGAGAAAATTTATTTTGTAGCACTAAAAGTTCACTGCTTCTAGAAAATACCATCGAAAGAACCCGGTTTCGAAAATTACCATCAAAAGATTTACCTCGCTTTGGGATTTAGCAGTCTGTTAGTTTTTCATGTTGACGGTGCTAACTGAGACAAAAATACCCTTACCTGTTTATTGCTGATTTACACATGCGCAGGAGTAGGCTGAAGATGCTGCTGGGTCTGAGGAGCAAGAGGAGGGGTAGAGGCGTGCCTCGCCGCCACCTTCTTCTTCTTCTTACTAATGCTCCCCCTCATCTCCCTGGTCATTGGAGGGGTCTCTTCGAGCGGCACGGCGCCCAAGTCGAGCACCTCGTTGAGCGGGATCATGTGGATGGGGCTCTCCATCTCGGCGCCGCCACCAGAGCCGTCAACTTGGGCAGCGCCGGCATCGCCGTCGGGGCCAGAGGGAGAGGCCGTCGGGTGGGAGGTCCGCCTGATGTCGTCGGCGAGGGACTGCTTGCGCTTCTTCTTGGCGGCGACGACGTCGAGGCTGTGGAGCATGGTTTCCTGGACCTCACGGGGCACCTTGGGGCAGCAGCAGGCGTTGCCGAGGTGACGTGCGAGGTGCTCCTTGAAGCGGTGGATGCCGCCGCAGAGGAAGTGCTTGTGGCAGTACATGCACTTGAGCCTGACACGGCCGGCCGACCGCACCATCAGGCAGTGCTTCCACGCCAGGTCGTGCTTCTGCGCGCCTATCGGCAGGACCACCTCCGGCTCTGGCTCCGACGCCATCTCTATTATGCGCTACCACTCGCTCCTGCACCGCATTAGCCATCACCACTAGTTACTACTGCTAAGAGCTTACCATTTCTTTACATGGCGGTAGTAATTTCTTGCCAAGACAACAGACGAGCCAACAAGAGTAACCAATTGCGCATTTTCTTGGCAAAAGAATCTCGTTTGAGCAGCGAAATGCACATCAAAATCAAATCCTAGTAGCACTCGACGAGCGCAAACAAATCAGCAATAAACAGGTAAGGGCATTTTTGTCTCAGTTAACATCGTCAACATGAAAAACTAACAGACTGCTAAATCTCGAAGCGAGGTGAATCTTTTGGTGGTAATTTCCGGAACCAGGTTCTTCGGTGGTATTTTCCGGAAGCAGTGAACTTTCAGTGCTACAGAACAAATTTTCCCGATAGTATTCTACCGCAACTATTCCTGGGGAGAGGTGCCATTCATTAATTGCAGGCGCAGCTGCTGCCATTTACCCTCCGTTTTTGCTCTCAAAGGCAAACCTTGCCAAATAGTCTGTCCGATATGACATAGTATAGGTTTAATGTGCTCGATTAGGCTAAAAATAGTAAGCTTACAATTTGTAGCTGACTAAAATTATACTGTAACTGAAGGTGACTTATTTGACATAATTAAATTTAAAATATTTAAAAATAGATAAAATATGTCAGCTCATCACGAATAATGCAAACGAATACAGAAAAAAGAACCGACAAAAAACTCAAAAAAGCCAAAAGTTTAGAAAAAGACGAAATTTATGAATAGTAAAAAATAAGTCAGAAGCTAGAAACTTAAGCTGAAATGAGTAGTATGTAAATAGAACATAACTTGATTAGGTCCAACACCGTTAGCCCAAATAAATTAATGTAGTGCTGGTGCGAGGGTGAGATGGCTGGGCGGTGAAACCTTGATGAAGCATTTGACCAGGCGAGCTTGTGATGCAAGAGCAACTAAGGTGCGAGCTACGCGCTTGGCGCGGTGCTGGGCTGAGAGAAGTCGGGCCGCAGGAGAGGCCAAGCGATGGGCTAGCGTGACACTGAGCTGAAGGAAAAGAAAGAGAGGGGAAAAGGTGGGCTGTGGCCCAGAGGAGAAAGAAAGAAAAAAGAAAAAGGTCGTGGGTTGGGTTGGAAATGGCCCAAGAGAGGAAAATAATTTAGGGAATTTAGATGATTTTTAGGATTTCTAGAGAAATAAGATAGCATTTCTAGCACACGGAAAACACAAGAAACTAAAAAAACGCAATAAACAACATAAGAGATTTTGCTAAAATTTATGAAATTTTGGAAGGCTGTCACAAATGTACCCTCCTTAAAGAGAATCTCGTCCTCGATATTCTACTTGAAAGAAGAAAAGTTGTGAAAAACCTCGTTGCAAGTCTAATTCTCTTTCCCGGGTAGCTTCATCTCCTGTTTGATGTTTTCACTGAACTGGACAAAATATGATGCTCTTGTTTCTCATTTGTCTGTCTATCACTTCTAAACTCTTTTCAGGCTCTTCCTTATAAGTCAAGTCTAGTTGTAATTCTATTCTTTCCTGTGACACTTCATCAGTTGGTTGCCTCAAACACTTCCTTAACTGCGACACATGGTAAACTGGATGTATTCCATCAATTCTATCGATAGTTTTAATTGATATGCAACTTCTCTTCTATCCTAAATCTTATAAGGACTAATATATTTTTCGTGCCAATTTGCCTTTCATTCGAAATATCTGCACTCCTTAAGTGGTGTCATTTTTAAATACACAAATTCTCCAACTTCAAAACTTAAATCTCTTCTTGTTGTATCTACATAATTCTTCTATCTATCCTGAGTTGTCTTCAGTCGATCTCTGATGATTCTGACATGTACTTCTGCATTCTTTGTCACTTGTGATCTCATGAGTTGTCTTTCTCTAACTTCAGTCCAATTCAATAATGTCCTACATTTTTATCCATACAAGGCTTTAAATGGTGGCCATCTCCAAACTAGCTTGATAGTTGTTATTGTAGGTGAATTCAGTAAAAGGTAAGTAGATGTCCCAAGCTTGTCCATATACTAATGCACAAGCTCTGAGCATGTCTTCTAAGATCTAGTTGACTCTTTCCGTCTAACCTCTAGTCTATGGGTGATAAGCTGAACTAAATGCTAACTGTGTGCCCATAACTACATGTAGACTTTCCCAAAACCTTGAAGTAAACTGAGTTCCTTGATCTGATACTATTCTCTCTAGTACCCCATGTAAAATCACAATCCTCGTCATTTACAATTATGCTAATTGTGCTCCACCATAAGTCTGCTTGATTAGAAGAAAATGTGCCACTTTAGTCAATCAATCCACAATTACCCAAATAACATCATAACATGATTTAGTCTTCAGGAAACCTGTTATGAAATCCATCCCATTTCTACTTTGGCACTGGTTGCAATAATCCTTCTGTTCTCCTATGGTCTGCCTTTATTTTTTGACACACATCACATAAATTCATGTGCTCCACTACTTCTCTCTTTATATTCTTCAACCAAAATGTACTCTTCAAATCTTGATACATCGTAGTGCTACCGGGGTGAATGAAAAACAATGAATCATGAGCTTCTTGTAATATCAACTCCTTGATTGCCTTTCTGTCTGGTATGTAGAGTTGATTTATGAATTTGATAACTTCTTGGTCATCTTCGATGAAACCTGTAACCTTCTCATTCTTGATATCTCGTTGAACCTATTGTATTTCCTTGTCCTCGACTTGGATTGCTTGAATTTATTCTAACAAGGTTAGCTTGACTTCCAAAGCTGGTGTATTTCTTTTCTTAGTTGCACTGGACATTCTTGGACCATGGTATTGTTGCAATAGACACTCCAACTTAATGCATCAGCAATAACATTTGCTTTTCCTGGATGATACTATATGTACAATTCATATTCTTTTGTCAACTCTAACCATCTACGCTACCTCAAATTCAAGTCTAAGTGAGTAAAAATGTACTTCAAAATCTTATAATTTGTATAGGCTTCACACTTGCTCCCATGTAGAAAATGACTCCAAATCTTGCAATGCTTGAATGTTGGATCCAAAAACAACACATCCGAATTATCTGTGTAAATCTCACTAGTCCAGAATCAACTAGTGTATACAGTGGACAACAAAGATAAGTATCAACCATAATAATATTTATTAATTAACTAAATATGGGTCTTATGGCCAAAGTTTACATCAACAGCCCATAAACTAAGATTAAATATAAGCAGCAGAAGAAAAAGTCAAAGCGGAAGAAGCCCATTCAGTCTGCCCATAGGCAAACGATTGGGGGATGCAGCTTACTCATTCTGATCCTGTTGAGCTCCCCTAGCTTGGTAGACGACTGTAGAGCTCAGCAGGTCCACGGAGGAGGTTAGATTTACAAAAGCGGACGTTCGAAGACTAAATTTAAAAAATAGCTACAGTGGCATTTGTATGAACAGTTCCTACCACTGGACCCTGTGATCGAGTGGTGGGCCATGTACGATATCCAGCTTGGATATGTAATGGTCAATAATGATATTGGCCTCCTTTTCTTTTCAGCTTATCGTTATTTTCAGCTTATGACTTCTCTCGGATAAATAAATGGAACAACTATTTTGTTGTTGTTTCAAAGCAGTTTATCAGGATGGACTTTTCAAAGCGGTTTATCAACTTATTAAAATTCAATTTGTTCACACAAAGCGCTCGCGTTAGAGCCAAAAGCTATAAGCCGCAACCATAAACCATAAGCCACAGTTGAAAAGAACACACCCAGCTTATGTCTTATGGCTTATGATTTCCCCTGAACAAACAAACAGGGTGATTTCTTCGTCGTCTTTTCAAAACGGCTTATTAGGATAGTTTTTTTGAAGCAGTTTATTGGTATTTAGTTCGATCGTACAAACGCTCACGCTAGGATCAAAAACCTCAACTGTAACCATAAGTCATTAGCCACAGCCAAAAAGAACCCACCTAATGATAAAGCATGTGTATCAGAGAGTGTGTGAGTGCATGATCGAGTGTGTCTGTACCTTACCGAACACAATCTTTTCCCTTCTCCTAAATACTAATACCTAACCAGAGCGGAGGTCTATACCTTACGAAACACGGACCCATGCTTTAACCATTGAACGCATCCACATGTGTGAGTTGAGGCATACATACAGAGTATGTGCATAAGTAGGGATGCCAATCGGGCGCATCGGGTACAGGTAGTGCTCAGGCGCATACCTGTTTACCAGCGAACTGAGAGTCACCATCTAAGAGTTGAATTAATGACAGGTACATATAAGCAACAACTGTTGCTAGGAAATATAATAGCTATCAAAAAAGTTTATAACAATCAATAGCAATTAGAGATATGGAAAAGATTATAACAATCAATAGTAATTAGAGATATTGCTATGACTGCGCCACCTGTCAATTTATATTGCGGGTAAACATGCGGGGCGGGTACGGGTGGACCTTACCCATACCCGTGCCCATTTACCCGACGGGTAGAGTGTTCCCCTATTTTCATACCCGTGGATAAAGAAAATATCCCATACCCGACTCCATTAGGGTATTTACCCGCGGGCATACGGGTAAACGGGCACAATTGCCATCCCTATGCATAAGTGCGTGTGTGCATCATATGGGCCTGTTTGGCAGAGCTTCACCACTGAAAAAAATGAATCTGGAGCAGCAGATCCACCAAAAACAGCTCCGCCGTGAATCTGGGATCCCACCATGGAGCTGGACAAAACTGTTTGGCTTGCACAGCAGCTCCAGATCCACGAAACTGAGGTTTTTTTGTAGGAATGACCTATTTTGCCCATGGGTTTTATGATGGTATGGGATGGGGTGTGTAACCAGTGGCAAAAGGTGGGTAATTACCACCCAACTCCACGAGTAGATACGAAACAAGGTTTCGTGGAGCACACCTTGAAGTGCTCCATGGATTTCATGAATCTGGAGCTAGATTCAGTATTTTGGTGGATCCAGATTTCGTGGAGCTGGAGCGTTTGGGTAAAAATTCGTGGAGTGGAGCTATTTTTGGTGGATCTGGAATTGGTGGAGCCCTACCAAACAGGCCCTATGTTGTACTCTAAAAAACTAATGTGAATGCTGCATCTTCCCAGCAAAAAAGGCAGCCTAGCATATTACCGGTTTTAGCCTCCTTCTTCCCCTCTGGGCCACATGTGCCAGCCGACCGGCCTGATGGGCCTTCGCCATTTGCATCGCACATGGAGCGCAACTCATCCCCTACCCCACTCCTTGTTCTTCCTAGACATACACGCGATGCATTGTTGATTCTTGCATGGGATCCAACTCCAATTTAACCAGTTGGATTTCTCCTTCATAACTATTGCATACATATGAGCAAGCCAATAAAAAATGTGAGAGAATACACACTAAACTGCTGGACTATGTGTTTGTTCATGTTGGCTGCGACTGATAGCTTTTAGCTAAAAATTTATAATAATAACCGAAAAAGTGACTTTTAGAAGGAGGTGGTGAGCGGTGAGAAAAATAAGGAAGAGATGCGTATATGAGATGAGAGCGAGATGAGTGGGTTCGTGATACACCCGTAATCCCTTGCCTATCCCTAAAGCGAGACAAGAGCGAGAGAATTGAAAAATCGCTTCGAAAAACCAAATATTCATATTAGCTTTTGGCTTCTCTAAGCAGAAGTCAGAAACAAAGGTCAATACAAATAGGCCATATAATAGGTTGGGGTTGATACTTCTTTTTTTCAGTAAGGTAGGGGTTGATACTTGGGATGGTCTAGATGAAGATGGATACCCATGAGTTATTTTGTGAATTTAAGATTAAGGCTCCACTCCAAATGACTTCTACTTTTGGCTTCTAGTTTTTAGCTTCTAGAACACATCGGTTTCTTAATTTTATCTTTTTTGGTCTTTTGGCTTCTTAGTCTTTTCTCTTTTTTCCCCTTATTCCTTTGCATTTTTTGTGATGATATAACTCTTTTTCATTTTTTTCATTTTTAAATTTAATTACTTAGAAAAATCTAACCAGTCGCTACAATACTTTTCAGCCGTTATAGTACCAACAAAGCCATAAGCCCACAATTGTTTGGAGCACCACTTAAGATTGTAGTTATTTTATTGGTACCAAGCTAGCCCTCTCTAGTTTACCATTTTAATTCATGTCACTTTCTTACATAGAATTCGTAATCTTTGCTAGAAAAGGCATAGTGCAAGTGAACATCTTCTTACTGGTTGTAGTCAAACTCATCAAGCATCTAACTATTACTGGATTATTTGTTGGTACTCCAACTTTTATTAGGAGTCGATCCTATCCCAATTTCCTATCGCTAGCTTTCAAATTTTTTATTATTTAATCTTTTTAAAATTATTTTAAAGTTAATCCCTCATGAACTTTATTTTCAATTCTGACCCCCTTTGGCCACATCACCTCCCGTAGCGTGGCCAAAATGTTCTGTCACCCCACCCATAGAGGCGTGGCCAAAGCTGCCACGCAAGCCCTCGACCGAGCGCTGTGCCAGCATGGAGGATTGCGTAGTATCTGTTACACCGTAACTCTTGGCATGACAAGCTTTTTACATGCCCTGAGACTTGGCGTGACAGGGGTAACTTAAGTACAGCTGTCGCTCCAGTTCCCATTCTCCCCCATGTCGTCTTCCCCGACGCGTTCTCTGTCCTTCCGTTCCGGCCCTAAGCCTCCGGCGACGGGCCTCCGCTACGCTCCGTCCAGAAGCTGGCCTAATGAATAGAATTTGGATCACAAATCAACAGGATGTGCATCCACCAATACCAGAAGGATTGTTCCCTGAGATTACTGATTTTCTCCGAGAATATTTACAAAAGGTTCTCTGTTGTTTCTTCTTGCTATTTTTGAGGACTCAATTTTATCTAATTGCTTCTTGTTCTGATGTCATCAAACACTTTGTAGGATGCGATGCAAACACATGATGCAACAATTGTACACAGGTTATATGAGCTGGTGTCTGCAGAAAGGGTACTTACTTTTCACTCCCTTTTTGATTAAACAACAAATCAATTATGATCTTTCTTAAAGCAGTTTCTTATTTGCTCTATTGGCTGTGATTGTTAGAAGGGATATTTGTGGCACCTAAGCTTCTCTGCCCATTGGATGGAATTGCAATCTTTGAATTTAAGACTTATCAGATTATTTAGTGCTTGTATACCTAATTACGATGCAAATTTTATAATTATTTACTGAATTGGCAAATGGTTTTATCGAATTGCATATAAAATTTTGGTGCGGCATACCCTTTGGTAAAATCCTGGGTCCGCCATTGTATATAACTATTATAATATTTCCAATGTACATCCATACTTTAATACTAAAAAATAAATAAATAGTTATGTATATTATTTAATAGGAATATGCATGTTTAATGGTATTAACTTCTACTTAAATTTAATGTCTTATTAGTTTATACATATAGTAGATTTTAGATTTATATTACGGGATGGAGAGGGTATAATGTAGGATAGTGCCACAATGTTTTAATTAGTTTCAATTACGGTGCCCTAGCGAAAATTAAAGATTCAAGAGATTCCAAAGCGTGTTGCTACAGTACTTGAGCGCGATCCGACGTCGACGTCCGTATATGTGTTATTACACTATAACACGTGAGGAATTTGTAAGTGATCTTCTCGTGTACAACGGCTATGAAACGAGAGATGGCGATGGCACGGTGTTTTGTACTCGTATGCCATTTTTAGACAAAAGTATATTTGATCTCTCTAAGGCTGTGATCGTTTTGGCTTAAACTTTTAACTTTCTGCTTATTTTTTATTATTTATAAATTTCGTCTTTTTATGAACTTTTGGCTTTTTGTTGAGCTTTTTTGCCGGTTCTTTTTTCCCGTATTTGTTTGTATTATAAGTAATGGGCTAACATATTTTTTAAATTTTTTAAATTTAATTATGCTAAATAAGACTCTGTCATCTACAGTGTTCTTTCAGTCAGCTACAGTGCTTTTCAGCCATAAGTCACAAAAAAAGCCCAAATGATCACCACCTGCTAAAGTTTGGCCGTGCTCCAAACGGTTTTTAAGCCTTCAGCTCCATAGATCAAAAGTTACTTGAAACACGTCAACTTCATAATTTCAGTTTTTTTTTTGGCTTTTTTGTTTTCTTTTTCTCCCTTATTGGTTTGTATTATCCTAAAAGATATAGCTATGTTTCTCATTTTTTTCCTTTTTTACTATTTTTTTCTTATTTTTAATTTAGAAAAAGCTAACCGTCACTACAGTACACTTGCAACTAAAAGCCAGAAGCCGAGCTTTGAAGTTGCTTGGAACGGCACCTAAAAGTCAACTTTTAATTCCAAAACCAGGTATTAGACACCCTCAAACTCTTAATATTGTTCATTTTACACCTAAGACCAAAACCATCCCGATTTTGGCTGACAAAGCGTCCTAGCTAGCTGGTGTATGCTGACTCGGCGTCCAAATCGCGTCCAATTCAGTAGAACATGGTTTAAACTAAGTCAGCCAATAAGCTAATTGTGGGCCCCTTGTGTCAGTGGAAAAAATTTAGCCCGTGTGGGTTCCCTATGTCAGTGAGAGGGCCACCTCATTCCATCTCACCCCCTCTCTCCCACACACCACACCGCCTTCAACCTTCTTCTTTCCCGATTTCGTCCGCCTCTGCGGCTCTGCCCCTTTCCTCTCCAGCAGGACACGGTGAGGAAGCTCAACGAGCAAAAGCATCCCATCATCTCTTCCCCTGTCGATCCCGCGCAGAATCCCAAGGCATATCTGAGCCAACAGAGGGGAGGAGGGCAGCACAGCGACACGACAGCCGGACAGCGGTGGCGAGGGGCAGATCTGAGCCAACATGACCCAAATCGGTTGCGGCGGCGCTCCAAGAGCTCGAAGATGGCACAATGTCTTATGCCCGGTGAAGATGCGGCTAGCCAGTTTCCTTAGCTCTTAAGCTTGGTTGATTGCTAATCTTGATCTTGGAATCTAGGGCTCCTTTTCTTGGACCATGAGAAATCTTTGCTTGGTCTTGGAATTCTCTTTAGCTTTCTTGATTTGTGCATCAACAAGAGCCGCCGCCCATCGCCCAACAGCGATGCTACGGCTCCATTAACACTAATCCGTCGCCGGCGGGTGAGAGAGAGAGAGACAATGAGTGAGAGAGTGAAGAGGAAAATTGCATTTGTAAGAGGATGGAGAGGAGGAGAGGGAGATGTGGGTGGATTTTAGGTGGCGCAGGCGCTTCAATGGGCTTCGGCTGGGGGTTCGACTTTTGGCTTTCGGCTGAAATTGCACTGTAGCAACTATTAGTTTTTTGAGAAAAATATGAAAAATTTAAAAAAATCGTTATATCATCATAGACAATACAAAGAAATAAAGGAAAAAGAAAAGGCAAAAAAACTAAAATAAATCAAAATTAGAAGCCAAATGGTTTTTCGCTTAAATAAGCTGAAAGCTAAAAAAACAGAAGCCAAACCTATTTGGAGCGGGGCCTTGTTGTCTGGTTCTATAGATACACACCACCCACTGAATAGGCTATGTCTATAACTATATCTTAATAATATAGAGGATATAGATATAGCTTGCATTCGGAGTGCGCAGTCTTCCTAACTTTAGAGCAAGTACAATAGTATAGCTAACTAGTGGCTATAACACTTGTCCACTTCATCTATAGCCTTCAAAAAAATAGTTCATACAATAAGGTAGCTATTACAATAACTATTTGGCCCCACGTGTAAGAGAGTGAAATGCATATTTTTACGTGCTATAGCTAGCTATAATTTAGTAGTCAGTTTTCTTCTCTCTCTTCTTTTCTCTCTTTGCCACATAAGATTTTGTTAATATTATATTTGCTATAGCCTGCTGACTAAGGCTTATTGTACCTGCTCTTACCAAACATCTCCTGAGAGACAACTTCGAATAAGTTCACTCAAAACCATAACCGCGCGCTATAAATGTCATAATTAACAGGGGGCACGTAGTAAACTTTTCCCTACTGTTACCGCACCTTTTTTCACATAAGCCCCTGCTGTTTATCGGTTTGACATGTAAGTGCTTCAATTGGTGGTTGGTGGCAGGCACTAAGACGCAGGAAAGGCAGGTAAGCGGTGGACAGCTGAGGTGAAAGCGGGAGAGACAGGGGAGGAGGCCGAGTGACGCCGTCGCAGCAAAATGGCGGAGGGGGCAATCCAAGCGTAGGAGGAGCGCCCGCATCCACCCGCTTCGCTTTTGCTCCCGCACAAATCTCGCCGCCGCTGGTTAGCGATCTGCGCCCGGCTATTGATTACCGCAAATCTCATCTTTCTTTTTTCTATCTAGTATCATCGTGTGCTTGCTTCGGCGAGCCCGAGGTTTCTTAATTGGTTCGTCGCAATCTGCTGTGTGAGATTGGTTTGGTCAAGTTCTTTTTGGATTTTGGTGGGTTGGGTCGCGGTCCCTACGCGCTTTCTTTGAGTTCTTTTAGATTTTTTTCCGCCTCAATCACGAATGGTTCTGTTGCCAATTAGTTGTGAAGCAGAAGTAAGTTGTAGCTGTTCTTTACCTTCCTCTATTTGTTCATCTCCGATTGCTTGCAAATTCCACAAATTTGCTGTGAAATCGAGTCGGTTTCCTTTGGGCCTCGTTAGGTCCGCCCCTGGTTGCTGGTTTCTTAAATTTACATAAGTTCATCATATGATTGGATATTGCTATGTTGCACTCTGCATATATAGTGCTTTTAGTTTCTTTTCAAAAAAAAAAGTGCTTTTAGTGTTCTTGGCAGCTGGAGAAATAAGTTGAGGTTACTTTGTTATCAGAAGTACGAGGTAGACCGAGCTTTAAAACTAGTTCACTTTAAAGGGGAAGTTGTGATATTAGATCTAGTCATGTGCGGTTTTTGTTTCCAATTTTGAGGGGGCACTAGTATAATGCCATGCCTTTAGTATAAATTGTCAATGCACAAGCCTAACCACACAAGCTATGCATGTGTTTTGCCTGCTAATTTTGCTTCTTGTTGGATCTTTCCATTTCAGTGAGTGGTATGAAAATGCTTAGGCTAAGTTCAGATGACCTTGAGATTAATCATATCTTTCTCACTTGGTTAGGTGTATCGTTGAAGGAAGAAGAGAATCGTCCTATTTGTCATGTCAGGAGGATCAGCTGAATCTTCACCGTCGTCAAGACGAAGCAGCTTTAATTCTTTATCAAGGGACCTAGAACTTGCTTTAGAGCAAGGGTGTCTCTCAATTGTTGTACTTGGGGCTTCTGGAGACCTTGCCAAGAAGAAAACTTTCCCAGCACTCTTCCACCTTTTTGAGCAGGTAATTTGACAATAACTAGCTGTTCCCTATACAATTTGCAAAAGCTATACTGCGAAAGGAATAATCTAATGCACATTCAGTTGAGGCATTCCAGAGCAAGTAATTGGTACTCATTTTCTTGGAATGACCTGATCACAAGTATAAGCACAAACAGCTGTACTTTTTTTTTCCTTCCCAGATACGAACTATAGCTTAAAGAGACAATTCAAAAGATTAATGGCAAACTACAGATCAAGCTTCTACTTATGTAACACCTAATTGTGTTATACACCATTTGTGAACACATAAAACTTTAGTCTCTACAGACATGCTACTTCTGTGCAGTGTCTGTTACATACACTATAATGCTCAGGTCTACTGATATATTTATTGATTTTAATGTTCATGTGTTTCAGGGATTTTTACAATCTGGCGAAGTGCATATATTTGGCTATGCAAGATCAAATCTTTCTGATGATGGGTTAAGAGAACGCATCCGTGGGTAAGGTTTATGATGACTGGAACTAATTCTAAGGTTGCATAACACAGAAGTTCTGTTTGTTGTTCAAAGAACTTCCTTGCTTTCCACTAAAACATTGCCAAAAAAAGCCTCATTATGTTCTAAAAAAAGCTCATCGATTTTTATATCTTGCTGCTGCATTTAGACACTTATAACCTCTTTTGATCATATCAGCATATCTAGCTACTGGGATTCTGAATTTTATAATGGCTGCCAAATTAGACTTCAATTCCTATAAGCATGGACACTATGTGCTTAAAACAAATACTACTGTTGATCTGCAATATGTTATATGAACTGAGGCGGTGGTTTCCTGAAATTGAAAAGACATGTACCTATACTCTATGAACTTTAATCATCAATTTATCATGTCTTTACGGTGTTCTCTTTAAAAATTGTACAGATACCTCAAAGGAGCCTCAGAAGAACATCTTTCAGAATTTTTGCAATTAGTAAGTTGTATATAACCACTCAGAATTCCTATGTGAGACACACACATCATTGTGGTACATTTCTATTGCAGATAAAATATGTCAGTGGTTCCTATGACAATGGAGAAGGTTTTGAGAAATTGAACAAGGAAATATCGGAGTATGAGATGCCAAACAAATCAGAAAGCTCTCGCAGGCTCTTTTATTTGGCATTGCCTCCATCTGTCTACCCTTCAGTGTGCAAAATGATCAGAACATATTGCATGAATCCATGTAAAGTTCTTTCCTATGCTGTGTGTTATTCTTTTGGAATTCCAATAAGCTATTGAACACTTCATTTGAAGAAGCATAAATGGAGAAGTAATAACGGGAACTTCAATTTTTCTCAGAAGCTTTAACTTCATCAACCTATTTTCTATGCTTAACTTTATAGGGAAATAAATTTGTAAATTGTTATTCAGAACTTCCAGGTGTGCAGTAGTAATGAGGACATGATCATTTGAAAATATTTGTTTCTACCTGTTGTTCACTTCAGCTCAGAAAAAACAGAACTACATACTACAATACTAAATTGCATTATTACTTTTATCGTGTTTTGGGCTAGACAGTAATACTGTGCTTGCAGCTTCTCGCACTGGATGGACTAGAGTAATTGTTGAGAAGCCCTTTGGGAAGGACTTGGACTCTGCAGAAGAATTAAGTGCTCAACTTGGGGAGCTATTTGAGGAACACCAACTCTACAGAATTGACCACTACTTGGGAAAAGAGTTGGTCCAAAACTTGGTAATGGTTATAGCTTTTTTCAGCTATTTACATTTTCCTCAACACTTGGCTAACTCCTTTTGAACTAATTACATTTCACAGCTTGTGCTTCGTTTTGCCAACCGCTTGTTCTTGCCTCTTTGGAACCGTGACAATATTGATAATATACAGGTAAGCTGGTTTATAGTTTGTAGTTAGCAGTAGGCAACTTATGATTGATGACTCGAGAAATCCAATGTATATAACCTGCAGTTACTGCACCATGTAAGAAGACATTTTTTTGTAGGTTTTTGCATAAGTTGTTTGCTACTTATAATTTGTTGTTGCCTGATATGAACTAAATTGAACCTAAGGCTACCAAAAGAGAGGTGTTTTAATTGTCTGTAGTTTAAACACAGTACTATCAAGTATCAACAGTATGGCATGCTATAGTAGATTCAATCTGTAACCAATCCAATCCTGCAGATTGTATTCAGGGAGGACTTCGGAACTGAAGGGCGTGGAGGATATTTCGATCAATATGGGTATGTAGAAATTGTTGCATTTTATTAAGAAGTTCTCTAATATAAAATCATACCCTAGGTTTTCAAATATAAAATCATTCATACCCTTACAAGTCAAAAATATAAACTCATGCAACATTTATCTGGTAAGCAAGGTAAATGGTGATAAGTTTTAGAAATATTTGCAGTCCTAGTTGGTCCTTATTAATCAAGCTCTGCATATTTTGTATTTGAGTGTGAAAATGCCAATTATGCTTTGTTGTTTAAGTTTGCAAAGCTCAACATTGAAAATTACAATTTTACAGCAACCAGAGCACCCAACACTGAATTCTTAACAAAATTCATTCTGTTTATATCACCCTCTCCTACTACGGGAATATGGGTGAACGGTATTTAAGGGACTATGGGTGAACGGATTAAACAATTTTATGCTTTTCTCTGCATACCTTCATTGTTTACTGTAGAAGTATCTAACCTCACTCTTGTTGCTGCAGAATCATTCGTGATATCATTCAGAACCATTTGTTGCAGGTATTAATAAAATTTGTTAATATTCCATAATATGATTTTGTAATCATTTTATTGCTTGACTTCAACTTTTAGTTTTTTATGGCTTTAGAAAATACACGCCTCTTTTTACCTTAATTCTGTCCACTTGCCATTCAGGGTATTTAATATTCATGGGCACAGATAGTTTCACGCTGAATCATATATGGCTTAACTAGTACATGATAGAATTCATTGAAGAGTACAAACGTTTTTAGGTGTTAAACAGTCCCAATAATAAATTGTTGTTATCTTCTGCAGGTTTTCTGTTTAATTGCAATGGAAAAGCCTGTCTCTCTTAAGCCTGAGCACATTAGAGATGAGAAAGTCAAGGTTCTTATCTCTCTTACTCTACATTCTACAACTGTAGTGCAGCTTTGCCAATTCTTTGTTGTAATTTGATTTCCTCTATGAATTGTGGCAGAGTGCACATCTTATTTTTCGTTTGTTTAATGCTAAGCAAAACCAGTTCCCTGCCTTAATATCAGGTTCTGCAATCTGTGAACCCGATAAAGCATGAAGAGGTAGTCCTTGGACAATACGAGGGCTACAAGGATGACCCTACAGTGCCAGATGATTCTAATACCCCAACTTTTGCATCTGTTGTACTTCGGGTACACAATGAGAGATGGGAAGGTATGTCTTTCATCCATATGTATACATGTTAAGAGTTGAAAAGGGCAGCATTGAAATAGTTTTTTTTTTTTTTGCTTGAACATGTCTTTTTCTGGATCATAGCATCTTCATTTTCAGTATTAACTCTCAAATATTCATATCCTGCAGGTGTCCCTTTCATTCTTAAAGCTGGTAAAGCATTAAGCTCGAGGAAAGCAGAAGTTCGTGTGCAGTTCAAAGATGTTCCTGGTGACATTTTTAGATGTATGTTCTTAGAAGTTAATGTTCATGCTGTAGTTAACTCTGTGTACATACAATTTTACTACCTAAGCAAGTGTGTTTTCAGTACTACTACCATAAAAAACTAAGGGGAGTGCCTTTGCATAACTATGCAGTAGAAAGCTAGAAGCTCTTTCATAAGTTTGATACCTCGAGATCTGAAGCCAAAGGAATAGCTAAAGTTTCATTGATAGTGCAGAATGGGCAAAACAGATCCATGCATTAATGTCTGGGAAGCCGGGAAAGCATTTTGCTTTATGTGGAATATATACTACGAGATAAGGTGACATTATTTAGGAAGACTTGTGTACAAAGGCCAAAACTAGATAAACATGTGCAATGACACTTCCAGCTTTCCACTGCTTAGCTGAATGCATTAGTTGCCTTTTAACTTGTCACCGAAGTTTGATTACACTAGCTATCACGTGTTTTAAGATCACCTGACCCTATCATGGCACGACAGTAGATTTGTTAGGATTTTATATTAACTCATTCGTTGGACTAGATGCCACCTATATCTCAAGAAATTTAGCACACAAATGTAAACTGTAGAGTGGATGGATGTTCCTCTAACACAATCCTGAAGATGACAGTTTTGCTCGCGTTTTAGCTGAGTTGAATGCCTCTCGTTGATATCATTTTGCTATATGTGTGGTTTAGTTTGATCAATATGTTGTTCTCTTTTCATGTCTAAGTCACAATTCAAGATCTAATAACTGAACTAAATATAACCTCTTGAAGGTAAGAAGCAAGGAAGGAATGAGTTTGTCATACGCCTCCAGCCATCAGAAGCTATGTACATGAAATTAACTGTAAGTTCAGCTACTTATGTAATGTCTAATGCTTCTTTTCTCCAGTGAAATTTGATGAAATTTTGAGCGCAATGGAATTGCTAATATAATCTTTAAATACTACATAAATTCGTGCAGGTCAAGAAACCTGGATTAGAAATGGCTACCGAACAGAGTGAACTTGATCTGTCATATGGGATGCGGTACCAAAATGTCAAAATTCCAGAGGCATATGAACGCCTCATCTTGGATACGTATGTATCATCCTATTCATTGTTTTAAATTTATTTCTCTTCCTCAAAAGGAAAGTTGTTCATTCCTAAACCACACATATAGCTCTGCATATTTCATGTCCTGTGTCCATAACCATAACACTCAGTAGAGATTGTTCTATATAAATTGGTAATCCTCTCTTGATTGCATTGATTGACATCCATGTTTCCACAGAATAAGAGGAGACCAACAACACTTTGTTCGCCGAGATGAGCTGAAGGTTTGTGCCACCCTACATAAATTTATTTGAAGGGATTCTTTCTTTTGTTGCTTTTTTGAAGGGATTCTTCAATTTTATTGCCACCCTGACACTGTATCTGCTGGTTTCAGGCTGCTTGGCAGATCTTCACTCCTTTGCTGCATGATATCGACGTCGGAAGGCCGAAGGCTATTCCATACCCACCTGGCAGCCGAGGCCCCAAGGAAGCCGATGAACTGAGCGAGAAAGTTGGATATGTGCAGACCCATGGTTACATATGGATACCACCCACCCTTGCATAGTATGCTTGTTTCCATAGCCTCCCTCATATGTATTGTTTAGCTAGGAAGAGTGCCCTATACTACTATTGCGGATATATATGTTGCATATTTTCGTTGTACCGCCGACTACCTGGCGATGTATCAATGTTCTTATTCCGAAATATCATGACTACGATGTGAAATAAAAATGCATGTTTCAATAGATGCACATTGTCAATGTTGGAGCGTTGTTAAACCTGCAATTCCGCTGGCTGGCCTGCTACTATTGATGCTGGGAATGCCGTGTTCCCAACTGCATTTGCAAGATAAGCTGATAGCGAGATCTCGCACTTATGATGAAATGCATGAGTTGATAACCAGAGCAAAGCCAAGACTCAAGAATAGGAGACTCATATTGATGCAATTTGTAGGATCAAATTCGCAGCCCCAGTCAGCATTTTGTACTGTTCCATTGATCAATAGCAATGCCTTGATGCAAGATAAAAGGGGCATGGCAGAACAAAAGTTGCCAACATATTAAACTGCCCAGCAGGGGAAAGGAAAATAACAGAAGCTACGTTCCAACAAACTTACGCCAGCCTTGTTGAATACTTAAGTTCACACACAAAACTAAGGTAGAGCATCGACCTTACACTGAGGATTCCGATATGCAAACTAACATCTCAGAGTTTCTACAGGTACTAAATTGTTTATGTTTTCTTCCTAATTATCATCCAGATTTAAGACCGTTGGATTATAGATCCAACGACCTCTTTTTTTGGAGGGGGAAGATTTTTTTAAAGGAGAGGGAGAATTTTTTTTGGAAGGGGTGGGGGAGAATTTATGGCCATTGGATCTCTAATCTAATGGTCACAAATATAGATGATAGTTAGGAAGAAAACATCCAGATGATATTTATCAATACCTAATTGTTTATCCGCTGTAATAAGACACAGCAGTGCAAAATCTAGCCGACTTTGCATGTGACAAGAAAAAAGTTGTGCAAAGCTAGGATTTCCATAAAACACTCAGCATGTAATAATATACAATGAGAACTCCTGACATCATCTCATGGTCATGTTTCACATTATCTTCTCCTCCGCCGCCTTGCAGAGCTGCGGATCCATGGGCACCTTCCCAAGAAAAGGGACCCCCATTTCATGGCACATCTTCTCAGCACCGCCCTTACTGCTATCAAACACCTCACTGCATGCGACAACTGACAGGTCAGGAGCTTTCTCCTTGATGTAGTTCAGTGCCCACTCTGGAATTTCAGTTTGGGCGAAGGAAGATCCACTGATTAAACCAGTTAATTAGAAATTATTTTCTAAGCATGATTAAGCCATAGAACTTCAGTTTATTAATTAATATGTTTCAACTAAGCAGGAGATGTTAGAACTTTTATGTGGCTTTCAATATTTATTGTGATTATTATCAGTTTAACTTAATGTGGAACTATTCATATTATTGATGCAAGTGATAGGGAATATTTTAATACGGAATTTAACTCGAGGAATTAATACTCGAGGTGTCGAAGACAGCTGTGCTGTAATATGGTAGACATGTATATTGAGATCAAGTCTACTGGAATTTAATATGCATGCATTTGTTAACCCGGGTACAGCACAGGGTGGAATAGCTGGGTTTGTTTTGCAAGATTGGCTTTGCAGGCTGTTGACCCACATGATCAAATTGGAATTGATCTCATAAATAATCTGATCATGGCGCATGACTCGCACATGTGTGCTTGGAACTAAT
This sequence comes from Dendrocalamus latiflorus, assembly GCA_017311315.1. Classification (NCBI taxonomy): domain Eukaryota; kingdom Viridiplantae; phylum Streptophyta; class Magnoliopsida; order Poales; family Poaceae; genus Dendrocalamus; species Dendrocalamus latiflorus. The sequence goes on from CM029628.1 coordinate 36,642,777, forward strand.
ATATTTTAGACTCATAAAACTGGCATGTCTGATCGTGATTGGTGACATGGTTCAGGAGTCTCAAGAGATACCGAAAATAAGTGGATCATTTTGTAACACCTGAAAGTGGAGTCTATAAATAAGTCCCTACTCTCTGGCCTCATTATGCACTCTGAGCGGTACCACAGATAAGATAGAGAAATAGAGGGTATACTGAAAAGTCTTCATAGAATCAATCTATGATTTAGAGAAAACCCAACAGTTAAGACTACGTCTTCTGGTGACACAAGAGGAAAGTGAATGTTCAAGAATCGTATTAAGCTCTATAGTAGTTCGCTATTCTAAAACTAACGAATATGAAATGAATTACTAAATGATTGCTCAATTAGGGCAAATTTGGATCAGTTGATTCTTGGCTTATGTGCTTTTAAGGGGCAATATCACTCTTGGCATTGATTGTGGTGCGTGTACAGTTGGAACTGGGAAGAAAGAAAGGGATATAGAGGTATAAGGGTAAAATGTGAAGGCTTACAAGATTTCAGACTCATGAAGCGTAATTTCGTTTTCTGAAAGTAGCGCAAAAAGGTGTTCAACTGATTTATAAGGCTCCTAGCCTTGCCTCCCTTCAACAAATTGTTTACGTTGTCTTGCTAATTGTTGTCATGCCTGGAACTATACTTACCAATGCTTCAGCTTTATCTAATTATGTGATATAACTTTAGCTTCATCATCATCATGCTGCACCTAAAGAGATGGTATAGAACAGCAAATATGATGGTTGATCTCATGTTGAAAATAGACTGTAGTATGTGATATATGTCAGCATGTCACACACATATAACTTGAAAAAAAAATGCGAAGATACACCCAAAAAAACAGAGGCAGGAGAAAATAATCCTTGGCCAAACTATAAGTGGCATATTTTTTTTTTATCCGGTTGGGAGATTTGAGCGATTTGCAGGTTGTCATTTTCAACTTCCTGGAGTTTGCTTCTTTGTAGTATACACTATACTCCATTGCTTGAGAGGCTAGCGTCTCTTTTAAACTAGCTTTTTGCCCAAACTTTTACTTGTCCCAAGCAAGTCTGCTTCCTGAAATTAGGTAAGGAATAAACCCTTGTTAGTTGCTTGCAGTATTCTTCCATGCTTTATTCAAGAAGTGAAGCAAGTTCAAGTAATGAAGCAAGTTCTTCATATAAAAGAAGCATAACCTTATCGTGTATTCCACGTTCAAAGGTTAACCATTCTTGTTGAGCAGTTCCTCTATGCTTTCCCAGCTGTGCCATACCTATCCAAACTGCATCATCATTTAACATGCTGTCTAACCACTGAACAGCTCCTTATTTGTTTAGGACACTCCTGCCAATTCCAACGACCTTTTGCTCAATTCCTCGTCTGCGTTTAACTCCGTCTGCATTCTTGCCGCCAAGACGAAACTTTGAAGGCTATATTCCTCGCAGCTGCTCAGGTTCATCGTTGCAGATCTATAGCCGGTCATCACTGCTGGTCTCCCTCACCATCTTCAGCTCTCATGGTGTCCTCCCAGCTCACCTCTTCCGATGTAGCTCAAAGGTCAGAGGAATGGTTTGCTCTCCGCAAGGACAAACTCACCACAAGCACCTTCAGCACCGCCTTGGGCTTCTGGCCCGGCAACAGACGGTCGGAGCTATGGAATGAGAAAGTCTTTGGGCCAACAGAAATCAAGTTGGCGGATGCAGCCAGGTCTGCCATGGACTGGGGGACTCTTCATGAGAGCGTAGCCATAGAGCAGTACACAAGCATCACGGGACGGTTGGTGGGTTCCCTTGGCTTCGCAGTGCACAACGAGGCCAACTCTGGGTGGCTCGGAGCCTCGCCTGATGGCGTTCTTGGGTGTGACCCCGACGGCGGGATCCTAGAAGTCAAGTGTCCGTTCAATAATGGTAAGCCTGAGCTCGCTCTGCCATGGCGTGTCATGCCATACTACTACATGCCGCAGGTGCAGGGCCTGATGGAGATCATGGGCAGAGACTGGGTCGACCTCTACTGCTGGACTCCCAATGGAAGCAGCCTGTTCCGAGTGCCGCGAGACCGCACGTACTGGGAGCTCATCCACGATGTCCTGCGTGATTTCTGGTGGGGAAACGTGATGCCGGCGCGGGAGCTGGCGCTTCTGGGGAAGGAGGCCGAAGCGAGATCCTTCGAGCCGCAGCCCAAGCACCGGCTCACAAATCTGGTGATAGTTCAGAGCAGGAAACTGGCTACTGAAGCTAGGCTGTTGTGTATGGATGTTGGTGGTCATGTAGAATTCTTCCAATGAGTGATTCTGTCATTGGTTGTACACTGTACTCTGATTATTCTTTAAATTGAATCATGAATGGCTGCCAGACACTAGAATTCTTCCAATGAGTGATTCTGTCAATGGTTGTACACTGTACTCTGATTATGCTTTAAATTGAATCATGAATGGCTGCCAGACCATCCCATTCGCCCTTCTTTGTAGTGTGTCTTGTGATCGTTTCGTGTATTCTTCAGATTTGCAGCATTTGCATCTGCTCAAATTACACTGGATACAATTTTCTGTGATATGTGTTGTGATCATTACACATGTTCTTCAGGTTTGCGCATACTACTGAAGCTGAAAAGCATGTGGCAATGAATCAGGTGGATCAGCCAAACAGATGTGCAAATGTATTTGCTTCTTACCTATGTGCTATAGCTTACTCTTCTTTTTCTCTCTGTAGCATGTGGGTTTCATTCAAATTGAATACCGGTAACCTAGCACCAGAGGCTTCCTGCCTTCTGCCCATCGTAACAGTGTTGGAGTTGGGCTTTACTTTCTCTTGTACGCGAAGAAGAAGAAGCAAAGCAACTGCTTGCTTCCAGGATATTCCATTCCTGGATGACAAAATGGACTACTACTCTCAAATCGACCTGCTGGTTGCTTCTCGGTACTTAACGAATCCTTGTCTTACCTTACCTGTGGGACAAGCAAGCAAGTTTAGTCTGACCATGATCCACAACACTAGGGGCCGGCAGGGACAGAACTCGGGACATAACCTGGTCAGAAACATTTGGTATGACCTGTTCAAATCAGATCCTAATTGACCGGTAACCCGTGTACTCAGTAAGGTTAGTTACATCCAGCTTTCTGATTATGGTGCAGCGTGCATGCCGCAGTGCTGAGATCGGACCCTGCGCTCCGTCGATTTCACAGATTTTTCGTAACTCTATATTAGACTAGAAAGCAACGCTATTCTAAATTCCACGTTCCTCCATGGCCAGAAAGCACTCAGTCCACATGTCAAAACAGATTTTGTTCCCCTGTAGTTACTTTTGACCAAGCACACTTGATTGCAAAAGCGTAATTGAAGGGAACATATAAAAGGAAGGCCATGCAGCAGGCTTAGCATAGTGGGATCACAGTAATATCCATCTCATCATACGGCAGAACTCTTGGACATGCAATTAGCCACATACGAAGCAAAAGTAGCAAACACCTAAACAAGCACTTGAGAAATGCAGGTGCTAAAGATAGCGGTTATTAGGTTAGAAGTCATTCATTTATTTCTTTGAAAGCAACTGTCACGAGTCACATGACACAATTCTTCCAGAACTATTACATTTGTCACGCGTGTACAAAGTTAAAATACATCAGTTCTTTTGTTTGGCGAAGAAAGCAGTTAATCTACGATCTGACATTCCAAGAACATGCAGCATCAAGCAACCCACTGACATGTTCACGCTGTACCTTCACACTCTTGAACTGTAAATTCCAGGAACAAACATCCCTAGAAACAAGGAATAAAAAAATGAGTGCGCACAATAGCAAAGCACTAAATGTCATCATTGAAGAGTACAGAACCACCCACCTCAATTATCGCTAGTGAGACCATAACAGTGAAATCATCCTTTCTTTTTGCTGGATCATACTAGCTGTTTTTTTTCTTTTTCTTGCAAGCAAATGTAGTATCAACATGGCTGCACCTTCATGGCAAACTATCTTTTTTTAATCTTTTTCTCTGTCGAAATACTATGTTAAGATGGCTGCATGGATGAGAGCCTTGACTGTTGTTTCTCTGTGAGCACTGAGATAGTATTCTTCCAATGGATATAATGGAGAGAGACTTCTATTTCTCTGCGAAAGATGGGACTGGATCCTCTTGACAATTATAGCAAAGGCACTCTAGACTGAATGTCTCTTCATACTCTAAATTTTGTACACACCTCCCACAATGAAGACATCTCAGGATGCAAACTTCACAAGCTCTGCATTTACCAGATTTTCTGTCATTGCATCCCTCTGCTGGGCAATCATAAACAGGCTTGTAGTTCTGACATTTAGGACACATCTCAATATCAAGAGCATATCCATCATTGCAATCTGATAAAAGCCGATTAGCATGAAAGAATCGTGGCTCCAGGCTGTGCACCTCCTGCATCTTGTCGATGTTCAACAGGGACAATAACTCTTCATAATGCTCTTTTGGTAAACTGAAGAGATCTCCAACTCTGAGGCTCTTAATACCATCCACTGCTTTCATATTGAATGACTTGAGATTGGCAATAAGACCATCTATAGTTAACCGCGCGCAGCCCAAAATGCTCAACTGTGTAAAGAGCAGATGGAACAAATCATTTGTGTTAAATTAGAATGTAAAACAGACAAAGATGTTGTCGCGTGGGCCTTAGGCTCAACGGTTCATTATTAGGAAGTTAGAGATTAATTTCTATCTATTAAAGATATGATTAGAGATATGATATTAGTTTCTATTTGTTAAAGATATAATTGAGCTTGGATTCTATCTATTAGGGGGGGCCCATCTATATAAGAGGGTTGCCGCATGCTATTAGGATCAAGCAAAAAATAACAAAGTTATTCTCATCTATAGCCCCCTCTCCCTCTACGCCGACGTCGCCCGGCCATCCTCTCGGCGGTGTTTACCTCTTATGAACTAAGGTTCATAATAATTTGGTATCAGAGCCAACACCATGGCTTCTGCTGTCAAGTTAACAGGTGACAAGATCATTGCTGGTTATGAAGAAATCATTGTTGGACTTAAGAATATAGAAAGCATGGTGATGAAGATGTTGGCATCAAAGGAGAAGGCACAAGCCATCCTCTCGGCGGTGTTTACCCCCAATGAGCTAAGGTTCATAACAGATGTGCATATAAATAACGAGTTCATAGCACAAGTTTTTCTCATACTGTTAAAACAACTATTGCAAGAAATTAAAATCATACACCAATTTTTTTACAAAAAAAAAACTAGTCACAGATGCAGCAAAGTACTCTTCACAACAACTTAACACTCCCATGCACAAGGCATAAAAATCCGAGTTAAAGCTATTTGAAATATCATAGAGTGAATTCCTATCCGCCATCAGTGTAGATATCCTGAAGTATTAATGAAAATCATCAAAATCATTAATTAGGCTGGGTTTTTCTGTTCTGCTGCAAAAACATTTAATCTACAACATTTTTCTACTTGTGCTGACTGCTAAGCACAGTTCTTGCAGAACATGCAAGTTGTGTCGTCTAACTAGTTTGACTTTGAGACTATGATATACAGACATATGAAAAGTGAATAATATTAGCTAAATACAAAAGAAACAATGTAAAATCGAAGTTTTTTTGTTGATCCTATATGGATAACTAGAGAAACAATGGATAGCCTAAAACAGTGGTCATGCTCCGAAAATGTATATAAGCAATCGACAGCATTGAATATCACCTTGTACCACTAAAATTTCAGAGTGAATGCCCGTGACCATAAATACTACATAGATAGCTAGAGCTAGCAAACCAGATTATGCTCCATTCTAAACTATAATACAGATTTTTTTCATGACAGTGACAGACTAAGAATCTTATAAGATGGTATAACATGTACATTGGATTGATGGGAGTATGCCAAGATACATGGGAGTATGCTAAGATACAAAGTACATTACTACAACAATGAACATATACAGATAACTTTGTTGCTAAGTATAATTCTAAGACTTGAAGTAGTTGAATTAATCTTAAAAAGACTTGCAAAAAGATTCAGGCCATACTAACCTTTGTTAACCTCGGATTACTTTCTAAAACAGCCTTCAACCCCTGATCTGTGATATTTATGCAGCTCACAAGGCTTAGACACTGCAAAGTACCTGGGGACTTTCGTGTCAGACATAGAAGATCAGCATCAGAAATCTTCTTGCTCAAGCGCGATTCAATATGGATGCTCTTCCACAATAGGGGGTCATTACGGACAGCCGAATGCAATGACTTGCACACCATCTCAACAGAGAGGATGTCACGAAGGCCAAGATAGCCAAGAGTGAACATCATTCCCTCGTGCGGAACACTTCCCTCCTGAACTGGAACGGCATCAACTGTATCATGGCACGCCAATGCAGCATTGCCAGAGGTAGAAGGGTCCTCCACGAACCCAATAGACTGTGAGCAGGATGCACGGGAAGGCAATCCTGGAGAACGGCCAGCGCCTCCACTAACAGAAATGCCTCCAAACCCAAAGGGGTCCTCAAAAACACCCACATGGCCACCAATCGGTGGCTCCGGAGAGAGTGCAAAAGCCTTATTCAAGTAATAACTCAGGTCGGCGAAAACGGCATCACCACCTCCACTTCCGAAACGCCCAGCACCGGACATGACCGTGAGGTCCTCGATGCAACTGGCGATTGCTGCAGTGAACGTGGTCTCCAGATTCATCCCGAAGGGGTCCGTCGGCAAGAGATCCACGGGGTCGAACTCCTCCTCCAGCTCCAGCTCCAACTCCAACTCATCCCACCACAGGGAATTCACCCCGCAGGACGACAGCGGCGAGGCCTCGTCCGACCGGCACCCGCGCATCATGCCAGCGCAGTCGTCGTTCACCAGGAATGAGCACGACGAGTAATTCAGCGCCATAGCCTCCAAACTCCCTTCCACTCCCCTCCTCTTCTCTCTTTTTTTTTTGTTTTTCTACACAATATACACAGAACGGTAGAACACGCAACCCTAGATCTCCCCAAGAGAACCCTCCATTCCTGATCAGGGCCAATCAAAAAACAATCCCTAGGACCAAAAACTTCACCGAGCAATCTCGATCATGGATCCCAAGGCAATCCAATACCAGATAAACCAGGCCCCCCCTGAAACACAGTCTCAGCCTCCCCCCAAATACAACCCCAAATCGAAACACCCACCAACACCAGCAGCACCCCCAACAGAGGAAACGCAACCCGGAGAATCACGCCCAAATAGCCGAAACAAGGGCTCTAAAATCCCCACCAAAACCAGCAACGGCGGGAACCGAAATCCACAAACCGGCAGGAGAATTCTTCGAAGGGGATTGGCGACTCGGCTACCCCGGGGGAGGGGGGTGTAGACACCTTCGAATGCAGTGGTGGGGTGGGTACTGGGATTGGATGGGAGGAGGCTAAGAGGAGGTGCGGGTGGGGGTGGTAGCGTGGGGGTTCCGCGGAAACCTCGAAGCCTCCTTCCCCTTCGCCTTCCGCGCCGCGCGAGGGGAGGGGGAGAAGAGAGGAGAGGAGGAGAGGGCGTGTGGCCTGCCTGCCTGCTCTGGTGGGGGCGGCCAGGCCGCTCTCTTTTTCTACTCGGGCCCCTCTGCTTTCTTTGTTGCGTTTTCGTGGGGTTTTCTTGGTCCGTCCTAGGAGCCTACGTTTAGAAGAGTAGTAATTCTTCTATGACAATGAAGTAAAATTACTAAGTTTAGTTATTGTATTTTTTAAAATATGAACATATGACTTAACGGTAAACTTACTTATTGTGGTGATCGGTTCGGCTGAAAAGCTCATGGCTTATAGCTGAAAACAATGTAGCTGGCTGGAAAAAAACACTGTAGCTGACAGAGGCTTATTTAACATAATTAAATTTAAAAAAATTAAAAATATAAAAAATATGTTAGCCCATTACGTATAATACAAACAAATACGGGGAAAAAAAGAACCGGCAAAAAAGCTCAACAAAAAGCCAAAAGTTCAGAAAAAGACGAAACTTATGAATAGTGAAAAATAAGCCAGAAGCCGAAGCCGAGTTGATCAGGGTAATCAACAATAGAATTACTCATGACTAACACTGTCCGTGGCCACTTTGACTCTTACCCAATTACCCCTTCCTCTTAGCCTCTATTACCAGCCCCAACAACTATCGCACTGTCGTATGTCGTATAGCAGCGGCACTAGCGATGCTGTTAGGCCTGTTTAGTATGGCATGAAAATAGCCGTTATGCTCATTAAGGTACGGTTGGGTACGGAATTTTAAAAATTATAGCCCTTTTTTAGTTGTCGGAGGCTTAAAAATTCAAAAACAAATCAAGTAGTCTCTAATTTTTTCTATAAATAAGCATGCACCCCTCCCTCATCCCGCCACAACTCCTCCCTCAATCTGTTCTGTTGTTTATGTTGTGAAAATTGAGATACAATTTGTGAAAAATGGCAAAATTTAAAAAACACCAAATAGTTAAAATTTCGGAATTCGACAGTTTTGACAAGAGAGGAAACAATACTAAAATTTTTAGAATTTTTATTGAGTATTGTTGTTGTTTTGTTACTATTTAGAGTAAGGTGTAGTTAATAGTATTGTAATTTTTGAATAACAGTTTTTCACGATGAATCACTTTGATCTTGCTTATTATGGCCTCACGTAAGAGGACCTTGCACCCTTTGAGAATCATACGACTGCACCTCAAATGAAGCATGAGGTTAAGGTGCCTCCGGCTCTGATAGCACCATCCTCTGGTCCCATGAGTGCCTCTGTCTCAACAAGCACAGGGGCAAAGAAGTCTAGGTAATGCACTTCCAATGTGTGGAAACACTTTCATATCACATACAAGGAAGACACACAATGAGAGAAGGTGAAGTATGATGTTTGCAAAATTTATCGCAATGACTTAACTGCAAAATCTTCAGGTGGAACGGCCCACTTGTAAAGACATGTAAGAAGATGTTTGGCCAAACAAGGAGCGTTGATGAGGCAGACCTAACTGCAATACAACTCTGATGGTACGGTACGTAACTGGGACTGCAGTCCTGACGTAGATAGAGAATCTCTTTATAGATAAACTGCTACACAAGATTTACCTTTAGGCTTTAGGAAGTCCCCCGTATTTCAAAAGTATATTAGGATTGCTCATAATCCTAGATTTACTGTAATATCTAGACAAACAACTACTAGAGATCTTGTTAGATATTACAATAGCGGTCATAATAAACTAAAAGAAATATTTGCTATATGCAAATTTTCTATTGCCTTGACCTCAGACATATGGAGTAGTCGGGCTAGGAATGACTATCTTAGTATAGTAGCTTATTATGTGAACGCAGACTGAGAATTTAAAAAGAATTATAGAGTTTAAATTAATTGACATTGTTTGTACTAGTGAGAATATTGCGGTGTGTATTGTCAAAATTGTGGAAGAGTTTGGTATAATGATAATATTTTTTGAATGACTTAGACAATATCGCGTCAAACTCTAAGAAAATGGATATTTTCACACCATTGTTTACTACTTACATCGAATCTTTCTTATTGTATCAATGATGCACATGTCACATTGTTAATATGATAATTAAATCTAGTTTGAAGAGGTTGGATGTGTATATTAAACTTTTATGTGATGCGATATCTTTTATAAATGTTTCTAATCCACGAATAGCTGCATACAAGGACCATTGCATTGTAATGGGTGTACGCCTAAACAAGTTTGGTTTGGACATACCGGTAAGATGGAACTTCACATATATGATGCTGAAGAGTCTTCTACCTTACAAGAGCACATTCTCTGTATTCATCCGCATGCATAACCAAAGCACCGACAACAGCGTTAGCGGGCGTCTACTCACTAAGCAACATTGGTTTGTTGCTTAGTGGATATTCTCTTTTCTTGAACTTTTTTTATGACTCCACTGTTTCTTTATTTGCAGTTTATTCCCCAACATCTCCCATAATTGTACATCATATTCTTGAAATTGCTACTCACTGACAGTCTAACGAAAGTGATATAGTATTTCGAGAGGCTATATTTGCCATGAAATTCAAAATTTTGAAGTATTGTAAGGAAATTCCTATTTTATAAGCTTTTGCATTTATTTTAGATCCTATAGCTAAACTAATAGGATTAGCTAAAGTTCTATGAGTTCTAGGTGAAGCAAACGGGATAGATTATTCTAATTATTACTCACGTGTCCGTACTCAACTAACTGATGTTTATCGTAAGTACAAGCAAAAGTTTCAGGGAGTTCGCTTGCAACGACCTCCATCACCACCCACCGCAGGTAAGAAGAAAAATGTGTGAGGCAAGATCTAGGGTACTGGTTCTTCTTTTGGTGTTTCAAGTTTTGCGACATCAAGCATTGAACAAAGACAAAGCAACCACATCATAAGGGAGCTATCTGCCTATTTGGACAGTGATCATGTGTTGTGCGACGAGGATGACAACATTTTAAAGTGGTGGTAGAACCACAAGATGACATATCCAGTGTTATCCACATTAGCATGAGATGTGTTAACTGTTTCAGTCTCTATGGTTTCTTCAAAGTCTGCTTTCAGCCTTTCTGGGAGAATACTAGAGGAGAGAAGAACAAGTCTTACAAGCGAGAAGGTCGAAGTACTTCTTACTATCAAGGACTGAAAATAGGCCGATGTACGACAGCAATACACTGTCGAAAACACGGAGTTGGCAGAGTCATTTGACAATCTTTATCTGGACAATGACACTTTGAACACTGATGTAAGCAGAGCTTAGGCTATACTCTTTTTTATTTGCCAAGGTTTTTCTCACATTGAGTTTTTTTACTTGGCAATGTTTTTAACAAGGTAGCCATACAAATATTAATAAAGCTCTTTATTGCATCATCAATTTAGTGGGCTTGAAGCACCTGCTCAATAAATTTTTGTCTTGCAAACAACAATTTTTATGTGCCCACATAAGTGTGTGTAAGGCAGTAAAAGGCAAACATTGGTGCAATAAACTCATAATGCGTGGATAGTAATTTGCGATTATCAATGGTCATTACATTTCAATTACAGTAATCTTCATCGTAAGAGTTAGTAAATTTATTTTATTAATGTAGTAAATTTAGTAGTGCCACAATGTAGTTAAATTTTGACATAAATTAGAATATATCTGATCATAGAAGTGTTACACATGTTTTATAGCTGTGATAAGTGTGCAATTCAAAAAAATTTATTTTTTATGAAACCGCTAGTGGGCGAGTAAGTATAGTAATTTCCAATTATTGGTGGTCATTGCATTTCGGTTACAATAATCTTCATCATAAGAGGCAGTAAATTTGTTGTATCAATATAGTAACTTTAGTAGTACCTCGAAGCATTTAAATTTAATATTTAATTATCAGTGGTCATTACATTTTGATTACAGTAATCTTCATTGTAAGAGTCAGTAAGTTTATTGTATCAATGTAGTAAATTTAGTAGTGCCTCAAAGCAGTTAAATTTTGTCGTAAATTGGAATGTATCCGATCGTAGAAGTGTTGCACATGTTTTATGGGCATGATAAGAGCACAATTCATTTTTTTATGAAACCGCTAGTTGACAGGCTAGTAAGTAATAAGTTGCCTTATTTATTGAGAAGGGCTACGATGTTTGGGTTTCTCTGTTATTACCTTTTTTGATTCCCTCTCTGAGTCTCTCTTCTACCACTTTGCACCCATCCAAATCTAAAACCACTCGCAGAGAATTGCTTGCTCCCCGACAAACTCAGCCACACCCATTCCCTGGCGACGTTTGCACCATCAAAGGTATGTGTATCCTTCCCCCTCATCATGTGCACTTTTTAGTGATCTTGGGGTATTTTTGTTGTCATGGTCAATGGCTTAGTTGCATGCATGTGGTTTTTGTCAATTTTGGACCTAGGGTTTTGATTGTTCTTGGACAAAAAATTCCCCTTTTGCGCAAAAAAAGCTTTTCTTATTGACGTTTTTGGACTAATGCGTATTCCTACCCATGGCTGCAACCTAGTTGCAATAAGTACGACCATGAGTTACAGTAGTTTTGTACCGGCCCTGTAGTAAATTTTTTTATATTTGCAATAAAATGAGGACTTCCATAAAGGCCCCCTCACCATTACCCGCAGTCAGCTGGCCCTAGAGATCATTGTTGACCCAAGCCAGAATCAACCCACCGAACCACAAGTATCTGTGCATGTAAAGTTGCTCATAAGAAACCCTCGGGCAGCAAGACGAAGATTGCAAATGACCCCGTCGAGGTAACATAGTTGACAGTAAAAGTATTGTAGTATGACAATAAAGTTGTATCCATAGTTCAATAAAAATTTTTTCATGGTATAGTAAAATATCATGGTATGTGTGGTAAATTGGATACACTATGACAATAAAAGTTTCCTAGTGCATATATGCTAGAACACAATAAAATTAACTCATTGGGCAATAAAGGTTAAAAATGCATTCAGTAAAAACATATTTTGATTACGAGTTCCCCTTTCTATGTAGACTACAGTGTGGAATAAGAAGATACAATACATGACTACCGTTTGATGCACCCTTGTCATCTTTGTGTAAACTAGATGCATGCTCGCACTTGAGTAGAGCGCTGAGGTCTCCAAGCTCGGCTTCAGTGGTCTCTTGAAGTTCAACTAGGAGGGCCTGGAGAGCAGGGACCAACTCTGCTTCCTCACGAATAGGGTCAACCCCATTGACATGGTGCTATGCATTGATTGGGGCAGGGGTCTCCCTATCACGCCGCATGCTTTTAGCTGCATGCTCAGTCTCCCTTGCAGCGGTAGGGACGCCCCTTTGATTTTGTATGTCGCAGTCATCGCCGAGCTTATTGAGCTAAAGCCCTCGCTCAGCGTGCCATAGAATGACAATATCAAGGTCAATGTTCTATTACAAAGGATTCAATCCAAGGGCATTGACATCCTCATGATCAGGTGTACCATGCGTACACAAATTTTTGGAATGTAGGCTTGAGTACATGTTTTTAGGAGCACCATGCATACACAAATTTTCTGATTGTAGGCTTGAGTACATGTTTTTAGGAGTTTAGTCTCTCCTTTTTCTTTAAAAGTATAGTTTCTCCTTTTGTTTTAAAGTTTAAACACAATTTTGAAATGAATTATTCAAGGGAGAACGCACTTATTCCCTCGAAACCTAGCAATTCTTGGCCTTGAATTTGTTCAAGAAACGTGTCTTGGTTCTCCTCTACGATTCACCAATCATTGACCTTAGATCCTCTAGGAGAGCAGCAAGCAAACAAATTACCAACCATAGGTGTAGGATGGGGCGACAAGAAGCATGAAGTCAACCGACCAAGGCGTGTGGAAGCCAAGGAGGCGACTGATGTTTGTAGACGACAACGATGTGCGGTGATGGAGAGAGTAGCGTGCAGGTATAGGTGTGGTGGTGGGTTAGCGACGTAGGAAGTGAAGGAAAGAGGAAGAAAGAATATTATGTTTATTGACACTTGTCGTAGATATATTTAATGGCTAGAAAATTGTACATTAGTTTAGAGAAAAATAGCAAATTTCTCCACAAAAAAGCTCATAAAACGATTCAATTGGCCTATTGTGTGTTTTTAAGTGATAAGGGGTTTTATGCAAAATACTAACCCTCATCACCTCACGCCCTTGCTGGCATGTGAGCGCACACACTGACACATGGGTATGTCCAAACAAACAGTGGATTGTGTAATAGTGAAGAGACAGGACCCAATAGAGCGAGGCATTCATTTATGGATAGATGGGGGAGTTTGTTGGTCACCACACCTTACCTACACATGTACCGAGCTGCTCATGCTCGCCTTGATCGTTGTGTGATCGGAGGCATGACGTTGAGTGGTGGTACTGGATCGTGCCCGAAAGGCTTCGTCGGGCGCATGTCCTGGGCCCGTAGAGAGAAGCGTGGCCCACGGGCTACGTGATGGATGGTTCAGCATTGATTTAGGATGTACAACCGACATGTTAGAGATTGAGAATGAGAATGCTTCAAAAAGAAAATTAGATATTTGAGAACATTAACAATACAGGCATGGTAGCTAGATCCTCTCAAAGAAAAAAGTTATGGTAGCTAGATAAGACGGATCAAGCTTCATGAAAAATGAGTTTTTTATGAAGATATATTTTGTATGGTTTGATTAGTTGCAGGACATGATTTTATCGGTTGGAGAGCAGAAGTAGAACATGAGATTTTGCTTTCGGGTTTGGTGGCTCGAGTTTGTTTCAGAGGGGAAAGGTGGTACCTGCTGCCTGCAACGCATGAATACGACATTTTTTCTGTTGCTTTCCTGGTGCATGCTCAGCAGCATGTTTCAGAAGGGAAAATATCCTTATAATTTGCAAAGTCATTTGTACTAGGGATGCCAAGGGGTCGGGGCAAGCTGCCCCGTTGCTTGGGCCCCATGGCCCATTGCAAAATGTTAGGGTAGTAGACTAGTAGACCGGCATGTGTTGTCATGTCCTGTGGCCTCGACTCCGTCGCAGCAAGCCACCTTATGCGCCACAGTAGCCTGATGCCATCACTGCTCACCTTTACGGTGGCACCACACCGTCAGCCGTAGCTTTTACGCCGGCAGCGGCGTGCAACCACATAGGCGGAGGACGGTGGCCCCACACCGTCAGCCGCAGCTTTTGCGCCGGCAGCCGCGTGCAGCCACATAGGCGGAGGAGAGGCAAGCCTCACGGTGAGGAGGGCGAGGACCGAGGAGAGGCTCTGCTTGGTTGCCCAACCTACCCTTCCGCGCCGCGACCTGCTCTTCTTCTCCCATGGATCAAGTTCCTCGAGTCGCTAGGCCTCCCCTTCCGCGCGCACATGCTCCATGGGCGCCCTTCCCAACGCTCTTCTACTACGACATCAGAGGCAAATGGTGTCTACAACTCGAGACGAATGGTTCATGGGCCAGGTCGACCCGAGGGTCAAGGGGGTTGTGACCTCAAATTGCCCCCAAAATTTTATATTTTATGGATCGGTCTAAGAACCTTTGGAGCCGTAACTTTTAAGAGTCGTCCTAGAGGGTCAATGAGCTGACCAGCCTCCTTTGCATCCTAAGCTAGTGCCAGCGTCTTTGCGTCAAGTATATACACCCTTGGATGATCTCTACCGTCTAATCGAAAGTTCATATGTTGGATCTTTTTTTTCAGTTTTTAAAAGCTATTTTTGGCTTTTCTATTGTAACCAACTTTCAAACGAAATGTCTTTTCAAAGTAAGGTCTATAAGTTAATTGTAGTATACACTATATCAACTTTATTTATATCGGTCAAAACCATATGTGAGTTTCTGATACTCTGTATCCTCTCATAAATATACTAAAAACTATAAATCAAAACCAACGAGAAGAGATTGTAGCAATACTAGCAACGAGATCGTGGATAAATAAACGGGAAGGAGTTTTCTGTAAACGCTTACGCATGGGCGGCATGTCTGCGTCGGCTGCAGCAGTGGCTTGGCCGACACGAAAGCTTGCAAACGTCAGAGACTCAGAGTGCGCGACGCGGCACACGCGCTGGTAGGAGGATGCATGGGTGACCAGGCGGCGAAAGGCCATTTTGGGGTTGCATTTTTCTGTCAACCAAGGCAAAGTTTTTCTTTGGTGTTGACTCGCTGCTGGGTTCGTTCGCTCGCTCATTGGTTCCTGCTTTCGACGCAGGCCGAGGCAGTACGCCGAAGCTTACCCAACCATTTGAACTTCCATGCTACGTGTCCCGGTCTTTTTAGCTTGTATTATACTTTTTCTGAATAAATAAATAGAACAGTTTCTTCATTGCTATTTTAAAGCGACTTATCGAAATAGCCTTCTCGAAACGGCTTTATCGGTTTATCGGTACTTTGTTCATTCGTACAAGCGTTTATGTTAGAATTAAAAACTATCAGCTGCAGCCATAAACATCCTTCGTAGTTGAAAAAACGCACCCTAGTCGTTATTAGTTATTACTCGGCCCCTTCTGTGATCAAATCGATCGTCCTTTATAGTTAGCCGTGTGTATTTCTTTTCTATTAATTCCTGGATATCATGACTTGCCACAAAAACTGTGGCAAATCTTCTAGCACGATTCTACTTTACAAAAATGTGCATCAGAATATTGGGATTTCTACCCGCAATTTCCATTAGAAAGTACACCATATTTTAAAAGAGTAAAGTAAACCGCAAGTCCGAAATACGTACTTGGGGATATTCGTATTAGCTTTTATAGATAGTTTTTAGATGTGGCTTATGTTTTTGGCTGAAAATGAATAGTAGTAACTGAAAGAAGTAGCCGTGTAAAAAGTGAGGGAAAGATATGTATGTGTGATAAGAGCGAGAGCAGTAGGGTGAGTGATGCACCCATGACCTATTGTCTTATCTCCGGAGCGAGACTATAGCGAGAGGAGTGAAAAGGCCGCTTTGAAAAGCCGGACATTTATATTAGCTTTTGGTTTTTCTAAACAAAAACTAAAAATAGAAGTCAATATGGATTGAGCCTTAAAGGGAAAAGGAGTAGGTCTGGTAATTGTATGTGTTGCAAAAATCAGATGCTTAACCTAAGGGCTTCGGCTTAGTGCAAAAAGGATTTCAACCTTCGGAGGAGACGCAACCCAATCAATCCAAAAGGCATCCGCTTCTAGTTTGAGGTTTTGGTTTTTTTTTGGCTTTTTGTTTTTTATTTATTCCTTTGTATTGTTCGTGACGATATAATATGGTTTTTTTTCTTTTTTAAAAAATTTTGTTACTTGAATGACTTAAAAAACTAACAACCACTACAATACACTTTCCGCCAAAAACCAACAGTTACAGTTAGAGCAAGTTTAATAGTATAGATAGCTGCTACTTCCAATACATTTCCATGTCATCAAAAGATAATGATGCAGCCAACTTATACAATAAGCTGGCTATAAGTTGTCTTCACAAGAGCTCTCAATCATTTAATAGTGTGATCATTTAATACATGCATGGGTATAATAGTTAGTCCTATTGGTACATGCATGGATAACGCCTCTTTTCCTGTGCTATAGCCTGACTCGGAGTCGGCTTGACTCTCTCTCTCCTTTTCTCTTCCCTCCACATAGGATTATGCTGACATGGATTCCCTTATAGCTAGCACAGTCAGCTTTATTAAACTTGCTCTTAGAAGTCGTAGCTTAAAAGCCATTTGGAACAACACCTAAGAGCTCAAGCTTCCTTTTTTTTTGTTTTAGGGAAGAGAGCTCAAGCTTCCAATGGTTTTAAGTTGAAGCTCCTGTATGTCCAACCAGGCCGAGTCTCCGCTTCTAATTTCTTTAAATAAATAAATAAGATAATTTTTTATCATCTTTTTAAAATTACTTATCGATACCACCCTAAACTAACAAGCTGAACCACTAAATATTGTAAATTAGTCTTAAGCCTGGCCCATTTGGCTATACAGGTCAGGATTAGGCCGAGCTGGATGTTGCTCAGCTATGCTCCTCCCCGATCCCGACCCTCGTCTCCCCTCTCCACACTCCACCGCTCACCTCCCGGCTCCCTCACACACTCCCACTCCCAAACCCCACCGCCCCCTCCTCCGCCGCGGCCATGCTCCTCTCCGGGCCGCCGCCGCAGCCCACCCCTTCGCTGCTCCTCCCGGAGAGCAGCGGCGAGGACGGCGGCGCCCACGACCTCGACTCCTCCTCCCGCGCGGCTTCGGCCCCGAAGAAGCGCGCTGAGACGTGGGTCCAGGACGAGACCCTCAGCCTCATCGCGCTGCGCCGCGAGATGGACTCCCACTTCAACACCTCCAAGTCCAACAAGCACCTCTGGGAGGCCATCTCCGCCAAGATGCGCGAGCAGGGGTTCGACCGCTCCCCGACCATGTGCACCGACAAGTGGCGCAACCTCCTCAAGGAGTTCAAGAAGGCACGCAGCCACTCCCGCGGCGGCGGCGGCGCCGGAGGGAACGGCTCCGCCAAGATGGCATACTACAAGGAGATCGACGACCTGCTCAAGCGCCGCGGGAAGGTGTGTGGCGGTGTAGGAGGAGCCGGGAAGAGCCCAACGGCCACCTCCAAGATCGACTCCTACCTGCAGTTCACCACAGATAAGGGTATGCCTCTTCACCCCACTACCCTTCTGATTAAGACGGTCATGCTTTGCTTGATGAAATGGATAGAGGCATTTCAACTCCTCATCTGAGTAGTATTTGACAACTTACAAGGATTTTTGGTCATACAGCAACGATTTAGTTATACGGCGGTGTAGATTTAGCTATACAACAATGATTTGTCATCTTTGCAGTGCGAATTACTAGTACTTAAGCTGTCAGAAGTACCTTACTTACTCTAGAATTTCTGAGCATTACAGTGTTACTTCCTGTGTAGTTCATTGGCTACTGGCATAGATTTGCACAATATAAGGTTAATTTAACTATTCAAGCTTAGTGAGCAACATGGTGTGAGAATACTTAACATAAGTCTGCTTGCTAAGTCAAGACTATATTTGCAATTAGCCTGCTTCTCCTGCTGAGTTGAGTTGTGTACGTATGTGTGTCAAGTGTGTGCGCACGAGATGATACTATTTGATATGGCGTTGGATATATATGTCTGATGCTTCTTAGTAACCGAATAGTTGGACTTTGTGCTTATATTTGATTTATGGTTGTTTGACTTTTTGTTAGCTAATGGACTAATATTCTCTTCCTTCAATATAGGTTTTGAAGATGCTAACATTCCATTTGGTCCTGTTGAAGGTAGTGAGATATCCTTCACATGCAATAATTGCCACCTATTTATTTCTGTGCCTCATTTTAGCAGCAAGAGCTCTGTTTATATCTATGGTCTTCCACTTATTTGGCTCAATATTTTGCAGAAAGTTGTGCCTGCCTAAGAGGTTAATATAGCAAGTTTGAGATAAAGTCATTTGTGGACTAGTTGTTATTTTCATTTCATGGTTGAACACCTGAAAAGTGTTCCAAAATAGTGATTTTCTAGGTCTGGGCATGTTTCTTAGCATTACAGAACAGTTCTCACTCCTTGCTCACTAGTTGTGTGCTGAAAGTTTATATTATTGTAATCTAACATGGTTTAGACTGAAACAACGAGATCAAAAGTTCCAAAAATGAAAAATACCCATGAAATGTAGTAACTGGTAAAGTATAGGATGATATGGTTGACAAACACATTTGTATTGTTGTAAAATTTTTGGATGAACCTAGATTTGAAACAGAATAGCTCACTGGGGTGTGGAACTGTAGCAACAATTCCTCTTGCTCTCTCCTTTCATGATATGAAGTTGCAATCAAACAAGAAACTCACTACTCACCAGCAATTAATAGTGCTTGTTTTCCCAGTTTGGTGCCAAGTACAAACTAGAATTGCACTTCTACCATTTTGTTATCTGGTTCATGTATTTTGTTAATCCAATTTCTGCCATCAATATTTGCCTACTGCAATTGCGGTTTATGAAGACAAGGTTATCCATATTAATACACCTGATATAGTGATTGTTTGGAACTTAGTGCTGAACTTTTTACCCGTTTCTGTTTTGTAGCAAGTGGTAGATCATTGCTGAGTGTTGAAGATCGTTTGGAACCTGACAGGCACCCACTTGCCTTAACAACAACTGATGCAGTTGCAACCAATGGTGTCAACCCATGGAATTGGAGAGACACCTCAACTAATGGTATTAACCCACACGCACGGGAAGTTAAATACCTTCGAAGAAGAATGCTCTGTGGATTTTCACTACCAAGAAACTGGATTGATTGGAAATGTTGTTGTCCAACTGTTTAGTTTACGAACTGGATTTAGTATTTGACTGGATAGTATTTGTTTTTATTATGTCAACTTCCTGCTCCTCTAAGAAACCTTATGGCAAAAAGGTTAAAAAATATCTGAACTTAACCAACTCTTGATAGGTGTAATTCTTAGAATGTGGCAGAAGCTGTTGGTTCTCTTCTTACTCACTGTTATTGTTTCAATTTGATTCTACTTGAACAGATAAAACCCATCTTTTTCTTTATGTTTTAAGACACTATAAGTTGCTGACTATAGAAGGTACTAAAACTCAAGTCCTACAGCAACTACAAATTAGCATCCTTGTCTTAATGTGTTGCATTTATTGGGAAAGTGGCACAATCCTCATACAGGTGGAGATAATCAGGGCACTTTTGGTGGGAGAGTCATTTTAGTCAAGTGGGGTGATTACACTAAAAGAATAGGCATTGACGGTACTGCTGAGGCAATTAAAGAAGCTATCAAATCGGCATTTGGATTAAGAACAAGGCGGGCTTTTTGGCTTGAAGATGAAGATGAGATTGTTCGTACCTTGGACAGGGATATGCCAGTTGGAACATACACACTTCATCTTGATGATGGTAATTGTAAAATGTCTTCTCTTCCAAGGAATAAGATTAGTTACTTTCTTAAGAACTAGGGCAATTTCATAGTAGATCAGTTTAGGTTTATGCCAGTATAATTCTGTAAGTAGTGGAGAATGATCACTTTTCTTCTTTTTGGAATGTTTATTTCTCACAGAACTAGATCTAAACAATACTTCGCCAAATTTGCTTTGCGTTACAAAAAAAGGTATGTTGTTCAGAAAACAAGATCTATATAGGAGGTAAGAAAGAGAAATGTTGTTCACAATACTATCACCAACTTGTCTTGTTTAGGAATTGTGACCATCTGTAGGGCTTTGGCATTTCACAGAGGCTTTTCAGTTTTGTCTGTGTTGGTGCAATCGGTCCCCACCCAACCAAAGAACAAAAGCAAGGAGAAACTCAGGGGATTGGCATCCATTACCACGAAATGTGAATGCTGAATAGCTTGTTTAAAATTGTTCTTGCCTTCTGGTTGAGTTCACTAGCGCATGTTTGTAGTTTGTGTCCTACGTACTAATTTCTGTTGGAGTCTTGTTCATTATTTCTTCCTGACTTTGATGAATTTTGTATCTATCTTGGTCACTAATTGGTAAATATGGTATCAGGAGCATTTGTATAATAGTAAATTAGCAATGCATGTTCAGGGGCATTCATTCTTGGATGCTTCCAGTAATGAGTGATGCACTCAGATGAGCCTATCCTGCAATCTGTGCACATCTTTTCTGAAATTTCTTTCAGTGTTTAACAGCAAGCCATATAACTATTATGTTTTTGTCAGTTGTAATTAAGTATGATATTTTTCATTCCAGTTGTTCATTCAAACCTACTATTGGTTTAGTCGTTACTGAAGGATATTGATCAAGCTCATCTGGTGTGTTCATTTTTTCAGGGATGACAATCAAACTCTGCACGTTTGAAGATGCTGACCGCTTGACGGTCCGGACAGAAGATAAAACTTTCTACACCGAGGAGGACTTCCGGGATTTCCTCTCGCGGCGTGGTTGGACACTCCTTAGGGAGTATACTGGCTACAGAATCGCTGATACTCTGGATGATCTTCGTCCTGGTGCGATTTATCAGGGGATGCGATCGCTTGGTGATTGATTTTGTAGCATTTGCCTGACCAAGGCGTCCAATCTGTGCCCAATGTAGAAATGGGTCATACAATTTAACGTAATTTAAAGCCAAGCAAATCATGGGGATCCCCGGTTCTATGTAAATGTAGCCTTTAGCATCTTGATGGAAGCTAAGTTCCTTTGTGTTTCCCACGTGGTGGAAAAGGGAAGAGAGGAGAGATTCAGGCAGTTATCTTCTAGATTGTACATTTGCTGGTAGGAAATCTGACCGTCTTGGTAAAAAGCCTTTGGAAAGAATGGATTTACTATTCAGTGAGCAACAGTTCGAATTGCGGGATGCCGTTAATGCAGGATCCAAGGCCGCCCGCAAGGCTTGTTTCCTCAATCTCCAAAACAACTACTTCAGTTCAACAACCTACATATTAGATAAATCTTTACTATTTAATAAGTTTGAGTTGATGATTGGTGTATTCTCCTTCCTCCTTTCTCAATCGTCCGATTTGAATACTAAAATCTTGATCATTTATCTAACATCCTTCTCCCTCTCTCTTATATCTAACTAACCATCCTCTCCACTTCTATCAATAGTTGCCATCTTCCACCTCCTCTTCTACCCGGCCTCTCGTCTCTCTCTCCTCCTGTTTGGACTGTATAATTTTTTTATATGCTCTATCTTTCTTGGTGATACAAATCTGTGAAATTTATATAGTTAGAAACTGATGAAAATTAACTCATCATCATTTGAATTATTCCCCTGATTCCTTTTGCCTTTTGACAATTGACCTGCATTAGCTGAATACCCGTGTGTTGTTACGGATTTAAAAACTTTTAGAATATATTTGTATGCATATTCTAAAAAATTTTACCACCCATAAATTTCTTTTAAAAATTCGTAGCAACGTATGGGTATTCAGCTAGTTACTCTAAAAAAGTTAGATAAATTGACAGAATATGGGTACTGTAGATGGAGGTGTTTCCAGCTAGCAGTATCTAAAAAAGGCGTCACATTTTATCGAAGCTTGAGAGTTGTGCATTACCTATGAGTTGACACGTGAAACCACACGACGGCACAATTGAGCAAGCATACATGAAAAGTGGCACAAGATGCATCACAATAAGGAAATTTCAATCCCCAAAGTACAGCCTTTCAGAGCTGCTCAAGAAGTCAGGAAAGGCACGGGCATGACAAAATCACAGTGGGTCGACACGAACGGATTCTCTCGCAAAGCAGCAGAGTTTCCCTCGAGCAGTAGTAGAGTTCGCCTAGACGTGAATGAACGATTCACACAACACCTTCACGCCAAGCTACTAGCTAGCAGCAGGGTGCCAGGGTCTCGTGGCTACTACTGCTCGTCCCACTCGTCGTTTTCGTAGGAGACGAGCGTGTCCATGAACCGATGAAGCTGTACATGCTATACTACTTTTTTTTTTTTTTGATAAGCATGCTATACTACTTGCTATTACTTGTGCTAGCTATTACTTGTTCATGAACAAATCAGGTACTTCTTGTACATGAGTTTCGACTAGTTCTATACATCATGACTGCTCTATACATGTGCAAAACTAAAGAGAAGAATGTCATATACTCCAAAAAGATAAAATGTAACTTTATGAAAAAAAATTCTAAATAAGAAAATATTTTTCACCAACAACCCAATCGGCTTCAATATGTTTAGGGTCTCTAACTTGAGTTCTAATGAAGTAGCTACGAGATTGATGAACTTGGATGTGAAGGAAGACAGATAACGTGCTCTTATATGGCAATATGTGTTTAAGTATAAAGTAAGTAGAGTTCCATCTAACAGGAATGTCTAAGCCAAATTTTTTAGGACGGACGTTCATTACTACATAAAAACTCTTATATGTGGCTATTCATTGGTTAGAATGATTAATATATGAAATTGCATATCTAAAAGAATCAAGACAAGCATTTAATATTTTTAAACCAGATTTAACAATAAGATTAATAATATGGCAAGTACAACGTTGATGCAGTAACAAAAAGATTGTACATAAGTATTTAATAAAAGAGTAAGAATTTTCATAGCCTTAGTGTTTGCAGCTGCATTATCTAAAGTTATAGAGAAAAAAATCTTATCTGTGAGGTCAAAATCTTTTACAACTTTAATAATGCATTTTGCAATATTTTTAGCAGTATGTGCAATATTAATTAACTTAAATCCTATAATTCTTTTTTCCATTACCCAGACATCATTAACGTAATGAGTAGCAACATTAATATAATCCTCCCTAGCCCTACCACTCCATATGTCTGATATCAAAGCAATAGGGGAATGTACAAGTATGAAATATTTCTTTCGATTTTTCACAAAGGTTGTTATAATATTTAATTAAATTTCTAGTTGTAGTTTGCCTAGATACAACACTAAATCTAGGGTAAATCTTGAGAAGCAATTAATCTACTAAGAGATTCCCAGACTACCTCCGGGTTGTACTCCCAGGTGCGTACCGAGCCATTGGGGTTATACTGCAGCTACGTCTGCCGCATTTGTATTCATTGCCTTCTTTTGCAGCTTGCAGCGTGTCGTTGTAGGTGACCCGTCCCACCTGAAGATTTTATAGACAATTCGTTACCACAAATTTTACAAACATCATATCTTACCAAATTTCCATTATCGTCAGTCCTGAACTTTTTATCGAAATCGTTCCAGACTCCCGATGTAGTAGCTATTGTTCTTTTTGTACCCGTGCTCTGGGTTATGGATGCACTCATTGAGCCAGCAGAAGATAGACCTAGCGACGCTTCTAGCTATATAGTTTATTGTGGATGTCAACCTTCCGCAAATGGATGTGCCTCTTGAAAAGATTGCATATCCTTCGCTGTGAGGCCGAATTCGGAGAGTTGAAAATCATAGTTCTCCATTGAATCAACTGTAAATTCATATAGTAAAGTACAATTAACTTACTATTGCATCAATAAATAATAGGGAAAAAATTGAAATAAGGCAGCACTATTAGCCTATTATCTCTTCTACAGCTCTCCGGAGATTCTTCAAAATTTCTGAATTTCATACGAATTTCTCGCTAATTTTACTAAATTTGCGTAAACACAACCGGATTTTTCAAAACTAAATAGAGATATGAGAGTGGGGTTTGAGGTGTGAAAAATGGAGGCCGGATGACCCTTGTTTATAGGGGGAAACTCGACATTTTTTTGAATGTTTGCTATTTTTTACTCCTCAACGATAAAAAAACGACTATTTTTACGGGTCGTATCATGCCGGCACAGCACGGCCCATTTTCGCCCGCCCAGCTGGGCCGTGCCGTCCTCTCACCTAAGCATGACACAGGCCATTGAGTTGTACTGGACCATGTGGTGCTTAGACTAGGCCAACAATGATAGACCACATGTTGGCATATTGAGGGGGGCTGATCTATTGGACAGATCTAAATTCAGTTAAAAACATAAACCTTTCGCATCTGGATCATAAGGATATGATCTTCTTGGGCAGGAAGCCAGGCGCTCTGCGGCTCTGCTCCACTCCTCCGCGACGTGGCGCGTCCTTCCCCGTCCACGCCGTCTCTCCTCGAGCCCACCATTCAAATCGACAGTCCCGATCCGAACCATGCGGCCGCGGGCCCCACCACCCCACCTTTCGCCGCCGCACGCTGGATTGGAACTCGACGAGTCATATAAACCCGGCAAAATTCATCATATACCCTCTTCATAGATGAAAATCTAGAATATACCCTCCTACACATCCAAATTGATAATATACCCTCCTCCAATCTATTTGCTTTACAAAACACCCTCTTTATACTAATCTGTATAGGTACAAGGTATAAGCATGTATTGTACCGTATTTTGAGACCTAATGTACCCATTTTGAGTAAACTTGATGGATAAACTTGATGAGGAAAGCATATTGATATGGAACGGCTTTCAACAAAACTACCGTCATCATCATGGAAAACTTCCTGCCACTGAAGAAAAGGGTAAAATGGGTACATTAGGTTTCAAAATACGGTACAATACATGCTTATACCTTATACCTATACAGATTAATATAAAGAGGGTGTTTTGTAAAGCAAATAGATTGGAGGAGGGTATATTATCAATTTGCATGTGTAGGAGGGTACATCCTAGATTTTCATTTATGAAGAGGGTATATGATGAATTTTGCCTATAAACCCAGCCACACCCTCCATCCATTCGTCGCCTTCGCACAGCCTAGTTTTCTCACACTTGTCCCCTTCGCCCGCAGCGCAATCGCATCCGTCTCGCCTAGCTCGAATCGATATCGGCATGGGTAACTCCGCCACTTGACGCCTTCGCCCTCTCCCGATCTGTTCCTCTGGTTTAACTCGTGACGTTTTTGCTGATTTTTTTGCTTGTTTTTCCGGTGGGTTTTTGCTTCTGCAGCGAAGATTAAGATCGGGATCAATGGTGAGCTCGGCTCCGCTCTCGGATCTGTTTTTTTTACGATGTTTGCGAGGGTTTTTCGAGTGGTTCGTGATGTTTTTTTGGTGGTGGGTTGCAGGATTCGGGAGGATCGGGAGACTCGTGGCCAGGGTGGCCCTCCAGAGCGAAGACGTCGAGCTCGTCGCCGTCAACGACCCCTTCATCACCACCGACTACATGGTATCGTTCGCGCCTTGGTTTGATCTCTTCTGCTCCGTTGGTTTGTGGATAGATGTGAGGAGGTAGATGGGTTTGGTTTGGATCTACTGATTTGTTAGTTGGTTTAAGGGGTTAGGGAGTCTGCTTTTCTGCAAGCAGTGCTGGCATGCCACAGGCACATAGTGTGCGCTTTTGACTGGCTTGTTTCAGTGTGTTCATATACAGATTCGATCTTTACATCGCTGCTTGATATGTTGTTTGTGTGATTAGATCTGTGAGGATTTTGGATAATAGTTATGGATCAAATGGTCATTGATCTGTTTATTTAGATGGGCTGCAATGGACTTTTGGTGTGGCTAGCTGACAGCTGTGAGAAGGGGTCTTTTTGCGGCATCTAGCTAATATCATGTAATCTGCACTGGTCGATGGTCAGGAACGTTTTGTGCAAAATCTACCTTTAGGTTTCAGATCACTCTGCGTTACAACTGCACTGCATTACATTGGTATTGAGCTTTGTTTGGCATACCATACCCCTTTCAAAGATTAGGTTGCTTCTGGTTTGCTTTGATTTGGGAGTGGATCTGGCAAAATGTTTGATATTTGCTGCTTGACCTTAAAAATGTTGGTACAAATATGCCTGTGGTACACTGGTACTAACTAATTCTGTTTATCTTTAGACGTACATGTTCAAGTACGACACTGTGCACGGCCAATGGAAGCATCATGAGGTCAAGGTGAAGGACTCCAAGACCCTTCTCTTCGGTGAGAAGGAGGTCACTGTGTTTGGCTGCAGGTAAGACACTTCTCATTCCCACAGTTATTGATGTCATACCCAATATGGTATATGACTCAAATCTGAATTTTGCTGTGTAGGAACCCTGAGGAGATTCCATGGGGCGAGACTGGTGCTGAGTATGTTGTGGAGTCTACCGGTGTTTTCACCGACAAGGACAAGGCTGCTGCTCACCTTAAGGTATTTTCTGTGAAATCAAACATTTTGCAATGCTGATGGATTGCTTGATGTCATCATTATCCGCATAAAGGATGACACTCATAACCTCATAATCTTTTATGTTTAAATTTACAGGGTGGTGCTAAGAAGGTCGTCATCTCTGCTCCCAGCAAGGATGCCCCCATGTTTGTTGTTGGTGTCAATGAGAAGGAGTACAAGCCTGACATCAACGTTGTGTCCAATGCAAGCTGCACCACTAACTGCCTTGCTCCACTTGCCAAGGTGATTTTCTTATTCATTGTTTACTTGCTGGCAGTTTTTTTTTAAAAAGTGACGCCTGGGAAAACGCATCACTGCAATATGAAGCTCTGTACTAAGATGTTCTATTGCTTTCAGGTTATCAATGACAGGTTTGGTATTGTTGAGGGTTTGATGACCACCGTTCATGCTATCACTGGTATGACTTGTATAGTATGTGTTTTTTTCTTTCAGTTCATCAATGTTTAGGCGCCACTTAATGTGATACATTGTTGTAATTCTTATAGCAACTCAGAAGACTGTTGATGGGCCATCAAGCAAGGACTGGAGGGGTGGAAGGGCCGCCAGTTTCAACATCATTCCTAGCAGCACTGGAGCTGCAAAGGTAAACATGAGAATGAGATTCCTTTGTCATCCTGTATGCTTAGGGTCAGCATCCATCACATTTTTGCCTGTGTACATATAATGCAAGTGGTTATGTTAGTATCTTAAACTGTTGATTAATTAGCCAAATAATTGAAGTGCGGCGAATTCTTTGTAAACTGTACGCAAGTGGGCTGCACATATTGTCAATGATTCAATGACGATGTCTTTGAATGTGGCTGCCAATTGGTCATTGGTTTGTGATATATAACTTCTATTATTAACATTTGGCATTCTTTACATGTTATAAGAAGTTTGAAACACAGCTTTGTTGAATTTCATCCAAGGTGCTATCTGCTGCTTTCTGAGGCAACCCGCACACTAATTCAGTAGTGTATAGCTTCCATTTCATTTTTCCTGTTTTTGTTTCAGTGATGGCCTCCCAAATGCATATTTGTTTGCATCCTGTTTACCTTCAGCATGAAGACTATAAGTGCAACACTATGTGCCTAAGTAGTTAACCCATCAAATGGGGTAGATTTCCCCGTTTTAAGAATTCTGTACATAGAGTTGCCTTAACTTTCTGCATTTGCACAAGTCCTTTGTTTGGAATTGTTGTACCTAATGTAACCTCTTTGCTGAAACTGATTAGGCTGTTGGCAAAGTGCTTCCTGCTCTCAATGGAAAGTTGACTGGTATGGCTTTCCGTGTTCCTACTGTGGATGTCTCTGTCGTTGATTTGACTGTTAGGCTTGAGAAGTCAGCTACCTACGACGAGATTAAGGCTGCCATCAAGTGAGTAGTGTTGAATTGCCATTGCAATTTTTTCTGTGTAATGTATGTATTCATAGTGTAGAACACAATGTACTGGGTGCTGACACGTTAATAGAATTAGTCTTGCTGACACGTTAATAGAATTAGTCTTGCTGACACGTTAATAGATTTAGTCTTTCACTTTGTGTGGTTGTTGCACTGTTGCAAATAAGCTTTACACAGTAGTTTTTAATGTCATCATCTGTTGCACTTTCTTTGGTGATGTTCCCATTTTTCCATTCCATTTGATATGTTCAACTTCTCAAGACACTTGCATTGGCATCCCATTCTATTCTGCAGGGAGGAGTCTGAGGGGAAACTCAAGGGTATTTTGGGTTATGTTGAGGAGGACCTTGTTTCCACAGACTTCCAGGGTGATAACAGGTAGAGGCTTCTGGCTGTTTATCTCACAGTTGATAACTTGATATGCTAAATATGCAAATTAGACACTCCGTACCAGAAACTCTTTATCGTTGACTTGATGCCCCTGTCCTCTTTACCCATGTATATTAATAACAGGTCAAGCATCTTTGATGCAAAGGCTGGTATTGCGCTCAATGAGAAGTTTGTTAAGCTTGTGTCCTGGTATGACAACGAGTGGGGATACAGGTAAAAATGCTGTGCCATTATAATTCACTTGATGTGCTGATATTGGGTCCTATTTCTTAAGACTAGGCCTCAGTTTTTACTGGTAATTATCCTTAGATTTGTGCTGATATATTACATAGTGTAGGATAATTCTTCTCTAGGTGAGTTATCCCTAATTGACCACTACATACTGTTGAGTAGCAGCTCCTTCGTTTAGGAAATGCTCCAGTAGTTGTATCTCCTAAACACGTCTTGCACAGTTTGTTGACCCAGTATATTTAGCTGTACCTCCTTCCCAAATCCCAACTTTTCATCATGTAATATTGGATTCTTGATCTGAATAGAATGATAACCATTTTCTGATATATATACTGAATGCTCGACTAACGTAGTGTCATGCTTGACGTATTTTTGCGAATAATTCATGTTGTAACCCCATCTTTGTGTTTTCAGCTCCCGCGTTGTCGACCTGATCCGCCACATGCACAGCACCCAGTAGACCCGGGTTAACTCTTTTTCCGAGGAGGAAGAGTCGGAAGTCAGTTTCTTTTGATAATAAATATCTGCTGCGACCTTTTGTGAGCTAAAAAAACCGATAGCTGAACGCTGGTGGTTTCGTTTTGCTGGCTGTTGCCCATGATTTGTTTTGTTAAAACTCGACGTAATGTTAGTTGGATCCTGTTGTACCATTTCGCATTGCCTGTTTTAGTTTTGCTATCATAAAGCTTTCTTTCTAGTATGTTGCTTGGAAGTTGGTATTAATATGATTACCCAAGTCGCTCCTCTCGAATCTTGCTCGCGGCACGCACGGCCCGGTAGCTCACGCCCGACAACGTGTAGCTCCTGCGTCGGCGGGTGCTGAGGCCACGGCTCAGGATCCTGCACCAAGCGGCAGCGGTACCAGGTCGGGCCCGGACGACCGGCGCCTCCCTTCGGCAACCACTCCCGGCGCCAAGCCATTGGCGGCGTACAGATGGTGAGGGTGTGTTTGGTTGCCTGAATCTCCTTCGTCCTGGCTGGGTGGATTCGTATAATCTGAGAAAGAGCCTGTTTGGTTGCTTGTATGAGTGGATGCAGCCTGTATGAGCGGATGCAAAAATACGCCCTCATCCTGGATGGGTGGATACGCTCAAAATGAGCTTCACTGGCCATCCTGGATGGGTTGATGCAGTGTATCTTATGCGGTCCCACGTGTCAGCCTCTCAGGTTTGGTAGACTGCATCTGCTCATACAGGTAACCAAACAGCATCTCAGTTTTTTTTTGCATTCGCTCATGCAACCTCACCAAACATCTTTTTTTTCCTGAAATATGATTCCACTCAGTCTGCATCCACTCAGTCAGGATATACGATACAACCTCCATCCACGAACCAAACACACCCGATGTATGGGCAGTCGTACATTGCATACGCACCACATTAGGGGTGTGTTTGGTTGGAGGGATGGGATGGGATGATTCCAGTTTTTTGGGATGGGATGGAACGGGATGGTTCTGTCCATGTGTTTGGTTCATGGTATGGGATGGTTCTGTTTTTTGTTTGGTTAGTGGGATGGAGAAGAATGGAACCGTTCCGTCTCTTGTTTGGTTGGTGGGATGGGGATGAAAAGTAGGATATGCTAACCTGCTTGGTGAGGTTACCCCTTTGACATTTATTAGAATTTTTTCCCCTTGACATTTATTAGAATTTTTTCCCCTTGACATTTATTTGAAATTTTTCCCCACGTAGCCCTCCCTGGCCGCCGCCCGCGCCGGCCTCAAGCGTCGCCAGCCGCGCCCGATCTCCCGCGCCGCTGCCCGCGCCCGACCTCCCGCGCCGGCCTCCCTCAAAAAACTCACTCCAGCAGGGCCCCTACTTGAGCCCTCAAAAGTAGGGGACCCTCAAATCTCCCCCTCGAGCCCTCATTCCGGGGGGTCTGGAGGGAGCCCCTACTTTTGAGGGCTCAAGTAGGGGCCCTGCTGGAGTGAGTTTTTTGCCCCTCGGCCCTCAAAAGTAGGATGAGGATGAGGGTGGGTCCTATGTGTCATCCCCTCTAAGAATGAATTTGAGGGTCCTGTTTTGAGGGCTCCTGCTGGAGTGTAGCTCAAAAAACAGAGCCCTCAAAAGTAGGGAGGACCCTCAAATAAAAAGTAGGGACCCTGTTTTGAGGACTACTGCTGGAGTTGCTCTAATGGTATGGCAAATTTCTCTTGTGATTTGGTATGATGCAATATGCTTGACAATGTCTTCACTGTGCTGCTAGGTGTTCCTTCAAAGCAACTCATTTGCAAAATTCACCCCGAGGGCCGTTGCGAGAATTATGCATGGCGTCTCGAGCCCAGCGTTTCCGTCTGCTACTTGGTCGAAAAAACACTTCTGTTATCTCCCTCCGCCTTTTTGTTATATCTTTCCTTCACACCGATTTACCTCACAGGCTGAAATTTTCCTGACAGGGGGCATTATGTGGAGGTTGATTTCCCATTGGTCATGGAAGCTGCCAAAGCTGAACTGGTTAAGCTTGTTGGCAAAGGAGGATAGTGCTACTAGTGGGCATAATTAGAACCATTGTCCTGTCCGGCTACCTGTACATACTCGAACGCTTGCAAGTGGCAACCAAGGATCGGACAGACATCTAACAGAGGTGCGTGCCCAGTGCCCACCTAGCCCCACCGTATGCTTAACACTGATTGCCATGGTTGCTGACTTCATACAGGCACTTGAAGTAAGCATCCTCCTGCAGAGGAAGTCACAGCCAGGTCTGTGTGAAGTATACATTCAAGCTGTGCTTTCAGTCTCGCTGGCTTTGTGGGGGCTTTTTGCCGTATCAGATTCACTTTATGTGTCGCTCATTTGAGTTGAAAAAGTGGTTTATAGCTAAAATTTTACTATAGCTAATTAAAATTGTACTCTAACAGATAGTGGCTTATTTGGCATAATTAAATTAAAAAATTTTAAAATAGAAAAAACAGATTAGCCCATCACAAACAATGTAAATAAATACGGGAAAAAAGAACTAAAAAGGTAAAAAAAACCAAAAAAAAAAATAAAAAGACGAAATTTAGAAACAGTAAAAAATAAGTCAGAAACTTAAGTCAAAATAATGCCACTCACACGGTAGGACTTAGGAGTGTCTCAGAAGCAAGAGGCAGAAGCAGAACAATGCTTATGCCTGAATTTTCCTTTCTTTTTGTTGCAGCGCTGAGTGTCTCGATAAGGCATTGCATATTTCTTTTAGGGATGATTTTTTGTTACGGTCAATGATTTTTATCAATGTTTTTTAAGACTGTAGCAGATAGCAGAGATATCAACGCTGACGACGTATACGATTTTAAACTTAAAAAACCATTTAAAGAATCTGTTTAATCAAACCTCATGTTTATTTTAATTTTCGGAGAAGTCAATACAGAAGGCAAAACCGGACCTAAAAAATGTGCTCCGCTTTGTACTGCAGCGTTCTTACTTCAGCATGGCCTGTCTTACGCGCGAGTGGTTGGAGTTGTCTGGCCGTACCAATCGGAACTATTCTCCCCATATTCTCCTCTGTGCTTATCTGGGATTGAACGCCACACCGTCACCAATCTGTTCAGTACATGTTCATTCATGGTTCGACTCTTTCCCATGGTCAGCTCGGTTTGTTTGAGCAACCGAGGGCAATTTCATGCCAAATGCCATCGCATGCCATGGAAAGACGCCTGGCATAGGTGTTGCTTATTTAGGCTAAAAAATAATTTATAGTTAAAATTTTATTATAGCTAATTGAAATTATACTGTAACTGATGGTGATTTATTTAACGTAATTAAATTTAAAAATAATCTATCACGAAAAATACAAACAAATACAGGAAAAAACTGCAAAATAAAAAAACCAGAAAAAATTTAAAAATAAATCAGAAAATCAGAAAGTATAGCCAAAATGGGCGCCTCTATCATTCTTGATGTGAAGTAAGCCATTCGTTCGCTAACGATGTGGGCATCCGGTCCGAGTTGGCGCGTCCTACAGATTTTTGTTCGCTAGATCTAGTCCTGAATTGATGATTGCCTGCCATGCCATGTTGCATCTTTGACCTCGCAATCACTCGCGAATTTTGGACATTTTTGATACTGTTGCTACCCTAAAATACCAAAAATAGCGCTGAGGAGAACAAAATTCCAATTCTAGCACCCTGTTGACCGCACCACTTAACGGGAGTGTGACACGTGTCAATGGTGCGGTCGGGGACCGCACCACACCGGAGTGGTGCGCTCCCCGACCGCACCACATGGTCACATCAGAGTGAGTGGTGCGGTCGGGGACCGCACCACTCAGGTGTGGTGCGCTCCCCGACCGCACCATTGGACACGTGTCGCGACGCGGTTAAATGGTGCGGTCATGTGGGGCTAGAGTTGGAATTTCGTTTCCGAAGAGGTTATTTTTGGAATTTCGAGTAGCAACAGTGTCAAAAGCGCCCAAAATTCATCACTCGCTCGCTGGGTACGTAGTACGTACGGCTGCGGTTTGATTGGAATAATGTGTTTCTGTGTGCTGTGGCTAGGCTTCTATGTTCTCTTCCCTGTGTTTTTCTTATGTTCTCATCGATGTGGTAAATATTCAGATCATTTTTTCTATCCTTCTTATGTTCTCTTGGTGCTCTGGATGTTTACCACATCGACGAAAATATGAGAAAAACACAGAGAAAGAAACAGAAAAGCCGCGTTGGTGAACAATGGGCCTAGGCCGTATAATTCATACGGAGCTGTGTAAGCGTTGCATCAAAAAAAAATTGATCCAAAGAGAATGAAGACACTAAAAACACGTACGATCAATATAAATATTTTAAAATAATTATTGATTAAAGATATAATAAAGTTTGACAACAGCGGGAACTAAAAAAACAGAGTGTAAGGTTTTGCTCAAAAGTGTCATGGCTTTTGACTGTGGTTTTACCTAACTACGAGAGAGATTGCGGGAGTAAGAGATACTCGTATTAAGAAATCATTATGTTCAAAACAGCTCTTGTAGTGATTTTTATAAATAATTTATAGAAATCACCTTTTAAAATTATTTTGTTTAAAACCTAACTAATTTTGAAAGATAAAAACTATTTAGGACGCAGCCTTAAAAAAGGGCGTGAGCCCGTAAGGAAAAGCTCAAAGTATGAGTCAGTAATGGCTAGTTTGTACGCAGAGCAGAGCTGTACGTACTACAGCGGCATTTGCAAGCCACCCTTGTCCTTAAAAAACGAAAAAAAAAGAGAGGGTAAAATAGACGTGGAAGGAAGAAGCAGCTACGAAAAAAAGAAAAGCGCAAACAAAGACCGAAACACTAAAAAAATAGGTTCTTAAACCCAGAAGCCTGTCTTCTCTGCCTCTCTCGTTGCTTCCTCGCGGCAAATCCGAATCCCTCCCTGCGAGAAGGCTCCCCCGGCGAGGAGAGGGGGCGCGACACGCGAGGTGGAGGATGGCCGCCGGCTTGGTGAACTACCCGCTCGTCGCGGCGCTCGTGGCGTTCACGGTCGCGCAGTCCTCCAAGTTCTTCACCGCCTGGTGAGTCGGTTCCTTCCGCTCCCCTCCCCTCCCCTCTCGCCGCCGCGTTTCTGCCTTCTGGGCGATGGGTTGGCTCGGTGGGCGGCCGTTTGGGTTGCTGCTTGTGTGTCTCGGTGCGAGCATTGCTGAGTCGGTCGGAATCGTGAGAAATTTTGGTGGTTTGGGGGCTCGTAGTTTGTGCGTTTAGTGCAAACGTGAGGAGGAATTGGGATTCGAGACCTGTAAGGAGTTGATGCTTACCAGTTTTAGGGTATTTGTTATTTCGGTGGATCGGTGTCGTAGCCATGCTGTAGATCCTCACGAAGCTTAGCGAGATCTTCCTCTTATTTCTGTGATTTGCTTCGTTGTGATAGTATGATATGCAAGCTGCAGTATCTGTTTGTGTAAACAGCTAATCATGAAATGGTGGACTAGGACAAGAAATATGCCGACATTTCGTGTACGATTTTGGTATGTTTTGTCTTGAAGTAGTGGAGAGCACCGCTGGAGCACATTATTAGTCATGAGGTTTTTGCTATTAGTCTGAGAACATTTATTAGGGTCGTGCGGATTAGTCATGGGGTATTTTGAAATCCAAAATAAATTCTGACTCATTCTGGTTCTACCTTTTCCCCTTAATTTGCTGTTAAGCATAGAAAGTTTGCATTTAAACATAGAAATTTGCAGTTGTTTTTCTGGTTTACTGCCAGATAAGACTTATATTCTGGCTCAATTGTGAGTGCTGAAACAAATATTCCAGCATGTTCAATGCTAGAGCGAATTGGTTATGTCGATTTGCTTGTATTAGGTTCCAATGCCACTCAGATGTATAATCAGAATTTTGTACTGTTCATGTCCATAAGAATTATTTACATTGGTTGCAAAGAATGGCTGTTGGTAAAGTAAGTAATCAAAGTAAATCTTGTTCTCCCTTGATAATATTGGAAGATTTAAGTCAAAATAGTTGGTATGGGAGTACGGGACATGAAAATAGTCCCTACCCTTGTATTTAAATTTCAGTTGTCTCACAGGTTGCTGCACCACACATTACCATATGGTGAGTCATGCGGGGTATATTATTAAAATCAAAATCAACTGCCTGGTGACCATTCAGACATGCATATGGATTGGCATCAGGGCAGAAAATTTGAGAACACTCCATTTATATTCCGAGTTTCTGACAGGAAGTTCATCGCTCATGTTGCCTTGTTCTGATCTAGTATGTAAGAGGTGTTTTTCCTTTTCGCTAATTGTATAACCATATTCAAGCTGGATTTGAAAAGGGGGCGAGGAAGATCTCGAACATAAGTGAACTATGTGTTTTGATAGCAGTTTTGCCAAGCCCTTACATCTTCTGCAATTTAACCTGTATAAAAGCTTTGGTAATAAAACTTTTAAAAAACTTAAATATTGTTTATCACTGTCCTACTGTATGCCTGTGGTGTTTTTTCAAAGCACTTACTCTAACATTGATTTGATGTAGGTATAAAGTGAAGCGTTGGGATGCCAGGCAATTTATAGCTTCTGGAGGGATGCCATCATCCCACTCAGCCACAGTGACAGCACTTGCGGTGGCTGTAGGAATCCAAGAAGGCTTTCGTAGTGCCACCTTTGCAACTGCAATGATATTTGCTTGTGTGGTGAGTACATGATCGAGAGTCTTTTATCTATAATCTAAGTCTTAACTGCTTCTATTGCATGAGGAATTGAGGATCCTACCATAGAGGAGAACATGATACTACATGATACTATTTTTCACTTTTTTTGCATTCATTTGTTTGGTTCCATCTTGATTTAGATCTTCTGTATCCATGTGGTACTTTGTGCATTATTTTTTAGATATGCCCTTGTATATTGCGAAAATACTGCTCAAACTACATTTCATGACAGTATTCATAGTTCATGCCTCTTCGAACAGTAATATATATAATTGAGGATGCACATTCTTGATTGACATGAAATACTCTTATGCCTACAACCTTCTATTTTCTTTTTTGCTTCAACTTTTGTTTCTAGGTGATGCATGATGCTTTTGGAGTTCGGTTACACGCTGGAAAGCAGGCAGAGGTTGGTCACTCTCGTCCTAAAAGGTCTTGGACTTGTGGTTAGATAGGATGAATTAGCATGGGAGGTTTCTTAATAGTAGCTGCTATGTACATGTTTGTGGGCTAATAAGCAGAACTTGCCTATCTGTAACTGGCATAATTACCCACATGAAACATATGCTTGTTTTGTATTATTTCATTAGAGGTTTATCAATTTCATTACACATATACATTAGCTTGAGTTAGATTTTCTCCTAGGTTTGAAAGCACTCTAACCGGAAATGCCCAAGGATTCTTCTATGTGTTGGTAATGCCGAAAACAACACTAACAAGACCTGTAAATATAAATACGCTGTTTCTATATGCAACTTTGGATATTCCTCTAGGTGATATTCACCGTAAGCATTTGATAAGCCATTGATGAATATCCTTAGACAACATGTTTGGTCTGAACTCAAATACCTTTTCACACTTGTGTGAACATGAAATTTAGATAATGACCAATCGTTTGTTTAAAGTTCTCCATTGACATCCAAGGCAAAGTAGCTTGGAAGTGCAGATAAGACAGTACAGATATGCTCTCTGAATTCGGATTCACCATATGATGTTTTCAACTTTTTGTAAAATTAAGGCAAGATGGACAATAATATTAATGATGCAAATACTTTCAGGTGCTGAATCAAATTGTCTACGAGCTGCCAGAAGAGCATCCACTGTCGGAGACAAAGCCATTGCGTGAAATTCTTGGACACAGTTCCTCAGGTTAGCTTACATGCTTCAGTTTGCCTCTCTTGACGTTTAGCTATTCTATGTCCTTACAAGTTAAAGAAAAGTAACTGCTTTGTTTTTTTAAAAGAAAATGTAACTGTCGATATTCAAAGCATTATTCAGTGAGCTTCTTCAATGGTCCTCAAACAATGTACATAGGAAGACACTGCATACACTTGTGTAGCCAAGCATTTTCCTAACCTGTGGTTATCGAGCAATTTCGCGTATAATATAGAAAACCTGCTATCGTTAACAAAAGGTTAACATGCACATGACCCCTCATTGGTACATTGGTACGGATAATTACTCTCACCCAGTCAACCCCCCCCCCCCCCCCCCCCCCCCCCCCCCCCCCCCATGGGTTATTGCTGTATATGCCCTTGTTTTGCATCCTTTCTGGCTGCCACCATGCTCACCTCCACTGATTGGGCATTTCTTCTTTGTCTGAAATATTATTTTCACTAATCGCTATCAGACATATATGACATGCTAGATCTGAAACGTTCTGCCTTTTTGACATCTCAGGTTGTGGCTGGTTGCATCCTTGGAATCCTCACGGCTGCCCTCATGCACTTAGCCCTAGGGAGTTCTTAACCATGTGTTGCTCCTAGGTATTGGCCATACTTGATCATCTAATATCACAGAGATGGCATGTAATTTGTAAAGCATAAAAACCTGGTCTCATCTTGGATTTGATTTGTACAAGTAGTTATTTCACGACGATGCTATAAAATTCTAACTGATGTAGATCAGAAATCCACCTCTCGGTCTCAACGTGGAGGGCGATCTTGGAGTCAGCGAAGTGGGCGGGGCCCTCGGGTTGCTTCATGCACACCTTTAGGTTGTCGCGCAGGCGCCGCTCGAAGCCCAGCACCAGGTGCTTCGTCGCCCAGAGGTCGAGCACCTAGAGGGTGTCGATGTCGCCGGAAGCTTCCAGGGCCGAGAGGTCGACCTCCTGGTCACTTGTGCTTGTGTGCGGCGTCCATGGAGATGGAGGGAGTCAGGGAGAATAGATGGAGGTGGTAGTGGGGATTGCGCTCGACCCATGCTAAGGCCTTGGATTTGTGTTTGGGCGTGGATCTGGCTTGGACCTACGTGATTTGGGCTAGGCTGGGATCAAATACCTCTTTAGTTTATTTAGATTTGAATTGGATTTAAATGAGATTTCCACCTATTAACACCTCTAGGCGCACGTGCAATTTCAGCCCATCCAATGGCAATTCGTGCGGTGTTTCTGTTGACTCGGGCCGCTAGCATGTGGCTCGAGCCAGGGACGAAATCCACCTCCGCGCCTACATGTAAGCACATTTGGGATCACATGTAAGCCTTGCTGCTTATGGGGCGAGCGTTGTGCGCTATGGTTCTGAGGTGTTCATGGACCAGGTCCCCGAATTTGTGACCAGTTTGGTCTCTGGCGATATGCCCAGAGCCACTGGTTAGTGGAAATTTTTGTGTTCCAGTTCAAAAAAAAATCCAGGCCTCGACGGAGCACTGCGAATGCTTGATAGTGGTCGGTCCAGCATGAAGGGCGAGCACAGCGTTGCTGCACAACAATTGGGCCCATCGCCTGTGTTTGTTTGGTCAACGGTCGTCTAAAGAATCTAATACCTCTATTATAAGTTAATGGTGAGTTTAGTAATTAATGATAATTAGTTTGTAGGACTAATATTTTGTCATAAGTTGATGAAATATGTTAGATCTCATGATGAGAACGACTTGGGAAGGCGTCATGAGTTGATCATTTTCAAGTAAGGTTTAGGATAAAGAATGGCATCATATGTTGATGGTCATCAAGTCGAGATTCCGAAGTGGTAAATAGCTTTATGTGTTAAAAGTCATCAAGTCAAGAGGATGCATCATATGTTGATGCACATAAAGATAAAAACCCAGACTTAAAGTAAAGATATTTATCATCAAGCTTCAAAAAGGAGACATGTGGCAAAGGTATAACTAGTATAGACTAAGAATGCGTTTTTAGTCTTTTGTCGGTCTCGGTATTTGGTTAGGAGACAAAGGACCAAAAAACCCGTCTCCTAAAAAGTTGTGGGGGTGCATGTGGTGAACTAAATTGCACCTGTGATTTTTTTAAAAGGAAAACTGATATGACTAAGCCATTCTTTCTGCTTTTGGGGGTATATTATAATAGTGGTGTCTAGAAAGCACTCGAGTGTTTTTAAGTTGGGAGCACTCAGATTTTTGGATAAATGAAGGAATCTGTTGGATGGAGATCCAACAGCCTAGATTCTTTTTTTGGAGGGGGTATGAAAGATCCATTGGGTGGAGATCCAATACCTCAAAATCTAAGTGCTCTCAATTCTAAAAACACTTAAATGTTCTTTAGCATTTTCCTATTATAATTACTTCATCCCCCATTGGTGGGTGAGTGGTTTCTTGCAATTGACTTCAGCTCTCTCAACTTACCCCTCTCACATGCTCTGTGAGTGATAAGTATTATTCTACCTGGTACTTTATACCGACTTGTTTTCTGATACCTGGTACTTTATACAGATTTTATTTAATAGTGTTGTGCCATTTGGTTATGATTTTTGGCATTTGCCTGATTACAAGAGAGATTAAGGGAGTAAGAGATACTAGTATTGAGAAGCTATTTCGTTCAAAGTGGTTCCTGCAATAACTCCTATAAATAATTTATAAAAATCACCTTAAGAAACCACTCTGTTTAAAAGCCTGTTTCTAAAAATCAAAAGACAGAAAGTGTTTGGAACGTGATCAAATGTTTCTGACAGATTCCACATCTTGCGTTCTTCAACAGTTCAACTTGTTTGTGCCACAAAATTGTTTCAACTTGTTGCTGTTGATGACCACAGAACCCATTCCCATATGTATTTGCACAAATCCCATGGCAGACCAAGCCATATCCGGAGGACAGCTACTGCTGCTCGTGTAGCACTCTTGACTCCCGGCTTTCCGCAATTTTTTCCCTCTTAATTTCCTTTTGTTTTGACGTGTTAATCATTTCAGGTTTTGGGTATCCTGCATCCCTGCTGCACCCAGCTTTTCCAGGTGTTGGCCTACCGACAGGGTAAAAAGGCTGTTACAATGCAGTCAAGATCGTGTAACAGAAATACAGAATGTTATTGTTGGGTTCACCTTTCTTCTCTGTAAAACACGAGCCATCGACACAGAAGCACACACATCAACTGGCAATGGCCCTGTTCTTTACCGCTTCTAAAAACGACTTTTGGTTTTTGCTATAGTATCTAACTTTTAAACAAGGTATTTTTTCAAGATGTGATTTATAAGTTAATTGTAGTACACGTTAAAAACCCAACGTCTATATCAACCAAAATCGCAAACGAGTATCTCTCTCCATAATCTCTATCGCAAGCAACTAAAATTCAAAATTTTCAACTAAAAGTCATAAGCCACAGCCATGTCAAACAGGCCCAATAGTCCCTCCCATATTACTGTGCCCTCTGCCGTGCCATTTGGGGGTGGACTATTCTCTGCTATTTCCGTGTTTCCCTTGAAATGGTAAAAGCGTTGGAGTTAATCATTAATCGCACTTGTGCGAGACTTTGACTCGCTGGTCATACCCTGGCATCGTGGCCATTACTACAATAGGGGTCATCCTGAATACCTCTGCAAGTACTACGGAGCACTGTACCACTGAAATCAATTCCGAACGATACAACTCCTGCTTCTTCGGCTGTTCTTCCCTTCTCCTCCTTCCTCTCTCTCTCTCTCTCTCTTACCTCTGCTACCTT
Source organism: Dendrocalamus latiflorus (assembly GCA_017311315.1). NCBI lineage: Eukaryota > Viridiplantae > Streptophyta > Magnoliopsida > Poales > Poaceae > Dendrocalamus > Dendrocalamus latiflorus. The sequence goes on from CM029628.1 coordinate 36,683,685, forward strand.
CCTCCTCTGTCGACACCACCGTCGCGCCGATTGTAGTTCCGCACACCTCCTCCACCCCGCCTCCCTTGTGGCCGATGATGAGCTCGCCACCTCTTCGGTCCCCGCCCTTGTCGGCCATCCCGTTTAACCTAACATTCTCTTAACCCTCGCCTCGTCGATCTGCTCTCCGACACTGCCCACCACACTCCACCGCCGCCCATTGCCCATCACCACTTGCCCACTGCTAACCAGGCCTCCCTCTACAATTGGGGGGGTGCGGTGAACCCATTGACGGCGGTGGCGCCACCGCAGTTAGTCATCATGTGAGTGCGAGAGTAAGCAGGCAAGAGGAGTAAATGATCAAAAGACACAGCTAAAAACTTAAGCTATAAACCAATTAAAATAAGGATTTAATGTATCGAATAATCTGAATACATATACAAGATAAAAGAATAAACCAATGTGGCTAACACTTGTAGCAAAACGGGAGCAAAGCGGGAGATTTTTACCGAGCCCAGCTCCCGTTACTCAGCCGGCAGCGGATTCATTCACTGGTCAGTCGCTGCCAAATCTCCCCGACCTTTCTACCTCCCCGTGTCCTCTTCACTTGTCCCCCCATCCACCCCACCCCACCCCACCCCCGCGGCGCAGTCCAAACCAACCCAACCCCACTACTAACGAAATCGCGCGCGCACACATCCACTCCACCCCGGATTTGGATGCTCCGACGCGCGGAAGGTAAGTCAGATAAGCACAGCCTCGTAATTCTAGATGATTCCGAGCCGTTCAACGAGACAATGAACAGGTGAGATCAGATGAGATACTGCAGTACAGTCGGTACAGTACTTTGCTTGTTCCTCCCCCACGTTAGAGGAGGAGCCGGTTCCGTCTCCCACCTGGTCAAACCACTCCCCACCACCTCCACCAACCCACCATGCCTCGCTTGCTCCTCCTCCTCCTCCTCCTAGCCCTAGCCCTAGCCCCTCCCGCCGCGCCGCAGCCGTCGCCGGCGGGGGCGGGGGCGACGCCCCAGGAGGACGACGCGCGGTGCCTCCAGGGCGTCAAGGTCGGCCTCAGCGACCCGGGCGGGAAGCTCTCGTCGTGGACCTTCGGGAACAAGTCGGCCGGCGCCGTCTGCGAGTTCTCCGGCGTCTCGTGCTGGAACCCGCAGGAGTCGCGCGTCCTCGCGCTCTCCCTCTCCGGGTTCGGCCTCCAGGGCGCCGTCCCCTCTGCGCTCCAGTACTGCCGCGCAGCCACCACGCTCGACCTCTCGCTTAACGCGCTCGACGGCCAAATACCGCCCGCGCTTTGCGACTGGCTCCCCTTCCTCGTCAACCTCGACCTCTCCGGGAACAGCCTCTCCGGCCCGCTCCCCGCCGAGCTCGCCAACTGCCGCTTCCTCAACTCGCTCAAGCTATCGGACAACTCCTTGTCTGGCCAGATCCCCGCGTCCCTTGCGCGGCTGGACCGGCTCAAGTCGCTCGACCTCTCGGGGAACCGGCTCGACGGCCAGATCCCGCCCCAGCTCGGCGCGACCTTCTCCAGGGAGTCCTTCTCCGGAAACCCGGCCCTGTGTGGCCGCCCCATGTCCTCGAGCTGCGGCCGCGGGCTCGGGAGCGCCGGCCTGGGCATCGTTATCGCTGCGGGGGTCCTCGGCGCCGCCGCGTCGCTGCTCCTCGCCTTCTTCGTCTGGCGATGCACCGGGAAGAGCAAGGGCGGGCGCCGCCGCCACCACCACCGCGGAGGGAGCGAGTCGAGCGGTGCTGCTGGGGAGGACGGGAGCTGGTGGGCGGAGCGGCTGCGGGCTGCGCACAAGCTGGCGCCGGTCTCGCTGTTCCAGAAGCCGATCGTGAAGGTCAAGCTCGCCGACCTGATGGCGGCTACGCAGGACTTCAGCGCAAGCCACATCGTGGTGGCCGGGAGCTCGCGGGCTGGGACCGCGTACCGGGCCGTGCTGCGTGACGGGTCCACCCTGACGGTGAAGCGGCTGCACTCGTGCCCGCTCTCGGAGAAGGCGTTCCGGGCGGAAATGGAGCGGGTCGGGCAGCTGCGGCACCCCAACATCGTACCGCTGCTGGGGTTCTGTGTTGTTGAGGATGAGCGGCTGCTGGTGTACAAGCACATGGAGAGCGGGGCTCTTTCTTCGGTGATGAAGGAGCCAGGGGAGGCACTGCTGGATTGGCCGACACGGCTTAGGATTGCCGTTGGGGCGGCGCGGGGGATTGCATGGCTGCACCACGGGTTCCAGGTTCCTCGGATTCACCACAACTTGAGCTCAAGCGCAGTGCTTCTCGATGAGGATTATGAGGCTCGGATTACGGATGTTGGGCTCCCGAGGCTGGTCCGGATGGCTCCAGGCGAAGGCGGCGATACAAGCCCCTTCCTGAATGGAGACTTCGGGGAGTTTGGGTATGTTGCCCCAGAGTATGCTAGCAATCCAGTTCCTACCATGAAGGGCGATACATTTGCATTTGGGGTGATCCTGTTTGAGCTCGTGAGCGGGCAGGAGGCTGGTGCTGTGACAAGTGATGCAGCTGGTGACGGGTTCAAGGGGACATTGGTGGACTGGGTAAATCAGCTCAAGAGCTCTGGCCAAATCACTGATGCTGTTGATAAGTCATTGCGCGGGAAGGGCCATGACGCGGAGATTGATGAGTTCTTGAAGATAGCTTTCCAATGTATTGTAGCTCGTCTGAGGGACAGGCTTCCAATGTACCGGGTTTATCACTCTCTGAAGAGTATTGGAGAGGGCCGTGACGTCTCGGAGCAGTTCGACGAATTCCCACTGGCCTATAACAAGGATGATTTGGACACTATGTAGCTGATGGTGATCACACGCTTCGGATTGTGAACCGCTTGGTCAGGCTCAACGATGATACATGTGTAATCCTGCTACTTTAATTGATCGGGGGCATGCCGAGCCAACCATATCGACACCATAACTATCGCTGGATGCTCAGTTTGAGCCTTGCGTCATCTCATGTTGAGATAATCATGTAAGCTGTAAGATTAATCTGTATTATCTTTTTGAATTATTGCTAGCGCTTGTAGTATCTCTGTGGAACTGTAATTCTTGTTGTGTCTAAATCCTGACATCGCCTTCCTTCTTGGAACAACCAGCATGCTCTCCAGTCTCCAAAGAAAGTCAGATTGGCATTAAAAAAAATTGATTTTTGGCCAATTTATCTTAATTTTACAGGAATGTTTCACCCTGTTTGTTAACGCCTACTCCTACATGGTCATTTTCCACTCATACTTTTCTCTAGTAGCATGTTAGCTCATTTGTCATCTTCTCTTTGTGAATTTGCTCGATGATATTCCATACATCATTCTCATACACTTGAGTTTACTGTATGGAACCCACTTTGCTATCCTTGTGAATAACTGGGTACTGATTATATAGAGTTTTCCAATTTGGATGCTAAAATTTTTGACATACATTTGCGAGCTATGTACTGTGTGTCATACTTTTGAACCTTGACCATCTACTTGTGGTCTCTGCTCTGTATTCTAAAGCTTAATTGGAAACATTAGCATGGGGGAAATGGCACCGTCAACCTCACTTTCAGTTGTAGCCTTTTCTTCTAATTCGGTGGTATCTTCAGTTTTATCTAGTTGTCTTGCTGTATTGTATTCTTTCTTTGATTTGAATGCCAGCTCTTTGTGACAACAGAATAACAATCAATTCCAGTGCAGATGCCAATTTACATAATTGTCACCATCACAGCACAATCCTAAATTTGACCTTACCTAGAGAGAGCGGGTGTTATTTGGTCCCTTGACTAGCACTCTGTTACTTGGATGGTTAAAAACTTAAAATTAAGAAAATGAAGTGTGAAGTGACTGTACAATATGTTAGCTTTTACCCATCAGAATTACGTAGGTGGAGTCTCCACCGTGGAGAGATGAATAAACAAGATGCACCTTCTGCAACTCTGTTCGAATCATGTGCTTAGCTGGTGGCTGCAGTTATTGTACTAGACTACTAGTAGTTGCCTTGTCCAGATGTGCATGAGCATGTTGCACATAGGACTGGGTGTTAAAAGACACAGCTACTCTAGCACTGTTCTTTTTGGTGTTTCAGCGGCTTTTGGCTTTTCTTGGCAATCACTAATTCGCTATTCATTAGATTAATAAGTTAAAACCTAAAAGAATAACTTATCACTATAATAAATAGTAATTGCTGAAAAAAACCTGAAGAGACTTTGGAGCCGAATCAATGATTGCATTCATCTCACAGGTATTTATACATGTACAAGCCTTGAACTGACTGAGTAAATAACTAACTTATCTCCTATTCTATCGGATCATTCCCAGAGAAGTGGAGTTCAGTACGCCAACACCCCGCCGCAGTCGAAGCATTGCCATGGCCGATGCAGAGGCTGGTTCTGAACTCATTGAAGGAGGAAGCAGGTAGTCCTTTAGTCATTATATCAGCAAATTGTTGGCTTGTTGGAACATGTAGAACCCGTATTTGCCCAAGCGCCACCTTTTCCCGAACGAAGTGGATATCCAGCTCGATGTGCTTCGTCCGGCGATGATGGACTGGATTAGCGGTCATGTACACTGCCGAAATGTTGTCACAGTAGACCACTGTGGCCTTCGAGATGGGGCACTGTATCTCGTCAAGAAGTTGTCGTAGCCAACAACATTCAGCGACGGAGTTCGCCACTGCTCGGTACTCCGCCTCCGCGCTAGAACGTGACACCGTCGGCTGACGCTTGGACGACCAGGAAATCAGGGAGTTCCCAAGAAAAACACAGTAGCCGGATGTAGAAATGTGGAGGCCGAGAGAAGTGGTGCCGCGAATGTAGCGAAGTATCCTTTTGAGCAGCGCCATGTGACAGTCGCGGGGATCATGCATGTGGAGGCAAACTTGTTGAACGGCATAGGCAATGTCCGGCCTTGTCATTGTCAGATACTGAAGTGCGCCGGCGAGGCTACGGTAAGTGGAAGCATCCGAGAGTGGCTGGCCATCAGAGGAAGATTGCTTCGGTTTCGTGTCAACGGGTGCAGCGATGGGCTTGCAGTTGGTCATGCCGGCACGGTCCAAGACTTCTTCAGCATATTTGGCCTGGGACAAAAAAAATCCATTCGAGGATCGCTGAACATCAATGCCGAGGAAGAAGTGCAGCGGGCCAATATCTCGGATCGCAAACTCGCCGTGCAGCTGGCCAATGAGGGAGCGAAGCAGATCATCTGAGGACGCGGTGAGGATGATGTCGTCGACGTAGAGCAGCAAAAGGGCCATGTCGGAACCCCGCCGGAGGACGAAGAGGGAAGAATCCGAGCGAGTGGCCGCAAACCCGATGGAGGTGATGAAGCCGGCAAAGCGTTGATACCAGGCACGCGGCGCTTGTTTAAGCCCGTATAGTGATTTGGACAGGAGACAGACGGCCGCCGGGTTGTCGACGTCGATGAAGCCTGTAGGTTGTTGACAGTAGACACGCTCCACAAGATCACCATGCAGGAACGCGTTGGAGACGTCGAGTTGATGCACAGGCCAATGGCGTGAAGCAATCAGCGTCAGAATAGTCCGAATGGTCGCCGGCTTGACGACGGGGCTGAATGTGTCGCCGAAGTCGATCCCCGGCCGCTGAGAGAAGCCCCGCACGACCCATCGCGCCTTGTAACGATCGAGTGTCCCATCAGGCTTCAACTTGTGGCGAAACACCCACTTGCCGGTGACGACGTTGGCGCCGCGAGGACGAGGAACAAGACGCCATGTGTTGTTGGCACGCAGAGCATCGAACTCAGCTTGCATAGCGGCACGCCAATGCGGATCGCGAAGAGCGGCCCGCACGGAAGACGGCAGTGGCGAAAGTGGCGCGGGCGAAGTCGGTGTAGCGGAGGCGACATGGGCGTAACGAGGATTGGGCTTGACGATGCCAGCCTTCGCACGGGTGATCATTGGGTGAGTGGGCGCTGGTGGCGGTGCCGAAAGGCGTGTGAGCGGCGAGGTAGCAGTCGCTGGAGGCGATGCAGGATCCGCTGGAGCAGTAGCAGGTGGTGATGACGTGAGGATGACCGGTGGGGACGGCGCTTGGACACGAACGGCAGGTGCATGCCGCGCGGGAGAAGTGATCGGTGCCGGCGGGGCGTCGTCGTCCGCGTGCTCGGAAGGCACGACCGAAGGCACGGTTGATGCAGCGCCGAAGGGAAACTGCAGCTCATCAAAGAAAACATGCCGTGAAATGATGACGCGTCCAGAAACTCGATCGTAGCAGCGGTACCCGCGGTGGTTGGGGGGATAACCGAGGAAGACGCAGGGCAAAGATCGGGCGGCCAGCTTGTGTGGCATAGTTGCTGACTGATTTGGATAACAGAGGCACCCAAACACACGTAGGGAGCTGTAGTCAGGAGCAGCCCCAATGAGCAACTCGTAGGGAGTGACAGCCGGAGTGGCCGTGCAAGGACGTCGGTTTAGAAGAAAGGTGGCAGTTGCAAGCGCCTCGGCCCAGAACTTTGGTGGCATGAACGCGTGAAAGAGCATAGAGCGGACACTGTCGTTGAGAGTGCGAAGAATACGCTCAGCTTTGCCGTTTTGCTGCGAAGTGTAGGGGCATGAGAGGCGCAAAGAAATACCATGCGAGGCGAGAAATTGGCGAAAAGCAGTGTTATCAAATTCCTTCCCATTATCGGTTTGAAAACTAAAAATGGGCCGCTGGAATTGAGTTTGAACATATGCATAGAAGGATAACAGAGTGGGAAGAACTTCAGATTTTCGGCGCAGTGGAAATGTCCAGACGTAGTGAGTAAAATCATCAAGAAGTACCAAGTAATACTGGAAACCAGACATGCTTACAACCGGAGAGGTCCAAACATCAGCATGTAGCAATTGAAAGGGAAAATAGCTAACTGAAACAGAGGCAGAAAAGGGCAGCCGAACATTTTTGCCCAGCTGACAGGCATGGCAAGTATGAGCGGCTGATTTATGACAAGTAAAATCAAAAGAAGAAAGAGTTGCTGCTAGTGCTCGTCGCCCGGGATGTCCAAGCCGCTGGTGCCAAAGATCAACAGAGGACTGAGCGGCAAGAAGAGTCTGAGGCGCAGGGAGCCGGAGTGGGTAGAGCTCGCCGTTGCTATCACATCGGAGAATCACTGCCTTGCTGCGAAGATCCTTAATAGAGAAGCCAGAGGGGTCAAATTCGACAGAGACGAGATTGTCACGAGTGAGAGCACAGACGGAAATAAGATTCTTAATTAAAGAGGGGGAAATCAAAATGTTGTTCAGACGAAGAGATGCAGAATCAGTGACAAGAGAAGAGCGAGCAGTATGAGTAATAGGCAAAGAGTGGCCGTTGCCGACAATTATTTTTGACGGGATAGGTGATGGCTGGGGACACTGAAAATTACCAGGATTGTGAGCCATGTGGGATGTAGCCCCAGTGTCGAGAAACCAGTCGGTGTTGTGCCCCGCCGTTGACGGAGAGGCCGACTGAAGCGCCGTTAGCAGTGCCGTGTTGTCCCAGGCTGTCGGTGTGGCTGGCGCGGTGACGATGCCAGGTGGTGCAGGCAGAAGCGCGGAGGGCGCGTGGGTTGCAAGAGCTTGCTGCGGAGGAAGCCCGGGACGTGGGCCGAGCTTACCGGCTCCGGGGGCGCGGAACGGCGCGGGCCAGGCCTGCACCATTCCGGTCCAGGGGATATAACTGGGTCCCCAAGTCCCGGGCGGCGGAACCGAAGGACGCGGAGTTCCGGATCCAGGGGCGCCGTAGGAGGAACCAGAGGAGGGGCTGCCTTTCCCCTTCTTTTTCTTGTTCTTGTTGCGGTTCCCGTCAGTCGAGGTTGGAGCAGGAGAGGAGGTCGCGTGACCCGCGACCATGGCCTGGGCGGCCTGCATCTTGGCGGCTTGATCCAGCTGAAACTCCTCGAGAAGAAGGTAGGAGCGTGTTGTTAGAGATATATGTATAGTTTGTTATTCCCCATTGTTATAAGGGGTTCTTTGCATATTTCCCTCCTGTACTTTGTGTATATATACCGGTCCATTGGCCTCATATGAATACATGCGTTATTCATAACATGGTATCAGAGCCAAAACTAGGGTTTTGGCTTACCTAGGGTTCCGTGCGCCCGTCCGCCGCTTCCGTCGCCGACTCCCGGCCTCCGCCGCCGTCGCTGACTCCCCACTGCCCGCTCGGCCTTCACGGCCTCCTCCACCGCCGCCTGTCGGCCTCCTCCGCTGCCCGCCGCCTCGCCGCTTCTCCGCCTGAGGCCGCTCCTTCGCCTGAGGCGACTCCTCCACCTCCGGCTGCCGTCGCGCCGCCGCTGCCTTGTGCGCCGCCGCTGCCTCGCCGGCTCCTCCGCACTAGGGCTCCGCGCCCGCGTGCCGCCTCCGGCCTCCCATCCTTGGCGACGCCTGAGAGATCCCATCTCCCCGCTTCGCCTCCCCGGTCGCCGTCGGCCTCCCCGCGCCGTCGCTGGCCTCCCTGCGCCGCCCCCGCGCCTCCCCGCGCGTCTCCACTCGTCGGCTCCGCCGACTCCCCGGGCCGCCGCCGCCTTCGCCCGGAACACCTGGGCCCGGTCTTGGCTCGGTGCCTCTGCCGGCCTCCACGCGCCGTCGCGCCTCCAGCCCGACACAGCAGGCTGCTCCCTCCGCGCCGGCCGTCGCCGCCGCTCCGCTCCCTCGCGCGGGCGCTCCCTCTGTCCCCGAGCGCTGCCGCCTCCCGGACGCCGCCGCCTTCCGGCTCCCAGGCCGCGCCGCCGCCTTCCGGCTCCCAGGCCGCGCTGCCGCCTTCCGGTCGCCAGGCCGCGCCGCCACCCCTAGGCCGCGCCGCCGCCCCCAGGCCGCGCCGCCGTCTTCCCCAGGCCGCGCCGCCAGCCATCTTCTCCGGCCGGTCGGTGGTGCTCCTCTCGGTCTGAGGGGCTGCTCGGTCTGCCGTGACTCGGTCGGTTTGTAAACCGACCGGGGAAAAGAAAAAAAAAAGCAAAAAAAAAACGTGTATATATACCGGCCCGTTGGCCTCATATGAATACATGCGCTATTCATAACACGTGTTTCCAGCAGCGTGGGGAGGGGGACCTTGCTGGTGATGACCGAAATGCAGTGCCGGAAGCGCGGATTCAGACCGCGCAGGAGATTGAGAACCTGATTCTCCTCCCGAACCGGTTGTCCAACGTCTCGGAGATTGCCTGCAAGGGTTTTGAGACGGCTGCAGTACTGGGTGATGGACATCTCACCCTGAGTGAGGCTGCGAAAATCAGCTTCGATGTAGACGGCGCGAGTGAGACGGTTGTCGCGGAAGATCCCTTCGATGGCGCGCCAGACGTCGTAGGCTGAGTCATCGGGGTTGAGAACGATGTCAAGAAGCTCCTTGGAGATGATGGTGTAGAGCCAATTGACGATGGAGTGGTCGTTCATCGTCCAGTCGGAGTCGGTCGGAGCCTGTGTTGGGGCGGTGTCGATGTGCGCCCGCAGACCAAATTTGCCGAAGACTGTGTCGAAGAAGCGCCTCCACTGGGTGTAGTTGGATTCGGCTAAGTCAAGTGTGACGGGGACGTGAGATCGAATATTGACAAGCTGGATGGAGGAGGAAGGAGCAGTGATGCCCGGGGGATTTGCAGGTGCCCCGTGAGAAGGAGAGCTGGGGCGCGAGACAGAGGCGGAAGATTCTGGGGAAAAAATGGGATTGTTGTCCATGGCAGCGGAAGTTGGAGAGGATCGGTGAGCAGTCGGATGATTGAGGACACCGGTCTGCTCTGATACCATGAAGAGACTTTGGAGCCGAATCAATGATTGCATTCATCTCACAGGTATTTATACATGTACAAGCCTTGAACTGACTGAGTAAATAACTAACTAACTTATCTCCTATTCTATCGGATCATTCCCAGAGAAGTGGAGTTCAGTACGCCAACAAAACCGAAGTCAAAGCCAGCTGAAAAGCCGAAAAGAACTTTTCAGCCAAAGTTTTTTTTAATCTTAGCTAAGATGCCTTGGTATAATTTCTTACGAGCCAATCCGATGTACTCATCCTCAGTCAGTGACCAAGGTCCCTCCCCTCTCTCTGGACTGGCAACAGGAACCACGGTTACAAATGTTTGGTGTGTTGTCCTATGGTTCTATCTATGGCCTGAAAATGTTGGGTGGGCAGCTCAGGAGCTGGCATCTGCAGATCAGGCTGCAATGATGATCATGCCTTGTCTGATAGACCAGCATTGGACCTCTCTACACATGATCCGGACCTACATGATTCAAGAATGGGAGGATACTGAAGAACCGTGGTCTGATAGTTTTTGTATTGACTCCTTGAGGTGCTATGACGCTGGAAGCCTGGAATGCTACACTTGGATGCAGGATTGTGCAGATATCTTAGGACCTACCCTCTGCCTGCAGGCTGCAGTCTGCGCCAGGACAGCAGGAGGCCCTGCTGTGATCTGCAAATATTCTTCCGCCAGATCACGATTTAGAGGAGGATGGAAGTGCAGACTCGGACACAACGGAGCGATGAGACGAGCGCGTCGGCCATGACCAGTCGCTCGGGCTTGTCACCGTCGATCGCTTCGGTTTGCATCGTTGACCGACTTGGCGAGTTAGGTTTTTCTTTTGTAACGACTGAAGAAGTGTGCCGCGGAGGATCCTGCCAATTCTTGCCGTGCGGTTTTCGCGACTGTAGACAGCGTTCAAAAGCTATAGGTTCTACTATCGAAATCGATGACCTTAAGAAGGGTCCTAACAGCGGCGGATCTATAGTTGGTCATAGGTGTTCAGCAGAACATCCAAATTTTTTAGTAAAAAATCTAGTATATATAAGGTATAATACATTTATTTATTTATTTATTTAATTGGGCCAAAACAATTATTTCTAGCCTCCGGTTCATCACTATTCAACCAGCCGGCTGGCCCGACCGAAAATGCACCGTGGCCTACGGTCCAGCTCATTAATTCACGCGATAGAAACGGCGTCCCCGTCTCCCCGATGGCCCGATCCGATCCCGATCCTGCCCAATCCCTAACCCTAGCCGAGCTGCCCAAGCAGGCGAGCAATAGCCCACGACCTTGCGTCGACCGCGCGTTCTGCGCCTCCGACCTCCGGTGCCGCGCCAGCCCTCCGCTCCACCCTCTGGCGCGACTGGTGACCGCGCCTTCGCCCTCCGGCCCTCCGCTTCGTCGCCACCATAGACCGTGTCACCTCCGGCTCCACGCCGCACGACCGGCGACCGCGCCTTCAGCCATCCGCTCCTCCGGCGTCTCCATTCCACCTGCGGCCACCGACCCGCCATCCAGCAGGCAGCAGTCCAGCTCCGCTGCTCCGGGCCTCCGGCGACCGGCGACCGGTGAGCACTTCTGTGCCTGGCTAACAGTGAACTATCAAAAACTGAAATTCTCAATGATCAATGATGTGAGTCATTAGTCATGTGTGTGTTTGTGTGACTATGGTCAGAAAATGTCAACATGTCCAGAATCCAGATGGCTAGATTCAACCATACTGCGGTTACTACCAATGTACCATACTACCATAGAACTTGTAATTGGTTATTTGGCTTGGTTATGAGAACTGGACTAGTTGGCTATATAACTTGTAATTTAGAATGGATCTGGTGTTGGTGTTGGTGTTGTATGTCAGTATGTCTGTATGTGTATGCAGTATGTGAGTATGTATTGAAAATGAGCAGTGCTTGTATGTGAGTATGTGCTTCATATTATTCATCAATGATCACACATTGTCCACCGTCTAACTGATAATTTTAATGAATCTTGTAACACTTGTATTTTATGATTTTGTAGATCTTTGAGTTTTAAAAAATGAAGAAGTCTATAAATCTGAAATCTTTGTGGGAGAGAGCTAGAAAGACACAAAAGATAGCGTCCACCTCAATGGCAAAACTGATTTCTAATGAAAGCCAAGTTCAGAATGAGACGAATTCTCCTTCTATTGACAATGAGCTATAGCTTGTAGTGCACACACACGATGACAGTGGCACCCCAAGCACGGAACCTCAGATGGATTGCTCATTGTCTCCAATTACAAAAGATGATGAATCAGGTGATGAAGCCATTTATGATGTTGATTTGCTTTCGCATGATCCAGGAAAGAGAATTCCCATCACGGACTATAATGTGAATGACCAAGATGTAGTGAGAAGGGGATACATTGCATTGGGACCATGTCAACCACGGGCACATGATTTTTCAAAAAGAAATATTGGAGGTATGTGTCGCTTCTTAGCTAGTTGGTTTGACCAATATAATTGGCTTGAATATAGTGTGGAATGAGATGCTGCTTTCTGCTTCGTTTGTTATCTGTTCAAGGATACAACTAATTGTGCTGGTGGAGATAGTTTTGTGAATGGGGGATTTAGAAATTGGAACCATAAAAATAGGTTTAACAAACATGTTGGAGCAATTACTAGTGCCCACAATGAAGCTCAAAAGAAATACAATTTATTCATTAAACCTAAAGCATCAATTGAGGAATCCTTTGCTTCAAACTCAAAACAACAAAAGGCTATGCATAAATATCGCTTGACCTATTCACTTAAGTGTTTAAGATTTGTTTTGAGCCAAGGATTGGCTTGTCGTGGACATGATGAAAGTGAAGACTCACACAACAAAGGAAATTTCCTTAGCTTTTAAATTGGCTAGCAGAAAAATTTAAAGAAGTTAACAAGGTTGTTCTAAAAAGTGCTCCAAAGAATAGTCAAATGGTCGCACCTACTATACAGAAAGATCTCATCAACTCTTGTGCCAAAGAAACTACTAGACTAATTATAGATGATCTTTGTGATGATTATTTTGCAATACTTGCCGATGAATCCAGTGATGTGTACCAACAAGAATAGTTGGCTCTTTATTTGCGCTATGTTGACAAACAAGGAAGGGTAGTTGAGAGGTTTCTCGGTATTGTTCATGTTGAAAACACTACTGCTTTGACACTTAAAGGAGCAATTGAGTCTTTGCTTATGGACCATTCATTGAGCTTGTCTATGGTTTGTGGGCAGAGATATGATGGAGCTAGTAACATGAAAGGTCAAGTGAATGGTTTAAAGAGACTAATTATGGATGAGCCTCCTTCAGCATATTATGTTCATTGCTTTGCTCATCAACTTCAATTTACTCTTGTTACTGTTGCTAAAGAGAATGGTGATTGTGTTTGGTTCTCAGCAACTTGCATATTTATTGAGTGCTCTTGGTACAAATGATGCAAGTAGCTCAAGCTCAACAAATTGTCGAAGCATTAGAATTGGGTGACATTGAAACCGACTGAGGTTTGAATCAAGAGATTGCCTTGGGGGTCGGCCAAGTGATACTCGTTGGAGATCTCACTACAAAAATGTTATGCATCTTATTTATTTATATCCTTCAATCCGACAAATTCTTATAAAGATTGGAGAAGATCACTCTTCAAGCACAGAGGCTATACATGCTCAAACTATGTTGACATCATTTGAGTCATTTGAGTTTGTTTTCATGGCACACTTGTTGCTAACCATATTTGGATACACAGATGACTTAAGTAATACTTTGCAAAAAAGAGATCAAGATATTGTCAATGCTATTAATCTCATTTATTTGACAAAGACTCAATTGCAGTTATTGCGGGAGGATGATGGGTGGGATTATTTTCTTAAAGATGTCACTTCCTTTTGTGTGAAGCATGGCATCAAAGTTACTCAAATTGACTATTTATATAAGCCGGTTGCAAGATCCAAAAGGTTCTTCAAAAAATTCAAGAATCTCCATCACTTCCATGTTGAAATGTTCTTAAGTGTTATTGACAGGCAGCTTCGAGAACTTAACGACAGGTTTGATGAGGTAAACACAGATTTGCTTCTTTGCATGGCGTCATTCAATCCAAATGATTCATTTGCTGCATATAACAAGGACAACTTGGTTAGGTTTGCTCAGTATTATCCTAAGGATTTCTCAAATACAAAGTTGATGCGTCTTCCATTTCAACTTGCACCCTTCACTATTGATATGCATAGAGATGAAAGGTTTAGAAAAGTGAGCAACCTTTCTAAACTCTCCATTATGCTTGTTCAAACAAAGAAGAACCTCAATTATGCAATTGTTTACAAGCTTCTCAAATTGGTGCTCATTCTTCCCATAGCAACTACTAGTGTGGAGAGTGTTTTCTTAAATGAATTATGTGAAGAACAAGCTACGAAATAGAATGGGAGAACAATACCTAAATGACTGCTTGGTTACATTTCTTAAGCGGGAATGTTTTTTCTCCAAGTTAAGGATGATGACATTATATCACACTTTCAAAGCATAAAGCATCGCCGAGTTAATTTGTGAACTTTTGCAATTGTTTTATAATTTCTTTATATTATTTGGCATATTATCCTAGTACGAACAATTATATGTTAACTATTGCTACTGTAGATCTTTATGTTTTGTACTGAAAATTTTTTGTACAACTTCGAATACCCATTCTAAAATTTTTGCGTTCGCTACTGGGTCCTAGTGTGATTTAACCTAAACCTTCCAGATTCACGGCAGGTAAAAGGCAAATTGGCCGGTGAGCTGTAATACAAACGTGATGAAAACTCGCTTGGGGCTTGCCACGTGGCGTCATTCTTAGTTTTCTCACCCTGGTTTCGTTGAAGCCTTGAAGGCTACATTGTTCCCGTGTTGTCAGACGTCCGATCGACCAGAAGTCGATACTCCAGACATACGCACACCCGATGTTCCCTCATGCCTTCATCTCAGCTACCCGGTTGCTCATCAGACAAGCAATGGTTTCAGAAGGCATGTCCATGGCCATTTGAATTAAACACATAACATACCAGTACTTAAGTCTAAAGAGATCAAGGCTTTCAGGTAGGCACGAATGATTTACTGATAGGATGAAATGGAACACGGCTGCAGAAACCTATGTCTAGTGCTAACAGCGTCCTAAAGAGCCCCAAGGAACTTCAACAGTACTTTCGTTCCTCGAGAGACAAGAATGTGAATGTTTCTACTACAGAACGGAGTTAGCAACAGAGGAAGCATTTTCACTGGTCATGTTCGCGGCAAAGCTCCAGCCATGAGAATGTAGTGAAGCTCAGACAACATAGCGATAGGTCACATATCTTCCAGCGGTCTCACTGGCTCGGATGATCTTCACAACCTGCCCACGCTTCATGCCGTAGTATCTTGCTATTGGGTCAGTAATCTGAATCCGAGGGAGCTGCATCATAAGACAGACTAAATCATCAGAACAGGAAGTACTAGTAGTCTAGCATATTAATCAGCAGGTGGAAGTCAATAGAGTAGTTTATCTAACTAGGTTTGAAGTTTGTTCTTGTTAATGATTATGAGGTAAGCCACATGGTTCAGAACAACCAGTTACTCAGATGAACATCCCCGATACAGCAGGTCAGTACACTTGCATTCTTCACAGTTTCACATTATGCAAGAAAATATGCACCACAGTAAACCACCCACTGGCACTGTGGTACCTTAAAAACTTCGTGTGGACACAAAGTTCTAAATATGAAGCATCCGTTTAGAAGGTATTAACTTCTGAAAGCATCAGGCTCTAACAGAGCTTTAAGGTCTCCATTCTACTAGCTTATGCTGCCACAACCTGCATTACTCTTTTAGCAAAATACCACAATGGCTCAAGTCTTAGGAATGACGTTTGTCATTCGCCCTGATATTCCACTAAAATAATATACATAGAATCATTGTGTTCCTAAATTATGATCATGCTTTTTGAACAAAGATGACTTAAAACTCAATATTCCAACATGACTCAAGACAGTCCTGGTTCCCATCGCAAACCAACAGTGATTAAAAAAAGTTCAACAAGGTATACCCCTGGTTTTAATTATTTTCTTAACAAGTGGGGGATGGCTACTTTTTGTCACAAAGTGTGTTAAAAAATTTTCACTCCCCTAACATTTTTCCCACTCCCCACCACATGAAGTTAGCCAATAATTGTACATGAAGTTTTGGATACCAATGGTTGAAACCATGTATATCCAGCACTTATAATCTCTCCACTAGCATTTTAGCTTAACATGAAGACTAAATGTGACATGTAAAGCTCTCTTGTTGTTTCATTAGAATTGACACATCATATGGAAGGAATAAGCGTAGCTCTCTGACTTGATCACTCATTAAGTTATGCTTGGCAGTACAGAACTGCAATAGTCTGGTGGTACCATTTTGTTCTTTTTGCAGCATCCATGGGCAGAAAAAATAGCTTTGTTAGTTTGTTTAAATGTTTAATTGTTGACGCCAAGTTAGTAGAACTCCTGAGGATGATATGTTAACTAGCATGGGGGCAGAGACTCTGAAT
This sequence comes from Dendrocalamus latiflorus, assembly GCA_017311315.1. Classification (NCBI taxonomy): domain Eukaryota; kingdom Viridiplantae; phylum Streptophyta; class Magnoliopsida; order Poales; family Poaceae; genus Dendrocalamus; species Dendrocalamus latiflorus. The sequence goes on from CM029628.1 coordinate 36,699,899, forward strand.
TCAGTAACAGAAGAAATGAAGAGGACATTTATGTTCACAAGCTGCAATGTATTCACCAAGCTGAAAGTAACTAAGACTCACTGATATACTCTCCAGGATAGACCAGTATCAGGAAAATTTATGAGATGTTTCATGTCAACCAAAACACTTTCTAGTATGCATAATGCAGGCGTGCTCGAAAACTGAAGTCATAGTTTAGCGATAATTGTCCATGGATGTTGTATATAAACCATCTAATGCCATACAGTGCTTAACACAGGACTGAATTTTTTTATAATGCTATGCCTATATCGATCGGAATACCGAACGGGTGAGAAAAGAATATGCAAATATATCCGACCTGGGTTTCTTTCACAGTGTATCGCTCCAGCAGCACCTTCTTCTGCTCAGACGTCAGGAGCTCGTGCTCCGGCACCAGGACGTGCTCCTTAATGTTCACAAGAAGCTCCGATTCCTGCACTACAGTAAACATCAGCCAATGGTTTGCACCGGGGGGGGGGGGGGGGGTGGTGGGAGGTGGCATATAGAGACATGAGTACAAGGTGAAGGATGTGGTGGGGTGGGGGCGACCTGGAAGACCTCGAGGTGGTACTTCTGGGAGACCTCCTGCACGGCGCTGCGGGCGAAGGCGCTGAGCGCCTGCTGCACGACGAGTATGCCGCTGGTGACGTTCTCCTGCTTCATCTTCTCGACGTAGCTCCTGATCGTCTTCACGCCGGGCTTCGCCTCGTTCGGGAAGAAGACGAAGATCTGGAGGACAGGGCAACACCGTTCGTCACACGGCGCCCGGCGGAAATTGCGGCGAAGGTAGAGGGGGAGCGCGAGGAACGGACCTGGTCGCCGGGATCGGCCTTCTTGGCGCGGTTGATGACGAGGTCGTCACGGCGGACGGGGTCGCCGTAGCGCTCGATGAACTCGCGCTTGGACAGGTTGATGTCGCCGTCCACCACGAGGTACCCGCGGTCGCGCAGCATCTGCATCACCGTGCGCCGGATGCGGAACAGCCGGCTCGTCTCCTCCTCCGACGCCATCCCTCACCCCCGCCGCGCACGCTTTCCCCCTCTTTTTCCGCCGGATTTTGGTGGGTTTTGGCGGCGCCGGCACGAAAGGCGGGACGGCGAATGGCGGCAGATAGGGTTTCGAGGCTTGGGAGGGGAGACCCACCGGCAAACTTGTTCGGTTTCGACGTCGGTTGCGTCGGGACTTGCTTTGGGCCGGACAACGGTGGATTTCGGTTTCGTGATATGTACAATGATTTTGGGCTGGGCTTCTGTGCGATGGGGATTGTGAAGAAGCTCCTGCATCTCTTTTTTTTTTGGTTTTTGCGAGGAAAAAGAAGCTTCTGCATGCTCGAGTGAAGTAAAATTGTACCGTGTGTAGAATTTACTTACGTTGGAATCAGGCATGCTTCGGCCATGAGCCCAACTTGTACCTGCCAAATATGTGAGTCTAATCTATCTAATCTAAACTAATAAACCACCAGTTCAAATTATTCTACATCCACTCAACAATTACCTGCTCCACAGTCATGACCTTAACTACGTCTACACCACAATATGCACCCAGAAATACACCATCATAAAAACGTGCGCACCAGATTAACTCTCCTCCATTCTCTCTCCTTACTCAACCATATCCGACGGTCATCCTTCAATGGATCTGCAGTACCCTCCCGCGTCCCGCTCTCTGCAGTCCTCCATAGCCACTTCCGCTCCCCACCCCTCCCGCACCCTCTCCCCCACCGAATCCCCTCCCCACCGAAACCCCTCCCACGTTCTCCGCGCCGTCACCAAATCCTCTCCTCCGTTCTCCGCGCAGCTATTCTCCCCACCGAGTCCTCCTCCCCCGCTCCTCCGTTCCACCGCCGCCTCCTCGCTCGTCCGCGCTGCCGCCGCCACCTCCCCCCCACCTTGCGCCGCCGCCGCCTCCTCCCCCGTGCCTCCACTCCCGCCGCTTCCCCCGTCCTCCACCGTTCTGCCACTCCCTCCGCTCCCCCCGTCCTCCACCGCGCCGCCGCTCCCCATCTCCACCTCTCCCCCGCGCCTCCACTCCCTCCGCTCCCCCCGTCCTCCCCCGCGCCGCCGCTCCCCTCACCTCCTCCTCCCCACTCCACACCGCCGCCGCCTCCTCCTCCCCACCCCGCGCCGCCGCCGCCTCCTCCTCCCCCCACTCCTTTGCTCCGCTGCCTCCTCCCCCTCTCCTTCACTCCGCCGCCGCCTCCTAATCAAAAGCGTCGCGTGCTTCCACCAAAACCCTAGCCCTCCCCAAACCCCGGCTCCGCTCCGAGCTCCACCTCCGCGGCAATGTCGTCGTCGAGATCGACGCGCTCGAGTATCTCCCCATTCCGATCCCGCCGCTCGCCCGCACGACCTTCTCGCGGCCGGACTCCCTCTCCGAGGCCACCTCGCGCCTGCACCGCAACCTCGGCTACTTCCGCGTCAACTACGCCACCGTGGTGGCCTTCTCCCTCGCGGCCTCGCTCCTGGCGCACCCCTTCTCCCTGGTCGTCCTCCTCAGCATCCTTGGCGCCTGGTGCTTTCTCTACGTCTTCCGCGCCTCCGACCAGCCCGTCGTGCTCTTCGGCCGCACCTTCACCGACCGCGAGACACTGCTCGGCCTCGTCGTCGCGCCGTTGTGTATGTAGACATTCTAACAGAAACATGCCCTTTTTTATTAATTGGATGACTGGTTCATTTTGTGTCTTCTGTGAGAAAAATATTGTAAGGATGCTGAGAGCTGCATCAATGCGGTCGTGGATTCCGTGCGCGCGTCGCTTGGGAAGAGGAAGGTCGTCCCCAAGCCACGGAATGGAGCAGACGCCAAGAAGCTTAAGATTTGGTGAGTTGAGTGCCAAAAGAACGAGTTATCTATTGTGGTGTATACTCATTTTGTTTTGATTATTGTTATAAGTAGGCTGATTTGATGCGAGTTATGTGAATTGCAGTTCATTGGAATAAATTATGCGAGTTTTAGTGGTTTAGCTCATTTATGCTGAATTGAAATCAATGTAATTAGCTCTCTAAATACAAATCAATGTTACATATGTTGTATTTCTTATGTGATTTGCAATTCCAGGTTTATTGAGAGAGCACAAGCTCTAATTCATGGAGATCTCCACACTGGTTCTATCATGGTGACCACAGATTCTACCCAAGTGATTGATCCAGAGTTTGCTTTCTATGGGCCAATGGGTTTCGATATTGGGGCCTTCTTGGGCAACCTGATTTTGGCATATTTTGCACAGGATGGGCATGCTAATCAAGCAAATGATCATCAAGTATATATGAATTTTTTCTGCGGCCCTTTTTAACTCTAATTATACTATATGATGCACTCATACAGCAAAAGGCCTATGTTTTTTTTCCTGTGGTTGCCTGATCCACCAATGTATTCTTTGTGGGTTATTGATGTGACAAAATAGTTTTTTTGTGTGGTTTGCCTGATCCACCAATGTTTTTTTGATGCACTCATACTATATGGTTGCCTGATCCAAGCGCGCCGGCAGCCGGGGCCCCGCTGCGTCGCGGAAGAATACTAGCATGGAGGGTTCTAGAATACTAGCATGGAGGGTTATATACCCATGTCTGAGATGGTCATCCAGATGCCTTAAGTTGAAGACAGCATACTTATTTATGCACAGTATTTGTAAGGAGAAATATATAATATCATACTTCTCTTTGATGTGCATGTTAGTATAGAAGACATAACTGAGTACACACTGTGCCGTATAAAACTGATTGTATTATTTGCTTATTTTCAACACGCACATTTGCATGTTAAAACACAGTCATAGTATAAGCTGATTTTCAAAGTGAGGTCCAGTTCAAAATAAGGTTTACAGACTAAATGTGCATGTTGGTAACTTAGTACAGAAGACATGACTCAGTACACACTGTGCCGTATAAAATTAGTAGAATTATTTGCTTACCTGGATTATCAATCCATGGGATCTTCCATTTACCCTTGTAGTTAGGATTCTTAATTTTCTGTAGGCAGAAGCATGCGAGAATGTGAACATTACCAAAGAAATGAAATGACATGAAGGATTAATTGCCCAAGGAAAAAGAAAAAGAAAGAAAACAAACCTTGCACTTCCATGGTCCCTTACAAATACTATATCTCTCTTAATCGAGAACGCTTGGCACTATATCTTGCTGGTACTTAATGGTAAAGCAGTGTTTCTTTGCAGGTGAGCAAGAATATATTCTTGTTGAAGTCACTAGATGAGCTATTTCAGAAGGGCAGGGAGGCAGTGGATTTTCCAGCTCTTCAAGGACTAATGGAAAAGGTATGCCCTTGACTCAGCCATTATTCTTGAGAAACTTAACTTATATTGGACTATTGCTATGATGCACCTGCTTTATTTTCTCTACTGGTGAATCTACTTTAACCAGTGTTATTTAACTGGATATCTTATTCTGACAGTACACTGATGATGAAACTGATTCAATGTTATTGGTAACTTGTGGTAAAAATCTTTAAACTAAATGCTATCTTTCGGTAAAGATCTAAACCAGAAATTCTGCTGCACAGACCAGAATAATTATTTTTACTTAGCAAACTGTTAGTTCTTTGCACCAATCCATCCATTCATTCCATTGTTGATATCTACTGCTGTTTGAGAAATAATTTACTTATTATGTTGTTGGGTGGCAAAGCTATCTGCCCATAGTGAACAATACACACACATAATTGTAAATATTTTTTTGCATGTATTCAGACAGGATTTGACATGGATGATGCAGTAAGAAAGTACATCCGATACACACTGAATGAAAAACCATTCAATCCCGATGTGGTTGTGGATCTCATACATCTTAGGAAAGCTTCGATGTTAGAAGATGCTGAAGTTGCTGAAATTTTGAATGAGATTTCAAGACGAATTGTTCGGGAGAAAGGTATTGTTAATTCACCCTTGAACACAGTTGCTGATCTAGGAGAGTAGTCCTTAAGCATTTGTTAACCGCACACATGGGAATGTAGGCCTGCACCAAAGGGTTCTAGAATACTAGCATGGAGGGTTATATACCTATGTCTGAGATGGTCATCCAGATGCCTTAAGTTGAAGACAGCATACTTATTTATGCACAGTATTTGTAAGGACAAATATATAATATCATACTTCTCTTTGATGTGCATGTTAGTATAGAAGACATAACTGAGTACACACTGTGCCGTATAAAACTGATTGTATTATTTGCTTATTTTCAACACGCACATTTGCATGTTAAAACACAGTCATAGTATAAGCTGATTTTCAAAGTGAGGTTCAGTTCAAAATAAGGTTTACAGACTAAATGTGCATGTTGGTAACTTAGTACAGAAGACATGACTCAGTACACACTGTGCCGTATAAAATTAGTAGAATTATTTGCTTACCTGGATTATCAATCCATGGGATCTTCCATTTACCCTTGTAGTTAGGATTCTTAATTTTCTGTAGGCAGAAGCATGCGAGAATGTGAACATTACCAAAGAAATGAAATGCCATGAAGGATTAATTGCCCAAGGAAAAAGAAAAAGAAAGAAAACAAACCTTGCGCTTCCATGGTCCCGTATATGCTGGATTTGGTACCATTCTAGGCTTCCATATGCCGTCATCATCATCGTCCCATGTGTCAGGCTGATTTAGAACAAAAGATGCATATTTGTCATCATGTGTTGTCTTTATTTATACAGAGATCTTCATTGCAAGAATGTTCTTTAGTTATGCTAGGATATGCATTGATGCCAGCATCTTACATGAGGTGACTAGAATGTTTGTAAAGAAAACAGTGTTGCAACAACCTCAAATAGGTAGAGCTAACCATGTAGCTGAATTGGTCAGTCTTCATGATAATTAATAAATGCATAAGTTAGCACTGAGTGATGCATTAGTAGTACGAAATGTGAATGGAATGGCTTATTGGTTGGTGCGGTAAGTTTGACTAATGTTAGAACTTGCATACCTTTTTATCTTTTGGATCAGGAATCTCTTTCTGAATAGAATCATAGCCCTGGCCAATGCAGATGAAAAGTTACAAAACAATGTGCCATGCAATAAAATTTATCGATTCACAAAGGGAAGTATGGCAACACAAACCTCTGGCTTTACTTCATCAGGATCCTCAATATATTCTCTGTCGTCCCAATCCTTAGGCTGCAAAAGGCATATATGTTAGATGATTCTCACATTGTAATTTCTTGTTATAATACAGCTCCAATTATGAAAATAGCAAGCTCCAACCTTTTTGGCATGAACATCCTTAATTTTACGAGGAGGGAGGATGTCCCAGTCAGTGTACATGATACTGTTTTCTATTCTGAACCCGGACATACTGTTTTCTATACTGAATTCGGTCATATTTGTTTTTGTAAAGGCTAAGGACTACAGATTCCAGATTGGCAGCTTTGAGAGATAGCAATCTGTTCCATTGCTATGTTCTTCTGCAGATCCTGGAATGGAACCAGCGAACTACTTGCAAAATAACGCATTTGTCAGTTTTTCATGGTATTCAATACTGATTCCTTTCTTCACCATGTTCTGCAGGCGAACACGGGATGTTTTCAATGTTGCAGTCTCAGTGCACAAGAACATTCAGCAGAGGGACATAGAAGTTGGTCGGAACCTTGGAAGCATGATCCTTCGCTGGCTTGACCGCATGAAGCCATCTGCACAGATTCGACCCCATCCTCCAGTCCCACCAAATAGCAACTCAGAGCGATTCAGGCATCTCTCGACCACAAACAAGACTGTAGGATCTCAGAAGACCACCTCTAGAACTTCGCCACACGATTCCAGTGGAAAGATGCTGTTTTCGCCTTTGAGTAGGCGCATCTCCTACTCATCATTCCCATCTGTCACCGCCAAGAGGAAGGATTTGATGGAGGGTGTTTTCCGCAAGGATATTGCGCAGCTAATGATGTAAGGATGAATGTAAGGATCAATATTGTTTTTGGAATTTAAAGATATACTTGACCGAATTTTCGCCGCCTAGGACAAAAATCTCTCGTGTCATGTAATAATAATGGAGCGTTGAACAGATTTTTTGTTGTTATGTGACATTCATTATGTGACAAAAATATTTGGTTATACAATATATGAGACGTGAATCTTAATGAATCTGATTGTTCGTTTTATTTTTTTACAAATTTTATCTTGTTTTATATTTTACCGTAGCGTTAGCACGGGCACACTACTTGGCTTAAGAAGCTGATAGTTTAAGAGCAACCTACATCCGTAGGTTAACTGCTGTACTTATCCCGCATTCTGGAGATTAGCTTTATTTGTCTTCAGTGGAAAATTTGCAAAGGTATGAACAGGCAAAATCATATTAGAAGCATAAAATGTAAATGATTCACCTTGAGTAGATTGACGTAAGCAAATGGCTTTTTACGTCTGTGTGCTATATTTGTTAGGCCTTGCTGCAAAGCATATTGTTGTGCTGAAACTTATGAACCCTTCTATCACCCTATTTGTAGTTTGTACAATACTAAACTGAAATTGAAAGTTTATAAATGAGTTATATAAATTGTTCTGATAATTTCAATACGAAATCTAATCCCTGCTTCAAATCATCACATGAAAGCTGAGAAGAGCCATTTTATACCGATTTATGTGTAAAATATAAATATTTACATGGATTTGTTAACCATATCAATTTATTTTCTACAGGTAACTGCTGGAAATGCACTTTCTGATTTTGACTTAAGTGCAAAACCAGGTGCAAATAAGGCTGATGATAAAGGTGGAGAGGTAAAGTACACAAACCATACTCTTGATGAAGTTGGTAGTATGGTTCGTGCTACTATATCTGCTTTCGACAACAGGGTACTGTTACTACATGTTTTGCAATTTTAACCGTTAACCATGATCCTTAGTAGTTAACGTCTGGTTGCATTTGTAACTATAATTAAACATGCTTTGACACCAACAGGTTCAGAATACTTTCTGTGATTTTGAGGAATGCAACATTCTTCATCCATACATGGGTGGCACTATAAAAGAAATAGCTAAGGCCTGTCAGACTCTTGAAGGGAAGGATTCATCTCCAACTGCTGGTATAGTTGGTGCCATTGTCTAAAAACTGCATATACACAGAAATTTGTATGTATCCTGAATGTGTTTAACAATTATGCCAGTTAAAATGTTGCGCGCCCTTCATTTTGAAATGACAAAGCTTTACATTCTACGACTTTGCTCATGGTTGCGGGCAACAACTAAGGAGGTTTCAAAATACGAGACTTGGGTTACTTTATCCACCCTTGAGAGAAACAAGTCACTGTATGCAATTTCATGCATGCCCTTGCAGTTTCGTGATATCACAAATTTCAGCAATGGACCGGATTGAATCGTAAGGCTGCTTTATTTCTGTTTAACATTATACTTCTTTATCATTGTATTCGGTTTCTTATGCTGCATTATTTCCAAGCCCTGTGAACTTCTTTTTTTTGCTGCATTTTCCTGCGTATTTGGTCTTTTTTATTAATGTTTGCATTTGATGGTTAATTTTCTTATTAATAAGTACTGCTTTTCCGCACTAAATTGATTTATAATCATTGTTTTTGCTAGCACAATATGTTTGCTGATAACAAAGTGGAGGCAATTGAATTCTTATTGCTCCTGCCTTCATTTTTTTTGTAATATTGAACTGCATCCTGATCTATGTTTGTTTATTCCAGTATGCTTTTTAATCTGAGGAGCGAGACTGCCAAGTCTTATGACATTTCTCAACAGCTTCAGGAAATCAATGAGTCTATTAGATTTGCATTTCTAAATTCCTTTCTGGATTTTGCGGGTATGGAGTTGCTTTATAGTTATTGGATTCTTTCAAATTTTGTATCTAATTGTAGCATCATTCTTTATTATTCACAAACTGTGTAAATGTATCAGGTTATCTGGAGAGGTTTGGAGGGGAATTAGCTCAGAGCAGATCAAATAAAGAAAACAATCATGTCCAAAATGGGTATATAAATGGTATTGACAGAGAAACATCTGCTAGCATGGATGGAGACTTGCACAAAAAGCTGTTGGTTGTTTTGGGTAACATTGGATATTGTAAAGCTGAACTTTCGGATGAACTGTATACCAAATATAGGCACATTTGGTCTCCGATCAGGTACCTGACCAACTTATTTTCTGATAGCATCCTTCAAGTATCTTTTTATAAAGAAGGCTGGTGTCCTATGAGAAGTAGACTTTGGGTGCAACTAGATGTAAAGTGGAGTACATCTATAGGATCACACCAAAATTTAAAAATTCGTAGCAACGCACGGACGTTTAACTAGGATCATCCCCGAAATGCCGCCGTGGCGTTAGCACAGGTACTATACTAGTGAGTAATAATGTGACACTGAATCTTTTTTAGAAAAAGTGACATCGGCCAGGTCCCGGTCCAAGTGATCCTTCTGAAGCCATCCTCCTGCGCCGCCGTTGCACGTTAAAACGGCGGACGAAAGGACTGAACGTAAATTTCTGGGCCCGACGGCGAAATTTGGTTTGCAGTTGAAGCGGGAACCACCGCGCCAAGCAGGCCGTACTGGTACACCGGTCCTACGTGCGTCAACAAACGACGCCCACGCCAGGCCGGCCTGCACGCGCAAAAACTGGACTGGAGCCCATCGATGCTCACGCCCGCACGAAAAAAAAAGTGAAACACCAGAAATATAGACCAGTTTTACTTAACTTATAGTTTCTTTTGAATAAATAAATAAAACAGTTTCTTCGTCATCATTTCAAAACAGTTTATCCAAACAGACATTTTGATACGGCTTATTGGCTTATCGGTATTTAATTCGTTCAGACAAACACTCACACTATAATAAAAAAAACATAAACCGTTGACATAAACCACACCAACAAAAAAAATCATCCATTAGCCGCGGCATGGACCTCAACTGCTCAGCTCAACTCAACACCGCCGCGCCTGCCTCGTCCGCACCTGCGGAGTGCCGGGCGCGGCCTATGCCGTCTACCGGTCTACGCGGGGCGTGGCCGTGCGGCGCCTCGTCCCCACAACGCCGTGCCCATTCCTGACCGCGCGAGTGGTTGGAGCGGGTTTGTAACGTCTGTTGAAGTTGCAGCACGTAAAGCCAGCCGCCCATCTTTGCGCCGGACACCAAGGATCTCTCGAACTGTGGATCTGTTGTGATAGGCTAGCTAGTCACTACTGCGGAACACAAGACGAGCAGCAATCCTATAGGAGAGTACAGAGGAGGGCATCGAACGAACTGAATACGAAAATCGTCATAGCATGTTACAAGCTTCCATGGAATTTTGCAGAAACAAAGATAAATGCCAGTGCAAACATCTTTTGTGAAGGAATCAAGCTATGAGCCCCAATCGTTTTAAAGTCGGCTGAACTGAAAAGTTTCATTTCCAAGGTGGTTGTTCCCCCTATCTCAGGAGGCAGACATGCTCATAAAAAAAATCTAGAAAACTCTTGGAGCGAGCCTTTTTTCCCTTACAGATTTCAGTTCTTTTGCAGATTTCAGGACTGTGGTTTCAGCTAACTGCTTACTCCCAAGAAAATGGCTCAAAATATCAAAAAAGTAAGTTCTCTAAGAGCACCTCCAACAGTTTGGCATCCGGCTTCCCCATTCTTTAATTTTTGGCAAAACGAGATAAAACCCTCTCCAACAGTTTGGCATCCTCCTTCCCCATCTTTCCCAACTTGCCAAATATCCCTCCTGAGCGCGCAAATATCCGCGTCGAGAAGTATCGCGCATCGGGGTTGGGAAGCCGCGCCGCCTCTTCTTCCCGCGCGCGCGAAGCCTGGAAGCCGCGCCGCCCTTCTCTTCCCGTGCGCGCAGGCTCGCGCCGACTCCTTCTCTTCCCGCGCGCGCGACGCCTGGAAGACGCGCCGCGTCCTTCTTCCCTCAGGCGACTCGATCTCCAGTCCTTTCCCGCGGTCGGCTACTAGGGATCATCATCGCCGGCTCCCAGGGATCATCATCGCCGGCGGCTCCCAGGAATCTCAGGTACGTGTACTACGGTTCGCTAGGGTACGCGCGATTAGCAATTAGCCGGTTGATGGCAGGTATCTTCACTCGCACTCCTCCGATCCGATCCACTGCATGGACGGCGGCAGGTATCTCCTCTGAATGCCACGCTGCTACAGCTAGCTAGGTTGACTGTATAGTATCGGATGGGCAATCTTTTCTTGTTGACTGTATAGGATCGGATGCTATGTTTCCCCTTCGTGTACAGTACTACTCAAGTTTACTGCATTTTACTGAAAGAAAATGTCTACTACAGCTAGCTAGGTCATAGCACGATCAGTGAAGGAGGTAAGGGCTCGAGCGAACTGGACCGACGAGAATAGTACATGATCATGTATATTTGTTCATCGCATTTGTCATTCATTTATTCTTATTTATTTGTAGATTCGTCTAAATGGAAGGAGGTGGATTTTATACAAACATGATAACAGGAGATGATGTTGATGTTGCTGGGTTGGACGACTTCACCTTTCCGATGACAGAAAACACTCAGGAAACTCATGACCTTCCTTCTGAAGATCAACAAATTGGCGTGCAAGTGCAGCCAAGTGAAGGTGTTGAGGGCCCTCGTAGAACAAAGGGATTGGCTAAGAGAACAAAGAATTTTCATGCAAAGGAGGATATAGTTGTATGCTCTGCTTGGTTGAACGTTAGCAAAGATCCTATTAACGGGGCCAATCAATCTCGTTCCAAGTTTTGGAGTAGAGTTCATGCTTACTTTGAGGCAAAAAAGACAACTACAGCTATCAGAACAAAGAGTTCAATTATGCATAGGTGGCTCGCTATTCAGATGCAAGTGAACAAGTTTTGCGCATGCTACGAGGCGATTGAGCGTAGGAATCAAAGTGGCAAAACTATCCAGGACAAGTTTTGTTTTGCACGTTTTTTTCTTTTATTTGGTTCATTTGAAATTATATATATATAGACATTTTTACATGTACAGATTTCGGACGCGCTTGAGATGTACAAGGAATTGGACAAGGACAAGAAGTCATTTACTCTTATACCTTGTTGGAACAAATTGAAGGAAGAAGATAAGTGGAAAGCCAAGAGGGTGGAACTGGCCGAGCAAGAGAAGCTAGCATGCAAGAGAAAACAGAAGGTTAACTTGGACTCGACGCCAACGAATGGAGAAGCAACAAACACTGAAGATGTCACAGAGATTGCAACTCCAGAATCCGAAGAAAGGAAAAGGCCACAGGGTGTGAAGAAGGCAAAAGAAGCTCTTAAGCGAGGAGGTGCCGAAGCTTGCATGGAAGCTTTGGACAAAATGTGGGCAAAGAAGGAGGCGTTTGACTTGGAGAGAGAGAAGAAGAAAGAGGAGAGGTTCCTGATTTCACACGAGCTAGAGAAGAAACGTCTGTTATTAGAAGAAAAAAAGCTGAAGCGGATTTGATCAAAGAGGAAAAAGAAATAATGTTAATGGACATGAGCTCCCTCACCCTGCTGCAGCAGCAGTACTACAGATGATGCAGCAGAAGATTATCGCTCGGCGTATGGGAAATTAAATTTAGATCATGTCATTTGCTTTCAATAATCTGTAAACATTAGTTTATTTTATGATTCGGAGAACCTTTGCTTTTGTTTGTGATTCGGAGAACCTTTGCTTCCATTATCATATATTTTATTTTATTCCACATGCATGGAACTGTACATGTTGCTGGTGGCCGGAAATTAAATTATGCAGATCCTGTTCTTGTGTGCTACTCAAAAATGTGGACGTGCATGCTACTGTTCATGCCGGCAAAACAAAACCTGCTGATGCTCTGCTTGTCATGTCCTGCCCTGGGTAATGTGTTCATGCTGTGCTTGTATTGTGCGTACGCGGTACGCCAGCAAAAAGCATCGACTACTGCTGATCGCCTGTGCTTGTCTGCCTGTTGAACCGATTACTGCTGATGGTATTTGCACGTAGAAGATTGAACAGAATAAAATGTACCGATTACGCTTCAATGAAAATATAAACTGAACAAATTAAAATGAACCGATTACACTTGAGTGAAAATACTATGTACCGAATATAAATCTGGATGATGGTTCCATAGGTGCTCGATGAGGTCTTCTTTCAACTGGACATGTGTTGCCGGGTCTCTGATCTTTTTATGAGCATCAATAAATTCATCAAGTGTTCGAGTAGCCTGGCCACGAGAAGGTTCCACATTTGCACCACCATAATCGAACCTTTCAGTAGGGTCGACGATTTTTTCATCTTCAACAATCATATTGTGCATGATGACACAAGCCCTCATGATCAAACCAAGTGTCTTTGTGTCCCACAAGCGAGTTGGTCCTCGAATAATGGCGAACCTAGATTGCAGAACCCCAAAAGCTCTTTCGACATCCTTCCTCGCTGCTTCTTGTGCTTTGGCAAAATATTTGTTCTTGTTCCCCATAGGTAGAGAGATTGATTTGACTAAAGTTGCCCACGAGGGGTATATACCATCTGCTAGATAATAACTCATGGTGTAATCGTGGCCATTAATGGTGTAGTTCACCTCTGGAGCTCTACCCTCTGCCAGGTTTGCAAATAACGGAGACCGGTGCAGGACATTGATGTCATTATGAGACCCAGGCATTCCAAAAAAGGCATGTCATATCCAAAGGTCATTCGAAGCAACTGCTTCTAAAATGATAGTGGGCTTCTCCACATGACCCTTGTACTGACCATGAGATTCGTATGGACAATTCTTCCACACCCAATGCATACAGTCGATGGACCCTAACATTCCAGGAAAACCATTTTTCTCACCGAGTGCCAGTAAGCGTGCTGTGTCTGCCTGATCGGGATGTCTCAGGTACTCATCTTCAAAAATATCAACAACTGCAGCAACGAAGCTACGAAGGCTCTCAAGTGCAGTACTTTCACCAATACGAACATACTCATCTGTAGCATCAGCCGGTACCCCATATGTGAGCATACGAAATGCAGCGGTGACTTTTTGGAAGCAACTTAATCCAAGTACATTGGCCGCATTTCTTTTTTGCACAAAGTAATCATCGTGTGACTCAGCAGCATTCATTATGCGTACGAAAAGGTCCCTACTCATCCTTTACCTGAACAAAATAAACAAAATTTTAACAACACATATTATAATTAATTGCATAGTACGGGGCTAATCAAAGGTGAATGAACACCAACCTCCGACGGAATAAATGTGGACCGTACGTCGGATTATCCGCTAAATAATCTTGAAACATTTTTTCATGGCCACCTTCTCTATCTCGATAAATAACAACATGGCCAGGGACAGAACCACCATGTCTTCGTTTATGACCCGAAAACGTTTGTACAATTCGAGCAGCTGTGATGATGAAATAATCATCGTCATCCAATTGTCTTTGAAGATATGATTTGTAAGCACTCATGACGTCGACTAACCCTGCTGCGAATGATAATTGGAGAAGATCAAACACTTTTTGTTTAGCCATCTCAAGCATGAAGGCGAAAAAAGAGTAGTACTGTATCCGATTAGTACTACTAATATTGGCGTAGAACGTTTACTGTGTCTAGAAGAACAACGTGCTCTGCTGCCGGCATTTGTTCAAGTCACAAATACAGAGGACAGCCTTGATCGGGCTCCTATATATTTATGAAGGAAATACATACCTCGAAGATATGCTTCCTGCCGGGTCCTGGATGCTGCCTGGGACCTGCTGCTTGCCGCCTGCCGTCGTTCTGTTGACGTGCTGACCTGCACGACGGTGATGTCCGGCTGGATGCAGAAGTCGGCTGTCTCGATCTGGTGAAGACACCGCCCGATGAAACGAAGCACGCGGCGGCGGCGTTCTGGCGGTAGCGCCCGCGAGTAGGTTTCCCGCGAAAAAAAAACACGATCGTGGGACCAATTTTAATTTTTGGCAAGTGAATTATGGCAAACTATTGGAGATGGGCTTCTTTTTTTCTCCCCATATTATTTTGGGAGTTGGCAAACAACAATATATGGGAAACAAAAAATGCCAAACTGTTGGAGTTGCTCTAAGTTCTAGGAATTTCAATGATCGCAACCAGCTACAAAATAACAATATGACTACACAGTAAGAAAACATTTTAAGGCTTGAGTATATACTGACGCAAAAGAATTCAGCAAGTGAGAAAAAAATCAAAACTTGCCTAAATTAGCAAATTAACCACCAAATCTCCAAAATACAAGCAAGAAAAATAAGCATTGATATGATAAAAAAAAACCGAAGATCTGTTCTACTGTTTGAAGGTTGGTAAACGCTGACATCATTCAACAATGTGCTTGCCAACTTGATTATCAATTCACCAGGTTATCTTCTACCATATGCACCTTATATGATTAATAGCTTAGTATTGTCATCTTTTGAGCTAATTCACCAGTTATCACAACTGCAGGAGATGGTGATCAATGATTTTTGGCTCTGGTATTGCAAGTCCATTTTTTAGAAAACAGTATGGATTTGCAATATTTGCAGACCTATTTAGTACTCTGTTAGCTAAATAAACACTTAGAAATAGATAGTAACTGAAAAATTTTCATATAAGGCTCTGTTAAGTAGTTTCATTTCAGGCTTTTAGCTGCTGATTCGTTCATTAGTCGTACAGAAACATAATGGAACAGCATACTGTTTACTCAGACAAAATACACCAATAATGTCAACTCTAACTTTGTTTAAAACTGAACTCTGAACACTAAAACATCAAATGCCACGCAAAAATGCAAAGTATTTCTGCTACGAACTACTGTCAACATTCAACAACTGATGGCCATGAAAATTGCTGACCATCCAAGAAGATATTTTTACAAAGTAGAAATGCAGACGTAAATAAAAAATGATGAATTACTTGCTCGCACGCAGAATGAAGCAAAAGAGATTACATCTATGAGCAAGAGCACTTCAGCATAATCACGTGCCGGTCATTTCATCAGAAGATGCATGCGCTACAAAATTAAGAACAAACAATCAACTTATCCAAAAGATCACATCAGTAGAGAATAAGCATTACCCTTCCATAACCTAAGCAGGAAGTAAGAACTCGCAAAAACCGACCATCTGTTGCCAATATTCAGGCTATCAGTTCATCACAGTTAAAGCCATGTGACAATTGTAGAAACCGAGACTTGCGCCTAGCGCAGCAGATTCTCTCGGCTTGAAAGCACCCAGCGCAGTAGACTCACAACGCCTCTCCGGCGGCGCCGCCCGAGCCGACGAGGATCTTGAGTCCCACGGTCACCGCCCGCGCGCGTGGTTCTGCGCTACCTCCCGCCGCGAAGTAGATGCTCTGTGAAGCACTCAAAACTTACGCACGCGAAATAGAAGTTGTAGACTGCTGCTGTTCTGAATGGATCATCGGGTGGAAGGAGAAGATGAATACTACTGCACCGAATCCATCACCTTTTCTTATTTGCTTTTGAGCTTTTATACACCCGCGGCCGCACCCGCGTCCGCACTGCCACCTCGGACTCTCCTCTTGCCGCCTGCATGCGGCCACTTCCACTGGATCCCCACTCGGCCACCACCCGGGGTAGCTACGCCCGAGGCGCCGCGCCGCCGCCAGACTTGAACCAGCCTGCAGCCGCTCGGCCATAGCGCCGGCCCCGACTGCTCGGAGCCGAACCGCTCATGCTAACGCCACACATCATCGTTTGCATGCTCCAGGGGCGAAATCAGTCGAACGAGCGTGAGGGAGATCTCGTACAGTCGATTCGCCGATCGCCGTACCTTGGCGAAAAGCTTCCTCCTCGGATCGCGCACCCGCAGTACGCCATCCTCAATCAACACTTGGCACCCGACCTCGTCGAGTTGTCCCAAGCTAATGATGTTGCTGCGCAGACGTGGGATGAAATACACGTCTGACAGCAGAAGATGGTGTTCACCCCCTGCAGCAAACATGATCGTGCCGCGTCCGAGGATGTCCACCATTGATCCATCGCTGAACTTTACCGAGCCCGTGATGTCGCAGTTCAGCTCGGAGAAAGTCACGCCGTCTCCCATCATATGGTTCGACGCGCCCGTGTCGAGGTACCACACGCCGTCGGTGTGGTTGTCGGTGTCACCCAACTGCACCATCGCACATTCTTCGTTAAGGAAGAACCGTCTGCCGACGTGCACAGGTGCAGCACGCTCTGGAAGCCGCGCGGGCTCCGGACAGGGCCGGTCCTGGGATTTTAGGGGTCCGGGGCGAAACTAGAAATAGGGGGCCTAGTATAAATATCTAAATATAAATCTACATACACACATATATATGTATCTAATTTTACCAACAAACACTTAAAATGTGTTATGTATTAAAGAAAAATTCATATCAAAGAGTTTATAGATATTACCTTAAAAATTTCTTCTAACATTTCTAGATACGAAGTCATTGATGATGGTATTGATATCAATCTCATCCAATAATTTCTTCTCAATATATAAAGTTGCCAAACCGTTTAACCTCTCTTGAGACATTGTTGACCTTAAATGATTCTTCAACAATTTCAACTTTGAAAAGCTTCTTTCAGCTGATACCACAGTCACAGGCATAGTAAATAAAATCCGATAAGCAATAGAAATATTAGGATAACAATCCGCTTCGCTGACAAATTCAAAGATCTCCATAGCAGACATTGGTTTATCTGATAAAGTCAATTGCATAACACTTAACTCAGAAATTAGATCATTTAACTCAACATCAGATGAACCATCTAGAGAGAAAGTTTCTGCAAATTTTATACAACATTCTTTTAATTCAGTTCGATTTCAGATTTCAGAAAGAAGACCGAAGACGAGAAGTCTGCCCGGTCGGGAATTCGGAAGACGGATAGACTCATAGACGGATAGTATACATAGTATATATACTATGTATATGGGGGATTGAGGGCCCCTGAATTTTGGGGGCCTGGTGCGGCTGCCCCGCTCGCCCCCCCCCTCAGGACCGGGCCTGGCTCCGGTGAAAGAGAGACCACCTGGGCCATCAAGAGGGACGGCTCGAGATCATCGTCCACCTTGGCTAGCAGCGCTGCGGACGCCGCCTCGTCTCTCTTCTTCTTCCGGCACTCCCGGGCCCAATGCCCAGTTTTCCTGTAGTATTTGCACGTATCCTTGTCGATGACCTTGCTGCCATCGTCCTTACGTGCGTCGTCGGTATTGCGCTTAGGTGGCTACGTGCCGCGCTGTGGCAGGACCGAGCTGTAACATCCCAAAATTTTGAATTTTGAAAATGTGAAGCTTTTGAATTATTTTGCAAAATGTTTTATTTGAATTTGGAGTTTATGATGTTTTTCTGAGAAATTTGGTAAAGGTTCCAAAAGTTAAAAGGATCAAAAAGAAACAAACATATTTAATTAATAGAAAATCAAGATTTAAAATGCGAATATGAAAAGATGATCCAGTATAAGAAGAGAGAAACCTGAGTTAAAAATATAAAATCTCATTTTGAAAATAATGGCATAAATAGCAATAAAAGCAGATGAACAAAATACAAACACATATACATATATATATATATATATATGTATATATATATATATGTGTGTGTGTGTGTGTACAAATTGTGCAAGAAAGAGTTTAGTAATAAGAAATAAAAATATGCAAAATTAAATAAGCCAGCAAAATAGCAATATATATAAAAAAGAAAATTAAAAAAAGGGGAAAAGAAAGAGTCAGGCCGGCCAAATGGCCCGGCCCAACCCCTCCCCGCTCCACTCGCTTCGGCCGCACGGCCAGCCCAACTCCACCGCGCCTCCTCCCTCTGCGCAGCGGGCCCGCGCCCCCGCCCACGCCTCTTCTCCCGTCGCCGCGTGGCCCAGACGCGGGCTCCCCCTTTCGACCGCTCCCTCTGCCCGCTGGGCCCCGCCCCCACTCCGCCTTCTCCCTCTGCCCGCTGGGCCCCGCTCCCGCGCGCCTCCCTTTTCTTTTCTTCTCTGCGCCGCGCCACTCCTTCCTCTCTGCCATGCGCAGCTTCCCTCCGCCCCGTGGCATCCATGCGCAGCCTCCGCCCACGGTCTTCTCTGTCGTCGCCTCCGGTTTTCCCCGCGGCTCTCCTCCCCTCCAGCCTTAAGTAGCTACCCGGCCTCCCTCTTGCGCCGCAGCCCCCCTCCTCCTTCTCTTCCCGTGCCCGCACAGGCCACCGCCGCCTCACCCCGCCCCGGCCGCTCCGGTGACACCCCCGCCGGTTCGACCGCGTCATGGCGCGCCCCGAGCAGCCTCCTCCCTCCTCCCGCGAGGAATCGAACTCCCATTGGCCGAGCTCGTCGCACGGCCTTCTTCCCCGCATCCGGCCGAAATCCACCGCCGCCGTCGCCCCCTCCCCTCCGGTACTTAGCCCTTCAATTCCGGCCACCGGGAGGATCTCCTCAGCGCCCTGGAGCTTCCCCGACCGACGGCCATGGCCCCCCGCCACCCCAGCTCGCCGGCACCGTGCCCCTGCCCGCGCCGCCGCTGGCTCTCGATGCCAGCCCACCTCGATCTCTCCCCGGCCCCGCTGACACCTCCGGTGAGATCCCCCTGCCTCCCTCCAGCTCACGCCCACCCAAACCACCTTCTCCTTCCCCTCCGGCGCCGCCGCCCCGAGCACACCTCACCGCCGGCCGCTCCAATCGCCGCCCGAGCCGCCTCG
Source organism: Dendrocalamus latiflorus (assembly GCA_017311315.1). NCBI lineage: Eukaryota > Viridiplantae > Streptophyta > Magnoliopsida > Poales > Poaceae > Dendrocalamus > Dendrocalamus latiflorus. The sequence continues at coordinate 36,719,442 of CM029628.1, forward strand.
CCCCCTTCCCAGCTTACACCACCGCCCTCGTGACACATACGCCTTCCTAGCAACCCGTTTTGGCGGTTCCCCAACCCCCTCCGGTCGCCGCTCGCCGCCGGCAAAGCTCCTCCCCGTCGGCGCAATATGCTCTGTTTTGAGCCCTGGCTTCAGCAGGTATAATAGCATTTCGGTGCTTTTGCTATCAGCCCAGGCACTGCGCTCGCTTGGCTACCAGAGTAAGCATAAGGCACAGAGCCTTTCTCCCACATATCCTGGGTTCGATCCCCATCCGCCCCACTAATAGTTAGGATTCTTTTTGTTAATTTTGCTAACCGACTGCAGTTAGGAGGAAAATCAGAAAAATTAGAATAATTCAAAAACTTAATAGGATATAACTAAGCCTAGTAAGTGCCTAATTAAGGACTTGCTACCATATGCTAGTAACCAATATGCCTTAATTTTTATCTAGAGAGAGCTTGATTCAAGGCATAGTGAGCATTCTAGAAAGAGGTAGTCTAGGTTCCAACTTCCATGAAATGATGATTTAGCTAATGCAAGTTTTGTAAAGAACAAAATCCTAAACCCTTGCATGATAGTAAGATTACAGAGCTAGCCACCACATAGTAATACATAAATGTTAATCCTATATCCTAGCAATGATGGGAATTATTTTGTTGACTATAGTACTCTAATTAAATTAGGGAACAGTTTAGGGGATCTAACAAAAATTAACTAGATTGTAAAGGGGACTATTTAATAATCACAATAGGACTAACTCGTGAATGCAAAACTAATATGGTTTGAGCGATCATTCAGAAGGTTAATTATTAATTTAAAGCAATGATAAGGAAATATGACTATGGTTACATAACTAAACTTAATAAAGGTTACACCTAATTATATGCTCCAATGTTTCTCAAGCCACCATTAAACAAATCTCAATGATATATCTTATTAAATGGCACTAATGAAATAATACCTTAACCTCAGCCTAGATAAATAAATCTAAATTAAATAAAGCTAAGCCTAATAATAACTAAAGTATGGGTCAAATACCAAAGGTGCTGTTAATTAAATTTTAACGTAGACTTAGTAAAATAATAATATCGAGCATGATTAAATGTAGCGAGCTAGGACCTGAACCAATGGATTCTAAATCAAAATAAGTTGTGTCCAATAACAACTCAGTGCACATAAAATGTCGCACCACGAAATGTTACCTGTCCGAATTCTAAAGTCAATTCGGTTAGCTAAAAATTGTATATATATCACTTCTATATAACCTATGCCAGGAATATTAGCGCTCGACAAAAGGATGATCCGCTGTAGGTCTAACCTAACTCATGGAACTTCCTTAATAAATATAAAAATAGTAGAAGAAGCTAGTAATAAAAGGATCGAGTCGTCGTATTCCATTACCGACCTTACCATCAAATCACCCGAATCACCCATTAACTCATCATAAAGCTAAATCGAGTTTATTTGATTTATGTGGATCTTTTTGAGTTATTTGCTTTTATTTGGATTCAGTCGTTTGTCGCGTAATTACAAATTGGGAGCAATGAAGATTCAGTGGACCAAGCGAGATGAAGCTCGAAGTGAAGATAGAGACCCCAAAGGCTCAAGAGAAAGCATCGTGTGAGCTCAAGACCGTGGTAAACCGCGCCAGGCGAGTCAATACTTTGATCATGTTGAACCTACATTTTCTGCAAATTACTTTGGTTTAAATTATCAAATTGCATGATATTATTTTATATGCAAATACATGATAAATTCAATATTCTAGTTATATGCCCATTGTTTGCCTTGAATAATATTACATTCCCTTTGGAATATTTGAATTTGTGAACCTTGTCGCCCTAGCAAAAATTATAATAGTAACATTTCGAAAATAAGTCTATATTTATATGCCATGCTTAGTATTGCTTAGATACTCATGGGCGCGAGAGCGCCCAAGCATCACTTTAATCATGAGAAAATTTGGTTGGGCAGTCATGGTGGCAATGACTGGTATATGTTGGCTATGATTATTTTATGTTTCCAAAATCCCCAACTTGCTTAAATACCTGGATGGATGGTTTGAGGGCTGGTATGTGGTGCAGTGATTGCACAAAAGGTGAAATGTGGTGCAGTGATTGCACAAAAGGTGAAATGTGGTATAACCATCCGGGTAACCCTAAGAACTGAATCTTGTCATGTCACCCTGTGTATAACAAGCACAACCGCAAGCTGGCAAGGTGTAGGCATGACTAACTAATTTGCATCGACTTAGCAAGAGTTGCGCCGGTATGACCACGGGCGGGTAGAGGATGGCCACATCCTCCGACGTGACGGCGCAAGAGGGGGCTTCTGGAAGGGTGGTCGTACCCCGAAGGAAGTGGAAACCTTAGCGGACGTAACTCTGCTAGGAAAAATGCATTGTAAAGGTCCTGTGATAGTCTACTCAACCGCATGGCGAAGGAATCATGTGGGGCAACGAGTAGATTTATCTCTTGTGGGTAAAGTGTGCAAACTCTGCAGAGTCTAAAACTATTCGAATAGCCGTGCCCACGGTCAAGGGCGGACATGGGAACTTAACTAGATATAGTTCTATTTTAAAAACTTTGTGGGTGGTAATGGAAAAAGTGGAGGGCAGTGGAAAGCCCTGATTTGAATTGTCCTGGGTGTCGTCCCAGTGGTAAGTTAAGCGGCTATAACGCTGAAAGATGCTATATGGTACGGATGCCATGTAACGGTGGATGGAATCTGGATTGCTATTATTATTGCATTTTCTTGAACATTATGTTTTTGTTCAAAACTGCTAGGTCTCAGGAAATTTTATGTATTGTATTTCAAATAGTGGCATTACTAATCTTACAAACTAAAATATGGGTGGAATAAAAAGGGTTGTGAGTAAAGGAGATGGATGTTTTTAGTATGCACATAAAGGTATTGGTGGATTCAGGTCGATCATGAAAAGGAAATGCTAGTGTGGGTTCTGGGAGAAATGAATTAGTGGGGTCCAGCTGAATAGATAGGCTAGATAAATGATCTAATTGAATTTTCAGGAATTTGGAGAAATAATACAAGTATTGGAGTGTAATTCTTGATTAGTGATATTCTTGGTGGATATATAATAGTGAATCGATTTTGGAGAATTAGGGAGTGCAAAGGTAAATTGCTGGATTACTACACTAATGATTAATATAAATTCTTGGAAGATATTGGCGATAATGGGAATTAATAGGAGTTGATAAATTGCTAGAGGGATGAATTGAATTCCTGAGAAGATTGGAGGATTCATAACAATTAGTGGATTATAATCTTGGTAAATTGAATTTTCGGTGGAGGTATATTTGTGGATTAGCTAGTGATAGATAATGGAAAATAAGATTGATTATTGGATTATGGTTTTGAATCAATGACGAAAAGGATTGAATACGAATGATATCGGTGGATTTGAAAGTAATTATGTTAGAGAATCATTAGAATTCAGAGGTGAGGAGCTGATGAATAGTAATGAAAGGATTGGATTATTAGTAATTCAAAATACAAAGTATGATCGGTGCATTAAATAAATGATGACACTTGTTGTTTGGAGTTTTAGACAGCGGTCAATAAAGAAAGTGTATTTTCGGTGAATTTATTCAATTTTGGCAATTGTACTGTGGAGTTAGGTAGCAATAGTAACACTTTGATTAAATAATAGTAATAATGCTACTAAAAACGATTTTTGGCAAATAAAATAACCCGAGCCTCTCCTTTGTTAAGCCATGCATACTATTTTATTTGCATTCTGTGTATTGGCTCGCGGAGCACGGGGTTGGAGTGCTCACACTCGCTTTTGCGACAAAATTCAGCATCAGGAATCAAATCACCTCGCCTCAGCATCAAGATTGGACAAGCTGGCAGAGAAGATGAAGATGTCAAGGGCTAGGTCGCTCACCTCCAATTGGCTGCCTGTGGGCATGTCCTGAAGGTCCCACCTGTGTGCTTCGTTCTTCCGCTGCTGCAATTTATTGATTTCGGCCTAATCGGCCCATGAGTAAGTTTACTATTATATTTACGCTTCCGCATGATATGTACCTTGATATTCAGAACTGTAATCTGTGAGCACTATCTACTGATCCAGGGAATAGTGCGGTGAAATCACAGAGGATTCCAGATTGTAAAATCTGGGTCCTGACACGAGCCACCGCTCGTACCACTTCCGCTGGCGCCAGCGCTGCAGATGCGCGCACCCTCCTCGTCGCGCTTGCGTAGGCGACGGATGAGATCCTCCTCCTTCGACGAGAGAAGCAGCCGAGAACCCAACTCTACAGCCACTGCTCGCGCGTCGAGCCTCTGCTCCACGGACCGAAGACGGCCTGTGACCTCCTCGATGGACAACTCCTCGATGTTCAGCAGCGTCTCGATTGAGATCGCGGCCTACATGAACCGATCAGGGACCACCTGGAGAAACTTGCGAACAACCTCGGCTTTGTCAATCTCGTCGCCGAGAAAACGTAGATTGTTGGCGAGGCCCGCAATTCGCATCGAGAAGTCATCAACGTTCTCGCCTTCCCTGAAAGCGATGTTGTTGAAATCGCGCCGAAGCTTTTGCGCGTTCGCCACGCGCACTCGCTTGACGCCCATCCGCATGACCTTGACCGCCTCCCACGCCTCCCGCGCGGTCTCCTTGCTGCCGATCAAACTCAGCATCTCCGTCAGGACCGAGCGAGCGATCGTTGCTAGTGCCAGCCGATCCTTGTTGTACTCGATGTCGCCGGGTTCAATTGCGCCCCATAGGCCTTGTGCCTGCAAGTTGATGCGCATCAACACCACCCACTTCGGGTAGTTTGTCTTCGTCAACATCGGGTATTGGACAGACGCCGCTGACTCCTTAACGACGCGCTCGATGATGACTTCGCCGCCGTAGTGGCGCCCTTGGCACGGCGCAGGTGAGTGCGATACCCGTCGTCGGGGAGGGGGTGATGGAGAACGATCAACACCGCCAACGGGAGTCGATTGGACGGACATGACGGCTCTGATACCACATGTAGAAGCCGAACCTCGATCTCGGCTTGGAATGACGTCCGGCGCAGCAGATTCACGACGCTCTCTCCGACCGCGTTCGTCCGCGACGTTGAGGATCTTGAGGCCCTCGGCCACCGCCCGTATCACGGTTCTGCACCTTCTTCCCGTAGCACGCGAAATAGAGACCCTGTGATGAAGACTCAATCAAAAAACCACAGCACACGAGATAGGAAGAAGTCTGCTTCTGAATGGGATACACTTCTTATTCAACATCTTTTGAGAGAACATTGTCTTCTTTTATACATGAGATTACGCACTACCTCAAGATCCTTGACGTCGCGGACGAACGCGGCCGAAGAGAGCATCGTGAAGCTGTTGCGCTGGACGTCATGAAGCTGCTGCGCCGGATGTCGTTCCAAGCCGAGATCGAGGTTCGGCTTCTACAACAATGACATGTTCATGCCAAAAGAGCAGGAAAGAGATGCAATTCAACGACAACCTAATTACCTAAAGATATCTCCACAGAAATCCAAGAAACTAACCAAGAAAAGGCCCAAGATTCTTGCAAGGCAGCCAAGAAAGATACGAGCTGAAAATTCTAACGAACCCTTCAAGAAACCTAACCAAGAAGTGATCAAGATCAGATAAGACACAGCGCGCCAGTTCAACAAGCATCTGATCCCTACGACGGCGATGATGGCGATGGCTATGGCTGCAGAAGTGGCTTTTCCAACCCGAGGCTGTGGCGCCTATGTCATTATCCCAAGGATAATCACACAAAAGAGTACAGATTATTATTTGCCTAATCAGTAAAATACTATTACGACAAATAACAAGTCTTTACTAAAGTCGCGCAGCAGAATAATAATATAGATATTATAGTTTTATTACATCACTTGCCACGATGGCTATGATCTTAATTACAAATAAATAAGGAGCAAAAGGTATAGACTGATATCCTAAATCTCTTTTGCTTGGCTCAATGGGATGCCTACTCGTCTCAACCGTAGTATAGAGGGTCCACCTCCTCATAATTGCCATCCACCTAGCCTGTGAACTCGAAAGTGTCTGCTGCTCCTTCATCCGGCTCGGAGTATTCCTCAATCGGAATGGTGTCTAATTAAGGGGAATAATAGCAAGGGTGAGTACTAATGTACTCGGCAAGCATATTAGCAAAATGCATTGTATGTCTTTCTTTGTCCTTAAGTCCAGTTCTAGTCATCTAAATTCAGAAATTAACTTTATCAAATTAAGTGACATCTTTTAATTACGAAAATTCTACTTTTCACTCGGTTGAAGAAAGATCCCTAGTAATCACCGTAGTCCCTAATCCAAGAAGTTGGTATGAATTCATGATTTTTATTTAGCATTGCGTAGGCTTGTGCCACTATACCCATGACGACTCTGAACCATCTTAACTAGGCTTTCCACACTCCCTTTGGTGTGGGGTTAAATTCAAAGTACAAAACTTTTTTCAAGTTACGTTGCTCAAATCTTCAGTCCGTTTATTTTCCACCGGTATATCGGGTCGCTCATCCGGGCTCTGCCGATTTCATATAATATTTGGTTGGACTGGCTCCCAGTCCAACACTCTACCTATGCATATAGTGTCTTAGGACTTACTCACTTTCAGACTGGTGTTATTGGTCTTGAGCTTCATCCATCTCTACTCACACATATTTACTTACCTAATGTGGAGGAATGAATAATGTAACAGGGTACTAATTTCTGCTCGTCAGAGACGGAAGAATGGTTGGCACTTTATTTACGGTCCCCGTTTCTGAGTGAGAGTTTGATAGATCCTTATATACTAACAATATGTAAATGGGTCCTGTCTTCCCTCTCTCTGCCTTTTCAAGGTCCCATTTACCCTCCTTCTTACATATACTTGTAGTCCTGCTGCTCCTCTCAGCCAGACTACTATTTTACCTCATCTCTTTGCCTTTCTCTTTCTTTTCTCTTTATTTCTCTTCTCTTTTTATCTCATTCATACCTCTTTCATCTTTTTTTATGATTTAACCTTGCAAATACATTTTTGATGCAACTATATTGTAATGATACAAACAATAATTTGTACGAGTTGGTGCTCTTAGCATATGCTACGCACCCGAAGGTGCGGAGGAAATGCACCGCCGAGCGCTCACCATGCCATGCCTCGTAGGGAGTCTTGCTGTTTAGGCTACACGTCGGCGCTCGGTTTAGTATGAAGACGGCAGTGGTGACCGCCTCTCTCTAGAACCTCCCGGGCACGTTCTTTGACTTCATCATGCTCCGAGCGGTGATGACGATCGTATGGTTCCAGCGCTCCACTACTCCATTCTATTGGGGGGAGTAGGGTGCCGTGAGTTGACATTGAACGTCATGCTCCACGCAATATTCCTCAAACTACACTGATGTGAACTCACTGCCATGATCGGTACGTAGGACTTAGAGCTTGTACCCACTTCCCGCCTCAGCGTTGACCTGAATCGCTTGATTGTCGTCGGTGTTTGGTCCTTGGAAGCGTGAGCCACATGAAGCGGCTCATGTTGTCAACTAGCAAGAGAAAGTAATTGTTGCCGCCCGAGGTGACAGGTACGATTGGCCCACATATGTCGCTGTGGACGAGGTCGAGAGGGTCTTTTGCATAGCACTTCGCTTGCTGTGGGAATGGAGAGCACTTCTGCTTCTCTACCAGGTAGTTATTGCAGACTTGGTCGACCTGGTCGATCGGAGGCAGTCCGTGCACCATCTTCTACCGTGCGAGTTTGCGCAACGCCTGGAAGTTGAGGTGCCCATACCTAGCATGCCAGCGCCAGGCCTGCTTAGATCTTCATGCAGACAAGTAGACCAGCTTGGTGATATTGAGCTCAAGGATGTAGAGGTGGCTCGGATAGCGCCTCACTTTCGCTAGCAATTATCGTCGTTAGTCAAAGATCTGCAGGACCCCACCGTTGATCACCACCCTGCACCCAGTCTCATCGAGCTGTCCGAGACTGACAATGTTCGCTGTCAGCCTTGAGATAAAGTACACTCTGGTGAGTGCTTGGTGCTCTCCTGACTTGCAGGAGAAGAGGATGGTGCCGCGCCCTGGATCTCCACGAATGAGCCATCATCGAACTTCACTGTGCCACAAATGCTGGCATTGGGCTCGAAGAAGGCCGACCTTGACTCGGTCTTGTGGTTGGTGGTTTCTGTGTCTAGGACCCATCAACGGTGGTCGTGCTCTTTCCCTCTGCCTGAGCTGGACGAAGACCTTGTCCTCGCTCACCTCGATGCGGGTGCGCAGCAGTGGCAATGGAGATTCGCGGCGTGGCGGCGGCATCAGCGGTAAGGAGTGGTCGATGAGTGCCCTTGCCATAAGCAAAGTGGACTCCTCATCGTCCCCCTTGGGCCAGGTTGGCCTAATCTCGTCTGGGCTTGTTGCGACATCCTTGGCCCAGTGACCCTGCTTGCATTGGTCCCTGGGAGTGTCACTACCACCGCCCTGGCTGGCCCCATTCGCACCACCATCATGCGTCCTAGTACTATGTCCGCACCCACACCCTTTGCCGCGACGGTGATTTTTGCCGGAGCTATTGCCTTCACTGTTCTGTCGTTCTTGCACCTCAAGAGTCACCTTGCCACTCATCCTCTGTGAGAAGCAGGCGGCCACTGGCATCAACACGGCCACTAGGGTATGGGTTAGAGTCGAGCCTATACTGCTGCTCCCTCGTGCAAAGATGCCCGATTATCTCCTCGATGCTGATCGCGCTTAGATCGAGAAGGGTCTTATGAGAGACATTCCGGGATGACCTGCAGAAATTTCTTCACCACTTCCACATTGGTGATGTTGTCCCCTAGGACTCGAAAGTTGTTGGCAAGGCTTGTGATTCACTGATTCTCATGGCGAAGTCATCGACAGACTCGCCATCCTTGAACGCGATCTCCCCGAGCTCGTGTCGCAACTTTCATACATCTGCCTCTCTGACACGCTCGACACCAATGCGCATTATCTTGACCGCGTCACAGGCGTCCTTGGCGGTGTCCTTTATGGCGAGGGTCGAGAGTATGTCCAGCGACATGGCGCGGAGAATGGTGGATAGCGTTAGTCTGTTGTCGCTGTAGTCATCGTCGCCGGGCTCGATCACCTCCTAAAGACCCTGCGCTTGTAGGTTCACACGCATCACTAGCGCCTAATCGGTGTAGTTTGTTCGGGTGAGTATGGGGTAGACCACCGAGCCCGACACCTCCTTGACGACGAGCTGAACAACGATCTCACAGCCACCGTCGTCACGGTGCCGCGGTCGCCGTGGAGGAGGTGTTGGTGAGCAAGGACGGCCTCGTCATGGAGGAGTCCTTGATTGCTCACCCATTAGAGCCCACGACGACGACATAGCTGTGCCTGGACTGTTAACACAGCTCTAATACCAAATGTTAGAAAAAAACCGAGTTATGAACACACCCGAACATGATAAACAACTAGTTTTGTGCTGCAAGGCGGCATCGTTTTCTAACTTATATTGCTAAATTTAAATGACTCTATGTATAAAATGTGGCATGTATGGCCTCCTAGATTCGTGCCACGAACGAATTACCTGTGTATGGCGCCACTACGACCCGCTCCCACGCGAACAACACATGCGTCGAGCTGACTCCCACACCCACGACCACGACTACGCCCACGACCAACACACGACTACGCCTACGACCACGCAAACAACTACGCCCAAGACTTATCCAACAAAAGAAAAGATAGGTACTACTGTTCTTTCCTTGCTTGCCTCCCTCTTTTGCTCCCTGCTGAAGAAGAAGAAGTCAAGAACATATTTTTTGAAAGAACTACAAGGCAAAATGGTCAGATGAAGAGGAAGTGATAGGAGGAGTAACAGCTTGGTCCAACAACAACGACTAGTCTTCTCTTCCTCCCTTGCAGCAACATCGATTTGATGATTCCACCACACGAAGCGATCCAGTTGGAGTTCCTCCTGTCCAGATAGACTCGATGCTGCTGCAGCGGGCGGCGAGCAACACCTACTGGTCCCACGGGCTGGCCAGCGGTAGGGGAGCGCCAGCCCCGGCTAGCCCCCGGTGGGTCCACCCCAGCACCCCTGACCCTGAGGCCTAACTGAGCTCGACGGCGGCGGCTGCTCCTTCTCCTTCTGCTTCCGCCGGGTATGGATGAATCTGGACGGCGGCGGCAGCAACAGCACCAGCGGCTCCTGCTCGTCGAGGGCGGCGGCGGCCGAGCACACCGGCGATGGGGCCCCGTCGTCCCCAGTCCCCACGGCTATGGCAGATCGGGCAGCGCGGGAACCGCGGAGGCGGGCGGTGGTGCCAGCTGTGGCCGCACGGGATCGTGTAGATCGTCTGGCCGCAGAGGCAGATGGAGCAGCAACTGAGCACGTCCGCCTCCGCCCGCCGCCACAGCGCCCCGAGGCAGCCGCCCAGGAGCTCCCACCACGGGAAGCAGCAGCAGGACGGCATGGCTCCTTCTCTCCTCTCCGCCATTTCTTGCTCTCTCGATCTCTCTCCTGTCTCCTTCCCGCTTCTTGCTTCGAGTGCTTTCTCCTCCCTCTGGCCCTCTTGCTGTCGCTAACTGGGAATTTTTCTCTATAGCTGGACTGGCTCACAGCTGTGCGTGCGTTTGAAAGGATGGCCTTGGCGCGGGAGTTGAGTTACAACGATTATTAAGGGGATGCCTGAGCTGCCGATCTCGAGGACTAATGGACGGCCGAGACGTGACTTGCTTCAAGGACTGCGAACTAGGGTGGATAATTGGATATGCAGAAATCTCTTTCCGATTGAAGCGAGCAGAGTATAAACAGTGATATGCTTGGCAATTATGCAGAAATCGTTTTGCTACAGTGAGTTTACCGCAGAGGACGGGTAGCGCGGTAACCTAGTCGCAGCGTGTGTTTTGACACGAGTTGTAGCCTGTTTGCCATTGTTTCTTTTGCCTGTCCGTGTAGCATTTAATTTGTACTTCTATTCCTTCTCATAATGAGAGGGTTTAACTCCTGCCGTCCCCTTCGAAAAGAAAGCTACATCAACTGAATAACCAATGTTTAGTATATATCTTTGAAGTTACCGACTTACCTCCTTGTCCCAAAACTTCCTATCGGCACGGCGATTCCCTCGCATCATCGCAGTTACGCAAAAAGAAACAAGCAGCGTTGATGTGATCAGTACAAAAGAAGGAAGGGCGAAGTGGGTCATGCCAGATTTGAACAGCAGAACTGTTCCTATCCTACCTCACAAGTATTCTACATCAGCTTAACAAGTCCATATTTTGAGAACTGGCTAGCTCAATACTCAATGTTCAGTGCAGAATGTACACAAGAAACAGGCAGAGCTCATGGTAGCTTATTAATTATATTGGAGAAAACACTATGCATGAGCATGCAGTATGTACACAGTACACTGGAAACATCCAAATGGGCCAAACAGAGTTCACTTGTACGCGCACAAACAGTAAGTATTGTCGCAATGTGCGACCGTTTGCGTGTTTTCGACACACTGTAAGTTGAGCAACTGTTAGGAAAGACAACCATCAAGCAAAAGGATGGGGTGCTCTGCTCTGGTAAGTAGTTTCAACTCTTCAGTTAGGACAGCATACCGCATACGTACGGTTGAGTCCAAGTAGAGAAGCGAAATTGATAGGTGTGGTTGGTGACTTGGTGGCACTCGAACTGAAACTATAAAGATCACAAATAGCTAGGTATAATCGGGCTGTTCTTTTTAGCTTTAAAAAGCTACTTTTGGATTTTTTCCCTACAATAACCAACTTTTAAACGAAATATCTTTTTAAAATAGAGTCTACTAGTTAATTGTAGTATATATTATACTGATTCATTTATATCGGCAAAAATCGCACGCAATTTTCTGTTACTCTGTAATCTCTCGCACAAACAGCTCAAAAGTCCAAATCCGTATCCAAAAGCCACAAGTTTCAACAAAAAAACATACCCATCATCTGTAGTACTGATCTTTGGCTGTATGAGTTCTGATCACACGGCGAGGCGGATCGTCCGTGCAATCGATCGCTCGATCTTGAGAAGCAATGCATGTCGAAGTGGATGCAGCGGCGACCGTGGAGGAAATCTCTTGATTTGGATCGCTTCGTTACGCACGTTTCCGTTTACGTGGCACATACAAAGCTCACCTCGGCTGTTAGCTCTTCCTAATTCTCCCCAGAAGGCGCAGCCGCATTTTTTAGAGTAACATCACACGCACCCCACGTGCATGCCTAGCAAAACAGAGACCTAAAGTCTCACAGAAGATAGACACACTTAGGATATGTTTGGTTGGAGGGATAGGGTGAGATGGGATGGGATGGGATGGGATGTGATAGTTCCACAAAAAAAGTGGAACAACATGGTCCAGCATCTAAGAAGAATATTCTCTAAATTTGCACAGGCTCATCCCACTTTAGACCATTCCATCTCACCTCATCCCTCCAACCAAACACACAGATAGGCTTGGTCAAAGGAATCATCTCATCTCATCCCTCCAACCAAACACATCCTTAAACAGTGGCGGATAGGGGTGAAAACGGATCGGATACGGACGGATAATGCCTTTACCATATTTGTTTTCATATTTTGTTTCGGATACGGATACGAATACGGATAACTTGAATACGAATACAAATACGAATAATATCGAATACAGATACGGATCGAATACGAATCGAAACGAATACGGTTACGAATATTTATCGGAACATGAAAACCTCTTAAACTATACATCCAAAATTAACGAAAATACGTAAATAGTTCATCTTGTCAAAACATTCATGAAATCTAAACAAGCATAATCTTTTCATCCACAATGAAAATATACCCAATAGTCGATCATAACATAACTACATAAGTAACAACAACGTGCAATTCATGAAATACACATGATGACATGATAGCAATTTGAACAAACATAAGAACATTTCATTCCTCCATTTCATCATCAAGTTGTAACAGCCCAAGTTTTTATTAAAATAAAAATAAATAAATAAAATTTAAATTAAAAGAAGTATTTTGTTGCCTAAATTTTATTTTTGGGTTTTGCCCTGGATTTTCTGTTTTTGAAAAAGCCTGATTTGAAAAGTAAATTAAGTGAAAACCAAAAAAATAGATATTAAATAAAATGATATTTTGATTTTCTATAAAAAAATCCTACTTTAAATTAATTATTTGGAGTTATTTGGCTTTTATTTGGTTTCCTGGATTTTCTGGAGTTTAAAGGTCTACTTTTGAAATTAAAAAGTATTTTTAAGTATGAAAAATTAAATTCCAACATGAGTTGGAAATATTTTTATTAAGTCCAAAATGTCACCGGGAACTTCTATGAATTTTCTTGAAATTTTTGGAGTTTATTTCATATTTTTCTGAGCTTAAATGAATTTCCTAGGCTTTTCTGAAATCCAAAAATCAAAAATAATAATTAAAGTCCCTCCCCTCCCCTCGGATATCCGTTTTCGTATTATCCGGATAATCCGTATCCGTATCCGTATTCGACGGATACTAGGCTTACTGTATTCGTATCCGTATCCGATAAAAAAATCCGTATCCGTATCCGATCCGAGAACTATCCGAAAAAAATCCGATCCGACACAATCCGTATCCGTATCCGTCCGGATCCGACGGAAACTATCCGATCCGTTTTCACCCCTAGTGGCGGAGGACGGGAAAAAATGAGGTGGGGCGGATTGAAAGCAAGCCAGTTTCTAGATCAAGGTGGGAGAGCGGTGTACCAGGAGGGAGGGGTCCGGTCGGGCATTGCGTCGAACAGGTGAAGCGTGGCGGCGGGAGAGCGGTGCCGGAAGTAGAAGGCGAGGAGGGTGCTGCGGTGGAAGGCGCCAAGCGGGAGCGCGTGGCGGAGGGCGAGTCCGCCACTGCCAAGCGACCACCGCCTCGCTGCTTCCCCCTCCCGCCGCCTCTCCACCGCCTCGCCATGCCCACTCGACCCGCCGCTTCCGCCTCACCTCCTCGCCGCCCACCCGAACCCCGCCGTCGCGCAGTTTCCGCACACCGGCTTCTCCAACCTCGCCGACTGGCCCCTCCCGCCGCGGGCGGAGTCGAAGGAGTTGGAGGCGGCGAGAGGGGCGAGGGGGAGGCGGCGGGTGGAGCGGAGGTGGAGGAGGCGAGGGGGAAGTCGAGGGCGGCGGCGGAGTCCAAGGAATCGGAGGCGGCGAGAGGGGGAGGCGGCGGGTGGAGCGGAGGTGGAGGAGGCGGGGGGTATATGGGGGTTGCTGAAAAAACCAAGCCCTGGCTCAAGCCAGGGCTTGCCCTATCGAGCGCTCCGCCACTGTCCTTAAACAACCGAATGCGCATATATATATATATATATATATATATATATATATATATATATATATATATATATATATATATATATATATATATATATATATATATATATATATATATATATATATATAAATTATACCCACCTCTAATATACCACCTAAATAAACTTGAAATGCTCCTTTATCAATTTAGGTATACTCATATACTAATTATAAGATATTCTAATGTGAACCACATGAAAAAATTGCAAGGGAGTTCATAGTTTTTAGCATATTTTGTAAATACCTTTATATACGTACATAAAAAGGAGTATGTTGAAAAAATGTACATACCACCTCTGAAAAATTGTTCATACTACATATATAGTCTTAAATATTCATATACTACATGTACATACTCCTCGTTACGCGAGATACTCCCTACGTTGTGAGATACGATATATGGTGTAATTACACCCGGGAGTAAAAGGTATTTTTCATATATATATATATATATGGTTTTATTCATCATATACCCTCCCCTTAGATGGAAATTCAGGATTTACCCTCCTGGCCCACGTGTCAGTGACTTATGATGACCCCCATGTCATTAAAGTGGGAGGGTAAATCCTGAATTTGCAAAATAAAAGGAGGGTATATGATCAATTTTCCATATATATATACCACGTAATGAGATGTGCTGGGTTTGAACCCTAACAGATGGCTCGCTCGACGGCAGCGCTCACCAACAGAGCAACTCCCCGTTCTCTAAAAGCTAAAAGAAGTTTCAATTTTTTTAAAGTACGTTAGGAGCTGTTGCCGTACAAAGTTTTTATTTTCAATTTAATTATGCTAAAAAAACTCATATTAGCTATAATACTAAAATAAAAGTCCAAAACAGTGCAAAAAAAAGTCAGAAGTTTTAAAGCTCAAACGTATAGGTAGGTCACCTGCGACCCAAGGCGCATCGCGGCATTGGTGTATACTTTTAAGATTCTGCTCATTTCAGTTTGAGTTTTGACTCTGGCTTATTTTTTACTAATAATAAAATTTATCTTTTTCTGATTTTTCTGATCTTTTTTTTGAGCTTTTTTTATCTGTTTTTTGGTATTCATTTGTATTGTCTGTGATGGGCTAAACTGTTTTTTCTATTTTTTAAATTTAATTGGGTCAAAATAAGTCACCATCAATTATAATATAATTTTAGCTAATTATAAAAAAATTTTAACCATAAGTCATTTTTTAGCTCAATAGAACGGCACCTAATCTAGTCGTCTCGCAATTTTTGGTCCAGTATTACAAACAAATTCGGCCCGGAGAATTGCCCAAACGTACATGAGCGAGCCGAAAAACGACCCAAGAGCGTCGTAACTAGCACGGTTCCATAAGAACCACTGACAACCTGGACCTACGTCCCCCAGCCGCGGCCCCACCTGTCACCTACACGAAAACCACGGACACGCGGAGCCCGCGGGGTTCCCGAATTCTAGAGAAAGGAAAAGCCGGAAAAGCCAACCCGAAACAAACGCGGAGAGGCGGCGGCGCCCTACTCGCTTCCTTCTCTTATTCGCTTCGCCGAACCCACGGCGCTCGCCTTTCCGACCCTTCTCGCCTCCTTCCGCCGCCCCCGCCTCCGAGCGCAGCCGGCCGGCGCCCACGCGGCCGCTCGATTCGAGGTCAGATCCAAACCCCAGCCCGGTCCGAATCGCGCCGAATTTTTTTTCTAGGTTTTGGTGCGGATCTAGGGTTTGCCGTTGAATTTTTGGGGGGATCCGTTTGATTCGCTCGGTTTCCTCCACGGTTTGGATTTCGTGCTCATGGCCGCTTGGCGCCACGGAGGGTACAGGGACTACGAGGCGAGGGAGCGGGAGCTCGACGCCGAGGCATCCAGAAGGAGCAAGGAGCAGCAGCAGCACCACCACCGCGGCGATGCTGACCGCCGCCGCGACGGTGGGCGCAGCAGGGGCGGCAGGGAGTTTCCCAACGGGTACGGTCACCACCGCTCGCCGCCGCCCAAGAGCCGCCTCGCGGGGAGGCTCGGTGAGCGGGAGCCTGGTGAGGTGCTGAGCGGGAGCGCATCAGATGACTCTGGTGGAAGGCCACATGGAATGATGGAGAATGGCGTGTCCAGTTCTAGCAGGGAGGATGAGGCGGTGGCGACGGTGCCGGTCCCATCGCCGAGCAAGAAGAGGAAATTATCGCCGATAATTTGGGACAGAAATAGCCCAAAGCCTCTGCTGCATTCTGATACAACAAGGGGCAGGAAAGTGGTGGAATCTGTGCCTGCTGAACTTCCTCCGCCTCCCCCTCTGCCTCTGCGGGGACACACCCCAGAGAGGTTTGCTGTGGAGAAGTCGCCGATGGATGTGGAGCTAGCTGTTGATACTGGGAGCACCGAGCAGTTGCAGGTGCAGCAGGAGAGTAGAGTGTTGGAGGAGGAAGAGTACCCAACAATGAGGAACATATCAACTTCAAGGTGGGCAGGTGCTCATGATGATGAGGAAGAGGTGGCAGCACACAGGAAGAAGAAAAGTGTGTCGCCTGCTGACTCCGCAGAGTTGGGCCGGAGGAAGAAGTCTCCTAGTCCAGAACTTGGAGAGGTTGTGGCCAGTGATATCTCTAGAGGGAGGACCATGTCAAGGTCATCTGATTCAGGGAGAATGGGTAATGATGAGAATGAGGATTTCGAAGTAGATAAAGATGACTATATGGATGTTGACAGGGAGGAAGTTAGTGGGAGTGATTCAGCAAACCATCTGTCCCATACTGATTCGGAGAATGAAGTGCACAGGTCTGAAACCCCTGAGCTTGTGAAGCCGCCACACAGATATATCAATATGCTTCAAGGTTGCAGAAGTGTTGATGAGTTTGAGAGGCTCAACAAGATTAATGAGGGCACTTATGGTGTTGTATATAGAGCAAGGGATAAGAAGACTGGTGAGATTGTTGCGTTGAAGAAGGTCAAGATGGAGAAAGAGAGAGAAGGTTTCCCATTAACCTCTCTTAGGGAAATAAACATCCTTTTGTCTTTCCACCACCCTTCGATTGTTGATGTTAAGGAAGTAGTAGTTGGCAGTAGTCTAGATAGTATTTTTATGGTGATGGAGTACATGGAGCATGATCTTAAGGGAGTCATGGAGACAATGAAGCAGCCCTATAACCAAAGCGAGGTCAAATGTTTGTTGCTTCAGCTATTAGAGGGTGTAAAGTATCTTCATGACAATTGGGTACTTCATAGGTAATGATTGATTTTACCTTCTATTCTTGATCTGCATATATTATCCAATCTATTCTGATGGTGACTATAAGCTGGTATTCGTCTGTCATTTTTCAGGGATCTGAAGACCTCAAATCTTTTGCTGAATAACCGCGGTGAGTTGAAAATATGTGATTTTGGACTGTCTCGTCAATATGGGAGCCCACTAAAACCTTATACTCAATTGGTTGTGACTTTGTGGTACAGGTAGGTCATCGGCCAACATCAGATTCCTCAGCAGTGTTTTGACATTCTTCTTAAATTATTCTCCGTAAGTTCTTTTTATCAATCAGACTTAACTTTTTGTTTCTTCTGGCTACAGGTCACCAGAACTATTGCTAGGAACAAAGGAGTATTCTACTGCTATTGATATGTGGTCAGTGGGCTGCATAATGGCAGAGCTTCTGGCCAAAGAACCATTGTTCAATGGAAAAACTGAGTTTGAACAGCTAGATAGGGTATTTCATTTGACTTTTGCCTGTTGCATCCATGCAGTTATTATAACTTTGTTATGAGATCTCATGGTGGATCTGCTTTCTTGTTGCAGATACCTATAACCCTTTTATATAAAATTTATTTGATGCTATCTCATGGTGAAGCTAATTTGTTGCAGATATTTAGAACACTTGGCACACCTAATGAGAAGATATGGCCTGGCTGTGCCAAATTACCGGGTGTGAAAGTCACTTTTGTCAAACAACCGTAAGTGTCTCCTTTATACTTGCTTTTGTTGCTGTTCTGCTGAGTGTATATATATTTGTGTGATGAAATTCCTATTTTTGATAATTTTTCTCAGGTACAACAAGTTAAGGGAAAAGTTCCCAGCTGCATCTTTTTCTGGGCGTCCACTCCTGTCTGAAGCTGGTTTTGATCTGTTGAATAGACTGTTAACTTACGATCCTGAGAAGGTAATGCAATAAATTTATAGTCTTCAATAGCGATTGCGGCTTTGGGATTCTTGTATCATCCTTTTATATCTGTCTGAGCGCACTTGTTTCTCTTGTACAGCGTATATCAGCAGATGCTGCCTTGCAGCATGAGTGGTTTCGTGAAGTTCCTCTTCCTAAATCAAAGGACTTCATGCCAACATTCCCTGCTCTAAACGAACTGGACAGGTAATTTTCGCAACCACTTTGTCCACTTGGCTTGATGCTAAATATTTCTGTTTCATATAGTCAAATTTATTTCCCATTTTATAAAAATACACAGGCGTACCAAACGGTATCTGAAGAGTCCTGATCCTCTAGAGGAGCAACGACTTAAAGAACTGCAAGGAAACATAGGCAACCGTGGCCTTTTTGGCTGAGTTTAAAACCACTTGTTTGGGTGCTGTTGGTACTAACTGGTATGCTTCATACTGCATCAATATTCAATGGTCAGATTTCTTCTGAGGTGAGATGTGCCATGGACATGAAGTATCACATCTTCTTGGTGTCTACCAGCAACTGATAGTGTTCTTTATCAGGCTTGGTGCTGGTTTAAGTGGATAAGATTTCTCCTCATGGCCCATCATAGAAATTTTGTTGCAGGATTAACTCTCTCCAACCAGATTGATCATAAAAACAAATCCAATCTGCCTGCATCGTAAGGTGTGGCGTGTTGGCTTTTATTGGTTACATCAGTTTCACCTTTGGAACTTCTGTATGTAAAATATTCCAGATTGGTACGTTGTAAACAATGTTCAGTGCGTTGGATTTAAAACAAGAACATTTTATCATTTTTTCTCTATGCCCCTAGTGCCTTTTCTTTTGATCTTTGCATTTTATTTGCAAGAGATGAAACAAGCGAAGGGGAAGGATGCCTTTTGCTTTTCACCAGGAAACCAATGGACAGTAAAACAACTTGAAAGGTAAATATATTCAGTAGCCATTTATCTCAAGTGATGTATTGCTGACTAAAAAAAATGATGAGTGCACGTTCTGAAAGATAAGTTATACTGGAAGGGTCATAGTCTTAAGATTATTTGTGATGTCTTTGCCCTTCAAGTGCTGTCTGGAATCTAAATCATGTGTATAGCAATTACATAGAGTAACAACTCCACATCTTAAAAATAAAGGAAAAAGGAAAGTGATTAAGGGAAAGAAAAAGAAAAGTGAAAAACAGATAAATGACAATTTCTGGAATACTGGATGGATGTATTCTGATTCTCCTTGCCACCTCGACAATTTCTATAAATCATTCTGGGTATCTAACAGACATTGCAGTATTCATCACTCAAGAGTGCTTCTCTGTGCGTTATTTTCTCTCGCTCGCATGCGTTGTAGACCAGTGAGCCAATCAATTATAGAATGCAAGAAAAAAAGATATGTTTCTTTGCAGTTACTCTCTTTACAAGGCTTTAGTTTAGTGAGTGTGTCAATTTAACATGCACATGTATTCGTCAACCAAATCGTGAACTTGGAAGCTAACGCTTAAATTTAATTCCTGTCGGTAATTAGCTTCCATTTTTCGTGTTATGAAGCCTTTGCCCAAAAAAAACCCCCCTACAATGGTGATTTACTGATTTCCCATTCACGTTATTCATTATTCTGTGCATCCCCCTTCTGCGCGTATCTTGACTATCTGCTCCCTTGCTGGTTAATTTCATGAGATTATCAATGGTTACATGTATTGATTCTTTACAAATAAATGTTAGGTTCTTGTTCTGCCTTCTTTCAAGCTGAATGGTTTTGAACCTGTTGGGGGAAACAAGTTTGTTTATATTCAGTCATGCTTTCATGTGTTTTGCGTATGACACAGTTTTGGGATGTTGAAAGGAAGTACTTTTTTCAGTACACACAATTGTAGGAGGGTGACTACTGTTACTGAAAAAGTTTATTTAATGATTTTGAGGTCGATACATGCATTTGAGCACATTAGTAAGACTGCTAACTATTATTTAAGCTGAAATCTTGGTGGGTATAAATGATAGAGAACTAAAATACAGGAATCTTGTGTTATTAAGCAATATGGTTGAATTGTTACCTGCTGTCTTGTTAACTAATTTTCAGAATGTTCTTTGAATGTGGAAAATTGCTGTTCTGCTCTGTGAATTGGTAGCCGACGCTATGCTCCATCATTATGTACTTTGAATTTGGTTATAACTACTACATACTGCTTAAGTGCTTAGAGAGTTGGTTGAACTTACTGCAACTGTTCTGTCTGTGACACGTCTGCAGCTTAAGCTGTGGCTGCTTCAAGATTCCTACCTTGATGGCCGTCAGCTTGTTGTACCCAAGTGACTAAATTTTGTGGAAGGTCTTCAAGAGTGTTCACTTGTTACTATAGTGAACCATAGTGGTCACTGGTCAGTCTACTATCCTTGCATATTAATGTACCTCATTCGTCTTAACTGATTTGGGGGCTGTTCGTCTATTATTTGTTTGCGTAGGTCATGGTTTTTCTTCGAATGGCAGTTCTGTCATTCTCTTGAAGAAAAACACTTACTTTTCTATTCCAAATGTGCCCCCTTGACATTATATGAAAACTTATGTGTACATGACTGCATGAATTTGGGTCTATTAAGATGACATTGGAGCAGGTGAAAATTAGGTTGGAACTATGTATTGCTTCCTCTCTGTTCTACAAAACTGACACGGTGACACACTGTTTAGTGGTGCAGAGCTGTTTGTGCTTCTGTACTTCACAACTTCTGTTGCCCAAAAGATGTATCTTGCGGTTTGTGCGTAGAGTTGTTTCAATTAATGCTACTTGCTAGGTGCTTCTAGACAATGGGCTTGATTTTTTCTCTATTTGAGATCGTAACTTTTCTTGGGTCGGTGCTGCTTGCTACTTGGGCTGTGGTGGTTATGCTGCTGCGGTTGCGAAACTGCCAAGTGCCAGTGCAGTGCCTTTGTTTTCTGTGACCTTGGAGTGAAGTTTTCTTGTATATCACCAATTCAGAGCCTTTTGCTGTCTCTCCCTCCCTTGTTTCGATTCCAATTAGGAGGGCAAATGTTGTAATAGATATCGTTATGTGGGTGTAGGTTTACTTGTTGTGAGACCCGGATTTAGCCAATGCAGAATCCTGTGAAATCACTGCATTATTTTTTAGATCAGTAAATAGTGCTTATAAATATATCACTGATTTGTTTCATACATAGTGAAAGCCATATCATTCATTAATATTATATAATAATTGTTCAAATAGACCGCATCGTGTTGAGTTTACATAAAACCGATTAGGCTAAATAGTTTCATTACAACAGCGGAAGCGATAAGCAAAAGGGAAGGGCACATCTTAGATCTTACCAGGCAAATGACTGGGGTTAAGATTTGTGTGCGGCAGATATTACCCAAACTTGGATATTATATGTGCACAAAATCACCATTAAGTTCCCCCGATTGTGGTAAGAACCAACTACTAGGTAAAATGGTCTAAGATCATCCGTTTTTTCCATCGTCAGCTTCTGGGACTATGTAGTATGTATAGTCGTCTACTCGTCTTGGTTCCTGGGTTCAGAGGGGTTTTGGTGAGTGTGGGTGAGCATATGCAACAATATTCAACGAGTCAAACATATAGAATGCAATAATATAGATGCTTAGCTTATCAAGTGAGTGGCTCAAGTTCTTTGATTTGCTAAGAAAGCATTTATTTGAAATATACTATAATTAAGAATTGGCTTTTGACCTAGCATTTTGACTAAACTATATTTTTATTAAAGCGAGAGTGTGCAATATTATTATTGGTGCAGGTTTCATCCACATGTTTCATGATTTCATCTACCTTATGCTAGTTTAGGATTACATCCACTCATTATATTCATTGGATTACGACCCTATTCTTTTTAGCTTTTAAAAGCTGCTTTTCGGCTTTTCCATAGTAACTAGCTTTTAAATGGAGTATTTTTTCAAGATAATGTCTACTAGTTAATTGTAGTACATATTTTACTGACTTCATTTATATCGGCAAAAATCGCACATGAATTTCTGTTACTTTGTAATCTCTCGTATAAACAGCCTAAAAGCTACAAGCCGCAGCAAAAAAAAGGCCTTACATCCACTCAAGACAAACCATACTGTAAATAAAAATTGGCCTATGACCTAGCATTTTGATTAAACTATATTTTTATTAAAGCGAGAATGTGTAATATTATTATAAGTGCAGGTTCCATCCACCTTATACTAGTTTAGGGTTACATGTACACATTATATCCCCTAGGTTATATCCACTCAGGACAAACCAAAATTTCAGGCCCGACGAATTTCATTCCATCCACAGTTTTTAGAAACAGCTGGTAACCCAAGTAAGTTACTGTGCCCATCCATGACCGTGGACACGATTATCCGAATAGTTTACACTCTGCAGATGTTGTATACTTTATCTACAAGAGAAAATCGACTTGATGTGCTTCACACGTTATCGTAGACAAGTAAATCAAGAAGATCATCACAAGACTTTTACATTGCTTTTTTTCAGTGAGGCTACATCCGCTAAGGTTTTCACCGCTCACGTTCACACCTACCGTTTACTCTAGACTTGTTGGTACTTGGTAATTTTCTAGAATTAATTAAAAGGAGGTAAGTAATGAAGAAATAACAATTGGCAATGAATTGACCCAAGTTATTTACATATTGGAGGATAGAAGATATCCTATAACATAGATCATAAAGGGTATTGCATGCATCGAGAATTCCTGAAACTTTATGAACGTACCGGTAGGATGTAAATAATAAAACCTATTAATTCAGCATAAAAATTCCACTCCGATGCAATATGCATTTCACAGCAGCTAGAACACACTTTCCTCGTACAAATCCACCAATCTTGCAAATAAACCGTGCCAACTTCATACCCAAATTCATCCCATTTAAAACCATTCCATCCATCAGCGCTGTCCCTATAAAAGAGCAAGCAAATAACACAAATCCAAAACAAGCAAAAATAATCCCAGAAAACGAAAACTACCAAAAATGAAAATGAACCCACGACGTCCGAGGGTAAAAACGAATAAATCCCCAACGTCTCAAAACGGGGGATTTGTAGATTTACCCCACTTAAAAAAGTGCACTTTGTAGATTTACCCCAGTTGTCTCGATGACATGTGGGTCCTGGACCCACATGTCATTGAGACATCAGTGGGGCAAATCTACAAAGCCACTCAACTGTGGGGCAAATCTACAATTTTTCCTCTCAAAACACAAGGCACTCCCGTCATTTCCTCCCGCGAGCCGTTTCTCTCCTCCGCCGTGAAGCCTCTCCTCCACCGTCCTTCTCTGCTCCCTTCCCGTCCGGCTCCCCCTCCAAGAGCCAGACCAAGCCCGAGCCCCCGAGCTCGACTCGCGCACGGATTGCTCGCGTCTCCTCAGCCGCGAGGGCGGTGGCCGTCGGCGCGGCCTATTAAGGCCGGGGCAAGCACTTGC
Source organism: Dendrocalamus latiflorus (assembly GCA_017311315.1). Taxonomy (NCBI): domain Eukaryota; kingdom Viridiplantae; phylum Streptophyta; class Magnoliopsida; order Poales; family Poaceae; genus Dendrocalamus; species Dendrocalamus latiflorus. Next base: position 36,743,261 of record CM029628.1, read on the forward strand.
ATTGGCGTGGTGGTGTGGTGTTCCAGCGCTCTGCGTAGAGCTGCTGCGACGAGATGTTTTACTCCAAGGTGCTGCTGTCCAAGAAGGGCACGCTGGGGACGGTGTGGGTGGCGGCGGTCTGCGGCTCGTCGGCGCTCACCCGGGAGCTGGTCGCGCTCACCGATGTCGCCGCCTCCGTTGGTAAACGGTGCGTCACCCACCACCTCCGCCTCCTGCATATGCGAAACGACTCATTTATTGTGGGTTTTGGGGGGGGGGGGGGGGGGGGGGGGGGGGGGGTTGGGTTAAGGGCTCTAAGCGATGAAAGGGGGTCTCTAATTTGTGGGTTGAGTGGGAACAGTGGAGTGGAGAGGGGGAGGAAAAGGGTTTATGCGGGGCTTTAGGTTATAGAGTAAAACATCGGAGAGAAATCTCTACTTAGGAAAAAAACGAGGAAGGAATTCTTTGTTCTTGCGTCTTTGGTTCCCCTTCTACTGTATTGTGGTCAGTGTAGTTGTAATTTGATTTCTCACCTCAATTTTAGTTGGTATTGTAGTACCAAAGAACATGCATCTTTGGGGTGCCCAAATCTTTTCTTATTTTATGTTTGTGTGGAATGCAAGCATCATTGCTCACATACTTTTTGTAGAAATTCTTAAGGTCAAAGGAAAAGGTTGCACCTTTTGGAGATTAGTAGATTTTGGAATGGCTAGTAGGCTGTGGATAAAAAAAAAAACTGGAATTGGTTATGGAGTTTTTTTTTTGGCAGCGAAGGGTTTTGTGGATGGTGTAGGGTTTAGGGTTTTCGGCCAGCGAGGGTTTTACATATGGTTCTATTAATGAGATCCAAGCATAAACCCGAGCTTCAGGTACCTACCAGATATACCCTGTTAGCCAACTCACTATCGACGAGTGCTAATTAATAACATTGAATTACCACGTACAGTTCAGCTCTGCTTTGCCGCAATTTAAGCATTTTGCTTCTGATTGTCTATTCCTCCGCTGTGATCAGGAAAAACTAGCCAAAGCATTATGCCAGTGTTTCTTTTTCACAATATACTTTAAATTTTTGGAAACACTCCTCTTTTCTAGCAGTTGCTGTCAAATGTCTCCCAGGTTGATGAATGCAACAGGGGGAAAAACAATAGGGCCTTCAGAGTTCAGGCTACCCTCAAGACTGTTTCCATTTTGTACAAAGACCATAAACATTGTATTCCCAGAAATTCGTCATCCCATCGCATGCCACCGATTGTTCATTGCTCAAACTTGGCGACAGCTTGGAGTGTCCGGACCACAAGGCTCATCGGTGGCCTGGACTCTGGCTCGAACCTCAAACAAGCGGCACCAAGTGTTGCTAGCTGCAGGCAGAGTAGAAACAAACATTCAGACCTCAAAACAAGAACAAACATTCAGGCCTCAGATATACAAAGTGCTTCGGCAGTTGCATATCGCTTAGCAAATCTGAATATTCTGTGTATTTATGTAAACCTTAGCAATCCCCTTTGCCGAGTACTCATGGCAGAGCCTAGGGTCAACAATCTGCTGAACTTTTTCTGGTGTGAGCTTTGGAGTTCCCTGTCCAAACAACCAAAAATTATCAGACTTACTGTCAGTCAATTCAGACTTGCATTTATAGACAACATGGGAGTGGTCGTATTGGTTTTTATTGATATTTTTGGCTACAGCTTATAGTTTTTGGCTAAAAATAAATAGTAATTGCTGAAAGAAGTGGCTTTTAGAAAAGGAGCGAGCGGTAGAAAAAGTGAGGCAGAGATGAGTGCGTGTGACAGAAGCAAGAGAAGTGGAGTGTGTGATATACCTGTGACCCTTTGTCTTATTACTGGAGCGAGATGGTAGCGAGAGGAGTGGAAAAATCGTTTCAAGAAGCCAAGTATTTGTATTAATTTTTAATTTTTCTAAGTAGAATATAGAAGTAAAAATAAATACGAAAAGACCGATAGTCATGATGTTGGATGGCATGGGCTAATAAACTCGTGTCCTGAACCGAACACAAAAGGCTGAATGTTACGAGCACTTTTACCCAGTTGACTAAACTCTGATGGCCTGTAGGCGTTTTATCATCCACCGGCTTTCTTCCGGTAAGAAGCTCCAGGAGAACAACTCCAAAGCTGTAGACGTCGCTCTTTCGCGTCATGATGCCGAACATCACGTACCTATGCATTGAAGTTTGATAGTACATAGATCGGAATCTAAACATAGGAGATGTCTAGGTTTGTGATCAGTGATTACTCTGGTGGATGGTATGCGAATGACCCCAAGACCTGGGAGGAGATGTGCCGGGTCGGAATGTCCGGTGCCTGCTTGAACAGATTGTAGTCTGCGACCTTGGCGCCAAAGCCATGGAACAGGAGTACGTTGCTGGATCTCACGTTCCTGTGTACGATGTTGTTCTGGTGCAGATACTCTAGCCCCTTCGCCGCGTCCAGCGCAATTCCGACCCGCCGGCGCCACGGAATGGCCGGCCTGCAATGAACTCGGAAACAAGGCAACGGCACAAGCTGTCTTGTCATTTACGCCGCTACGATGAGCTCATGGCTTAACTCTGTCCTGACGAAGTGAGTCGGATGCAGTGTTGCGCTGCAGCCGCTTCCGTTCTGTACCGTGTAAGATGTCGTGCAGGGAGCCCATGGAGGCGAACTCGTAGGCGAGCAAGAGGAGGTCGTCGGCGACACGGTAACCGAGGAGCTCGAGGAAGTTCTCTTGCTTCAGCCTCGACGCGAAGGCGATCTGGAAGCTCGTAATCAGTTCTTGCTACCGGAAAAAAAGAGAGACGATGTTCATGGCTTTGTAATGAAATTACCTGCGTCAGGAGCTCTTGCTTTGAGAGGTGCTTCAGTGGCTCGTCGAGCTTCTTTACTGCAACCGGTCTCTCGTTCTCGGTGACGTAGTAGTAGAACACACTCGCATGGGATCCTTGCCCGATGCAATACATGGCGCTGAAATTGTCCGTCTTCGCCATGATTTCATCCAAGGATAGTATTGGCACATCAATTGTCGCGACGGTTTCATCCAAGGAGTGCTCTGAAACACCGGCAATGGAGGCGGATTCTTCGCCATTGGACGCGGCAGGGAGTTCTCCGTTCTCTGCGATGTTTATTGATGCAAGAAGCGATTGGGGTAAGATCGCGTCAAGTTGATGTGAAACAGCATCAGCAGCACAAGCAATGAAGTGAAGGAGAGATGACAAGTAAATAACTAGTTAATCTCGAAAGAAATAATCTTGCGGGTCACATACCATGACCCGCCCTTCTGTTCTTCCTTCCTCCTCTCCATGCGCAGAATGAAGAGAAGGTGCCAAACGATATGCGCACCTGTTTGCCCGAGCTTAAGCTTCATTAGAGATCAAAAAAATCTGTAATAAATAAGTGCAAAAAGCATTGGAATTTACCTTTGACCACCGTCGATTACTAGCACTATTCTCCATCAGACCATCACGAACAGTAGAACACAAAGCTGAAAATGTTTCTCAAAAAAAGAAAAGCAGAGATCTGAAACTGGGGTAAGAAAATGTAGAACAATCAGTTTCAAAGCAGTTTGTTTCCGAATGATATAACAAATGTAGCTTTCTTGGGTCAACTCTGAAGTTTCCATGAACAGGGACTTGTTAAAAAAGAATGTTGGGCACTAATCAGAGAATTCAACCTGACCTCACGCCGATGGGAAGTTTACCTTAGCTAAGAGTAAATTGAGAGTCGACTCGTGCATGATAAGACAGGTCAAAGTCAACGTTTTAAAGGCATGCGAAGGCGGACGCGAATGAAGACACGGTCATAGCCGTTTACGAAATCGGGTTTTCATACCGTAAAATCGTTCGTTGAATTCTCAGTTATTGCTATTTCTTTCATGAAAAATACTATTTGTCCTGGTTTGGCATGCAATATCCGCAAATTACATTTTCAATGTTTAGGCATAGTTCCTAATGGATTCTTTGTTATTTTCGTGTTACATGCCCCGACAATACTGATACCTTGGATGTAGAATATGGGCATATATTTTTTACTACGGTTTATGTCTTTTAGCTGTGATTTATTAGTTTAATGAACAGTGACTATTGAGAGAAGATAAAAACCAAAAGTCCCTTAAAAGCTAAAAAAATAGACCCTACGTGAAACCTCCCTTGGAACATGGGAATTTGTCCTGATTCCTAAGGGAATTGAATTATGTCACGTAAAATTCCTAGAAATTTTTTGCCTTCCAACTGGCCCCTAAGTTTTCACTATGAATAGTACTTCTCTAGTGGAAATACTATTAGTTCTCATTAAATAAACAACAAACCATGACAAATGATTTGTGAAACCAACGCCCACGTATACGCTCTAATCTTTGTTATTTTCTGTTTTTATCCCAACATTGATCCCACAATATTAATCTTGTAGAACTGAACAAAGAAAATCCTTATATTTTTCTCACTTATATTTTTGAGTAAATTTCAGAACCTTATACTAAGGCATTGGTAACACAAAACCATGTGTTTTTATTTTGTTTTTGCAAAACCACAGACGTTGAGGCATGGCTTAACACAAAACCCATTTTTTTGTTGACAACCTGTTAGAACCAACTGCTTTGACCCATTTGGCCCAAATGATAGGCACTGACGTGGCAAAGACTGAAAAACCCAAAAAAAAAAAATCAAACCAGAAAATTTCCTAATTTTCTGTGGATTTTTGTTTGAATTTCTGGAAACTTTCCCTTTTTGGAAAGTTTCCCCGGAATGCGCTTTCCTCTTTTGGCGATTCCGTTTCCTCTTTTCCCTTGGCGCCTTCCCCTTCCCCTGTCTTCCCCCTTCGGTTGGCGCCCCGCCCCTCTCCCGTTTTCTTCCCTTCTCGGGCGCCTCCCCGCTCCCTCCCTCTCGCTGGCGCCGCACTCCCTTTCCGCCTCCCCTCCTCGCGCACGCGCTGGCGCTCGCTCCTTTCCCCCTCTCTCGCTGGCGTCCCGCTCCTCCCCGTCTCTCTCTTTCCCCGGCGCCCTCCCCACTCTTCCTCTCCCGTTGGCGCTGCGCTCCCTCCCCGCCTTCTCCCTGCGCACGCGCGCTGCGCCGCCCTGGCTTCGCCCGCGCCCCCGCCGTCCCGACAGCCTCGGTCCGAAGGGGGTGGTCGTCCTCGCGCCACGTCGCCCCACCTCTGCTCCGGCCCCACCTGCCAGTCTCCGCGCCTCCCTCCCGCGCGCGGACGCGCCTCCGCCCTCGCCCGACTTCACCTGCTCCCATCCCTTGTAGCATCGCCATCACTCGCCCGGCAGAGCCGGCGCCACTGCCATCCCGCGGAGAAGACTCCCCACCTGCTTCCCCTGTCCTCCTGTCGACCCCGGAGCCACGCCCGTTCCTTCTCCCCGAAGGATCATCTCCTCTCCCTCGGATTTCCCCTCCATCCGCCGAGTATAAAACCGCCCCTCGGCTCCCATCGCTCCTCCTTTGCTTCCCGAGCCCCTCCACCGCCCCAAACGCTTCCTGCCACTTCGGAGAGCCTCCACGCGCAGCCGATTGAACTCTCGTTGCCCCGAGCTCCGCCGCCATCGTCCCCTGCGCCGGCGACCCCCGTAACCCAATCTCCTCCTTTCCCTTCTCCATTTTCCGATTGCATTCGCCTTGAGCACCTCCTCCCCTCACTGACCACTTTGGTGCATTTGCCTGGCCAGGGGAATCGTCCAGGAGCTCCAGCGTCGAAGCTCCCCGCCGGCCGCAACCACCTCCCCGTGGCCAGACCGCTCCGAAGCTCCTCAGCTCACGCCGCCGCCATCCACGTGAGCTCCACCATCCCCAGACGGTGTAGCCGCCCCCGATCGACCCCTCTTGGCTCCGGTGACCTTCTTCGCCGCCGGGAAGCCGTTTCTTCCCCTTCTGCCTCCCTGTCCCTCCTTCGAGCCCCCATGCCCCCAGAGGCCCAAAAACGGACCCACCCCGTCGAGCTCTGTCCCTTGGCACTCTTCGTTACCACCGAAGACCGCCGCCTGCACCGGTGAGCGGAGGCCCCATGTCTCTGCCGCTCCGGAAAGGGCGCGCGGGCGAGACGAGGAAGACGAAGGCGTGGCCGCCTCTCCGCCGTCCGTTCCCTCCCGTGCCATCTAAACACAGCCGCTGGATGGAGTCCCCTCCCCCACCGTTCGATGCCACTTAAGTCGTCCCCTCTCCGCCGCCCGATCCGTTCCTCCCGCTTTCCCTGCGTCATCGCCGTCCGATCACCCCGTCCCGAATCCAGGCCGTCCTTTCCCATGCCCTCTCCGCCGTCCGCCCAGGGGCCGCGTGTCGCCCATCCAGCCCGGGCGAGCGCGCGCGTTGGGCTGCGCCTCGGCCTACCAGGCCGCGCGCGCGAGTGGGCCGTGCTGGCCTTCGAACGCACGGGCCGCACAGTGCCGGGCCGCACTGTTCCTGTGGGCTGGCCTGGCACTGTTCACCCGATTTTCTAGTGATTTCCTAATTTCTAAATCCCAGAAAATCCAAATAAATCCTAGAAAATCACAGAAAATCCCAAAAAATCCCAAATATCACCACTTTGCTCCAAATAATATCCTAGACCCATTTTTGGCCTCCACTTCCACAGATGCATCCCAGATAAATTCCTAAAATTCTATTTGAAGGATTTATGTATTTTATTCCTTTTTGATTAGTTTATTTTCCCTCGCTTGATTAGTCTCAAGCTGGACTTATTTATTTTTGTGTGTTTGCGCTAGTTTTGGAGATCCCGGAAGTTCAAGTGCAGTTCCAGGATCCAGGAGCTTCTACGTTCAAGCTAGCCGAGTTCGTCCAAATTGCCGGCAAGTCACAAATCCTTTGATCATGTTGCAACCCATGTTATCTAATTATGTTATTATGCTATTTGCATTGAGCTAGTTCTGAAATGTTAGTTCAAAAATAAAATAAAATATTTAGAATGACATGTTATGTAGTTAATCCTACCACCGATAAATGCCATGTTAAGCTTGTAGCCATGCCTTTGTAACCCTAGAAATAATTATCTGATAATCTAGATAATCGTAGGATATTATTATCATGCAAGTCTTCGACTAATAAGGTTGTGGCTGCGGGCCAATAGAATTTGCAAACCCGACTCTAGGGTAGGGTGGTATGGGACACCGTGCCCTAGAGCGGAGAGTGCCTGCGTGCACAAGGTAGGGTAAGGGTTGGGGAAAGAGCTGACGAGTTAGTCTTCGCCCAACTCTTACCCTAGGACTGAAATTAGGGTAGGGGTGGTGGTGCGCCGCAAGACGGATCATTCGCCCATCGCCTACCCTAGGTTGGGTCGCGGGCCTGATGAGGTTGCGGACCATGTGAAAATATAAGGACTAAAACCCTTACGCTGAGCAAATGTCACGGTGATCGCTCAACCACAGGAGTTGACTTGTCAACACTGGTTTAGTAGCTGCGCAACTCGATTGAAACTCTACAGGTGTTGAGAAGGCTTGATATTGAGAAAGCGAGGTTAGGTAGGCCGTGCTGCGGGTGCCTAACAACGGTAGAGTTCACTCGAAGCGGACAAGAGTTATATATATGTGCCAGACCCGAGTGGATTCTACCGGGTAGAGTCTATATAAAGAGTTGAGCAGTGAAACGACCTGGCTTTCTTAACCCGGACGCGGAAGTTAAGAAATCGTGTGGGTAAAGCTGAGCAAACTCTGCAGAGTCAAATAAATGGTATTCGAATACGCCGTGCTCCCGGTTATTGGAGCCGTGTCACTTGGGTGATTCCAGCAGCGAAGCTTAAGTAGTTTTGTAAATGCTTTAACTTGTTCAGTTGGATAATTAACTTTTCGTGAAAACCCCTGAGTTCTTAAGGAGAAGTTTTGGGTCCGTTTTATAAAAATGTTTGCAAATAAAACTGCATCCACTCAGAGTTAATAAACCAAATATACTCCCTTCTTTTGTTATTCCGTGCATGTAGTAAGACAGGGTCCCTTTGGGACTTGCTGAGCCGGTTGTTTGGCTCACGGCTTGCTTAATCCACTCTTTAGAGGATCAAGACAAAGGTGAAGGTTTCCCCGTCAAGGACGCCCCTGAGGATCGCTTCTTCGACAAGGACCCGTGGCTTTAGGTCTTGGCCGTGCTCAAGCGGATTCTGGAGTTTTTGTGATGTAAGTATACTTTGGGCTTGCACGCCCCGCTGTTGAAAATGGATGTTAATCCCTATGTAAAATATATGCTGGACTTTTGTTGTAAGCATGCAATGGTATACTCTTGCGCGACACTCCATAACTGTTCATGCGTGAATAGTTGCGGAATGCCGTGTCCGTACGCGCCCCTGGAAACGGGGGCGTTACAAAGACCTTGAGACTGGGGCGCTCGCCTGGCAAAGGGCGCCACGTCTGCACTCGCGACGTGGCACTAGGGCGCGACTCGGTCACGGCGTGGAGAGCTAAGGCGGGCGGAAACACGGGGTGGAAGGAGGCTGAGCAAGGCGGTGATTGGGGGGTGGCACAAGGACGTGTAACGTTAAGACACAAGGACCTGCAATTTAATTCTGAATGCTACTGGTTATGCTGCATTGTTATGAATCCTACTTCTGAATCACTCTATTCCATTAGTGAATATGACATAGATGTATGGTCTGTTTCAGGCATCACAATGAACTTAACACTTCCATGATCTAGTCCAAATGTTAAATTGCACCAAAATGTACATCACACTGCACACGCTCTAATATTCCTCTCCTTAGGTGGCGACGGCAGCAGTAGGGGTATGCACATGTCAGCTGAACCGGAAAAATTGGACCGAAAAAAGACAACTCGGTTTAACTGGTTTTCGGTTTCCAGTTTTTTGTGTTTGGTTTTTTTGGAAAAATCGACTGAAAACCGAAGAAACCAAAAAATTATCTGTGCACGATGCGTCGTCTGGGATTCAAACCGTAGCAATAGGATTTAAAAGCGACACACTGTAGTACTCTACCAACTGAACTAGGATAGCTTGTTGTCTATTGAATGGATATATTTTATATATGTGTACCTTGTGGTCATGGCTCTATTGTCCATAAGACCGAAGTAATAGATGAGTTGTTAATCTTACTCTTGCATAATGGTAAGGTAGACTATTGATTATTTTTTAGTGGTTGCTAAAATGGATAGGGCACATCATTAACATTAATCATTATGCTTTATTACTTTATGCATATGCTATCGAATCTCTATACTCCATTGGAGTGTTTCTAAAGTATTAATTCTATTGCCAGTAGTATATATATTGTCGCCTACTCGTCTTGCTAGTCGCTATATCATTTGCAAATCACGTCAACTTTGGTAAATATGATATTTACCGATACCACACCGAAATAAATTGGGATTACCATATAGAACCGTATTTTAAAAATATCGTACACTATCCACGAGTAATTTTGTGATCCAAGGGGTTTTGGCTTGATTTCTTCGATATTTTTGCTTGCTGTGACATGTAAGAATACATCTAAAGCCATCTTCTGCCCATGAGGAAGTCATATTCACTGTTTTCATATTTTGCCCAAATTGGGTGCAATCTTGCTTCAATCTAAAAAAGTCTGAACTTTGACATAGATTTCTACGTCCCATGGGTGGAATAGATTCTTGAGACCTTGAACAAAGTGTGTGCAAATTCTCACGGCATTTGGATCATTGGATTAAAAGTTACATGGGTTTTAGGATTCACAGCAGCGCTAAAATCACTGTTCACTTATCTAATTTTATTGTTCACAACAGTCAAACCACCAAAGGTCCGGTCAGACAGGCTTGTTTCAGAGGTCAGTCCTTTAGGGTTTGTGGATTTTCATATTTTGACTCCTTGGTTGAATTGATTTGTGATTTTGGCTATAGATTCTATTATCTGTTATTGTAGTTATTTGAGAAGAGGATCAAGAATACTTAGGGGAAAATTTAAATGACACCATCAAAAATACTTGTGCATTAGTTTGTTCCCAGTGTTTCACTGTGAAAAGTATTTCACTATCTCACTTGTGAACTTATTCTTTTTTGCTCCAATATTTTTCCAGAAAGACTAAAAGCGGACTCAGAAGAAACCGCCAAAATAGGAATGATTAACACATCACATACTAATATAGATAGCATAGGATATGATAGCTTATGCTCGCGCCACCATTCCAAACTGTTGAAGTCCTCTGTATGGTGAAGCATAAGATCGCTGTCTAGAAAGACTGATAATTCCCTATGAGCACTGGTATGGATTGCTCCAGTACTTAACATTGTAGAGCTTGATGTTCCGAAGGATCCTAGTGCACCAAAGATTTTTCCCCACAAATTTTATCTTCTTACCTGTTATGGGTGCTGGTGGAGGTAGTTGCAAGCGGACCCCCTGAAACCTATGTTCGTACTTCTGATAAACTTCAAACAATTTATAATGAGCAGCTGAAAAATACTTAGAATAATCTATCCCGGTAGCCTCACCTAAAAGTGAAAGAATATTAGTGAATCTTGCAATTTTAGCTCTTAGATCTAGAATAAATGTAAATATGTATAAGTATGGAATATCTTTCTAATATTCTAAATATTTAGTTTTCATTGCACACATAACCTCTCGTAACACTATGTCATTTTCATTAGCTTTTAAGTGAGTCACAATCGTAAGAATATAATGCACAATTAAAGGAAATGTTGGATAGTACAATACAGATAAAGTAACAGTAGTTTCATAAAAGAGTTCCAGAAATACTAGTAACTTCTCAACAATATATCAGTGCTGCTCAGTTAATAATATGCTGCTGACATAGCTGTAATAGTGTGTGTGGATAAAAACTGTAGCATGAGATAAGTTGAGTTTCACATTACCAACATATCCACACTGAACTTTCATGGATGTACATCCCATCGCATGAATAGTTTTTATATGATGCAATTCGTTAGTTAGAATTATTTACAAAAGAAATTGTATTACAAAAAGTTTGAAGATATGGATCCAACCTCTTTAAATCACATTTAACTATAGGATTAATAATATAGCAGGTGCATCGCTGATATAACAAGAAGAATTTAGCGTATGTACTAAATAACGGAATGAGAACATCTATTACTGTGGAGTTTGTTACAACATTGTACAAGGTAATTGCAAAAATTTTGTTTGTAAGACCAAAATCTTCCATTACTTTGATAATACATTCTGCTATATTCTTACCCGTATGTGCTACGTCAATTAGTTTAAAGCCTACAATTCTCTTTTATAATACTAGTCATCATTCATATAATGAGCAACTACACTAAGATAATCCTCTCTAGACCGATCAATCTATATGTCCGAGGTGAAAGCTATTGAAAATATATAGGTTTAAAAGAGTTCTTTTATTTTAGAATGATCATTGTTATACTATTTAACTAACTCTCTAGTCATTGTCTGTCTAGAAACATGAGAAAATCTAGGATTATAGACAGTTCTATTGTACTTTTCGAACGCTTCTGACTCATCAAAGTTTAAAAGAAAATTATATGTACTAATTAAATGGACTAAAGATTCTCGAGCTACGTCGAGATTATATTCTCAGTTACATACTGCACTGTCGAGGTTGTACTGCAGCTATGTCTGCCTCATGGTTATGTCTTATTTTTCTTTATATCTTTGGGTATGTCTGTGTAAGTGCCCGGTTCAACTGAAGACTTTGCAGGCAATTCATGATGATAAATTTTGCAAACATCCCGCTTCACTATCTTTGTCAAAATCTTGCCACAACTCCGATGTGCTAGGTCTGGACCTATTTGTTCTGGTGCTTATAGACGCAGTGGCACTCATAGAATCAAACAATGGTATAGTAGGTGGAGGCAGAGATGTTTCATTCCCGAAGGATGAAAGATCTTTTGGATCAATTTTGTATTCACTCAGACGAAAATTGTCAAATTTTTCCTCAACAAATGTGGAAAATTGCAAAATGCAAATAGAAAATTACAGTATTACATATTTTACATCATAACAAAGAAAAGTAATAACAACATAAATATATAAACATTAGTATTGCTACCTCTTTTCTTGATTGTAGCCGGATTTCGAATTTTTAGATTTTTGACAAAATTATTTTAATTTTGCCAAATTATCACAAAGTGTATTGAAATTTTTACAAGAGAATTCGAAGAAGAGATTGCATGTTTAAGTGAGGTTGAATGAGGGGGTTTACTGCCTATTTATAAAAAATTCGAGATTTTTGAATTTTTTGTACTTTTAAACTCCCAAACGGCCACAAAACGGTTAAAATTTTCAAAAATCCAACTATTAATCATGCTAAACAGGCCATGTTCATGCCAAATAGGCCAGGCCTATCGTGTCGTGCTGGGCCAACCATACCTAGCGGTTGGATTTTCATAACTAACAAGCCATGGCCACCGGACTACTTGTGCCGATCGGCCCAACCGTGCCCACCGAGCCAACATGCCTATTGGACCGTGTCGTGCCTCACCATACCCGTGTCGAGCCGTGCTTGGTCCAGCACTATTTGTGCCGTGCCGTGCGAGCACATTGGGCCAGGGCAGTGACCCAGACACAACCCACCACCTCATGTCGGGTCGGCCCAGCAGAACTCTATCATGGTCTATACCATGTTTGGGCTGTGACTACAATAACAGACTGTGGACCAGCCCGACAGGCACAACCATTTGGCCACCTCTAATTCAAACATAGAAATTTCACCAGAACTTAGCTGGACTTCAATTCCTGGTTTCGAAGCGGGCTCAATTATAAGACCGCAGGCACAAACTCAAACCGCAAATCCTTTCCCACTCCAATGCCGGCCACCCTGCGCGCCCTCCTCGCGTCCCCGAACCCTCTCCCCGCGCGCGCGCTCCTCGCAGCCCAAGCCCTCCTCCTCACCTCCGGCCTCGCCGCGGACGCCGTCCTCCTCGCGCATTTCGCCAGGCACCTCGCCTCCGCACGCGCGCCCGCGGACGCCGTCCACACGCTGCTCCGCCTCCGCCCCCGCCCCCGCTGCGCCCACCCCTTCAACGCCCTCATCACCCACCTCACCCTCGCCGGCGATCCCTCCGCTGCCTTTCGCGCCTTCGCGGTCCTTTCGGCGGGCGCGGGGGCCGGCGCCGGGGCTCGGCCCGACGGGTACACTCTCCCAGCCGCTCTCAAGGCGTGCGCGCGGCTCTGCGGCCTCCTCGAGGGCTGCCAGGCGCACGCGGTCGCGGCGAAGGCCGGGTTCCTGGGGCGCCTTTCCGTCCGGAACGCGCTGGTCACGTTCTACGGCGCGTGCGGCGAGTGCGGCGACGCGAGGAGGGTGTTCGACGAAATGGCGGAGCGGGACGTCGTGTCGTGGACCGCACTGGTGTCTGCATTCATCAGGGAAGGAAGGTTCGCTGAGGCGCTCGGGTTATTTGGTGAGATGGACGTTACGCCAAACGAGGGGACATTGGCGAGCGCGCTGGTCGCGTGCGGGAGGCTGGGGGTGGTGCGGGCTGGGAAGGCCGTGCACGGGTGGTATCTCAAGCGGGAGAGGGAGCTGAACCTCCTTGTTGGGAATGCAGTGTTGAATATGTATGTCAAGTGCGAGAAATTGGATCTTGCAAGGCGGGTGTTTGACCGGCTTTTGGTGAGGGATATTGTTTCTTGGACGGCTATGATCAATGGCTTGGTGCGGTGCAAGCATCCAAGCGAGGCATTGGAGGTGTTCAATGCGATGCAGACATCAGGGCTGAAGCCAGACAAGGTTGTTCTTTCTACTGTCCTCTCAGCTTGTGCGAGCTTTGGTGCGCTGGAATCTGGGAGGTGGGTGCATGAATATATAGAGCGCAAGGGCATTGAGTGGGACGTGCATGTGGGGACTTCAGTGGTTGATATGTACGCGAAGTGCGGGTGCTTGGAGACTGCTGTTTCCATCTTCCATAAGATGCCCCTCAAGAACGTGTCTTCCTGGAATGCATTGATCAATGGGTTTGCATTGCATGGTCATGGCAGGGAAGCTCTTGAGTACTTTGATAGGATGGTTGCTTCAGGCTTTACCCCCAATGAAGTCACCTTTATAACCATCCTCGGTGCATGCTGCCACTCTGGTTTAGTGCAAGAAGGCTGTTGGTTGTTTGAGTTGATGAAAAATTCATACAAGCTTTTGCCATGGGAAGAGCATTATGGTTGCATGGTTGATCTTCTAGGCAGAGCTGGGCTCATCCAGGAAGCATATGATGTAATTAAGGTCATGCCTATGAGACCTGCTGTGTTCACATGGGGAGCCCTGCTGAGTGCATGCCAAGCTCATGGGCGAGTGGATTTTTCGCAGCAGATTCTTATGTATGTCCATGAGTTGGAGTCCTCTGGGAGTGGGGTTTATGTCCTCCTCTCAAACGTATATGCTGTCAATGATAGATGGACAGATGTGAAGAGGGTGAGGGGGCTGATGAGTGAGAAAGGCATGCAGAAGGAGCCAGGATCCAGTGTGATTGAGGTGAATGGCAAGACCAGTGAATTCTTAGTTGGACAGAAGAACCATCAGGATATGGATGAGATATGTGCAATGCTTTCCATACTAATGAAGCAAATACATTTGGATGGGTTGTAGTTCTTCAGGCAGATTCTCAGCTTCCATTAGAGATTCTGATCTTATGCATTTCGAAAATATCTTTTTTTGGCAACGGAAGAAAATATCTACTTAGTCGGTCCTAAGGACTGTGATGTTCTCTTGAAGTCTAGGAGGCCCGAAGCGTTTTCAAGGAATATGAGATATTATTAATTGTGTTCTGCTATCCCACACTCAACTTGTTAGTTTGATGAAGGGCATATGTTTTTGAACATGACAGAGACAATAGTTGTTGGATACTTCATCATTAGATTTTCCTCGCTGAAGAAGCAGATAAAATGTTGTCCAAGAGGAGATTGTAAGTTAAATTAATTCTCAAAGCACCCTTTTTAGTGCTTGCATATGTGGCAAAATAATTTTTAAATGAAGATACATTCAAAAGGTCTGGCATTTACTGTTGCTTTGCGATGTTGACCTTGTTCACATTCTCACATTTGATTAAATTTCCTGCCTGTGGATGAGGACTAAAGATGATTGTTTATCTAATGTATTGTTTGCCTCCACATCCATTCTCCCGTTGGCAATTGACGAACACCGCCACCACAGGAGGTCCAAGATTATAAAGTGCTGAAAAGTCTCTTCTATTGAAATTTGGTCTCCATCCTAGTGCATATATAGTCTGCCAGACAGATTGGCAGAAGAGTACAAAGACAAAACGATGTATTCCTGCAGTTGGTTTTGAGCTTTCATAACTGATAACTTCATTTCCTGTAATAAAATTTGTGCAAACATGTTGAAGTGAGTTCGTATGAGTATTGCTCCCATGCTTAGAAATGTTATCACATGCTCATTCATTGGGGGTTAAGTTTAGGTTGTAAAAAGGGCAACTACAGAGAGGTGCTTATGTTGATCTCAAAATAAAACTTCACTTGAACTTAGACAATCCATTTTTATATATAGTGCAGTCAGATTGGCCAAGTTCAGCACAATCTTAATTCAAAGAAATTTCTACCACGGATTGATGTGGAAGACAGGACTATGTGTTGCTTACTACCCAGGTATGCTATTTATGTGCCTTTTACCTTCTAATTTAGCACCTTTTTAAGAACTTATTATAGTTGGCATTTTGAGCCCCCCCCCCCCCCAACTAATCACTTGCCAGTTTTCTATTATACCAAAACAAGCTACATATAAATGCCATATGGGCCAGCACAATATACATTTATTTTAATCTTAGAATACTCTTGAACTCATCCAAACATTCAAATTAGGAAAGGAAAAAGAATAGGAAGAACCCACCGTAACTAGCATTTGTTGATTCTGGAATGTCTGTCACCAACCTGTGACATGTATATAACCACAAGAATCACTTTTGATTTTGGAGTTGTCACATCATACAAGTGAAGTAACATAATTGAATAACTTCTATTAATTACAAAATGTTTTAGGTTGTACTAATGAAGGTATTCTATTTTGTTGGGTTGCTTGGACTTGGTGAGTCAGGATCCACCATCCCCTAAAAGCAAGTTAGCTAGTTTTTTTTAGGGACAATAAATTTTCTTAGCTTAATAAAACAGCTATCATATCAAGCAGAAGATGATATTGCTGCAGATACACATTCCCCGAAATGTGTGTAACAATTACTTGTCTTCTATTAATAAGATTACAGTGACATTGCTTTCTTAGCTAACACAACCTGAACGTTGAAATTTTCCATTAATTTTGATGTTTTTTCAGAGAAAGGTAAATCACGCTTCTTGCGTTAGTTCTGGGCTCGAGCAGCGGTGTCATTAAGTAGCTCTTAGCCTCAGGTGCAGGGAATATGGCCTACAGGATGCAGTGTTTGCAAATTCACTGTGTTGAGTTGGCTCCGTGTGTTATGGTAGGTGCTGCCCTAGTGAAGTTGTTAGTGAGTGACAGTTGCTTTTGCCAGATCTGTTAATCGGGGATGGTGTGCGTTGTTGGTGCTGGCCGAGATCATGCTTTTGGGCCAAAACTATTGTGGGATTGCTTTCTGGCTGTATATTGTGTTCTAGGTTTAATTTCTTCAGGCAGCATTGCGTGAACAGCTAGAAATTGTGTCACATTTGGAGTATAGTTGCATGACGTGAACCACTGCATATCGCTGTTGTCCAACAATACACTATCTCCATGTTAGCATGTTCCATGGCTGACAAGTGTGAACCGTTGCAAGTGCTCCCCCGTGGTTTGGATTTTGGAATTGCTAGCAAGCTAATGCATCCCTCCAATGCTACTATCTCCGAACATACCGCATATCTAAATTACCAGACTTTGCAAGGGACAGCCTAAAATATTGTATTTTCTTTTATTTGTGTCTTTGGTTTCTTCAGATGTGCCAGAGATAACTCTGTTATTCGTTGTTCTTTCTTTCTACTATCACTTGTGTGCATCTTCTGTTCCTGGCTTGCTTGGTTTCTTTATTGACTTATTCGTACTTGTTTTCTGCAAACTTTTGCCATTCAAGCAGCAAAAACATCTCTAATTGCATGTCTTTTTTGTTGAAAATCTTTTTTTTTTCAGAAAGTGACAGTGTTTCTAATGGCGAGTTCTTCAAATTATCTTGCCATTGGTCTTGCCAACTATGGGTTGTATGCAGAGACAAGGGTGCTCTCACCGAGCTACAGGAGCTTCCCACGGAAATCCTCTTATACGTTTCTCAAGGTCCGTGCCGTGCAGGGGAATGATGGTCGTCGAAGGCTGGTTGACATTATCCGGATCATCCCTGAGCTGTCAAGAAACTATTTCAGAAGCCAGTCTAGGAGAGCTCTTTTTGGCGGGCATCTCACTGCTGGGTGACTTCTCTGTCATTCGGTGCTTTGGGTGTGAATGATGTTATAACAGCAGTTCTTTGTGCCTAATTGAGTATGTGACGAAGTTCTACTACAGCCGGCCTAGGGTTACCTTCCCCGTTGCACTCAACAATTTCAAGACTGGTGTCACATATGGCCTCTTCATTGATGCCTTCAAGCTTGCTAGCTGAGTTGCGTTACCCCCTACTGGTGCTTCATATGCTCCTGATCACGGCAAACATGATGGAAAAATGGCACACCATGTGAGGTTATTGCAGGGATCTATACCTTTCTTCCTTGGTCTCGTTCTTCTGTGTGAAGATTGGCCCATTGCTGTTATAGAACATGGTGTGATGATGATACTGTTTTTTTTATCCTTCAGCTTACGCAAAATTGATCTCTGGTGGCATATAGGCATACTTCAAGTTATCTAATCTTGAGTGAGGTGGCTTTGAGATTAGCCCATTTTGCTGGCAGGCTGTTTCATATTTACACAAATTGCCTGGACCAAAGTACCAAACTGATGCCATGCTGTTTTGACCCACATGCAGCAAGCTGTTATTTCAGATATGTTCTTCTATTTCCAAGATGCATATTAGTCACTATATATCAAAGTTAGCAAATGATGCATAAACATCAAATTTAGCAAATGATGCATAACCTAGCACAGTAGCAGTTCCTCTGTCCTGTTAGGAACAGCTATGTGGATAGCAGATTGCATTGGTAACAACCCGAGGTGTAAGTTGTAATTGTATGTTACCAAACTTGGGCTAAGTGTGATACTTGGACCCACCAAAGATGGAAGATCTTCCCAGAAGAACTGTCATATAGATGTGGATGCCAGATAGGTAAACATTCTCTGATGCAAAGCTTACCTGCTACCCTGATCCAAACACTTATCTTTTGGCCAAATGCATGTAATGAGTTTATCCTGTTCCAGGTTAACGTGGTTTATCACCCATTCTTGTATTGTTTGCCTCTAACCTTAACTTGCACGGAGATTTCATAATTTCTGATTCCACAATCACCGGGTGGTGAAGTGTGGCTATCAACTGGCAGGAAGGCAATCATAGTGTGGGTTCTCATTCTTCCGGTTATTGGCAAAATCTGCTGTCATTCCCAAAATCCAGATTTTCAGCTCATCTTTTGGTCATGTCACGGAGGTTTTTAATTGGTTTCGTGGTATTCGTCGTCGTCGTCACCACCACCATACCCAGCAAAGACACAACAAAAATTTGGCTCATTGTCATCGGATTTGGGCCCTTTGGCATTGTGTAGGATCCGTACGGTGAGTTAAAGGGAGAAGAATAACCCTTTAAAATCATCTCCCGTATATTATCAGCTTTATACAGTAGAAACACAAACTTATAAATCCACCAAACTCAAGAGTCTAAGAACACAAAGGTCTCCACCGGTTAGATCACTGACCAGAAAATGGTTGGATCGCTCGAGCCACTGTGGTATGACTAAGGTTAGGCCTGGGCAAAATACCCGCTACCCATTATCCGTACCCGAATTACCCGGACCCGAACCCGAAATACCCGAACCCGAGGTACCCGATCCCAAATTCGGATAGCGATTCTGATTACCTGAAATTAGTTTGGGTAGTTCGGGTAATATCCCCCGGTACCCGAATTACCCGAATTGTCTGTAAATTACCCGAATTGTCGGGAAATTCGCTGGTTTTCTGTAAATTCGGGTATATCGGGTATACCCGAACCCGAACCCGAATTATCGGGTACCCGAAATTGCGGGTAGTGTTTTTTTGGGGTTAATATCGGGTAGCAATTTTCATTACCCGAATTTCGAATTACCCGAACTACCCGACCCGAAAAATTCAGGTAACCCGAATGCCCAGGCCTAACTAAGGTCACCAATCTGACTAGGAAAGCTGGTCTGATCGTTCGAGCCACTGTGGTATGACTATTCGTCGAGACAGTGCACAAAATATCACTGCACATGATTCAAGGAAAAAGTTAACTTATAAACCGCTGATTTAATTGCAGTAAAACTTGACACAAATCCTTCTTAGTATGTCAAAAACTCATTCAATCATGAATCGTAAAGATTGATGCCAACCTTTATCCAAAAACAAGAAAGATTGCACTAAAACCGGGTAAAAGATGGAAACATTTATCTATTCCTACTTGTGAGTCCTTGATGATCTAGATGACTTTAAATGGGTTATCACATGTCATAACAAATTATATCACAGCACGAACTCAACCTATAAGAGCAAAACCCCTAAAAGAACCAAGAGAAATCAGAATGAGATGAAATCCAAACAAGAACGCTAAGCAAATCAAAAGTATAAGGAGAAATCCATAGTACAACTCACTTGGATAAATTTTGGATATTTATTTCACTTAAGATGAATATTTTATAGTCACTTAGGAGAATAGATTTGTAACACTAGAGCATATACACATAAGGCTCCACATAAAGGAAACCCTAATATCTCTTCTTTCTCATGTATTCTCTCTCACAACACGCAAGGTTTATATAGTAAAAGTTTTCACTTTACACTAAACCCTAAACAACCATTCATTTCTTAGTGGATCACATAACATACAAATAGGGAAATCTGATAACCTACATATGAACAGCTTTTTTTACTCATAGACACTTGCATGATGTTTGAAGCGTGACTTCTATGGTTTCAATAGCCCGATAAGACATCCCATCCTCCAAGATGTGATGTAAACCACTTAGCCCATCGCCGCAGATTTGCAAACCGATACTTCGCCCGGTATTAAACAATTTTCTCAATTGCCATCCATTGGTTCAACTGGTAGAGCTTTCATAACCATCATCCCTATAATTGACTAACTATTTTGTCATCTGTATTTCACTGAAAATCTAGCACGATCAAGATAACCTACACAGCATGCTTGAGAGGCCATCTATGTTTGATCATTGTCGGTAGACAAAAAAGTTATGCGCAGTACAAAGTATATTGCACTTTAGGTTCTTAAACCACATCTTACTCGACCTACGTGAGAAAATGGTGCACGAGTTTTTCTAAGAGACATGAGAAGTGCGTTGCAGACTTGCAGCAATTCACTCGAGTCAGCAGCCAAAACATAGGTTTATCCTTCTTTTTAGTGCAGTTTTTCTAAGAGAGAGGGCCAGATGTCAAATGGCCACTTGAAACGCGTGTTGCTATCTAGCAAAGCTGAGTAGCTAACTGTATTTATCTCACCCTCGTGTGTCAGGCTATCAAAGCCAGAAATCACCACCAGTGCCCGAGAACTGGGTCATCCCCTCTTCCACCATGGCCTGAGAAGAAAAGTCAAGGGGGGAGGAGGGAGGGGGGGGGGGGGGGGAGCCAAGTGCTTTGTGTTATGGTGGTGCTATGATGTGTTTTTGCCATGGAAACAGAAGTCCCCTTGCATCACAAAGAAGATTCCTAGTCCTACATCCCTCAAGCAAGAAATATCGTACATATATTCCTAGATCCAGATCTCTCACTTCTCCTAGTACGCAAGCAGATATGCATGCAAGCATACACATATGTTCTTGTAGATGGCTCTTGTTTTGCTTCTGTTTCAGTTTCTTGCAGTCAATCCATTTCTCTTTCTCTGTAGGTGGTGGGGGGTGACGACTGGGCGCAGTGGTTTATCGATCTCTTCCCTGCCTTGTGCTGATCCCAGGCACCAGTTTTTTGGTGGTTTCTTGAGAGATTTTCTTGTGAAAAGAAGGCTGTCTTCTTGTTACGGCAACGCAGGAATCGATCGATAAACCTCTGCATCCAGCTCTCACCTTTGTTTATGCACTTGAGCTGGTACAGATCGCTTCTTTGTAGTAATAATTACTGTGATACTGTCTGATATTTTTCTTGGAATTCCTGATATTGGATATTAGAGAGCAAGATTTGCTGTCTTCCGATTCACCTTTTACGATACTTTCTATTATTATTTTGCAGTTATCTGGTTACATGATGGATACATATTAATTGTATGCATACCCAAAAAAACATCATATCTTTGTATAATAAGTAATAACCTCTTTCAGTTTTAAATATATTTTCATATTGATGTCACTCACAGAACTGACCAGCTTGTTTCTTTGTTTAGTATGTGATTGGTTAGGAGAATAACTTTTTTTTGGCTAGTTGGAATAATTTGTTTGTCCTATGTCTTGTATAGTCGTTTCAGACAAATTAGAGAACAGTGATGGATGGTGTTAGTTACCTTGGATTGTTGCTTGCTGCTGTCATGCTTGGAATATAT
Organism: Dendrocalamus latiflorus; assembly: GCA_017311315.1. Taxonomy (NCBI): domain Eukaryota; kingdom Viridiplantae; phylum Streptophyta; class Magnoliopsida; order Poales; family Poaceae; genus Dendrocalamus; species Dendrocalamus latiflorus. The sequence goes on from CM029628.1 coordinate 36,764,702, forward strand.
TCCAGTTTATTTGGAGTGAACCCGTAATTAGTACATGTTCAGAAAGTCATGTTAGCTAGAACCTTTGCTATCCTTCTGTGAACCTTTGCTATTCCTCTGTGCTTGCACATACACATACCTTTAAATTTTTATGCTTTTGCAGCAGTGGAAGATCTGAGCTTGAATATTGTTGGCGTACTGGCTGTTGATTGTGTTGCATGATTTCAAATCAATACTGAAATGTGACTTCACTCGCATTAGTTTGTCCCGAATCCTGAGTCATGACTGCTCAGCCGCAATACTTGCGTGTATCAGAAGTTAAATAATCTTGTATAAAATTATCTGTGGTCTACCACAAGACTGTAGGTGGTTGTCGACACTGTTTTGATACTTGTGCAGTTCTTTAATTTGTTCACGGGATAGTGTTTTTCCTTCATTCTGCTGAAAGGCTTGATATATCTACATCTCAGCGTGTCTCACCAGTGATCATGGTGGTGTTTCACATTTTGTATATGTAATTCAAGTGTTATTTCCCCCTTACCAGTCTTCAATGCCATTTTTTTTGGAGCTTGGTATCTTTTGATTACATAATGCTTATGATCCCCAAAAGACAAAAATTATGCTTACCACGCTCAGAATGTCAGAACAAATAAAAGCAAACTATCATGTTGACAGACCAACTCTTTCTCTGCAAATGAAAATATGTGTGATGTTTGTGGCCAAGTTTGCCGACCTTCCTTGTGTTGTGCTTGTAAGTTTGGCATACTTGACTTAATACCCATGTACGATCGTTTCCCTCAGTATTCTGCTGCTTATCTGCAATCTGAACTTTTGAACCTTTCACATCCTAACAGAACAAAAGATTGGTGATTTGGTGTGATACTGCATTAGCTTTAGGGTTGGGAAATGAATACGAATTATCCGTATTATTTATTACCATATTCGATAGGATATAGATACAGTATAAATTTTTCAATCCGATTAATAATTTCTATCCCGTTAGTATTGATATTTAAATTCGTGTAAAAAATATATGTACAAATATGATATAAACCCCACCAGGCGCTAGCGCCAGAACTGAGGCAGAACCGGCAGAAGCGTGGCATGTATTCACGTGGTGGACTGGAGCGTTGTCAGGACGGGGCTAGTGCGTGCGAGCACGACTGCACGACCTCGCTTGCTTAAGGCTGTGGCAGTTTTGGGTCATGCTTGTTAACTTAATTTTTTTTACTATTTTTAAATTTTATTTCCCCCCTGATTTTTTAGTTTTTCTGTTGGTTTTTTCTCGTATTTGTTTGTATTATACGTGCTGAGCTAACCTATTTTTTCTATTTTTATTTTTTAAAATTTAATTATGTCAAGTAAGTCGCCATCAGCTACAATGTAATTTCAGTTAGTTACAGTGAAAATTCAACCATAAGATACAAAAGTTCAGCCTAACGGGCTACCACCGGTTTAGAGCCGTGTCGCCGATTCGGACACCGCTCAGCCAATGGTTGCATGTGCTAGGAACCTAGGACCGCTTGCATGCGGTCTCGCCACCGACGACCAGCACGTGGATGTGTCGCCACCGCACGCCGCATGCACTGCACGTCGTCGGCCCCAAATGGCTGCGCCATGTCTAGCTGCCACATCGCTGGCCCCGCATGGCCGCTCCGCATGTGAGCCGGAGCCCTGCATGGCCACGTCTGCGCCATTGTCGACCGCACCAGCGCTGTCCCCGCATGGGCGCATTGCCGCACACCCCAGCCGTCGCTCCCTAGTGTTCGCATGCGCCTTGGCCACTGGTCCAAGCGCTCGCATGCGCCCCGGCCGTTGCGTGCGCTCGAATGCGTTGTCGCCGCCACTCGGCCCCGAGTCGCCACCGCCCCGCATGGTGTGCGCTACCGTCGCTCAGCCATGAGATGCCACCTCCCTGCCCCGCGCTGCTTGGACGTGCGCCACGCCGCTCGGCCCTGTGCCGACGAGCGAGATGCGCCGCCGTCACACGCATAAACAAGGGTAGGGGAAACCCTACCCCTTTCCCCCTTTGAGCCGGTCGGTAGTGGCTGAGTGGGCCAGAAGAAAGGAATAAGGGGGGGGGCGGGCCGACGCCCAAAATTTGTAAAAGGGTCCTTAGAAAAACGGAAAATTACATGAAAAATTTTCTCAGAATTGAAAATTTATGGATAAGCCCTTGGAAATTGTAGAATTCACTGAAAATTCATATTCCAGTATAAAAACATCACGAAAATTCAAATTCTGGATTGTTTTTAACATTTGAAGCATGTTTAGCACTGTTATTATTACTTTTTATATTTTATGTATTTATTTACTATTTTGATTAATCATAATTATTTAATTTGCCTTTAATCATAGAATTTAACAGTAAAATTATAGAAAATACATAGAAAATTCTGGAACATTACAAGGACCTTTTGTACCATTGTCCAATTTATTTTATGCATATTTACCTGCAGTAAATTTATATATTTATTTCATACACATGTAGATGACAGGCATCACAAACTAGGAGTTCGAGGAGTTGGCCCAGTATGGTCAAAACTACTTGACTTGGGCCTGTAAGCCGCATGCCTCCCCATGTGCACCCCGTAGGGCATAAGTGGGTACATAAGCGGAGTACTTGAAAAAGTCATCAGAATCTTCATCATCGGGTGATTAAGCATTAGTTGCAATAAGTATTGCAAGCAGAAGTAAAGGTCATAGGAAGAAGAAGAGTAAAACTAAGGGTACACGTGTATACTATCTATGTGATGAGGAATAGCACACGATAAAAGATTGCCTAAGTTTGAAGTAAATGAAGGGTACATGCTCAGTGACGGTAGAAAAGGATGATTCGGACGTATTAGTCATCAGTCAATCAGGTACTTCTTATGTATGGATAATAGATTCATGTTGTTACTTCCATATATGTTCGGCAAGGGAGATGTTTGGCGAAGGATCTCTATACCCAATGTATGAAACTGTTCATTTAGTGGATTGCAAGGAGTTTGCAATTATTGAGGTGGGAATGGCTATATTGGAGATGTATGATGGAGCACATCGCGCATTGACGGGAGTTCAATATGTTCCCGGGTTAAAGAAGAATATAATATATGTGAGGTCGCTTGAACTCGAAGATTGTGAGGTATTACTTTTAGGTGGCATCATGCGAGTTACTTGTAAATGGTAAGTAATCATGAAAAGTATCTGGAGAAATGAAGGATACCGATCAAAGGGTAATATTAAAGGTGGAACAACCAATAGGAGGTCTGATAAAAATTCTGGATAGGAAAAGGAAACTATATCATCAATGGAAGGTAGTTAGATCTCATCTGCAATTATATGTAGAACTACAAAGATGGTTGCAAAATCTAACAGATGCAAAGGTGAAGGTGCGACCTGTTGGAAAAAGAAAGACATCGTGGGACTAACCATGCTATACCGGGGAGCAGGTGGAGCTCAGAGCCGATACAAACTTTTGGCATGGGAAGTTGTAGAAATATGAGGTGTAGTTAACCAAACTACACAATGAAGGAACTCTCAAGTGAGGGTTTGGGAAGGCTAGCCCGAACACTAACACACATATTGTGGTGATCTGTATAAACCCCTGTGATGGGGCACTCCCAATGGTGGAAGGAAAAAAAATAAAAGAACAAAACAAAAAGGTATGTTTGAAAATTAAAGTTAAAGTGCATATTATTGAGTTGAAGTGACTGATATTTAGTCTTTTAATATTTGAAAATATATGGTATACATAGTCCTAGATGAATCCTACTAGGATTAGGACTTCTACTCCCAATTAAATTAGGATTATGCTAGAAATTGGAGAAGAACTAGGAGGAGCTATATAAACCATGGGGATGATGATGAAGAGAACACAAGCATCCAAGCAAGCAAGCCTACTCATCAAAAGCTGATGGCGCACGAGATGGTTAGAGGTTAGGATATTATTTAGCACTAGATTCTTGCATAGGGTAAGAATTCTAGAGTCCTAAAAGATTTGAGAGATATGTGAGTGAGCGACAATCCATAGTATTCATTTTTAGGTTATGCTTAAGAAATTTACGGCCAGTTTCACCAAATCTTTTTTTTCTCTTGTCATGGTTGATTCATTATTGTTATTTTGGTTCTCTCTACGATATTCATCTCTTGCGTTCTTGATACTATGCACTTTGATTTGATCTGGAGGCTATTGCACATAAAAAGGAGTATCAGAGTGTGACACAAAGACTAGACCATATCTGATGCTTCCGCCCTCACGGAGCTTCCTTTCGTAAATACGATGCAAATGGTCGTACAAAATTTTAAAAATTGTTTAGATGGGTCATGATATAATCAAACATTCTGCAAAAATTCAACTAGAAATGTGAATTAAGTTAGGAGAAAAAAGAGTTAACAATAGCTTTATCTGTTTCTTTGTTTTATTATTTTAGCAGAATTTGTCTTTTTTCCCTCCATATATGCGGATCGAATTTATATATGTGATTTTGTGGCATGGTAAATTGATTTTCTGTCAGTCTAAAAAAAATTATATTTTTTGTGACTATCTGCACCGTACTTTAGCTTGGATGCAAGGTGTCACTTGAAATATAAGACTAAATTGACAAGTACTGAAATGGCAGTGTCCCTAAAAATTCAAGAGAAGAAAGGTAACGGAGAACCACCCGACTTCCACCAACGTAAAAGAGAAATGGCCAACGATCTTTGCGTACTACTCCACGGGTGGGATAAAGAAACCGACGGAGCTTGCACTAACGATCGACTAAATTGCACGCAACAACACAAAAAATTCAGAGAACAGCAAGATTCCATCAAACACACGCACTTCACCCGTTACAAGGCTAAATGGAACGTGACACTACAAGCATGTTTTGCAGGTGCTTTGGCACGAAACAACACCTTTTCTTTTTGCATGTCCCGTCTGCTTCCGTTTATCCCAGCACCAGCGGCGACTCAAACATGGAGGCCATCAGGCCAATGTCCATTACCACCGTGCTAGTACGTAAGCCTTTTGGGCCTGTTCTTTTCGGCTGCAGTTTATGATTTTTGGCTGAATTTTTTGAATTTTGGTTGTTTACGGTACAGATTACGGAGAGAGGGATACTCACTTGCGATTTTGGCTAGTACAGATATTGGGCTTTTAACGTGTAGATCATTTAACTTGCAGACTCCGTCTTAAGAAAATGCTCCGTTTAAAAATCAGATATTATAACAAAAATTAAAAACCATCAACTTTTAACTTAAAGAACAGCCCTTTGTCCGTTTCGTCAGGAATCGGCAGGCCATGGGCCAGACATGCAAAGGGCGCTCCGGAACACGAATCTCCCGATCACGATCGCAGAGTATACGATACTGATTGGGACGCGTCATTTCTCCTGTCAGGCAATCAGCTGATGATCTTATGTGCATGTACTGTACAATTGTACATGCATACGCAGACGCAGCGGAGGTAGGTGACGTTGAACCGCTTGTCAATTCAGACCAACGGGTTGTTTAGTTAAAGCAAGCATTTGACGACGCAAACTTAGCGCCCACTCTAAAGGGTTTTAGCTTCTGATTTTATGTATTTGGCTGTTAGTTTTTTTAAGTTATTTAATTAAAAATAAAAAAATAAAAAACTATTATATTATCAAGAATAATATAAAAGAATAAGAAAAAACCAAAATTAAAAGTCGGCTCGCAGCCAAAAAAGCTTAACCAGCCAGATTGAGGTGCTGCGCGGTTAGGCTGAAATAAATAAGCTAACTTAAGGCTAATTAGCTGAAATTATACTGTAGCTGATGATAGCTTATTTAGCGTAACTAAATTTAAAAAATTTAAAAATAGAAAAAAAATATATTAGCCCATCACAAACAATACAAATAAATATAAAAAAGAATCTGTAAAAAAGCTCAATAAAACTAAAAACAAAAAAGACAAAATTTATAAATAGTAAAAGGTAAATTAGGAACAAGTCGAAATGAGCGGAGCCTTATTATTTTGGCCGGCTGCTGCTGCCTACGCTACTAGTACGGCATCATCATCCCTCTCATCTTCCGATCCTTCTAGAAGGTGCGGCTCTATTCAACTAGCCTTAGGCCCTGTTTGTTTCCACTTAAGATTATTATAATCTAGCTTATAATCATAAGTGGAAACAAACAGCCCAGATTATAAGGTAACTTATTATAATCTAATAGCCCAGATTATTGTAATCTAATAAGCTGAAAAAATGAGCTTATTTCAGCTTATTTCCCACCTTTTATCTTAATGACCATAAAACTTTAAGAGTATTACCCACCTTTGCCATTCATCCAACCCCCAAATCCCGTGCCTCTCTCTCCCAGGGCATTGTAGTCTTTAAACATTCGAATACAACAATCCATAACTCTGATAATCCAGGCTGCCAAACACCTGACAGCTTATTTCCCATCAGCTTATTATAATCTAGCTTATATAATCCCCCACCTATAAGCTGGATTATAATAATCTTAAGTGGAAACAAACAGGCCCTTAGTTTGACCTGCGAGAACTACTCTGCTTCTCTCGAATATAATATTCCAGTCTGCGACTGGAATTTTTATAAGCCAGGATAGAAAATTAGTAAATCGTGCGTCAGTATCAGAGCTTGGACTTCGGCGTGGCCTTGGTCGCCAAGCAACGAGCAGGAGGGAGACTAGCGTTCCAAGGAATTTAATCAGGACGAGAGAGAGACCCACGCCGACATTTTGCCACGAAGTTACTAATAATGCTTGATTATTCGTAGTTTTTCGGGTGTTCAACGGTTTAAGCGTGGAAAGAGAAACGATACGGAATACCATGGTGATCAATTCGGCTTCAGCTTTTAGCTTACAGTTTATTTTTCACTATTCATAAATTTCATTTTTTTTCTAAATTTTTGGCTTTTTGTTGAGTTTTTTTGCCGGTTCTTTTTTCCCGTATTTGTTTGTATTATACGTAATAAGCTAACATATTTTTATTTTTTTTAAATTTAATTATGCTAAATAAGCTTCTGTCAGCTACAGTGTTTTTTCAGTCAGTTACAGTGCTTTCAGCTATAAGCCACTCAAAATAAGCCAAAATGAAAGTAGGGAATTAGCGGTTTTGCTGGTCATTGACCTCCTCTTTGAAGCTACTACCTTGGCCTTATGCTAACGGTAATACACGCTGCAAATCATTCAGGATGACAGGACCGCAACAGGCTGATCGAACTACTACATCTTTATGGCCCAGTCCTTGTCTATGGACCCACTGAATGCCACTTTCTTATTCCCGTTTCATCTATTGACGGTGAAAGGCAATACCCAGGGTAAGAGCCAGAAGATAGATACAGACAGATGCGACTACTTTTTCATACTGTACACTACAAAAAAAAACAATGTACACAATTGAAAGATGTCGTAGTCATGCTTCAAATTTCATACACATGCAACTTGAGAGGGGCCATATACGTGCTTATAGGCTTTTAAGCACACAAGATCAAAAGGAGCAAGATTTTTTTTTGCAAGCCTTGGCTCCCGCCGTTCTCCCTCACCCTTCGCCAATGTTCATACCTTTTAAATTGCACGAATACCCTATGGCCCTGATCAATATGGCTTCAGCTTCTGACTTCAGCTTATTTTTGCACTATTTATAAATTTTGTCTTTTTCTGAACTTTTGGCTTTTTTTGAGTTTTTTTACCGGTTCTTTTTTTCCTCGTATTTGTTTACATTATACATGATGGGCTAATATGTTTTTTCTATTTTTAAATTTAATTATGGTAAATAAGCCTCTGTCAGCTACAGTACTTTTTTCAGCCAGCTACAGTATTTTCAACCATAAGCCATGAGGCTTTCAGCCGAACCGATCACCACCTATATTACGTTAAGCTCGTATTGTCCTAACTCGGAAGGCATGGTCACCGCAGTCCCTACACTCATTATATGATGTCGTACACTCGTATTTCCCTACGCTCGTTATAATATATCGCCGCAATACATGTATAAAGGAATACAGGTATTGCGAGTGGTTCAAAAGCATGGCAAACAGATAAAAACCAACATATATGAGTACAGATTTCTAATCTTAATTTTTTTGCACTCTTATAAAAAAACCTACAGTTTTATCTTTGCTACTTACGATCAAGAGTACAACCATAGCAATGTAGAGCAGCCAGCAAAGGTGAACAGGTTAATGTGATATGGCTTTCTTTATAGCTAGTAGGTCAACAAGCTAAAGGTTTTTGTTCTTTTATTTACTATTGATGGTTTTTTGCTACACTTTTTGATATAGTGATAGACAACGGAGATGTCGACGTGAATGACGCATATAATTTTAAATTCGAAAAGCAAAGAACGGGATAAAGAATAGTGGTGGACAGTAGAAAAGAGAGAGAAAAGGCGGCAACTTGGACGGTTTGTGGAAAAGGCATCCGGCGTCTAGCAAAAACGGGACGGGACAATTGGGGGCTGTTATTTTTGGCTTTTAAAATCGGCTTTTAGTTTTTGCTATAGTATCTAACTTTTAAATGAATTATTTTTCTAAACAGGGCTCACAAGTTAATTGTAGAACACGTTAAAAGCCCAATATCTGTACCAGCCAAAATCGCAAGCGAGCATCTCTCTCCGTAATCTCTGTCGCAAACAGCCAAAAATTCAAAAATTTCAACCAAAAACCATAAGCCACAACCATAAGCCAAAAAAAGAACATGCCCATTTAAAAGGTCGTTGCACTGGGGGCATGCACGGGCATATTTGTATCGCACCGCCGCTCAGCTTGGTCCACCATGAAAACAAAGGCGCTGCTTATTTTTGACTTTTTTTACTAGTAGCACTGTAGTTGGTTTATTTGGCACTATAACTGCTAGTGGCTTTTTTGTTACAATTAAATTTAAAAAAATTGAAAAATAAAAAATACAGGTCAGCCCATCACGAACAATGCAAAGGCATACGAAAAATGTCAAAAAAATCCTAAACAAGCCTAAAGTCAAAATATAAAATTAAAAAGCTAGAAGCCAAAGGCCCCGCTAGTTTCGGCTTGAGCTACTGGCTTATTTTTCACTATTCCTAAATTTCATTCTTTTCTAGTTTTTTGGATTTTTTGAGCTTTTTTGTCGGTTCTTTTTTCTCGTATTCGCTTGCATTGTCCGTGATAGACTAACATATTTTTTATTTTTAAAAATTTTAAATTTAATTACACCAAATAAATCACCATCAGATACAGTAAAATTTCAATAAACTACAGTAAAATTTTAAGCATAAGCTATTTTTTACGGGCAAATGGGCGGCACCGGTCCGAGAGCTTATGCTACATACATACGCATCGCTGTTTTCTTGGAGCGTGTAGCTAGCTAGCACTGACACATTAGACGTCGGCCACTTCACGGTGATGTCAGGGGTGTTGTTCTCTTACCTCAAGATTCTCGAGTAAACTGAAGCAATTCTGAGGTCTGGGGACTGGGAAGAGACGAATTGAACCAACCAAGATGCTCCGTTCCGGGTTGGTAGATGCCTACAGCGGTTGGTAGAAACGGAGAGCTTCTGCTGATGGTTCGGTAAAATACCAGTACGTAGACACGTCTTAGTATTCATATGCCTGTGGGCTAAGGGCATCTCCAATGGGTCTATAGCAGCTATCTACAAAAGAGTCCATGTCATCAACTGTCGTACGTGGAAGATATTAAATGAAGAAAGAGAACGCAGCTCACTACAGCTCTAGAGATAGTCTATAGCGCCAAACGAGGCAGCCTCCATAAATTCTGTGTGTGCATGTAAGCATCAAATAGCTATCCTTATAGATAGTTCTTTAGAGCAAGTTTAATAGTATAGATAGCTGCTACCTCCAATACATTTCCATGTCATCAAAAGGTAAGATGCAGCCAACTCATACAATAAACTGGCTATAAGTTGTCTCTACAAGAGCTCTCAATCATTTAATACATACATGGGTATTGGTCATTTAATACATGCATGGGTATAGCAGTTAGTTCTATTGGTACATGCATGGATAACACCTCTTTTCCTGTGCTATAGCCTGACTCTTGCATGGGAGCCGGCTTGACTCTCTCTCTCCTTTTCTCTCCCCTCCACATAGGACTATGCTGACATGGATTCCCTTATAGCTAGCACAGTCAGCCTTATTAAACTTGCTCTTAGAATGCTAACTTTAGTGTGTACTATATAGATGATGTGGAAGTCTTATAGTTAGTTGCTAGCTATAACCATTGGAGATGTAATAAGAAATGAATCATTGCATCTACCGAATCTATACGCAAGAATGACTAGGAGGAATCAGTGCATGAGGATGAATGTTGCCGTGCACTCCTTTGCAACTTCTTGCATGAGCACGCCCCACATTTCCAAATTCGACGCAGAGAATAATCGCCAACGGTGCAGGTATACGAATACGAATGGAACTACGAAAAGTATGTGTCATAAGTCACAAGCAAATTTGGTATTCATCACTTGGTCCACATGATAATGCATGCTGCTCCATGACTGCACGCGGCACGCCCTGTCATGGGATGGATAATGGTACGAAACTGGCACCTCCTCTACGGTCTATTTTGATGGTTTTCTACCCTCTCTGTATATATACATCGTTACGTAGATAATTATATAGACAACTTATTAATGATATAAAGTTATTATAGATAACTATATAAATAATTTATTATATAAGTTACATTTAGTTATATCAACATAAAGATGTATTGTAAATAACCATCGTCTATATTATCGTACATGTCTTAACTATTGGAACGGCAGATTTCAGTATGTTTACAGTTTTGATAGTAAACCAAGCAAAAGCCAAACATATTACCATAACTAATATTTTAATATGGTAAATTAGGGCAACAAAGCAAAAACACCGTAAGCCTCCCAACATATTGCATTTAAACTCTGCATTTCGTACAACGATTGTGGAGGCAGAGTAGATCGGAAAACGGTGATGCCAAGGAACCATTGGTTGGCCAGCAGCCACCCCTGAGCTGTGTGGACACACCGCGCATCTGCCAGGCAAATGAAACACAGTGTTTTAGGAGGAATTTTATACGGATCAGTATAATTGTTTCAAAATGCCACCGATGTCCTCCACTTTCAACTAAGACCGCCAGTACATGCGATTTATGGCGCAACATTACAAATAATAGCATTAGCCCCGAGAATTAAAATGCCTGTGGCAAGAGAAGTACCAAAGAGGTAGTACTACCCAACGCAAAATGGGAAAACACACAACAAGAGGAATTTACACTTCATCAACCCAATTGTACTGTTCATTATTCATTATGTACTCTCTTCAGTAATCCCCTGTACGGGGCAAAGTATCCAACAAAGTAACAAAAAGAAAGAAAAAAGAAACTACAGAGATTATACTCCATTAAGCACAGGAGCACCTCCTTAATAATTTATGTACTCCAATGCGCCGTACTTTTCTCCTAATTTCGTCTACTTATTAATCCCACCGTAATACTAGCCCTTAAAGAAAAAAAAACTTAACAAACAACACATGCAAGTTATTATTTTTAAGAGAGAGAGAAGACTAAAAAAGAACCAAACAATAGCTCAGAAAAACACGGAGAAATCCCCATCTTTGGACGGATCTCTCCTCCGCTCGCCGTCGCCGCCGGCAACACCTCCACACGCCTCCGGCGAAGGCTTCTTCTCCTCCCCCGCCGCCGCGGCCTCGCCGTCATTGGCAGCCGCGAACACCTCGTGGACGACGTTCTCGACGTCGAGCACCTCGCCGCCGTCGTCGTCCTGCGGCGGGGGCGGGATGAACGGCGGGCGCGCCACGCGGAGGATGCGATCCCAGTCGACGCCACGGAAGAAGGGGTGGGCCTTGACACCGCGCACGCCGATGCGCCTCTCGGGGTCCTTCTCGAGGAGGCGGGCGATGAGGTCGCGCAGTGGCGTCTGCTCGCCGACGAGCTCCGGCTGCTTGGTGAGGACGCGGTAGAACGTCTCCTTCCGGTTCAGCCCCCGGAACGGCGTGCGGCCGTAGAGCATCTCGTAGAGCACCACGCCCAGGCCCCACCAGTCCACGGAGAAGTCGTGGCCGCTCCCGGCGATGATCTCCGGTGCCACGTAGTCCTCCGTGCCCACGAACGAGTTCGACTTCACCGGCGTCCGCGCGCCGGAGGCCGTCGAGCACGCGGTGGTGGTCGTCGAAGACGAGGACGAAGAGGAGGCCGTCCGCGAGGTAGACGGCGGCGACGGCGAGTTCGCCGATGCGGCCGGCTTCGTGGCGCCACCCGAACGAAACGGGAAGCACAAGGCCGCCCCCGGCAGCTTCTTGGGCTTCCCGCGATTCGGGGACGGCGAACCAGGCGGAGACGCCAGTTTGGGACCAGCCGCCGCCGCGTCCGGCTCACGGGGCGGAATAGGGAGCCTCGTGGAGAGGTCGAAGTCGACGAGCATGATGTGGCCGCTATCCTGTATCAGGACGTTCTCCGGCTTCAGGTCACGGTACACGATGCCGAGGCTGTGCAGGTACTCGAGAGCCAGCACCAACTCCGCTGCGTAGAACCTGCAATTAACGATGAATTTGTTAGTCAAACCACGGAATCTGCACTCTTCGCCAATTTGTTCGAGCATGGGGTGTGTTCGGTGATGGTTGATTCGAGCCGTGCGCGCGCGCTTACCGGATGACGGAGTCGGAGAACATCTTCTCGGTCTGGCGGCGGCGGAGGGAGTTGAGGTCGCCGCCGCCGCAGCGGTCGATGGCGAAGCCGACGACGGCGTCGGTGGCGAGGACGCCGCGGAGGGAGGGGAGCAGTGGGTGCCGCAGCGCCAGGAGCACGTCGTGCTCGAACCAGATCCGCCGGTGCCCGTCCCCGCCGCCGTTGCCCGCCTTCTTGTGCCGCGCCGCCTCCCGCGAGATTGCCTTGAGTGCCATGGCGTCCCCGTCACCATCCCCGGCGTCCCCGGGCACGACGTGGAACACGACGCCCTTGGCGCCGCGGCCGAGCACGGACACGGCCTTGAGGTCCCGCAGGCTCAGCTGCCGCGGCAACGCCGGCTCCGGCGGCGAGGGCGCCGCGGCCGTCATGGCGAGGCGACGCTACCCAACCGCGCGGCGTGAGCGAGAGACGGGGTGGTGAAGCGAGGCGACGAGTGGGGTTGGTGCCTGCGCGAGGGGAAGGGAATGGGGGACTAGTTGTGGTTTGATCCTGGTTTTTGATTCGATTCGAGGCTGCGCTGGTTGGTTTTGAGCGGAGGGGGTTTATAATTATAATTATGCGGGCTTGGCTTTCTTGGGGACGAAGCACGCACTGACGCGCCGCACCGCACCACCTGGGATTTCTTCCGCGAAGCGAGGGATTTTGAACGCGGAATTTTTTAATCCTCTTCGGGTTCGAGGCTTTGAGCTGTGTCGTCTCGTCTCGTCTCGTCTCGTCTCGTGTGAAACGTAGGTTAGGAAAAACGAAAAAGGCCAGGACGAAATGGGGAAAAATCGGGTGGATTTAATCGGGTCCGTCTGACTGCGGCTGGGGCCCTCGTCCTGCGCCGCTTCTGTTGCCCTTGTGTGGCTTCTAGAAGGGGCAGGAATGGTAGTTCCCTCGGCTGTACCTAGGATATATGTAGAAAATGGAATTGTCTAATGCGAAATCCCTTCAAAATTCTCGCTTTGTGCTCTAACTTGACCTTGTTGTGCAGGTAACTTTTTGTTTGGGCATCAAATCAGTATGAAAAGATTGTAAATGTTCTCGATTTACCTAACATGTGTACTCCCTCTGGTAAAAAAAACATGTTTTGAGATATATGTAGATCAAATTTTCGAAACTTCAGCTATTTATATCTTTTAAAATATTTTGATTGGATATATAAAAATTATATGTGTAGATTTGTCTCAAAAAGTATTTTCATAATATTATAATTTAATTTTTATAAATATATTATAATAGAATTAGTGGTCACAATTGTATTTTAGGGACCATATCATTGTACAAACTGACATTTTTTTAACAGAAGGGAATATAAATTTTCAAAGTTCAAACTCAATTCATGTCGAGAGTAATAAAAATGAGAAAATTCTAATAAATAATAAATGAAAAGGAAAGGACAAGTATAAAAAGTTCATATTCAAATCAACTTCTTTTTTCCAACACATTTTGGGTTTGAAGTTGAAAATTTAAAGGGTATGATAACACTCCATAGACTAAATAAAAAATGAATTTTTCATGTTAATTTGATGTCCAAATAACCGTATGGATTTCTATGACTCCATGGTTACACCTAATTATTGGTTTTCAATTGATATTTCCCCGTACTTACTTAGAGAAAACTGAATTAGAAACGAGTAATACTCGATCTCACGCGGTAACTTACCTTGAAGATGATTTACTCAAAAGACACGCTGGTATAATGCCCACACCAAGCATATACATGGAAATAAAAAGGACTACATAATGAACTCAGAAATCGCCACAACCTTCCTTTGTGTATGTACATGCTCTAACTATCCGCTAGCACACGTGAGAATGTACCAACATCGGATTCGCTATTACACAGGCACATAAAAAATTTTGCAAAATCACAATCGATTTTCTCACCTTTGATTCTGCATGGAAATTCGTTCTCCAGCGAGGTCATCTTTCTCCTCTCTGGCGCCCAACGATGGTGGTGACAGTGACCCGTGGATTAGGGATAGGATTCACCCATTTAGGGTTCGGGTTCACCGGTGCCCCCCTTGCTTAGAGGGAGACTAGGACTGTAGTGCCAGAGCTGGTGCCGCTGGACGCGGGGGAGGAGGAGGATGGTGGTAGGCATGGCAAGGTGGTGGGAGCCAGCACGGGGGTGAGGTGGCAACTGGGTGTGATTGGGTTAGGGCTAGGGTGTGTAGGTGAGTTATATAGGTGAGAGAGGGAGAGGATGTGAGTCACAGGATTTTCATCCAATGGTGGAAAAAATTGGTTGTGATTTAAAAATTTTCAATTGGCTATGTAATAGTCGTCCCTAAATTTATGTAAAGCTTTTGATAGATATCATATAAGAATAAGTCAATTTTACCCCCCCCCCCAAAACTCTTAGGTTTATCTAGATATCAATCCCCAAGTGTAAAACCGGATGTTTGTCAACTCTTATGTAGTAATACTAGTTAAATTATCTCATTGACCTGATTTCACCCTAGTTTTGGCCCAACTCGGACGCCATGTAAATCTGATGTGGCTAGTGTTGTCTTGTCAGCATTCAGCGAATGGTGGATGCACCTCCCTCTTAACAAGGGAGAGCACAAGCGGGCTCGAGTGGCTGACGGCGACGACGAATGGCGGTGCGGGAGGTGCGACCAAGGACTAAAATGGGTCAGCCCGACCTTGAGGAAGCGATGAGAGGAGGCTTCACAGGAAATGGAGCTCGATGACAAGCTAGCAACAAGTATGGTAGTGGCCAAAGCGTGGTGGACAACAGTGGCGGTCTGATGTCATTCTATGGGAAGTGGTGTGTGCATGAGCACGGTGACGACTAGGGGCAGTTAGAGATGGGCTAGTGACAATGGTCGATGCTAGAGAAAATAGTGGCACAGCAACAGCGTTCCACAGAGATGCGATGACCAAATTGGAGAGGGGAAATGATAGAGGGGATGATGGCGACGGTGTGGGCTCGAGGTATTGCAGACTCACCAAAAGCGAACGAATTAGACGGCGACAGTGACTTGAACGGAGTTGGTGAAGGCGACAAAATCCAATGACAATCTGTGAGAAAAGCCAAAATTTGATGAAAGGAAATACTCCAGTGATTCAGGAACATGATGTCCACATCAGCTCCACCTCTAGTTTCTTCTTCCTTCTCTCTGTCTCTTTCTTTCTTCCATTTATGGCCTGAGGGAGAGAGGGAACTTCAGAGTGATGAACTCATGTGCCATGGCTACCAGGTCCGAGGAGCTTGTGTGCCACACTACACAAAGGCGGACAATACAAAAGAGCATGGGATGTGTCGGAGAGCCGCAACAACAGTTGTGGTGGTGAGACTCGACGATGAGGAGTTGTGTTTGATTCATGTGTTGTTGAGCTAATCCAAAACAATCCCTCGCCTCTCTCTCACTCTCCATTCTCCATCTTTTTCTTCCCAGATCCAAATCAGGGTGAGCTTCGTGTCCTTCCGTTATCCTTCTCCTTGCTCTGCACGAGCTCTGGCGTCAGACATGATAGCCTAGCCTCGCGTTGCTCACTAGTCATGATGACGACCATGGGAGTGGCGAGAGCCTCGTGGTGCAGGGGTGCCGGTGTGCTGCACATGGCGGGCTCAACGGGGACGTCATTGCTCTCGATGCACGACCGACCAGAGTCAATGACGGAGGGGTAGGGATTCACCGACGTGAGCTCCGTGTCCTTCATCCTTATCCTTTCTCTGCGTGAACTCCGACATGGGACACGATGGCCCAGCCAGCTCCCTGGTCGTGATCACAGCCATGGGCATGGTGAACTCTCTAGGGTTGGACACGGTGACCGGCAGTAGCAAGCTGGAGAGGCCATCAACGAGGAGGATGGCCGCGCCAGCGCAGGCCATGTTGTGGGAAGGTTGACCACGATGGTGGGGGATGGTAGCAGAAGCAGGTGTGGGGGAGGGAAGCTGGAGGGAGGACGAAGGAGGGAGGAGAAAGGGGGAGAAGAAGATAGAGCATGACATATAGGCCCCATAATCCTTTTTTTCTAATTATGCCGATTGGTTTTCATGTCATCGAAAAAAATAACTTATGTGTTAAAACCATTGCCACATCATCCCATGTCAGCTAAAACCGTCTTCCATTAGCTTTAGGGGCTAAAATAAAAACGGTATTGATAGTTGAGGGGTAAAACATCCGATTTTGTACTTCCAGATTGAAAGTTAGATAAATATAAGTGTTCAGAGATAAAGTGGACTTAATCCTATCAAATATGCGAATAACATCTAGGGGTGTCTGGAATAGGAGATTGCTTTACAAATTTTTAGAATTTAGTTTTGAGTTTGAACTTAAACCTAATATGATTTAGATCCAAACCCCCCTTTCAAGCATGCCTTTTGTTAATTTTCCACATGTTTAGGAAGCTGCACGTTAAACTATCCATAGAGTCTGCACAAAAACGTGACTTGCCATGGTTGGTTTTTGTGCCCTTTGGATATTCCAATATCCATGCAGAAAAAGAACTCCCATCTTTGATAATGTTAGTCGGTGCGTCGTTCAGTTTATTGGACCAAACCATGACATAAGCCTCTCGAGCCCCTTTCAAACTTTAAGCAGGTGTCGAATTTTTTGAGAGGGTATAAGATGGACTCGTACAACTCACGTCCCACTCAACTCATACCACCATTTATGTATACGTATGCCTATCTCCTAATATATGTTTAGGAATTTTTTACGAAGACACAAAGATTTTACGGATCACGATCATATGTTTTTTCTTTGAATACATATATACACATGCATGTGCCCTATTCTAATTAGTTAGATCGGTCGTGCGGGTGCCATCCGAAGAATTGAACCCGAACGATTTTACTGAACACCTTCGCATCAAGCCAACCAATCTACGGCTTGGTCCTCTGAACCAAATGTCGAATTGGCAACTGATTTGACTGTGCGGCTCTTTAACAGATGGGCGTTGGAGGACCCACATCAAACAGTACTACGTGTTGTATTTCCATACACCTCCTGCTCGATCCCTGGGGATCTTTGTAACACAATCTTCAGTCACCTTGGAGAACGCTAAAAATTCACAAGAAACGGTATGAATTCTTATAGGAATCATACGAATTTTTTTTGCATCCGTCCCGTATTTCGAATGGGGCCTCAAATCTCAACCCGTTGTGTCCGCACCGTACAGCGTCCAAAATCCTACCGAGTTTTCCGCTCGAAACAGATGCTATCTATCTCAGTTCGCGCTCGGGCTTCTAATTCTGTCGTAAGCCGAAGCTGAAGCTCCCACTAACACGTACGGCCGAGCGGGGCTCGATGCATGCGGCAGTGGCATGTGAACAGCGAGGCGTTCCACGACGACCGGCCGCACGGAGATTTGAGGGGGGCGGAGGCGGTCGCGCCCACTGTTACACAGTGTTTCGGACGCGCGGCCGCGGTCGGGGTTGGTGGTTGCGGAGGACTTTACGGCAAGCAGAAAAGATAGTCAGGTTAGTGAGGGCCTGTTTGGAACAGAGGAATTTCATAGGAATTTTGCAGGAAACAGTTCAATTCCCGCAGGAATCGGGAAAAATTCCCGCATTCCAAACAGGGCCTGACTTCTTTTAGACTGAAATGTATAGTTTTTTTATTAATTATGAGAGAGAGTATAAAGAGATAGATATTTATATACGATTTTGATTTATATAAATAAAGTTATTGAAATGTGTCCTATAATCGACTTGTAAATTTTATTTTAAAAGGATAGTATGTTTGAAAACTGATTATCGTAGAAAAATAAATTTTAGAAATAAAAAAAAAGGAGTGGACGTGTGCAAGGTAGGCTTTTAAAAGGTACGGCAGTGGCACTTGGATTGGGTTTGATTTGGACCAGTGCTTTGCGGCGGCACGATCGATCGAGCGGTAAAAAGTAGACAAAAAACAGTAGTAGACATGAGCAAAGACATTCACGGATAGGGAAAACGATTCACCGCTTGCCTGGGTGGTAAGTATTTGGAAGTCACATTACAAACCACTTTTATTTTTTTTAATTTTTAGAAGTCAGTTTTTAAATAGGATATTTTTTAACTTGATTTTTATAAGTTATTTATAGAATTAATTGTAGAAACTATTTTAAACAAAATAACTTCTCAACATTAATATCCTTTATCTTTCTCATAATCAATCAAAAACTAACAACTAAAAGATGAAAGCTGCTCTACTTTTGAACATCCGCTAAAGCATGTGGCGCGATCGCCCGTGCATGTGATCGATTGGCGGTACGTTCGTGAGCTTTCCCTTAAAGAATAAAGATGGTGAAGAACTGAATCTCGATCAGTCAAGCGCGGCTTTTCTTAACGCCAGCGTTGCATTTTTTTTCGTAAAGTCTGAATCACGCAGAGCACAAGCAGGAAAGATAGATCGCGTGTACAAATCAATCCATCGTACTGTCGTTCTTTTGTCAGAGTTTAGATGGTGATCGGTTCGGCTGAAAAGCTCATGGCTTATAGCTATAAACACTGTAGCTGGCTGAAAAAAGTACTGTAGCTGACAGAGACTTATTTAACATAATTAAATTTAAAAAAATTTAAAAATATAAAAAAATATGTTAGCCCATTACGTATAATACAAACAAATAGGGGGAAAAAGAACCGGCAAAAAAGCTCAATAAAAAACCAAAAGTTCAGAAAAAGACGAAACTTATGAATAGTGAAAAATAAGTTAGAAATCAGAAGCTAAAACCGAGTTGATCAGTGCATTAATTTCCCCGAAGCATCAAGCACGCTACCCTTTTCTTTCATGTGTGCTACTACGTACGTCGACCGGCTCATGTCATGCATATACTTTTAGTAGAGTACTAAGAAGGAACCACACGTTTAAGGTGGTGATCGGTTCGGCTGAAAGCCTCATGGCTTATGGCTGAAAACACTGTAGCTGGCTGAAAAAAGCACTGTAGCTGACAGAGACTTATTTACCATAATTAAATTTAAAAAAATTTAAAAATAGAAAAAACATATTAGCCCATCACGTATAATGTAAACAAATACGAGGAAAAAAAGAACCGGTAAAAAAACTCAAAAAAAGCCAAAAGTTCAGAAAAAGATGAAATTTATGAATAGTGCAAAAATAAGCTGAAGCCAGAAGCTGAAGCCATATTGATCAGGGCCTTAGCATGTACGTACACAGACGCAAGCTGGTAAATACGGCAAATACTATATGCCGTACAGCATATAACCACCTGCCGTCCACCCTCACGCAGCCCATGGCTCATGCATGGCACAAGGCTGAAAAATTCCCTACGAGATAAATTTGACGATGTCAGCTCCTCAAAAGTGAATCCAAAAATTAAAAATGCAATATCTTTTAAACCAAATATTTAATTCGTATTCTATTTGAACCATTATATTCCTTAAGACGAAATCTTCAAAACAAAATCCAATATCCACTTATGTATATTTTGATGTTGTTTTTATTTGATATTTATTTCACAAATATGTTTGAATTTAGTCATATTTGCTCTACCACTGGAATATTGTCGATTAACTATTGGAATATCACCAATGAATTATCGAAACATTAAAATTAAATGTGTGAAACATTGACACATTCTCCCATAGAACTTAATGCGTGAAATAACATTGATTAACTATCAAAACATTAAAATTAAATGCATGAAACATTTCATTTTAACTATTAGAACATCCAATTCCCACCTAGTCTATTCTCCGTACCAAATTCAAAATATACATCACAAAACATCATCTATAAACTACTGAAACGTAATAAATGGAATATTTTATCATACGTGTTAGAACATATGCTATATAATATCATTACTAATCTAAATATATGTAAGTGAGGTCTAGTTTTAAAGATCTCGTTGCAAGGAATATGATGGTTCAAACAGATTAGAATTGGACATTTGGTTTAAAAGATATGGACATTTGAATTTTTGAATTGCAAAAGGACATTTCGAAAACCATGCCTGAGTTGGGCCAATTGGGTCAAGAGGTAGGCGGGGTGTAGTTTCTTTCCAGTGTTAAGTTTTTTGAGTAAAAATAATAAAAATAGAGAAAATTTGGAAAACACCGCTATATCTTTTGAAACAATACAAAGAAATAAGAAGGAAAAAAAAGAAAAACAAAAAAGTCAAAATTAAAAAGTCAGAAGTTGAACCGTTTGTAGTAGAGCCTAAGAGTGCTTCTTTTTCTAGCAGAATATCTGAGAGTGACTACACTTTGTCCCTCATAAAAACAAAAGAGCATCTTCCAAAAAAAGATATCAGAGACCATGTACTAGGCCTTATATAAGTTTGTAATGAATAGTTGGTATTTTGATTAAATTGAATTTGAATTTTGTAATAGTTTCAGAAAATTCAGATTTATTGTCAGTGTTCTTGGTCAAACTGGTCAATGGGGTATGCCTATGAATGGTGGTCTGACCGGTGGACTGGTGTGACCGAATTTTGGGAGCAATCAGACCGAGGAAGCAGTACGAACAAGTTTTTGTTAGTGGCTGCTTTTTCCCTAAAGTGTGGATTTTGTCGTTGGCCGCGTGTGGTCAGGCCGGCCATGGTTGGCGGTTGGATCAGGATGAGTTGGCAACTGTGATCGACATTGAAAATGCAGTCACACCAGGTGACCGGTCAGTGGTTGGCGATCTGACTAGTGGCTACGGCTAGCGATTGGGGTGAGTTGGTTTGAGGTTCACTCATGGCTCAATTTGTGTTGTATTTCATCATGTATGGTTTTGATTAATGTGAGTCAAATACATAGAACATGTGCTCAATATGGTTGCTTAGTCTTTAGATGTGCAGATGGCCTGGAGGACGTAGTGATCGACGATAATGGACGGGACTAGGCGAGGGAGTTGAGATCCGAGCAGTCATGTAAGTTCATGTGAGGCTACGTGGCTCAAGCGGGAAGCATAGAGAAGATAAGGATCACGAAAATGCGAGTTTGTGCATGTGGTGCGCCAAGTGACAAAACTAATTCATGTAGAGACAGTTTGGGGATTTCGAATGCGTAAAGATATGATAGTTATTGGGCACTATGGGTTACGTGTTAAAGCATGTGAAGATGCTTTAATGTGAAAATGAAGACGAAGTCAAGAGAAGGTGTCCGGAAGTTTCATCGAGAGTATTTTGTTAGTTGGTCAAATACCGGGTTGGTGCCTTATCAAAACCATGGTGTGGAAAGATACAAAGGAGAAGTGGTTTAAGTAAAAGAAAGCTATAATTGACAAGTGGATCAATTACTAAAGAGTTAGCGGGTTGAGTCTTGTAAATATTTTGAGAAGCATGTGTGTAAAACCCGTGTTAGTGAGGTTGACATGTTTCCTTAGTAAGTTTAATGGGTTAGACCCATTAAAGTTATGCTGGTTATTTAGAAGGAAGGAGAAGAGGAGGTAGATCCAAAAATTATTGGGTTTAGTTTGTACTCTACCACCTTGTCTTGTTCCATGGTCGTGTGAGAGAGAATTTGAGAGAGAAAAGGTGGTGCTTTGGCCGCATCTTATAAGCATTAATGTTTTTTGCTTGTGTTCTTTCTTGCCTTTTTTTGTTCTTGAGCTAGATTTATGATTTTGGATTTGTGGGAGCTCTAGCCCAATCTTTTTCTTAAATTACCTTGCTAGAATATTTGATTATAGATCTAGAAGACCTCATGTCTTAAATCCTCAAGAGCAAGAAGTAATTTGAGATTTAGGGTTTATTTTGGTGTTCTTGTAAACTAGATTCGATTCTCTTCAATTTGGTGAACTCGAACTCAAGAACTTTATGATTTTTTATTGGTTTACGTTTCTATTGTCTTGAGCAAGTCTCATGCAAAACTTGGATGTGTCTATAGGAGAATTGATTAAGTTCTTGAACTTTTGTCCCGAGAGATTTTTAGGTCTAAGAACAGAGAATTGCTTAGACCGGTTCAGTCCTACGGTCAGACCGGCATGTCGGTGTGACCAGTCATAGGCCGGCAGTCACACCGGCCAACGGTCAGACTAGGCCATCAACGACGGTCTGACTAGTCCTGTGTAAGAGAATGCTGATTTTGTTAGTTTTTGTCTCTTGTTTTGTTTTGCTTCGACGTGTTAGTGTAATATGAATTTAGTGACTATTATAGTCATTTAAGTGAAGATTTTAAATACCTTAAAAGAAAAATATTTTGGGAACCATTTAAGCCTGCATCGGTCCTACAAAATGAAAACAAAAGAACACAAAGTTGGTTTATTACTAAATCATGATCTTGGATTCGACAGAATTTAACATTATTATTTTTTCAATCAGGTGGCAGGATCCGGATGCCCTTTTCTTTATTCTATTGGGGATCTCAATTGCTTTTCTGGATGGAAAAATTATTCCCTGGAGCACTAATCGTATGTGCCTGACTAAACTATAGGTGTAATTATAAGTGGAAAAGGGCCAACTTAGCGGATTGGCAAGATATTGTATAATACTCTGGAAGTGGTGACCTAAAGTCTCACTTGACATCATCTTTTGCACACTACTCTGCCTATGATCTCTGCATTTTCGCTTGCTAACGCACTTGTCTATGCAGCAGAGCACTAGGCATTCTATGACGGGAGATTAGATTATATATCCTCCCTTTAGTTGAGAAATTGAGGATTTATCCTCCACATCTCAATGACACGTGGGGTCATCATAAGTCACTGACACGTGGGTCAGGAGGGTAAATCCTCAATTTCCATCTAAATGGAGGGTATATGATCAATTGCCAGTTCTAGGACTGAACAGCCGATGCACTAATTGTTGGTCGCAACTTTATCCCCCCACCCAGAGGATGCGTTTAGAGATTCTTTGAGAAAGAGAGAAACATCATTTGGAAAAACTTTTCTCAACTTTTCAATGGTATAATGCCCTGATGCACTATAAAGACAACTACTAACTGTTATACAAGATATCACTACTCAAAAAATTGATTTTTGTTATAGAAGTCTTCACTCTTCACGGAAGAAAGAGGTAAGCATCGACAAACTTCTCTCAATCATTTTGCGTTTCTGGTCTTCTACTAGAAATTTGATTTTCGTTAAGGTAGTCTTCACCTAGGAAAGAGAAAAGTATCCGAAAACTTCTCTCGATCATTTTTCCCATCCCAGCCTTCTATTAGCCTCCTGTATCTGTATGTACAGAAAATTAGCATTAGTAACGCCCAGAAAAGAGGGTTAATAAACTAACATATACACTCTCATAAAACTAGTAGAAAGGAAAAGGTTAAGGAGTTTGTGATCAATCATCCCTTCCTAACCCTGGAGACAAAAGGAACGTCGCTGCTAACCTTTTGTCCGACGACGTGGGGAGCTCGTGATCAGTGATAAAACCCAAAAGTAAAGAGGAAAAGAGGTGTTCGTTGCTGCCCACTGGCCATCAGACACACTCGTGGAGAAGGAAGGCGACCTTTGGGGCTCAAGTTGAAAGCCGCCACCTCAGTCCGTCCATGCATGAGAAAGACTGCTGAGAGATCACGACTGCATGATCATCCCAGCTTTGCTTTCCTTTTTTCCCCTTGCAGCTGCAGGGGGATCATCGATCATGCATGCATGCATGCAAAATTGCAAACTCTACACGGAACAGATGGGCAATTTGTTACGAAATTTCGTGAGAATCGCACTTGGTATGCATGCATGTCTCTGAAGGCATGTGAACTCCGCCGTATACGCTTGTCTCTGAGGCCTTCACAGAATTCTGCGAAGGAAACGGATTCGGTTCGTAGGCACAGCATTGCTTAAAACCAGGTGTTTCTATGAAACGCCCCCACAAATTTAACTAGATTTAATCGGCAATTACAGGTGTTTCGTCTGTCACTATTTTGAAACAGCTTATTAAAATATATTTTTTAAAAATAATTTATCGATATTTAATTTATTCGTATAAATACTTACATTAAAATTAAAAGCTATAATTAAAAGCTATAGCTGTAACTAAATTAAAAGCCATGGCCGTAACTGGAAAAAACACACACATAGACCGAAAGAGGCTGGAGCTGACAGGTCACAACCACTACGTCTTGACGCATCCGTGGAGGATAGATAGAAGCGAGGCGGCAACCACCCCGGGCGGGAGCTCCACGTGAAGTGCTGGTCCGGTTCTGGCGATACCTGACGCTAAGCGTAACGGGGCAGCTAGCGTTGGAATCCCCAACTCGGCTCGGGGCCCGCTTGCTCCCAGCCCCCACGCAAGGCGAAGCAGATTCTCTGCCTTGACTCGATAAAGGCAGAGCAGAGGCAAACAGTGTGTTTGCCTTTAGGTGGTTTGGATCCATCCGATGAAGAGATGAATGGATCAGATCTCCACTGCTACAGTGCAAGGGCCGCAGCATAGATCGACACTGAATGAACACTGCAGAGGATGCAGATTAGCGCTCTGAAACCACTGTGCATCCGTGCCTTCAAAGAAGCAAGGCAGAGGACGCAGATCCCACGCACGGCGCTTTGGGTCAGGCGCTTGATTCCTTGATTAGCCATAAGAGCAAGTATTAGAGCAAGTACAGTAGAAGATGTGGCTGCCACCTCTAGGACTAGCTACATAAGCAAAAAGAGTACATATGGCTTATGTGGAAGCAACTAATACAATAAGTTGAGTAGAGATTACCTCTATTAAAGCACTCAAACATTTAATATTTCGCTAGAGGCGACCCTAACCCTTATTGTACTTGTTCTAAGAACTAGCATCGCCTCCAAGTCCTCGTATGATGTGCTAGAGGTCACCTTTTGCATGAGGGGTAGCTTGCCTCTCTCTCCTCTTGTCTCTCTCTTCCACATAGGATTGTGTTGACGTGGATTTCGCTAGAGGCGACCTAGTCAGCATCATTGTACTTGCTCTAAGAGGTTGTAAGCTGGCTGTATGCTGAGGTGGAGGAGAGAGAGGAGGAGAGAGAAGAGAGGTGGGCTGTAAGCTTACAGCCATCTGAAGCACAAGAACCAAGAAACTTTGTGAGAGGAAGGGGTAGGTCATACAGCCTTCAGTTGGCTGTAACTACTATATGAGTAGGCTGATAAGTGGGCTGTAAATATCTATACAGCCAGCTGAAGGCTGTATTAGAGCAAGTATAATAAGAGGCTGTTAGTAGGCTGTATGCTGAGGTGGAAGAGAGAGAGGAGGAGAGAGAAGAGAGGTGGGCTGTAAGTTTACAGCCAGCTGAAGCACAAGAACCAAGAAACTTTCTGAGAGAAAGGGGTGGGTCATACAGCCTTCAGCTGGCTGTAAACTACTATATGAATGGGCTGATAAGTAGGTTATAAATGTCCATACAGCCAGTTGAAGACTGTATTATTAGCCTTGCTCTTATAAGACTTAGGGCGTCCGCAATGGTAATAGCTAGTACTAACTATATAGTCAGTTGACGTGGAGGTGAGAGACAAAGCAAAGACTATTTTATACTGTTGGACCCACATGCTCCTCTCTCATGTTCTTGGACTACGTGAAATAGATCAGCTATTTGCTCATCGCTAGTGACTACTCTCTCTCCTACTTTTTCCTTGCTAATCAGATCTAGCTAACTAAATAGCCAGCTGAGGGCGTCCGCAATAGTAGTAGCTAGTACTAGCTATATAGTCAGCTGACGTGGAGGTGAGAGATAAAAGCAAAGATTATTTTATACTGTTGGACCCACATGCTCTTCTCTCATGTTCTTAGACTACGTGAAATAGATCAGCTATTTGCTCGTCGCTAGTGACTACTCTCTCTCCTACTTTTTCCTTGCCACATCAGATCTAGCTAACTAAATAGCCAGCTGTTGGAGACGCCCTGAACGCGCGAAGGCCTGAATCATGCGGGGCGCTCATTCACTGGCCGCCGCTCCTCCCCTGTCCCCTCCAACTCTGGAGGCGTTGATTGGGGAGAGCAGCAGGAATGTACGTGCGATGCGAGTTGCGACAAAGAGCGCTGTCCCCGTCACCCCTTTTTTTTGTTTCCTCATCGACTCCATGAGGATTCAGATTGGCTCTAGGAAAGCTACACAGCATGGAGACGTCGTCCTCGTGTACGCCCCCCGTTTATGCGAATCTCTCGGCATCACCGATTCGCCAAGCCAATGGCGCGAGCGGAGGGGGGTGACCACAGCGTCCTCTGTACGTGCAATCGTACCGTGTCTGCAGGGAAGAAGTAACGCCTTCTCAAAGTTTTCCTAAGTTCGGCTGGATCGTGGTCCTAAAAAATTCCATGCAGATAAACCAGACAAATAACGAAACGTCTGCGCATTGCACCAGGCTACCAGCAGCTAGTGGCGGAGTTAAGATTTGATTACGCTCTGAGTTTAGTGGTAAAATGATCTAAGTCATCTGAGCTATACTATAAAAGTATTATCTAGATTAGACTAAATTTATCCGAGCTGAACACTGAATATTTTTTTCACACCTTAAATTGAAGTTTATCCTATTTAGGATGTGGCTCCGTCACTGCCAGCAGCGTCTAGCTCGAGATAATCAGTGTCATTCCGATGGTTCCTACTCCTGCTTCCGAGCGCGTCGTCGGCGGCACGGCGCATTTACTAGGGCGAGGCTACCACACGTTTCGTGTTCCAGGTAGGTCGTTCCATCGAGAAACACAGAGACAGGTCATGGTCTGGCCGTATATGCCTCCCACTTTTTTGAATCGGGTTAAGGGGTTCGGTGAAAAAAAATTTATGCGTGTATGCATCCGGGTTATTTAGCACCAGTGAGTATTCGTTACTAGCCTAACTACCACTGTCGTGGTCAAGTGAATGACAAACATGGGGCGTGTCTAAGAGAGTAGTACATTGTACAAATCCATAGGGTAAGGTCCTATTTTAAATAGCTTCTAACTTTTAGTTTAAGTTAGCTTTTTGAATGAAGTGCCTTATTAATGCAAGTGTCTTGCTCTCTCAATTTCTCTTATAATCAACCAAAAATCACATTACTTTTGAATAGAGCTAAGTCTGTAGGTCACCGTTATATTTCAAACTACGAGATAAAAACAAAATTTTAGAACAGGATAGGCGATAGCATTCAAGCTTTCATGTTGCTACGCTGTGGCCTAGTCACATCACTCGCATGACATTCAAGCAGCTCGCCGGAACAAAAATATGGCAAATCAATGGTTAGTCCTTGCAGCATTTATTCAGAAGTAGTAACTGTGATCCGCATAATACTGAAGTAGTGAACAAGAAAATGCTGCAGAACAGAACAATTTAAGTAACAACTTTCATTAATCTGTGTTAAATAATCACATTTCGATTGTCACATGTCAGTCAGTCAATCTAGCTAACTCTGCTGTGTGACTATGTACATCATGTGTTTTTTCCCAAAAAAAAAAAGACTACGTACATCATGTTGATTTCAAAAGCATAAGCTGTTAGCACAACTGTAGGCGAAGAAATCAGTTCAAATGCATGGCAACTGAGTTTGCAACCTTTACATGCAGCTAAGGGCAAAAGCTACGAGCCTACAAGCAAAGCTATACATTTCAATTGTCAACAGTTGCTAAAGTTATTGCTTCTACGTACTAACACGCTCCAATGGTAGCCTTTTCAGAAAGCTCTCAAACTGACGTGGCTCTAAAAAACATGCATATTTGACGTCAGAGTAATGGGGCCTGACTATTGGTTCTACCAAACAGGTCACTACAAAGGTAATGCTATATACTTTCCCCAAAAATGTAGTATCATTCCTAGGAACATAGTCATGGATAACTGTACCAGTTACAAAACATTTGCTACTCTCAGTTATGAGGTTAATGGCCTACTAAAATGCACTGCACTATGCATATTAGTTATAGTTAGTTAATATCATTTGAATTTTACCTCCATGGTAACTTGGTAAGTGATCTGTAAACATGGAAGGAGTAACGGCGATATCACTGAAGTTCTCTCTCTCAGTCAAAATAGCTTTATATGGTGGTTCAGTTTCCTGAAAGTTCCAGCATTTCCAAAGAGGAAAGAGGCTCTTTTTTTGACGCGCCACATGAACAATTAAGCCTGCAAGAAACATATCTGGAGGCTCCACTGATATTTCCCTATAAGATGTTCGATGCTCTTCCAAACCACAATCAGGCCCATCAAGTGGAATTATCCGAACATCCTGATCAATGTGTAGGCCTTGATAGCTACTGTGATCATCTATGGATGGATTAGATCCATTATACCCCATGAAACCATTATGCAAATCTCGGAGGTCTGTCTCAGTATCACGTAATGAATCCTGATGTGGAAACCGTCTTTCACTAGGTATCGCCCTCCCTGTAACAGGAAAACGGGAATTCAGAAAGACAATTGCAGAAAAGCCAAATGAGCATTACAAATGTAAAACAATTCTAAGATTGATTCAAGTGGTCGATTTCTCATATGTTCATCCAAAATAAATAAACGAGAAGGTAAAATAATTTCCTCCATATGTGTGCCTAGCTGCCATCCTTCTACAATTATCGATGTAGTCCTCAATTATGTCACCACCAGGACCATTCTCATGATACTTGTTCACATGCAAAATTCTGCGAGCAAGTTTTTGTATCATTGCTGTATCAGCTGGAGAGTTATCTGAAAGAGCACTTATTGCAGCAGATCGTAGTCTGAGGATTGAGTTGATTGTAAGGTGAGAAGAAAATTTGTCGTTGCATACAATGCTGGAAAGGAAGAGGGAACACTGAGTCAAAGAAGTTAATAAACCTTGCTAAGAGGACAGCTTGGTAACAAACTGTGAACAGGCTTCAGCTATTACAAACAAGGAAGTGGTCCATAAGCATATACATGCAAGTCTGGGTAGCTGCCGAAAAGCTGCTCAATAACAAGTTAAACTATGAAGAACCGTGGATATAGAATACTCCAGATAACACTAATCAGCATCCACAGTAGGAAATTAAAACAAGTCAAGAACAAAAGCAGAGAACAATACTTAAAAATGATATGAGCTCATGAGATATCTTTATGCATACCAAGCTTGTAGAATGAATAGCTTATCGCATAATACTTAGCAATTGCCAATGCCAAAACTGTGTTAGTTGTCTAAATTGAGTTAGAATGAGAAGTATGCCTAGAGCCCTAGGCAAGGGCCAATCTTACAACAGTGCACCAGAATGTAGATAAATAGGGAAACTAAAAATTAAGAATGACAAAGGATGAAGGAGGAGTATAATTAACGAAGAATATGTTCAAAATAAAAGTGAAGGTTCAACATGCTTTACCATCATTCCTAGTACTGTAGCAACAGCACCTCCTAAAGAATGTCAACAACACGAATTTTATAGCCATGACATTCACTGCCTTCCCCGACCAGTGTAGAAAGAAATCCAAGTCTTCTGGAGGACGAATTCTCTGAGTTGGCATTATGGTAAGAGAGAGAACAGATTAGTCACTATAAATATCTATCATATCTAAATCAATCAGATTAATACATGTATTGAACCTAATCGTCTAATATGTAGGGTGTAGTTTGCTAAAAACAAAATAGAACATAATAAGCAGTATATCCTCTGCTGCAAACCAAATCAAATAATGAAATAGAAGAAAACAACAAACAATACTAAATTAGCCCTGACAGTTGATGTGCTAACCAGTAACAATTGGATGGCATACTTTCAAAGATAGTGGCATACTTTTTGTACCAGCACTGGACCCAGCAGCTAATACAGCAAAATATTTTGAAATATGCAGCACACAAGGTTTTTACAGAAAGCAGCCATAATCACTAGTAAATCATTTCAGATACCACAACTAGAATTTCTGAACTAAACCAAATGACAAACATCCGGTGTGAAAAATCAAACCTCCTTTGCATTCCATGAAATGCATGAAAAGCTCCCTAGCAGACTACACAATTCCACCATGTCCATAATGTGGAAATGTAGAAATAACTCTCTCCCTCGTACTTCTAGGACTGAAGTCACTTTGTCGCCATGGTAGCATTTCATCAAATACACATTGTACACCACTGATTTCCCCATCTAAAGTCAACCACCCGTTGTAGTCAATGCAGCGAGTGTCTTGGTCACCCCCTACCTTGGGAGTGCACTCGATGTTGCCCACGGCCACAGCATGTGCGCTGCACGATCTCAGAGGCCATGGTGATCCACACTCACACCACCCACTCATGGGGAATGTGCACTGTTCGACCCTAGCAGTGGAAGAGCTCGTCATGGCAACCAGTGATAGCCGCTCTCGTGTCTTGCCGTCGAATGGCATTTCGGCGAACACCAAGTGGTCAGACCCCAATATCAAAGTCTGCCACTGCTGTGTAAATATGTCGTCTCCTTCCTCCCATAGCGACTGACCGTCAACCTTGCTCTCCATCCCTCCAGCCTTGAGGGACATTTCATCTAACACCTTGGCGGGTTGCTTGTTGTCGAGCTTGACAGTATGCTTGAGCTCGATGTCGCAGACATCCGCATCTGCATCCTTATCTTCCTTAATGCCCGAGACCTTGGTCTCACAACCCTCAACCCTTCCCTCATGACTTGGCAATTCATCGAACACCTGGTACACATTCTCTTCACCTTCACCTCCAATGCCCAGATTGGCACACATCCTCCTCACAGTTGCCGTCATGTCTTCCATTTGTTTCCGCAGCGAACACAGGTGCGTGGGTGGTATTTCGTCAAACACGTAGTACGCACTTCGTGGGCTTGGCATTTCAGCGAATACTTGGGAGGCAGCAACCATGGCTTGTTGTTGGTGTGACCATGCGGCGACAAGGGAGACGTTCTCCTTGCTTCCTGAAGCTTGGCCTCCAATGATCCGAGCCACCACCACAGCTGTCAACTCCCTTTGCTTCACCATCTTCTGTTGGTCGCGCATGATCCGTTCCAGCGTCTGTGCCGTCAACTCCAACCGCTCCTCCATCTCTGCTCGCCTCTCGTTCGCCTGACCCGTCGCCCTTCCCATCGCCGCCAAGACGAAACGGATCAACTCGAGACAGAGATGATGCCGAGGATCGCGAGCTATGATACCAAATTGTCATGTCCCTTGGCCGTCGACAATGGACCGAGACGTGAGACCTCAACTCTCGAATCAGGTGAATATCCCGTGGCCGTCGGCGAGGTTCACCGTGACGTGAGACAAATTCACACCGAGATAGAGGAAGGCTTGAGGATGTGGAAGAAGAAACACGAGAAAGGGGAAATTCTGATTTCAATTCATTTGGTCGATTCCTTCAGTTGCTACACTTCTCTCTTTTATACACCTCCCACACACACTGACAGCCATGACCCACCAGCCAGCTCATCACAAGTAGACATAATCCACACGGCTCATCCACGAGTCCTGACAAAATACCTGCAGATGCAACAACATCAGCTGCCGTTCAGAGTACGGGCCAAGCGTGGATGTGCGACGCACCCCCGGAGCATCGCGGAGAGGGTATATATACAGAATAAGCTTCTCTGTGCTCTTTTTTATGTTTTCTCATATATAGTAACAGTCTAAAAGGGATAAGTACTGTTGTAGATTTCATTAAAAAAAGTAAAGTAGAACGAATAAACTATTAACACGTTATGCATTGCTAGAGAAAATACACATACATGCATTTCTCCCTAGGAAGCTAGGCGATCGGAAACACACATTAAAAGGAGAAACGAGCGATTCCTTGTTGTAGAAAAAAGAAAAGAAATCGGCTATTTCTTACACTACAGAACTTTGACTCGTAGTCTGATCATCTGTTTTCTGAACGGGAACATCTCTTGAATCAATGCACAAGCAAGTGCATATTTCCATTAGTCTCTACCCCTAAAATCCACCAGTTCAGTTCTTTCCTACGACCACCCCAAATTGTGCCCCCAGCAGTCATGAGTTTTCCTGCGTCCACACTAATTCGTGTCCCTATGAAAACCAACAAGTGAAATCAACGATCAAGGATCAATTCCCACCTTCCTCTCTCTTTACCCACTCATATCCAACGATCCAAAGCGACGCCCACCTCCCCCGCCGCTCCTCATCGCAAAAGTCACACCCTAACCCTAGATACCAAATCGGCCCACCGCCGCCTCCCCCGCTCCTCCTCCTCCGCCTCCTCCCCCGCTCCGCCGCAGCCTCCTCCTCCCCCCACCCCCTGCGCCGCCGCCTCCTCCTCCTCCCCACCCCACCCCGCGCCGCCGTCTTCTCCTCCCCACACCACCCCGCGCCGCCGCCTCCTCCTCCCCCCACTCCGCCGCTCCGCCTCCTCCTTCCCCCACTCCTCTGCTCCGCCGCCTCCTCCCGCTCCTCCGCTCCGCTGACGCCTCCTCCTCCACACCCCGCGCTGCCGCCTCCCGCTCCGCCGACGCCTCCCCCTCCCCACCCCGCGCTGCCCTACCCCAGCCGCTGTTGATGCTCCTCCCTCTTCCCCTTGCATCCACGCCTCCGCTCCTCCCTCTTCCCCTCGCATGTAGGCCCCGCCCCGCACCAGATCCCGTTCGACCCCTTCATTGCGGACCTCGAGCGCCGCCGCGACGACCGCGAGTGGGAGCGCCTCGCCGCCGCGGGGCTGCACGCGCCGGGCATGGAGGCGGCCCCCGTCCCCGAAGACCTTGCGGACGCCGATGTCGACGCCGACGAGGACTACATCAACGACGCCGCGCGGTTCAACGTGACGCGGCGCGTAGAGGTGCTGTTCCCCAAGATCGACGTCGACCCCGCCGACGGCGCCGTGACGGGCGCCGAGCTGGCCGTGTGGAACCTCGCGTCCGCGCGGCGGGAGGTGCTGCAGGGTGAAGAAGCACATGTATCTATGGTGGAGCACCTGAGGGTCCGCAAATACGTGACCTTAGGAGAGGTATTAGGCACTTTTATCTACTTTCTTTTGATATTTATGTTTTTAGATCTAAGTCTGTTATCTGTGCTTCTAGGAGTTGAAATCGTCATTGCAACACCTGGGAGACTGATTGATATGCTGGAAGCTGGTCACACAAACCTACGTAGAGTGACATACCTTGTCCTGGATGAGGCGGACCGCATGCTAGATATGGGCTTTGAGCCCCAGATTCGAAAAATACTGGCACAAGTATGGTTTGTTTTGGAATGCATATGTTAATGCTGATGATTTAACCTTATTTCTGTGTTTGTTCATGGTACTAAATGCTTTTGTGTTCGTGGTACCAAATGTTATTGCTGTCAATAGATCCGGCCGGATAGGCAAACCTTGTACTGGAGTGCCACATGGCCGAAAGAAGTTGAAGCCCTGGCCAGACAATTTTTGCAAAATCCTTACAAGGTGCACTTCTGTTGTTGTCATCATTTTTCTTTTTTTTATGGTTCTTTCATAATATTTGTTTTGCTATTCCTATTATTAACATTTTGCATATATTGTAATGCAGGTAATCATAGGATCACCTGAACTTAAAGCTAATCATTCCATACAGCAAATTGTGGAAGTTATTTCAGACTATGAAAAGTATCCCAGGTATGTACCACTCAAATCTATTAATTACAAAGTTGTACCATTCATAGTCTATTAAATACAGAACTGACATGATACGAATGATTTTCACTTCTTTCTCACAGACTCAGTAAGCTTTTATCTGATCTATTTCCACTTCTTTCACACAGACTCAGTAAGCTCTTATCTGATCTAATGGATGGGAGCCAAATCTTGATATTTTTCCAAACAAAAAAGGATTGTGATAAGATCACTCAGCAACTTAGAATGGACGGATGGCCAGCACTATCTATTCATGGTGATAAAGCTCAAGCTGAAAGGGACTATGTTCTGACAGAGTTTAATATTAGGATTAAGTTGTAGTTCCAAGTGTTCAAGGATGATAAGTTGGAGGGCTGTTCAGCTGTTTTTGGTTCGAGTGAACTAAACTTGTGGATTGGTGGTGTATGCAAGGTGCCATCATGTCAGAGGTGATCATCTTTTCCCTCTGTTTACCTCACTTGAGCGTAAGCAATGGCAGTGTTACCAGGGCACTTTATCTTCCAACTGTTACGATGGCTTTCATGTTTTTTGTATTAAAGAAACTAGAAACCTGCTAGATTTACGGACTTTGCCTTTACGGGAGATCCTTAGGTTCGAATAGAATGGATAAAACCACACTACTATATTCATTCCACAGTAAGGAGCATGCAAGGGAGATACATGTTTCCTAAATTTGATTTGCATCTTTATTTATTCTTGAACATTTAGCATGCAAGGTGCATCTTGATGCCCTGTTTATTTGGTCCTTCATTTAAGTCTCATAATTTCTTTGTTGTCATTGGCCTTCTGGAAGTATCGCTAAATTCTATTAATCATTTAATCCTTGCTCTCTTCTTTGGCAAGCACCCTTTTCTACATTCTTATTATGACTATTTTTTTCATGAGAAACATGGTTGATGGTTCCACTTTTGTTAGGTCTTGAGGATTGATGGGTGAATACAAGTTTTTCAGCACGTGTGCAGGCAATAGGCATATACCAAAATGTGTAGTAATAATTATTGGTGTAAAAGCAATAGAATGAATTCACACTGCATGACTTGTTCAGGTTGTACTTCAGTTTCGATGTAGAATAAATTTGTTCAATATTTTAGTATTGTTTGGATCTCCCTTATTCTTTCCCTAGCATTTCATGGTCCTTTAGAACCTTATACTGCTATTTAAACGTGTGCCTCATGTATCGATATCAATGTATAAGTGAAATAGCTGCCTGTTGTAGCGTTGGCTATTCTGAAACTATAGAAGGTAGTAGTGTCAGAGAAAAGTTCATTTCAGAACGTAAAATGACATATCTTTCCTTTTTGCAATTGTTGATTTGAACTCCTGTAGTAATATATATTCATCTTACTGTCTATGTATGCAGAGCATGAGACAGCCAAAGCTTTTCTGGATTTCAGCTTGTGCTCCCTTGGCATCTGTCATCATCTCCACCCTGCTTGTTTTCCTGTTCAAAGCGCAGAACCATGGCATTAGCATTGTAAGAAATCAACACCACTGAAAGAATTGTAAATTTACTACTCGTGCTTGCAACGTGATGGAAATTGAGAAATGTCTGGATCTTTTCACCGCAGATTGGGCAGCTCAATTGTGGACTGAATCGCCCCTCATGGGACAAACTACTCTTTGATACTACATATTTAGGCCTTACCATGAAGACCGGCCTTATCACCGGAATCATCTCCCTTACGGTATGCCTATCATCATATAACGTTATATTGTGCATGCCATGCCTATTGTCTAAAATAAATATATTCCATGAAGTTGCTCATTAGAATTAAGTAACTAAATTGTATCTTCAAAATCAGTATCACTGCTAATCTGATGTGCACTGAATTTCACTTTGTCAGGAAGGAGTAGCAGTTGGTAGGACGTTCGCTTCACTCAAGGACTACCAGGTAGATGGCAACAAAGAGATGATGGCCATTGGGTACTAGATGCTCTTCTGCCTGTTGATCCACTGAGCTCACAAATAAACCTGCTTCTAGGGTACTGCTACTGTGTTTTAGATAACTATGATTTACACACATCAACATTTTTCCTTTTATAATTGCTAATTTACTTTTGTTTGTACAGGGAGACAACTGCAATATGGGTCTCATTAAATGTTCCTTGCGGACAGCAGCCTGGTCTATACGAGGGTGACGAATTTTTTACTGCTGCGAGGCTATTTATTACTGCTGCGAGGCCAGAAGCAGGGTAGGCTTGCCTTCGCTGCTTTAGATTTGGTTCTGTAATCCATTACAAGTGATTATAATCTGATCAGTATTGCTTGGACATGAATAGAATGTCAAATTCTAACCACTGATGCAAGTGTTCGTATGGCATACTAAACAAGAGATATCAGTACTCATATTCAATGTAATAGAGAAAACATAAAAAATATTGGAAATATTTTTTTCATAATTACAAGTTATTATATTCTGATCGGTTTTGCTTGGACATGAACAGAATAAAGAAATAGGTGGAGCCTACCTTTACAGCATTAGATGTCTATAATCCGAGTATTATTGATTAATGCAAAATCTATGATGAATATGTTTCTAACATTGCAGACATGTAATCACTCATAAAGTTGAGATGTTGATACTATAAGGGTGGTTTTTTGATGGATTCAGATATCTGCTCATTCTTATGTTGCATTTATATTCCTTAAGATGTATCGCCTGATACAGTTATTGTTTTGGTTCCAGTTTTTACTTCCACCTGAGAGTCTCTTTCAAAGGGTGGGGATCAATTAGGTATGAAGAAACTTTCGGATTCGGTTGCCTAATTCAGATGGTTGTTTAGCTACGTTATGTTGTTTACGAAATCATCGTCCTGCAAGTAGCGTTGATTTACATTGCTTTTGTTTTAGGCACAGCTCTGTTTCCATATATGGCCTATGCAATATAATTTTGGTATCACGAGAAGGTCTTACAATTTTGTGATAACAAATGTGAGGAGCGTAGGCTGTACTGTTCATTCAAATATCACTTTAGTAGTTCAGGCTGCTGTTACTTGGTGGTGCCTTATATTCCTTAATGTGCTATTTAAGCAAACTCATTGATATTTACACACCATTTCTTTTAATGATTTTATTCAAAATGCGCGTCATTGAAAATTGTTTCTATTGGTTTTCTTGTTTTGTTCATCATGTTTACATTCTGAGAATAAGGGATATATGAGTGCAAGTTGAAAGGCGCCATTCTTTTTCCGGTGAGGTATATTTCAGATGACATAGAGTTTTGATTAATTGATGATTGTTTTGTTCTGGTTTTTCTTTAGAGATATATAGGATATGCCTTTCAGAACAAAACATGGCCCGATTCGTATTAAGGGTTCTGTCCATCCTTTAGCGTGAGGTGAGTAATGAACTTTGATACTTCCTCTGTTAGTTTCAAGGGGTTATTACCTGTAAAAACAATTAAGCTCAACCTGCTCCGTTTATATGTCAGTAAGCCAGAGGATAAGATGATAGTTAGTAATTGATCTTGGTTAATATGCTGAAATATAATAGGATGGTTATGGCATATTGCGCTACTAGCGTTTCACCTTAGCCCCAGTTCTTAACATTGTTCAGGTCAACCTCCTTGACGAAATACTTCTAATTTGCTTCTGTGCATGCCACTTAGATCAATCAGAGCTCAGCTAGAACAATCAATCAAAGAGTTATTTTTTGCTCTTTCCTACATGACACGAACCTTTACCACTGAGCCCACAATTGTCCCATGTTAGGCTACTAATGGGCGATAGGGGCATGCCTTTCCTTGAATGTCTAAGCCTCACAAATGTAGCTCAGAGACAGAGACTTTATCCATTCAGTCATATAATTGGAAGACGAATTTTCTGTTTTCTGTGCTTGAGCAATACGTATCTGCACGGATTTTCTCAAATGTCCACAAACACCTATTTCCTTACTGTGTTTCATATTTCTTTATGTGACAAAAATGTTTGTTTTCTTTGTAGCCTTAAGTTTAAACAATGTGGGGATGGAGAAAGTCGTCGGTGGGTGAGTTCAATGATGTTGTCGCCTCCTCAAAGGATCAGTCGTTATGTGACATTCATTATGTGACAAAAATATTTGGTTATACAATATATGAGACGTGAATCTTAATGAATCTAATTGTTCGTTTTATTTTTTACAAATTTTATCTTGTTTTGTATTTTACCGTAGCGTTAGCACGGGCACACTACTAGTACTACAAAGAGTACTCCTCATGCAACCATTTCACATGGTAACCGCTGAGCCAGTAATGTCAAGCTCATTAGCTCGAAACCAGTTGCCTAACTTGATACCTTCATGCACATATAAACTGGCCAGTCGAATATTAAGCCCGCTTTACTAGAATAGATAGATTTGCATAAGGCATCGCATTTCACATGCCTATACATTAATTGCACCATACAAAGCACAATCTGGAAACAACTTCGAATTTTCCTCTCTTCGGGCTCTGAAGTCTGAAGGAAGCCAAGGAGAAGTGCACCTGCCGCTGCAAGCAAGCATCAAGGAACTGGTCGATCGACTAAAATGAGCCCTTGGCAATGTACAGGATGGCATTGAGAACATCTCCCATGATCCGTCAATATGTTTGCCCAGACAGCAGCAAGGTATACCTGGCATAGCGCGCGTCAAGCAAGCAGTGGAGTTCATCGATCTATCTTCCAACCGCACAAGCCATCTGAAACCTTGATCAGTGAATCGGTTCAGATTTTTTTTTCGTGCCTTCCTTTTTATTGAGCTTTTAGCTTGGAACTCGAACTAGATGTTGTGTTGTTTCAGATGGATAAGCCGAAGCAAAAAAAAATTGATCTTGCAAGAGCAAGAGGACCATGGCTCTTCTAACGGGCTACTGTTCTAGAACATTTCCTGCATGTTCGACCTAGCTAGTCTGTTCTTGTGGTAAATAGTGACTGATTTGATATTTTGATAAAATTTAGGAACTGTTAGCTGTAGTTCAGACTTTGGACTTCTGTTTAACGTTTCACCTTTTAAATATGGAAATGGCCGAGCACACGTCAAGTTTAAGAGGACTGGTTATTCTTCGCTGTATCAGCAAGGTGAAACTGAAAGCCAAAACAAGTAGGGCAATCTAGCACCCTGGGAGGCGATTTCAGTAAAGGAGAGACCCCGCGCTCGTGATTAACGAGGATCATTTCACAAGGCGCGTGTAGCAATGGGTATTCTGTTTCAGCTCAATGTACGGCGTAGGAGGCCTCCCAAGTCCGAAAAGAAGAATGGATTACGAAATTTAAAAAAAACTAAATATAATAAGTTTGCTGGCTGTGGGGTTCGAACCCACGCGCACTTATGTGCAGAAGATCTTAAGTCTTCCCCCTTAACCACTCGGGCAAACCAGCTGGAATCGACCATTTTCTGGCGTTACTATTTGTCATTGCTTTTCTGTGTATGCATGAATCCACGCAACCTCCGTTCTGAACTCACCTGCACGTGCGAAACATTCGTGAGCGCTACTTTTGGTCCAATTAACTTTGAGCTTACAGCTTCACTCATATAAATAAATAAAACATTTTCTCTATTATCATTTTAAAATAATTTATCGATACTCTATTTAATCACGCAAAACTTACGGTTGAACAAAAACAATCTGAACCCACTTTTGTTGTACCAACCAATCTCCCCTCGGTTCCCTCTTTCCTGTTGGCCCCCACAATCTGGACACTGGGCGCTGGCGATCCCGCCGCCCCACCCCTGCCTAGCGCCGTGTTGCCATCCTCTCCGAACACCGTGTGCTCTCCGACCTAGTCTTACTTCCTCTTCCTCCTACGCCTTCTTGCCTGGACCCACGCCCTGATCACCAACCGCCGCGCGCTTGCGGACGAAATCGCAGCATAACGACACATGGTCCCACCGCGCAGGCACCCGCGCCTCGCACAAATCGGCACGACAAATCATCCCA
This sequence comes from Dendrocalamus latiflorus, assembly GCA_017311315.1. Taxonomy (NCBI): domain Eukaryota; kingdom Viridiplantae; phylum Streptophyta; class Magnoliopsida; order Poales; family Poaceae; genus Dendrocalamus; species Dendrocalamus latiflorus. Next base: position 36,804,455 of record CM029628.1, read on the forward strand.
CCCAGTCCGGCCACCCCTCCGCGCCTTACCCGTCCCCCGCGCCATGCATCGCCTCGCCCCAGCTGCAGCCGGCCAGCCATCCGCGCTTGCCCCTACCCGCCGGGCCGCTCGCTCCTCCACTACTGGCGGCTCTCATGCCGGTCGTGGCAGCTGCCGCACTGCAGGACACGCACACGCAGACCACATACGGGCCGCGCCGCGGCCGCAACTCGGCGCGCGGCTTTCTGTACGTAAATGATGCCTGCTTTTCTCGCCAATTGAACGCCTTTGGTTAGATCGGCGAGAGGGAATAGGAGCCTCACCCTAAATTTATCCTCCGGAGCTCACGATTTTCGGAGCCCAACGAGGATGACAGCCTCCCCTGTCCCATGGGACACACCTCACCTGTCAGGGTGCTACTATTCACGGTTCAACGCCAAGGCATTTTTTCTTCTCCTCATGTTCTCCTCTCTCTCTCTCCTAGAGAAATTCAAGGCTTGCTCATGCAAATAGATGGGTTGTATAGCTCTCTGAATAAGCTTTCTATAGAGTCCAAGATCACTCAATTTCGATATCGGAGTCAAAAGTTATAACCGTTTTTCAGACTGTCATCTGTGCTGAAAAACCGAAAACGAAACTATCGCCCGTATAATTGCGGTAGTTCCGAAAAATGGAAGTACCACTTTTATAACTGCGGTAGTTCCGCAAATGTCTGAATAACAGTTATTTTTCTAGCCGTTATGATGGGAAGCGGAAGTATCGCTCCTATAACGGCGGTACTTCCGAAAAACATGCTTTTTGGCTCCAACGTCTAATTTTGAGGTGTGGGCTATAAATACTCCCTTGTGGCCGGTTGGGATATAGTTTTTGGTACTCTATTTTACTCTCTTGAGCTAGTGTGAGCTTCTCCTCTCATTTGTGCATGTATTGCATCTTGTGAGTAAGGAGAGAGGTCTATAGTTGCATGTATTGCATTTAGAGGTGGATTTTGTATCCACTTGCGCTTGTGCATTCGTTGCACGTGGTGAGAGTCAAGTAAGGGGTTTGACTTATTACTCTTGGAGTTTGCCGCCTACTAAACAGTGTTGGAGGTGTTGTGCCCAATATCTTCTCAAAAAAAGCTTGTAAGAAGACCCGCGCGTATATGAAGGTTGAAGCTTACGTATCCGAAGCGGGGAAGAGCTATCACTAATGGATTTGAGGTGGAAGGCTTAATTTGTGAAGTTGGTCTAATTCGTTTGTTCTAACCTAAACGTGGACTAGGGAGACCGACAAGTCTTCGAACACCACGGTAAAAAGAGACCATGTCAATTGTGGTTTGTTTCATTGTGCTCAATTTATATTCAAGCAATTTATATTTGTAGAGTTAAATTGATTGCTTGTCTTTCTAGATTTGCAAGCCTTGACATAGTCATATTATTTGTGCTTTTAGGTGAACTAGTTGATTTAGTCTTTATTTGTGCTAATCCAATTTGAGTTGGGCTTCTGCATTATATACTTGTGTTTAGCCAAATAGCTCAAATAGATTTTAAAATAAAGATTTTTAGAAACGACTATTCACCCCCTCTAGTCAGCCTCCTCAATCTTACAACATCCCAGTTCTTGTTTTGAAGCGTCACAATATATTTGGAATTCCTTCTCAAGGTTTGGGAGTATTAAAACTGGGGCTATGATTAACTTATTCTTTAGTTCTTGAAAACTTTCTTCACAACTATCTATCCACTTGAACAGCTTGTCTTTCTTTAGAAGTTGAGTGAGTGAACGGGCTGTCTTCGAAAATTATTCTATGAATCGGCAATAATACTCCGCCAATCCAAAAAAGCTTCAAACTTCAGTCACTGTTGTTGGCTACTTCCACTCCATAACAGCTTTAACTTTCTTTGTGCTAACTTTCACTCCTTTAGGGCATCTGTAGTGTATGAAAATAGAGTGTCTTAAGCCACCTTAAGGTCAACCTTATACATTACAGGGGTGACCTTAAGCAGGCTATAAGCAAAAAAGACTTAAGGCTGGTCCTCAAGCTAAAGACTTAGTTACAAGCATTAAAATACAATTTTTCTTTATCTGCCAAGTGGGTCCGTCTTAAGGCCCCTTGGGTTATATACACTACAGATGCCCTTAGTTATAATATGTCCTAAGAACAGGGGTGAACTCACAGGGGATCCAGCCGAACTCAGTACTGGGCCTGCATGTAGAGCACTCTCTGGGCGGCGGAATCTCCGGCGAGCGGCGGCTGGGGTTGCTCTCGCGTTCGGCACGTTGAAGGTAGAAGGTTCAGAATCCACACCCTTCCCCTCGTCAACTCCCCGAGAACGGAAGCTCCTCCGATCTGTACACCTCGCCCTCCTGCCAAATCCCTCCCAGTTCCGCCCTACACCTTTTATTCCTCTCCTCACAATTTGCTTCGCGTCTCCGTTTCAGTTGGCGTACTGGGAGATGCAGCGTTGCCGGATGTCGGAGCCGCCGTGCCAGCTCACGGTCTCCCTCAAGTGCCCTCCGGTTCCGTCGAATCCTCTCCCCTGCGTGTAGCTGGTAATCCTTTCCGTTCACATTTGGTTCTGCCTCCAATTTTGCCGTGGGTTTGTGAATTGAAGCAGTTTCGAACACCAGAGTCGGGGGCAAGCGTGAGACTCCCGTGCATAGATGGGGGTATGATCTCTGTTTCCTCGATCATAGATCTATGCTCCGTTTTTGTTATAGACCATTGCTTGATGTCTACTAGTATCTAGCATCTTGTTACTTTTAGTTATTCTAAATCGCTTGGTTAAGTCGTCCAGTGCTCTTCGTTGTACTCCATGCCAACAATTGTTTCTTGTTGCATAACAAAGCCTGATTGACATGGTACTCTCGAGAATTTCGTATGATAAAAGCTGCAAAAGTTTATAGCGATGTTTACACGGAAAATTCAATCGTCAGATCCATACGACCCAGACATGGGCTCAGGTCTAGGTTTTGGGAGTGTTCGAGAGGGCAGGGGTGAACAGAACAGAGTATTCCTGATGTAGAGAGACAGTAGCCTTGCTGTTTAAGATGAGTCTGTCATTTTCCACTCAAAAAAAGAGAAGAAAAATATGAGTGTGTCATTAGATCACTCTGTTTTAATTGAGCTCTTCATACAAGTGCCTCTCCATACGGGTCGGTTGATGATGAGATCAACTGAGCTCTAACACTACCAGTGGCCAGTGCTCTCGGTTACCATACTCAGAGCTTTTGTTTTGCAGCACCCCGTGATTTGAACTTTTGTTTGAGTAATCCAAGTTGATTATACAGCTTTATCTGCTAATCGGACTGTCAATTAGAGGCCTCTAAGCTCCTAGAGTGATCTATAGATCAATAGATGAGTCAATCGCCAGAGTGTTTTGCACAGAAGGTGCCTGTTATCCCGGCAAAGTGTCGGTACGTGTATGGAAAATCTGCAATAGTATGCTATCCTGCAAGGTCACGCACGGGTAGGTAGGCAACGTGATCTTCGAGAGTCTACATGTTTTTCTAGTTCATTAACCATACAATTTAATAGTCAAATCTATAGCATCAGCTTAATCATGATCGATGCGTCTGCAGGGCCGGCGTTGGTGAACGCATGCATGCTTTTGATTTGAGAAGTGATGTGTGTAATTCGGAGCTGGGTGAATTCCCTCTATTATGGGCCTGTTTGGGAGAGCTCCATCAGCTCCAGATCCACGAAAAACAGCTCCACTCCACGAAATTTTACCCAAACGCTCCAGTTCCGCGAAATCTGGATCCACCAAAATCTTGTATCTGAGGGCCAGATCCATGGATTTCATGGAGCTCCTCAAGGGGTGCTCCACCGTGGAGTTGGGTGGTAATTACCCACCAATGCCACTGGTTACACACCCCATCCCACCAAAAGTGGCCATTCCCACCAAAACCTCAATTTCATGGATCTGGAGCTGCTGTACAAGCCAAACACTCCATGGTGGGATCCCAGATCCACGGTGGAGCTGCTCCATGGTGGAGCTGCTGCTCCAGATCCACGTTTTCAGTGGTGGAGCTCTCCCAAACAGGCCCTATGTGCTTCTGTTTTTAATTGGTATTGTTGTGTGGTGTTCTTGTTTTCTTTTGTAAGTGTTGGGGAGTTGCCCCCACCGTGGTCCAGTCAGCCCATTGCGCCAGCAGATTGGATCGGCAGCAGATGATATAATCGAGACTTTCATGTCCTTTAGAAAGCGTAGGTCAAAAAAGTCAAACAAGTAGTATTGTAAGTCTGTTTTATGTATATTTGAGACTATTAGTATGATGTTTGAACTATTTATGTTGTAATTTGTGTAAGTTTTCAACTTAATCTTTGAATTTAAGACTTATCATATTATTTAGTGCATGTATACCGAATTACGGTGTAAATTTTATAATTATTTATCGAATTGGCAAATGATTTTACCGAATTGCATATAAAAATTTTGGTGCGACATACCCTTTGGTAAAATCCTAGGTCCGCCACTGCCCAAGAATGTAACTTCCATCATCTAAAAGTCTCACTTAGTGAATTTGGCATACAATTGGTGTTCTCTGAGTTTGGTTAAGGCAATGTGTATGTGTTGTTGATGCTATTCTTCGATCTTAGAGTAGATCAATATGTCACCCACGAAAACTACCACAAACTCTCAACGTCATACAATAGACACGCAACAGATAGTGTGCGGTTGAGTTGAGAAACTAAGGTCTTTCACTGCTCTCCTCTTTCTAGTCTCTACCTAGTAGATTATGGACCACGAATTGTCAAGTATCCACTATCTAATGCGGAACGCTACTGCCCGATTCTGAATGAACCTACCGTTGTCAAGTATGGTTTTACCATTCCCATACCACCTCTGTCCTTGGGCCGTTCCCACATCGGGAACCCTATCATCTGTAGATATTCAATTAGTTTGCTACTAGACCAGGTTTAATAAGTCAACATATGTGGTTGAGCGATTTCTGTGTCGTTTACACGGCATAAGATTCTAGTCCTTACTTTTCCTCAATGAGGCAACGCGGCGTGGGGACCGAGGCAGCACCAAGCGGCGGACGGCTTCAGGCAGCGCCGAGCGGTGGGCTTCAGGCGGCGCCGAGCGGTGGGCTTCGGGCGGCCGGTGGCCTAGCTCGTGCAGCGGCACTCATGCGGCGAATTCGGGCCAGCTCAACGACGCACGCGTTGGCGCATGGGGAGGCCGGCGGCGGTTTCAGGCCAGCTCGGTGGCGCGCACGACGGCACATGGGGAGGCCGACCGATGGCAGCTTCGCGCATGGTGGCCGTACGTGGCCGGCCGTGCAAGATTTTTTTCTTCTTTTTAATCTACAATGCAATCAACATCTACTCTTTCATGTAATCTACCGATCGACATTGTGCTGACGACTTCAAGTCTACTCACGGTAGATTAGAGCGGATTTGCACCGTAGAAAATAATCTAGAAAGCGAAATCTACGGAGTTTAGAGCGATCTAGATGTAGACAAGTCAATCTACTAATGCTTTGATGATTACCTTTTGATTCACCGGAGCGATTCGTGCTGATAACGTATTGAGGAACCATCGCTAACGACCAGTCTGATCGATTCATCTGTTATACAAAAGACAGATCAATCATAGCAGATACAAATAGTAGATTGAAACACAGAGATAGACAGAGAACTCACAATCCTTCTTTATTGCTTTCTTTCTCATATGTATACAAAACAACCAATATTACTTCTTATTTATAGCCTAGTAGCGAGATACCCACTATGAGCCATGACTTCAAACTCAAACCCAGATTTTCTAACATTCCCATCCAATTCCCAAATCAAATGCTCTCCCCCACCACCCCCACCTCCTTGTCTCAATCTTCCACCCGCTTCGCCTCGTCCTATCCTTATCGCACCGCGCCCGTTGGCTCCGCCCCGCCATCCTCGCCATGGCCGCCTCCGACGACCCCCGCGCCGCGCCGCGCCCGCCAGGTCGGTCGCCGTCGTCGGCGCCGGCGTCAGGTGAGTGAGCGCTGCCTATCTATCTGGGGGGTGGGCGTCGATTTTTTTTTGGTGCTCGTGCACGTGATGTGTTCGATGAAATGGTTGTGGTGGGTGCTGGGTCTGTGCAGTGGGCTCACAGCGGCGTACAAGCTGAGGAGGAGCGGCGTGCGGGTCACGGTGTTCGAGGCGGCCGACAGGGCGGGAGGGAAGATACGGAGCAACTCCGAGAGCGGGTTCCTCTGGAACGAAGGGGCTAACACCATGGTGAGCGCATTTTTGTTACTTGATAATGTGCATTGCTGCTTCTATATGTTTCGGATTGTGCGACTAGTGAGTAGTTATCAAGCAAACTGAGCAACCTGTGCGCATTTGCAGTTAGTGCTAAGGGCCGCATCGGCTAACGTGCATATGTTTGTGTGTGCAATTGGGCCCTTGGTTGGGCATGTAGGGGTGGTAGAGCATGGAGCCGACTCCTCGCCTTGTTCAAACTTCAAAGTGGTTTGGATTATCTGCCGCTATCTCTCATGGTAACAGCTTTTAAGGAGGAACACGTCAAAAGACCTCTGGAAGGATTTGGGGTCTTAATACCCTATAAGGAACAACAAAAACATGGTCTGAAAACCCTCGGTAGTCGGTAGGTTAGCTCAGCTTTATGTTTGAACTATTTTCAGCTTGCAGAAGCTTATATTTTGAGCTGTGAATTATCATTTTATTGAATTTGTTTTTGTTTATTCTGATTTGTAGTGTTTCCCTCCACAACTTTACACATGTGAGTATGTGACTGTTTCTTGTATAGGAACTCTCTTCTCCTCGATGATGTTTCCAGATCGAGCTCCTAATGACCAATATTTATATACGACATTTGTTGGAGGAAGGCACAATAGAGATCTCGCTGAAGCTCCAACGTACAAAACTTATTTTGATTATATATGTTATGGTTCTTTTTTTAGCTAGATTATTCTTAAAATATACTTCTGCAGGGCTATTTTAAAACAACTTGTAACCTCTGACCTTAGAAAGCTCTTGGGTTATGGGCAACCGACTTTTGTGAAGTAAGTATTCAAACATATTGTCCTAGTTGTAGCAATTGTCCATTTTGCGATATGTTTTCTCGTTTTGTGCTTGTGTTGTGGTTTGCCATCTTGTAGGGAGTTTAAGAATTCGTGCAATTTGTTTCACCACCATATACTAATGAAATTTAACACGGTGTTTCTTCTGTTACTCAGGCATATACACTGGAGAAATGCTCTTCCTTTGTATGGCCATGATTATGACTCAGTATTGGAAGCTATAGAAAAGATGGAGAAAAATCTTCCAGGGTTCTTCTACGCAGGCAAGTCAATAAAGGCACCCTGTTGTTATTATGTTGTTATTATTTCCCATGGCAACATATGGTGCTCCTTGGTCTGCTGAAAAGGATGTTCTAATCGAAGCAAACGTGTATAACATCTGAACAGTTCTGTCGAAAGAGCAAACAAGAAATAGTAACCCCAGCAACTAATACTTTAAGTTAGTGTTAACTTAGAAATATAATTTGAGCTTTTATTCTGTCATAGGAAATAACAAGGATGGGTTGGCTGTTGGAAATGTTATAGCTTCAGGAAGTAAGGCTGCTGACCTTGTGATCTCGTATCTTGAATCTCGCACCAAGCAAGACAATTAACATGGAAGGTATCTGACCTATCTTCTAGCAATGGCGGACATTTTTTTCTGTTTGTGTACATTGAAAACGACAACATGGTTGCAAATATCAGATTCTCTTCATGAAGCCTAAATGCTGACCGCAAGGATGACCACTTGTGTAAAGATGGGTAAGCAGTGTAAAAATAATTTTGGTGGCCCGAGATGTTCTCATGTTGTTTTGAACAGTGATCATTGGCATGTACATGTTTTGACAACAAAACTAGATTTCTAGAAATGCTTTCTGAGGATAATTGACATGTACAATTTAACCAATTGGGATTTTAGCAGTACAGCCTCCCAGATTGCATGGTGTTCAAGAGTTTTCTGTGTTCACACGTCCCTTAATCACTACAATGTTCCTTGTACGGATATACGAGATGCCCCTCTGTACAATAGCTTACCCATGCGTTGCAGTGTTCGTCAGACGGTAGGATTATTTACCTGCCATTGTGGATGTTTAGTAAAACATACATCTTCTACTTGTAGGGCCCGTTTGGATCCCTGACTTGAATTGGGCCTGTGGAAATGAAGTGTTCAATTCCAAGTAGAAATTGCATTGGGCTACAATTCAAATTTCATTGTTTGGTTGACAAAGGAATTATAGCGTAGAAATGGAACCACAACCCAATTCCAAATCCTTTGGTTAGCAAAGAATTTTCTAGCTTGGAAACTTGTACCGGCAACTCCACCAAACCAAGCGCCGCTCGCCCTCTTCTTTCACCGCCGTCGCCGGAGGGGAGGGAGAAGAAGCAGGCAGCCATGGCGCGCGAAGGTCCTTGGGAGCTCGGCGCCGGCAGTCCAGACCCCCCTCCCCTGCTCGAGACGGTGCTGCTGGCTGCGAACCGAGATGGTGCCCAAGTCTAAGGAGGAGGAAGAAGCGGTTGCCGGAGAAATGACGGAGAAGTCAGCGGCAGGTCAACGGAGCTCGGCGGCGGCGGCGGCGGAGGAGCTCGGTGGAGGCGACGGATCGAGGAGCTTAGAGGCGGTGGCAGGAGGCCGACGGGAGTCACCGGAGGCGACGGGAGCTCCCTGGCAGCGGCGGATCGAGGAGCTTAGAGGCGGCGGCAGGTGGCCAACAAGAGGCTGGAGGTGGCGGGTCGACGTGGGCTCGCCGCCCGCGATTAGGGCTCCGCCTGGAGTTTGCCGCCGGTGTGGAGGAAGTGACGGCGAGTTTTAGTTCGTCTCCTAATTTCACCCAAATCGGAGGGGTAGAGGTCTGAATTGGGTAGGCCTCCTTTTAGTTCTCTCCAATTCCATGTGCATCCAAACACCCTTGATTTGGAATCATGATTCCAATTCCCCCCAATTCTGACATCCAAACGGGGTGCTACCGTGGCTAGGAGCCTAGTAGGCATCAATAATAGCCGTTTCTGACTTAGACACTTGGTGTTGTCTGGTCAAACATCTGGGGTAGGCAAGAGAAGCCTTCACCTAGTGTAGTAGTGTAGGAGTGGCAACGGGGCTGGATCCGCGGGAGGCCCCCGTCCTTACCCCGATCCCCGCCAGCTTGCCTCAATCTCCGGCCCTATCGGCCCCTGGAGGGGACTTTTCTGGGGTACGTCCCCACACAGAAGAAATGAGGGAGGCCTTGAGATGCTAACACGTGGACTACGAATCTCGACGAGGGAACTCCTCCTTCCCTCCCCAGCCCTCCCGCGCGGCGTCCGACTCCGACGCCGCCAGCCTCTGCAACAGCTGCCCCTCCTCCATCGGAACAGCCCCCTCCCTCGCCGCCCCCATCGTCCACCTCTCCGACCGATCCTCCCAGGCCGCCGCCCTCCGCGCCGTCAACGCCTACCTCGCCCTCGCCATCCACCTCCGCCCGCCTCTCCCCGCCGGCCGCGACATCCAGGCCGCCTTCCGCCACCTCCTCGACCGCCTCAACTTTCCCCACCAGGACGGCTTCGAAGACGACCTCCTCCTCCGCCTCCTCGGCTGTGGACGACGAGATCCTGTCGAGAGCGTCGGAGAAGGTGTCGTCCTCGTTGTCGTCGCTGGTCGTCGTGTCGGTGGTGCGGCCAGGAGTGGAGGAGAGGAGGGGCGGCCAGGAGTGCGGGGTGCCGGGGGCCTTGAGGGCGGAGCGGGTGAGCTTGTAGTAGGAGGAGGAGGTCGTCCTCGAAGCCGTCCTGGTGGGGAAAGTTGAGGCGGTCGAGGAGGTGGCGGAAGGCGGCCTGGATGTCGCGGCCGGCGGGGAGAGGCGGGCGGAGGTGGATGGCGGGGGCGAGGTAGGCGTTGACGGCGCGGAGGGCGGCGGCCTGGGAGGATCGGTCGGAGAGGTGGACGATGGGGGCGGCGAGGGAGGGGGCCGTTCCGATGGAGGAGGGGCGGCTGCTGCAGAGGCTGGCGGCGTCGGAGTCGGACGCCGCGCGGGAGGGCTGGGCAGGGAAGGAGGAGTTCCCTCGTCGAGATTCGTAGTCCACGTGTTAGCATCTCAAGGCCTCCCTCATTTCTTCTGTGTGGGGACGTACCCCAGAAAAGTCCCCTCCTCGGCCCCTGGCCCTGTCCTGTGCCCCCACGGGATCCTCGCGGGAGATTAAAAAGTGGTTAAGATGTTTTTAAAAAATAATAATATGATTGTTTGTTAATTTATAATTATTTAAGCATAATTTTTAGAAAATATATTTTTAATATATAGATTCAAGTTTTAGTCTAAATATATAAAAAAATGATACAATCTTCTATATTTAAAAGCTATAATACATATATTTTATTTTTATTAAGTCCCCTAGGTCTCACGGAGAAGGATGACCCTATCCCCGCCCCACTAGCCTCGTAGGGCCCCGCACCCGTTCCCCTATGGGGGGAATGCCCCTGCCCTCGATAGGGAAATTCTCTACGGGGGAAATTGCCACCTATAACCTAGTAATGCATCTTTAATACTGCATACTACTGCTAGCTTTAGGCTCTCTTTTTTTCGGTTGCAGCTGATAACTTTTGACCCTAGTGCGAAAGCGTGTGCGGATAAATCGAATGTCGATCAACCGTTTCAAAAATATTGTCCCAATAAGCCATTTCGAAACTACTACAAAGAAACCGTTCCCTTTATTTGTTCAAGAGAAACTATAATTCATAATTCATAAGCTGAAAAAGTATAAGGTCTTAAAAGCTGTAAATTCCCACTCGGCGTCACAGTTAAACATCTCAATTGACCGAAAGGTTGATAGGTCAGGTCAGGGAAGCCAAAAACTGGAAGTCTTGTGAGAATCCAGGTAAAGATACGCTTGCACGATATGCGTGCTCCACTGGTTGCATGCATTATTATGATGTTCTTCTCTTTGGCCCCCTTTTTGACGTGTAGAGTACTCCATAACTGCCCATGGGCCACAGGATTACTTGATGCTTGAAGCTTAGGTTTGGTTCATATATATGCACTACTGATACATCATTTTGTCTCGTTTTAAAAGGTATGTTCATCTCAAAGTGCACCCTCCCCAGTTCAATCAGAAAGAAACATATGCATGACAAGGTTATGTAGCAGTGCAACTACCTAAAAGGAGGGTGCACACTACAAGTGAGAGATGAGTGGGAATGATAGGATGCATTGGGGCAAAGATTTTGCTGCCCTGAAATGATATTTGCTTGGGCTTGGTGTAAGAAAAATAAAGAGGCATTTGCTTGGCCTTGGGAACTTTAGGGCACAAGCAAACATGAGTAGGGTACTCCTTGATAGGCTTTTTTATGTCCTTCACTGCACTTTTCTTTTTGGGCACATCCTTCCTAGTATTGTGTATGAGCATGGCGGCCACTGGCCATAAAGGAGCTATAAGAAAGTAAAGGTTACCCTTATTTTTGCCATGTCTGAAGGACTGGAATGGATTGGCCACCTTATCCGTGAAGCTTTGCTTCTGCTCTGCTTTGTCGCTTCTCTAAAACTGACGTGATTCATTTTAATTTTACATGCACTGATGCATGCAACTTTTGCACCAATGAAGACAATCAAGCTTTGCTTTTTCCTAGGCCTTATACTCGGTCTCACCCAATGCCGTCCACAGCCTGGATTTGGTCAAGTGTCAAATGGTTAGTTTTGGCTTGTGATATATTGGAAGCAAAACCAGCAAGCAAGAATAGGGGGTTTTTTTTGGGCTAGTGGCTTATGGCTTAAATATTTGAATTTTGACTGTTTGCGAGAGCTAGGTAGCACAGAAAAATAGTCGTACATGATTTCGGCTATTATAGCTGAACTCAATACACTTTTTACTACAATCTTTCTATTGACATCGTCTTTAAAAAAATATACCATTTAAAAGCTAGTTACTGTAAACAGTACAAACATAAACCATAAATAAGCTAAAACGAATCTGCCCTAAAGTAATCTTGTCTACGAAGCCTAGGTTTTATTTAATACGATACTCTTTGATTTGTTCAATGCCATGGACCAAGAGCTGCTTAGGCCAAAGCTAGGGCCAAGAACGAAAAGGGTCTCGACAGGAGTCGAGTTTGGTAGCTTACCATTTCGAACATGGCAAGTGGGAGAGGACAATGTGTAATACCAGTTATAATAGCAGGCTACGTACCCATGATTGAATTGGTTTAGTGAGATGTACACTCACCGACCTATATATGTATGTGGTACTGTGGATGAATATATCCTCAGCTAGCCCATGCTCCTTGGGCACATCGCTCTAAGTACTATAGCTCCCCAGAAAATACACTACACCCTAGCTAAAGCCCTAGGACACTGCAGCTGCTGATCGATGCTATATTAGTATATTACCTACCAAGCTAGCTATGACAAGAGGATAAGGCCCTTGAAATGTTCCTAACGCATAATTGGCTATGCGCTCGAGGACTAACAGTTCTTACGTATCTGTGAGCCTTTCGTTGGTGCATGCATGGTTTGGTAGTTATTGGACTGTAGCATTCTAGTGCAGATTTTAGGCCCCGTTTGGCACAGCTCCACCACCAGCTCCTTGGAGCTGTTTGGAGCTGTTTTGTGCCAAACAGGGTAAAACAAAATAGCTCCACTCAAGGAGTTCCTTAAAACCTGCTGAGACAAAAGTAGCTCCATCCAAGGAGCTGATAAAAGTAGCTTCACCCGGCTCCACTTGTGAAGTAAAAAAACAACTCCACTTGTGAAGTGGAGCTGTGCCAAACGAGGTCTTACTCTTTTCCCCTCTTGTCTAGTGCGCCAAAATGTGCATGTGCATGAGTTTTCTTTTCTTTTTTTGGAAATAAGTGCATATGCATGAGTTGGTTGCATGTGTATAGTCCATATCATTTCTGGCTGCATGCATGCAACCCAATGCATGAGTTTGCATGTGTAGTTCGTCAGGTGTATGCTTCATATGAAACAAGCGTAGAGGTTACTCTAGAATGTTACTAGGGATTAAGAAAATTTTAACATCGAGAAACACTTTAAAAAATCCATCTGCATCTCTTGTAACAGTACAAGGTATATCAGAAGAAAAGGCGGTCTGTTATTCGCAATTTCTAAAAGCTATTTTTGACTTTGTTTTTACAGTAACTAGTTTTTAAATGAAGTGTCTTTTTTAAATGGATCTATAAATTGATTATAATACACACTGTAGTAACTTCATTTATATCGATCAAAACCGCATGCGAGTTTATGTTACTTCGTACTCTTTCGCGAACAGCCCAAAAGTCATAAACCGCATCCAAAAGTTATAAGCCGTATCAAAAAAAGAACATGTCGGTAAGCAAGATAGTTTCTAGTACTACTTGTTGCCGCGTTTGTTATTATGTATTTCCTTTGTCCACAAATATAGGTCATCATGGGTTCTGTATGGTCAAATTTTTTAAACTTTGGTCATTAATATATGTTAAAGTATATAGATTGACTGCATGAAAACAATATCATTTGATTTATCTTGCAAAATTATTTTATAATATTATTTATTATTATTATTGCTAGGATATTATGATAATAAATCATAATTAAAGTTTTGCATTGGAGATGGTAGAAAGTAAAAAAAAAAGCAATCACATTCATGGATGAAGGGAGCATCGCGGGATGAGGAGGATGGAATAAAAATAAACAAACAGCAAGTGCAGAATCTTGGCAGCTGAAGACCCACTCAATTCGGTTTGAGTTTCTGATTTCTTACTTATTTTTTTATTATTCTTAAATTTCATCTTTTTTGACTTTTTGGTTTTTTGAACTTTTTGCCGGTTCTTTTTTCTGTATTCGTTTGTATTGTCTATGATGGGCTAACCTGTTTTTTATTTTTAAATTTTTTTAATTTTAGTTATGTCAAATAAGTTATTATCAATCACAGTACAATTTTAATTAGCTACAGTATAATTTTAATTATAAGCCAATTTATTTCAGTCAAATCAAATGGTGGATCCCAGACACAACATGGCTACGCGAGCAATACGATCCCCTCTATCGATTTTCCATGCAGCCTAGAGCGTCGCTTCCTCGAAGATTCGGACCGTATCGACCGGCCGGGATGCATTCGCTCGTGCACGCGATGCAACTGTGCGACATGGCAGATTAGCTAACCGCAGCCGTATCTAATTACTATTGCAAGACGGACGCAGCTACTGGCTCACAACTCGTAATGATTCGATTCCATCCTAACATTTTGGCCTGCTCATGCCAATTGAACCTATTAGCTTAGGCCGGTTGCTTTCAAAAAAAGAAATGAGCAGCGCATGTCAATTGAGCCTATTAGCTTAGGCCGGTTGCTTTCAAAAAAGAAATGAGCAGCATGATCTCTGTCTCGTAATATAAGTCTAATATATAACTAGAAAACATATTATTTTAACTAATATTTGATGGAATAATATCATAATTATTTCTCTTATATAGATATAGTACTATTCTTTTTATTAGAGATAAATATAATATAATTTTAGTACATATTTTAAATAATATACCCTCCTATACAGGCTTATACCGTGGGACGAAGGGAGGAGTCTTTTACGGATTCTTTTAAGTGGTTGTTGCCTCCGGACACAACCAAGCGGATCCGATGAATAATGATCCATTCCCAGCAAGGGTTGACTCGTGACTGCAGAAATAATCTTCCTTTTGTTACATCATATATCTGTGTTAATTTTCACCTTCTACTGACGACCCGTACTTGATTTGTCTCGGTGGATACCATAGTGGTGATCAGTGAGCTTTATTCCTGATCTCTTCCATCTCACATCACACACACAACGAAACGAAAGAAAGAAAAGAGGAACGTATGAAGTGCCTAGACAGTAGACAACTTTCTCTTTTCTTTTCTTTTCTTTTCCTTTTCCTTTCCTGCTTGTTCGTACACCTGTGTATGGATCCGATCATATGGACGAGCATATCTGCAGGGAAAGGAAACAAAGAAAGGAAAGGAAATATTTTGTGAAGCGCATGCAGCTGTAGATGGGTACGGAGCCAGCGCTTGTCCACGGAGACAGGGCATCTACGGTGCTCCGGTAGCCCGGCAGATCCACGTCGGAGCGTGAGCTGCCGTGGAGGAGAGAGGAAAAAAGGTGGTGGCTTGCATAGTAGTAAGGCCATGTATAATGTGTTCGGTGCTAGAATCGCTATCTTACCATTATATCATGTAGGTGTTAGATTTGCTTTCTCTCTCTAGTGTTTGGCACCATTTTCGCTTTCCTTATGGAATCCACTACAAAAATAAAAAAAGATTCCTATGCCCCATTCCTTCCTCTCCAATCGCTCTCTCTTTCATCGCTCTCCTTCCCATAGCAGCAGCGTCACCGCCACTGCCAATTTGCCAGCTCTGGTAGACTCCATGGCCGCTGGAGAGACCTATGAGTTCCTCTTCACATCCTCTTCCAATTCCCTTTATCAAATCAGCCCGTCACATTTTAAATTGTAGCCAACTGCGGCGAAGCTCGATCTGGCGACGAAGGAGCTCGTTCCGACAGTGGCGAGCCTTGACTGGTGGAAGCGGCTTCCGATGAGGGTGAAGCGTCCTCGTCAATTACATTGCACAGCTTACTTGGTCACCCGCAACCTAAATTAAATTTCTGGCTCGACCACTAGCTCAGACCACAACCTATGGTGGCTTGAACTGTGGATGCCATTAGCACACACGTTCTTACTGTGATATCTAGCTAGCACATAGAGCAGTAAGCAGGAAGGCTCGCACCTGGCACTAGCCTGTGCATGCATGCATAACTTCTCATTATAATACAAGCATTTGGCTCTGCAGGCAGGCATGTGGGTGACTTCCCCAAGGTTTGTTTTGGCCGTCCTCTTGAGCCTTGACGTCGCCTTGGTGCACGAGCAGAGAACACTGGCAAGTGGAAGAGCTGACAACCGCATGACACGGACAAGATGCAAGTAGCTTGTAGTTTTCCGTCGAGAGGACAAGGGAAATGGCCTGTAGAGCGTTGTAATGCTAAAATACACAAGCGAACTGCCGCTTTACTCAAGACGCATCTAAGCAGCTGGTTGAAGGAAATGGCACCATCTGCGTATGCATTGTGGCTCTGCTGTTTTTTCAGAAATCATAGGTCTTGGCAAATGGCAAATACACCAAGATGCCACATGACCAAGCGCCCTATAATCGCACAATACTAAGGTACACAAGAGTAAGAGCTGAAAAATGAAACAACCTAGCTGTCCTTCGAGAAAATAACTACACGAGGGAGGAGCAGGCAAAGGCAGCAAGAGGTAGTACCGTTGTAGTGCCGTAGTGTGCCCTACAACATCAACGTATCTTTTCTTGCCAAATGCATGCCCATCCATTTCCGTTTTCGGCATCAGTTGACCTGATCTCTCTCCAGGAACGGCCGGAACAAAGATCCTGTTTATATTGGTTGTGAACTTTTATCTGTGACTAATGTTTTTTGGGAAATAGGATGATACTACAACAGCTACTAAAACTTTTATGTAGTGATGATGAGAGGACAAATCTGTGACAGCTTTTACCTCCACAAACTGTTTAGCAGAGCCGGAGCAGCGGCAGCAGCGCAGAGTGCGGGGAAAGAGAGGCTTCCCTTCCACCGGCGGCAGCGCTGGCAGCGGCTTTATCGGGGGCAGCGAAGCCAAACAACACGGAGAGCCACCTCTTCGTGCTGGTGTGGGGGAGCTAGGGGTACATTCTACTCACCATCATGTATGTATACGTGAGTGTTTCAACAAAAATTTTATGAAGTCGAATGTTTATTTTCGATCTCCATCTGCCTAAATATGTTCTAAATTAAAGAGCACACTCATATATATATATATATATATATATATATATATATATATATATATATAGTGTGTGTATGAATGTCTAGATGTGTACGTATACATCTTTCTTGTAACGAAAAAAAGGCGAACAAAATCCGCCCACGCCAAAACAAACCGGTCATCTCCTCCCGTACCACGCCCGTCTCCCTTTTTCCCACCCCGCGAGACCAGAACCCGCGACGCTCTCCGCGCGTGCCGGCTTGGCGGGCAGCACTGGAGCCGCGCGCGGAGCATTTCTCTTGGGGGCTCGGCTCGGCTCGGCTCGGCTCGGCGTGTGGGTTGGTAAAGTTGGGAGTAGTTGGGTTTGGGGAACCGCGCGACCGCTCTCCGTGCTAGGCACGCGAGGCGTGCTGTGCTTGCTTCTCGTTGCGATGGACTCGCATTAATTTTGCAACAGTGCTACTACACACGACGTCTATTTTATCCTGCGGAGCACCGAAAAAAAAATCAAAAAATTGATGGGCACTCGTTTGCTCTGCGCACAAAGGCACCGAAGACTTACGCGTGGAGGCTAAAAATGAACTGCAGGCTGCCATTGTAGATTCCATGGATGTTCTTACCTGTTGAAAAACCCCAAAATTTCAACCCAGTTTTTTCTTTGATTTTTGCTGAATTTTAGGTGATTTTCTGGAAACTTTCCCTTTTGGGAAAGTCTCCCCTCGCGCCGCTTTCCCTTTTCGGCAATCCGTCTTCCCCGCTCCCTGGCGCCCTGCCTGTTTCCCGCCTCCCTCTTTCTCCCGCGCCCCGGCGCCGCTCCCCTCCCTCGCTCCTCCTCCCCGCTAACGCCTCCCTCCTCCCCGCCTTCTCTTCGCGCACGCGCTGCGCGCCTCGCCCGCCTGCGCCGGCGCCGCGCCCTGTCCAAACCCGTGGACGCCCTCGCGCCGCGTCGCCGCCTCTGTGCCGACCCCACCCGTCAGCCCCCGCCTCCTTCCTCTCCTGCGCGTGGACGCCGCCTCCGCCATACCCCGCTGCTCACCTGCTCCCGTCCTCTCCTGTCGCGTCGCCATCACTTCCCCCGCGGGACCGTGCGTCACCCCCCCATTTCGCGGAGGAGACACTCCCCACCAGCTCCCTGTCCCTCTGTTGACTCCCTGGCCGCGCTCGTTTCCTTCTACCCGAAGGAACTCCTCCCTCCGCCCGGGGCATAAAACCCCCACCCCGCTCCCCTCGCGCTCCTTTGCTCCCAAGCCATCCCCACTGTTTCCATTCTCATCCCACCGCTCCCTAGTGTCTCCCGGAGCTGCCGATTGGATCCTCTTCGCCCCGAGCGCCGCCGCGGCTCTCCCCGGCGCTAGTAACCCCGTAAACCGGTTCTCCCTCTCCCTTTCTCCATCTACCAATTCATCTGTCCCCGAGCACCTCCACGGCCCCCTGACGCTTTTGGCAAACTCCCCTGGCCCAGTGCGAGCTTGTGGAAGCCCAGCGCCGAAGCTCACCGCCGGCCAAGCAGCTCTCCCGTGGCCAGCCTCCCTGGAAAACCCCCAGCTGATCCTGCCGCCGCCATTGTGAGCCCCTGGGTCCCCTGTCCGTGTAACCGCCCCCGTTTGAACCATTTCACCGCCGGCAACCCCCTCCGCCACCAAAAGGCCGAACCTTCCCCTTCTCCCTCCCGCTCTCTCCTTTGATCCCCTCACTCTCCCAAGCCCCAAAATGGAATCCCCACGTCAATCCGCGCCCGCCGGTGTCCTTGGTCGCCGCCGACGAGCTCCCTAGCGCCCAGGCCGCCGTCGTCACCGCTGTCCTGCCTCCGGTGCACTGTAGCGCCCGGAGGTTGAAGACGATCCTCCCCCGCGACGTGGCTCTTTCCCGCCCGTCCATCTCGTCTGTAATATCTAACCTCAGCCGTTTGATCCGGTCGTACCGCTTCGCCCGCTCGCGTCGTTTCCCTACCGTCCGATCTCCCCACCACCGCATCTCGCCCGTCTGTTTCCCGCCATCCCGCCCGCTCGCCCTTGCCGCGTGTCGGCCATCCGCCGAGGAGGAGCGCGCGCGCGTTGGGCTCAGCCCGTCGGCCGTCTCGCGCATGGGCCGCGTGCGCCGCGTGGGCCGCTCGGCCGCGCGGGCCGCTCTCCCGCACGGGCTGCACTGTCGCAAGGAGGCCGGCCCGTCACTGTTCATCCGATTTTCCTCGGTTTATTGAATTCTAAAATCCCAGAAAATCCAAATAAATCCTAGAAAATCACAGAAAATCCCAAAAATTCTCAAATTTCACCACTTTGCTCCAAATAATATTCTTGACCCATCTTTGACCTCCTTTCCACCAAAATCATTCCAGATAAATTCCTAAAATTCCATTTGAAGGATTTATGCATTTTATTCCTTTTTAATTAGATTATTTTTCCTCGCTTGTTTAGTTGCAAGCCGGATTTACTTATTTTAATTGTTTGCGCTAGTGTCGGAGATCCCGGAAGCCCAGGAGCAGACTCAGGATCCAGGAGCTTCTGCGTTCGAGCTAGCTGAGATCATTGGATTGACGGCAAGTCCCAAATCCTTTGATCATGTTGCAACCCATGTGTAACATCCTGAAGTTTTTAAATTTGAAAATATGAATTTCTTGAAATATTTTATAATATTTGGAATTTGGATTTAATTGTGTTTTCCGATTTTGGTTGTGATTTCAAAAGTTGAATAAATTCATAATAGATAAAGACAAGCATTCATAATGCCAAAAAGGAAATATGCAGATAATGGAAAACTAAAATTATAAACACGAATCTGAAAAGATGATCCAGTATAAAGATAGAGAAACTTGAAGTTAAAATGTAAAATCTCATTTTGGAGATAATAGCATAAATAGCAATAAAAATACATGAAAAAAAAATAAGCGCATATATATGTATGCATGTATGTGTGTACATAAATTGTGCAAGAAAGAACCTGTTAAAAAAATAGGAAATAAAAATAAGTAAAAACTTATTGAAGGCAGCAAAATAATAAAATAAGAAGTTATGCATAAATATATACATATACATCCATGGGCACACATGCTTATAAAATAATAAACATAGACATGAAGGAAATAGATACATGTAGATATATATATAAGAATTAATGTGCAAATAAATATATAAATAAAATAAATGTATATGTGCATGTCCAAAAATAGAATATATATATATATATAAAAAAATGGAAAACATTGGAGCCAGGCCGGCCATTACCCCGGCCCAGCTCCTGCGCACGCAGCCCGCCCGCACCCCCTTCTCTCTGGTGCGTGGCCCCAGCGCCACCCCGCCTCTCCTCTCTGGCCAACCGACCCCTCGCCCGCGCCCCCTTTCCTCTGCCCCGCGGGTCCCGATTGCCAGCGCCTCCTCCTTCCTTCGTTCCTTCTTCCTCCCCCCTATTCTTCCGGTTCTTCGGCCGCACCGGCTGCGTCGCTCCCGCCGAGCCAGTCCCGCGCCAGCTCCTTCTTTCCCCTGGCCTGACCGCAGCCGGCGCACCTGCCTCCTCCCTGTTCTTCCGGCGCGCCGCTCGCACCACCTCCCGCGCCGCGCCCTCTTCTTCCTCGGCTCCTTCCTCTCCACGCGGCCATCGCCACTCTCTCCCTCGCGCGGCTCCCTCTTCGGCTGGCCACAGCCAATCCTCTCCCTCTCGCTCATACACCCCCGAGCAAGATTCAACGCACCCCGTCATCTCTCTCCCCCACACAATCTCGGAGAGATTTGATTCATTTCCCCCTGGTCGCCATTCCCTCGCGTTCATCCCCCCTCAGCGCCGCCCCCGGTTTTGGCTCGGCTTCGCCCCGGTTCAACCTCGCCCAGTTGCCACCCGCGCTCGCCGTCTATAAAGAGCCGAGTTCCCCCTTCCCACTCCTCCTCCTTTTCCCCGCCCGAGTTTGTGCCGGCCGCCGCCATTACCGCCGCCGCTTCCTCCTCAAGCGATTCCGGGCCGATTCCGCGCGGCCAGAGCATCTCCTCGGCGCCCTGAAGTCATCCCCGCCACCGGCTGGAGCTGCCGTCCACCCTAGCTCGCCGGCGACGTGAGCTTCCCCGCGCCGCCGCCCGTGCAAGCCGCTGGCTCGCCGTGGCCTCTTCCCCGCTTGGACAAGTCCTCGGTGAGCTTTCACGTGGCGCCCTCATGCTTCCCCCTCCTCCTAATTTCGCTCTCTCCTATTCCAGAGCTGGCGCCCCGATCGGCTTCCCTACCCGGCCGCCTTCCATCGCCGCCGGCCCGCCACCGTGTCTCCCGGCCGGAGCTGCCGCCTCACCGAACTACCTCGTCGCCGGGACGTTCCGTTTTGCTAGTCTCTGCCGACTCCCCGGCCACTTCCCGCCGGCGTCGCCGCTGCCGCCCTGCCTTGGCCGTCTTCCCCTGCTCAGCCCTCAGCTCAGCCGAAGCAGCTCCTCCTCTCTGTGTATGTGTATGACAGGTGGGCCCAACCAGAAAAAGTTGCAATGCTTGTTACTCTTTGGCTAACTGGTACTCATAAGTGAAGGTATATTCATGCAAGCATTTCCAGTAAAAAGAAATTAGGAACAGCAATGTAAATAAGAAATTTACTTGAGAGTTCATAATAAAAGGATGTATAAGACCAAATTGGAAACTTAACAATTGGTTAATGTATTTATATGTCAATCAATATCTATAAGTTAGTCCTCATATGCAAGATTAATCCAAATAAGCTTATGCTATGAACTCTCTCCTTATTGTCAAAAAGTTAACATGAAGATAAGGAAATAGATCAAATAATAACTAAAGTATAAACCAAATACTAATGGTACTGTTAAATTAAATCATGATGTTAAATTTAATAAATAATAATACCAATAATAAAAATACCATAACATCTGGCAGGTAGCCATAAAGTAAATCTTAAAGGTAGATTCAATTAAATGATAAATCAAATGGTTTCATAAAATTTATTAAGTGATATGTCATAACCATTTAAAAGGAAGTACGTAGTTAAGTTAGAAGGTTATGATTTTTAGTCTCCATCCTTAGTACATCCCCGATAAACAAATCTCAACGCTGGATATAGTTACTAATGACAGAGAAGTGAGAATTGGTATTTGGATTAACGTTCCACATAGAGTGACTGCGGGTGAATATTAAAATGCGCCGGTAGAATATATGGTAAGAACTAATTGCTCAACGAAAGCCTTAGATAATTAAGTGATACAAAATTTAACTATCTAAAGCATGACTGTCATTTCTATGTCTTTAAAAGGTCATCGTAATATATAGTTACTAAAATGCAATAGCACTAGGACATCGGGCATTAAAATGACCTAGTTAGTATGTATAAACATTCCAAAATAAACACTTCATCAATAACCACCAGTAATAGGAGTTACATAAAATGATACATAACAAACCTGGTTCAGATTGCTAAGTTTAAACTAAAATTTAAAGTAACGCATGATAATGCCTAAAGTGAGAGCAGCGTAACAGTAGTGCCGTCAATTAGAACTTACCCTAGCTTTAGTACATATTTATATGGAGCATAATTATCTATATACAGCAGGTCGGGATTCGTATAAACAAACTAAAGATTAATAGTAAATAAAAGCCTACATCAGAGACTATTCTAAAAACGTAATTAAGATACCCTAGTGTTATAATGCCTTCGACTAAAAGATTTATAGAATAAAGTACAGATCTCATCCGTCAGCCCAGTTTGCCTTGCCATAACCGGAGTTGCAAGAAATGCATATCCCAGAAATAAAATGTATGCACTAAACTCCTGCACCAGATTATAGGTCTAACCCGACTCATGGAACTTCCTTGATAAATATAAAACTAATAAAAGAAATTTATCAATGAAAAGGTCAAGCCTCGCTTCTCCCCAATCGGCTATGTATGGCCACCTTCTCTTCCCAAAAATAGATAATTCCTGTAGGTACCTCTTCACTTTCGATCCCTCGTATTTCTAAAAATTTTCCCTCACGGTAAAGCATTCAGACAACTCGTCTTCCTGCTCAAATCCAGCTACCGCTATGCCTACAACTCACTAACCTGTATCATCCTTCTACTCTCAAATCATACCAAATGTCTAATTTAAATTAAATCAAGTATCTAAAGTGTTTGGATGGATTTGGATCTTTTGAGTTATTTGCTTTCGTTTTGGATTCAGTCGTTTGTCGCGTAATTAGAAACTGAAGTCCGAAGATTCCACGGATCAAGTGATATCAAGAGCGAAGTGAAGAAGACATCCGAAGCTCAAGAGAAAGCATTGTGTGAGTTCAACGCGTAAACCGTGCCAGGCAAGTCAATACTTTGATCATGTTGAACCCACATTTATGCAAGTTATTTGGTTTTAAATTAACAAAATGCATGCTGTATTTTTATGCAAATCCATGTTAAATTGGTACTCTAGTTAGATGCCATTGTTGATCTTGAATAATATTATCCCTCCTTTGAATATTTGAATGTGTGAACCTTGTCGCCCTAGCAAAAATATATAGTAGTAACATTTCGAAAATAAGTCCGTAATCGTATGTCATGCTTAGCATTGATTAGGAACTCGGGGCAAGAAATTGTCTCGAGCATCACTTTTATTCACGAGAAACTGGTTGGGCAGTCATTGTGATAATGACTGGTATATGTTGAATATGATTATTTTACACTCACAAAATCCCCAACTTGCTAAATTATCTGGGCGGATTGGTTCGATGGTGTGTATGTGTGTGGTGCAGTGATTGCACAGTGTGGTGCAGTGATTGCACAGTGTAGTGCAGTGATTGCACAGCATGGTGCAGTGATTGCACAAGTGGGTTAGTGGTAGACCGCCCAGATACCCCTAAGGACTGAATCTTGTCATGTCACCCGTGTAAAACAGTACAACCACAAGCTGGCAAAGTGTAGGCAGGGTTTACTAATTTGTGTGGCTCTAGGTGGTTACGTGAAGGTATGAACACGAGTAAAGGGATGGATGGTCGTATCCCCGCCTTTACCCGTGATGGCTCACGAGGGACCCTTCCCGAGGGATGGTCGGATCCTACGGAAGATAGACCTTAGCGGGCGTAACCACAATAGGACTATGCATTGTAATAATCCTGTGATAGTCTACTCAACCGCATGGCTAAGGAATCATGTGGGGCAACGGGTAGATTTATCTCTTGTGGGTAAAGTGTGCAAAACTCTGCAGAGTCAAAACTATTCGGATAGCCGTGCCCACGGTCAGGGGCAGACATGGGAACTTAACTAGATATAGTTCTGTTTACAAAAGTATTTGAAAAGTGGGAATGGAAAAGTGGTGTGATTGTCTTGGGTGTCGTCCCAGTAGTGGAATTGTCCTGGGTGTCGTCCCAGTAGTGGAATTGTCCTGGGTGTCGTCCCAGTAGTGGAATTGTCCTGGGTGTCGTCCCAGTAGTGGAATTGTCATGGGTGTCGTCCCAGTGGTTACTGGAGGTCGTTCCAGTGGTTCCTGGGTGTCGTCCCAGTGGTAAGTTAAGCGGCTATAACGCTGAAAAAGGGTCATACGGTGTGATGCCGTATGTAGGAAGAAGTTATGGTAATATTAGGCATATGGTGTGATGCCATATGTATGGAAATTCATATTAATACTCCTTGAACATTATGCTTTTGTTCAAATGCTAAGTCTTAGGAATTTTTATATAATTGTATTCAAAAGCACTTTTCGCAAAAGAAAATAAACCTAAGCCATCCTTGATTAGCCCTACATGTTATATACACTGCATTCTGTGTGTTGATTCGCTGAGCACGGGGTCGGAGTGCTCATGCTCGCTTTTGCGACAAATTCAGGAGCAGGAATCAGATCACTGCGCTCCAACAATACTTCTGGAATCATGATGGCAAAGAAGATAAAGATGTCGAGAACTAGGCCGCGATCCTCCAGTTGGCTGCCTGTGGGCATGTCCTGAAGGTCCCACCTGTGTGCTTCGTTCTTCCGCTGCTGCAACTTTTTGAATTCGGCCTAATCGGCCCATGTGTAAGTTTATTATTTTAATTACGTTTCCGCATGATATGTACTGTGATAATCAGAACTGTAACTGTGTGCACTATCTACTGATCCAGGGAATAGTGCAACTGTGTGCACTATCTACTGATCCCTGGTTTAGTACCTGCTCAACTTAAGTGAAACCCCGCATTAGGTCCCCACAACTCGGGCCCGAGGGTGTGCGGGATTATTACCTATCAGGTGAATTGTATACCAAGAGTTGAGCAGCGAAAAGACCCGGTTCCTTAACTCAGTCATGAGGGTTAAGGGTGCGTGTGGGTAAAGCTGAGCAAACTCTGCAGAGTCAAATAAATGGTATTCGAATACGCCGTGCTCCCGGTTATTGGAGCTGTGTCACTTGGGTGATTCCAGCAGCGAAGCTTAAGTAGTTTTGTACATGTTTTAACTTGATTAGTTGGTTAATGAACTCTTCATGAAAAACCCCTGAGATCTTAAGAAGTAGTTTTGAGTCCATTTTTTAAAATGTTTGCAAATAAAACTGCATCCACTCAAAGTTAATAAACCAAATATATTTTCCCCTCCTTTGATGTTCCGTGCATGTAATAAGTTAGGATCCCTTTGGGATTTGCTGAGCCGGTTGTTTGGCTCACGGCTTGCTTAATCTAATCTTTAGAGGATCAAGACGAAGGTGAAGGTCTCCCCGTCGAGGACGTCCCTGAGGGTCTCTTCTTCGACGAGGACCCGTGGCTTTAGGTCTTCGCCGCTCTCAAGCGGATTCTGGAAGTCTTTTGTAATGTAAATATGCTTTGGGCTTGCACGCCCCGCTGTCAAAAACTGGATGTTAATCCTTATGTCAAATATATGCTGGACTTTTGTTGTAAGCATGCAATGGTATACTCTTGCGCGACGTTCCATAACTGTTCGTGCGTGAATAGTTGCGGAATGCCGTGTCCGTACGCGCCCTTGGAAACGGGGGCGTTACATTACCGATCGTTGCATACATGTATCCGGAGTCCGGACGTTATCGATCACAGGGTTTCGATAGTACGTTCGTACGGACGAGTGATGGTTATAGTATACTAGTCGAATGCATTTGCGTTGCAACGAAAATACATGTTGTGCGTAATATAATTTTCTTGTGTACTACGCTCAACGTGTGAAGCACATAAATATTACATTTTATCCTCGTAATTTGTTTCGCAATTACAATTTCTAAAGGTTTCTGAGTGGACATGTCCAATCTGAAAATTATCATTAGAGTAACCATACATAACTCATATTTTCTTTAGAACAGGAAGAGATTTTGCAATAATTTCATAAGTAGCAGTACACAATGCCCTTTCTTAATTAAGGTAGGCATTATATAGAAAACAAAGGGATGTGCTACAAAAGAAATTTCCCTTAAAATTAGGGTTTATTGATAAACCTTACCAGTAGTTGATTTCGTGCTGGTGAATCCCTATCACCTCCTCAACAGATTATATAGTAATTCATATTCAGAAACAACTTTAAAACAACTTTAGCACTCAATTTTACTCATTCGAGCTAGTATGAGGTCCTCCTCTCAATTGTGCATGTGTTGCACCTTATGAGCAAGGAGGAAGGTTCTAGATTACATGTGTTGCATCAAGGGGGGTGGATTGTGTATCCACTCGGGAGAGGGCTTGCCATATTACTCTTGGAGTTTGCTGACTCCTAGACGGCGTTAAAAGTGTCATGTCCGGTGTTCTTCCAAAGAAGATTGTGAGAAGACCCCGATAAAGTTGTGAAGGCTATAGCTCATCTACTTGGAGCAAGAAAGAACTGTCACTAGTGGATTGATGTGTTTCGGCCTAATTCATTGAGCCGATCCAATTCATTTAGGTTAACCTCAACATGTAATAGGGAGACCGGTAAGTCAATAAACATCACGATGAAAAGTAACCGTGTCAATCGTGGTTTGTTTTCTTATGCTCAATTTATATTCAAACAATTTACTTTCATATAATTAAATTGATTACTTATTATCCTAGGATTGCAAATTTTGACATAAACTTATCTTGTTGGTGCACTTAGGTGAACCCGATTGTATTAGGTGTTATTTGTGCTAAACTTTTTTTGTGTTAAGCTTTCGCATTATTTGCTTAGTTTAGTTAAATAGAAATTGATAATTAGTTAGAGAAGAAATTTTTTTAGACCGTCTATTCACTCCTCTAGTTGGCCTCCTCAATCTAACGGTGGGGTTATCAGGTTTTTCTCATTTATGTTAAGTGGATAGCATCCACTATAGTTAGATAGGTGCTGATTGCTTTATCTATTTAATGGATTGGAATGACGACTTGCCAGTTAACCATCCAACCATCCTACAGTTGCTCATTAAAGTCAAGTGGTCTAGTTTTAGAAATTAAGAAGTTATTGTGATGTGCTCTCTTATCCTCCAGGTGGAGTGACTGTAAAACCTTTATCCTCAAGTAGAAATACATCAATCTTTGTTCTTCCATATATCCATTTTGTGTTAATTGATTTGCTCTTGACTTAGTTTTGATATTCTCTTTCTCCTTATTAATCTTATTGTGCCAGGAATGTATAAGAGGAGATTACCCCTGAAAATCAATCCCCATTCATGTAGGCACCTGGTTGGCAAGTTCTTAAAGTTACCTAGTTTTGCACTTTTTGGTATCTTCAAGTGATTTCTTAATCCTGCTATTTTTATCTTGATTTGTTTGGTATTCTTACTTGCTGTGACATGTGGGAATATATCTAGAGATATATTAGCCATCATCATCCCACGAGTAAGTCATTTTCACCGTTTTTTGTTTTGCCCAATTTTGGTGTAACATTCATTCAAATTGAAAAAATGTCACAAATTTGACAACTATTTTCTCGATCGTTAGTTGGAATAGACTCGTGACATCCTAGAAAATATGCATACCAATTTTTGTATCATTTGGATCTATGAATAAAAATTTTTATGATTTTTTGTTTTGAAATAGCGACGGAATTAATGTAGCAGTATGACCAGCTATTGTTCATTCGGTTTGACTGTTGGGCACATCGAGGGTTGTTTTGATCAATTTTTGTTTGGATTCTTCCGGTGGTGATTGGTTTCTGGTCTTCATAGTTTCTCATAACTATTGGAGTGAAGATCAAGCTATTGGAGTGGAGATCAACGAATACTTGAGGGGGCATTCGAAGGCATCATTCATCCTTACTATGTTGCCATACCGGTCCTACAAATTCTACTCCCAAAAGATAATGCATGGGGTACAATTAATACTGATTTGCAGATATATATTCACTAGTTAGAGAAATGAAGAATACGTGAAACTTGATATGTAATTTAATTGGTAGCTGTTGGCTCTTGTTCAAAATCGTAGTCGAACATTTTGCAATACAAACCCAAAGATACATAGACTCCGCAAAATGCTACTCCGCTCCTTCCAAAGAAAAGAAATATCATGAGGTCCTCCCCCCATAGAATTCCTCTTCCAGTCCACAGGCCCACAAGTCCACAACCACAGAGAAGCCGAGCCAGGCCTAACCAAGCTGCCGAGCCGGAGCCAAGCCGCGGGCGGAGCGTGTGATACTCATGCCCGCTCACGCGGTCACGCCCACCCTATGAGCAGTGGGGCTCACCCTCCACTCCACCCCCCCAGTTTACACCCATACCCTCATAATTACCGCATCAGCAGCATCTCCCGCTTACCCATGGGCCGCGCCCCTCCCTTTCATCTGCACGGTAACTTCACCGCCTCGGCCCCGTCCCCGAGTCCCCACCTATATATTGCCCCGTCCCGTCGCGCCTCGCCCTTTCAAGTTTCCCCACGCACCCAGAGACAGGGCGAGATCGAAGCAGAGAGAGAGAGAGAGGGTCGCGACAAGAGGTAGCTTCGAGAAGCTTCTAGAATGGCGGTGCTGCTGCGCCCGGCGGCGATCGCCGGCGGCCGGCAGGTGTGGCCGGTGGCGGAGGAGGCCGACGCGGCGGGGGAGGCGGAGGCGGCGTCGCAGCGGCTGGTGGAGGCGGTGGCGCGGGGCGACGCGCGGGAGGCCGGCGAGCTGCTCGCGTCCGGGCGCGCGGACGTGAACTACGCTGGGGTGGTCTGGCTCAGGGCGCGGCGGGTGGCGGAGGCGGCGCTGCGGGAGGGAGCCGCTGCCGAGCTGCGCGCGGCGCACGAGGAGATCCGCACCGACGTCTCGCCGCTCTTCCTTGCCGCCGGCAACGGGGACGTCGCCCTCGTCCGCGCGCTGCTCGTGAGTGCTCCTCCTCCTGCTCCGCCCGCTCTGCTTTATCGCCTTGGAGCATTGCTGCGTAACGTTTAATTTTTGCATGCTTGATTGCTCTCGTTTGCTGCGCGGTTTGGAAGACTTACCTATCCTTTTCGATTAGTTTCTATGCGGAATTTAAGCTCAGATTTGGCCTACTCCGTAAGGTGCATTTCGAGCTGCTCATGTGCGCGGTGCCTTTCCCCCTTGAAATTTCTGGGTGGCTTTGGTGCGAATTGGTATCAATCTGGCGAGCACGATCACATTTTGTTCTCCTTTTAGTTTCAAAAAAGGCAAAACATCGGGAACTTGCGTTTCTCGAAAATTGCATTACTATAGGCTGTGGGGTTGTCTCCATTTCTCCCACGGCAGTCGTTTTATATTTACCGAGTTGGTGGGAAAAAATCCACGACATTTTCGAATGGTCTTAGCGGGAGCTGCCAACTCCAAATAGCAACACGTCTTTTATCTCATTTCTACCTGCTAGATAAAAGATTTTTGCACTGTCCATTCGAAATTGAAAATTTCACGGTGGCTTTGGTACTTCCTCTTTTTTTTTTTTTGTCTTTGTGCCCATCATAGTTCAATGTACTATATAAATGCACCGGCTAGACAAATCTCATATTTTTATTTGGATATATTAATACGAGTAGGAACCTAGACATTTTTCCAGGACCCGCTTGAAATTTCTTGCCATTATAGCTCAAAAAATTATGATTAGGAGTTTTGTACGCAGAAAAAGAAAAGGAGAATGCACGATAACTTCCCTCTCAATTGCTTGGCCCGTCTCTGTGTCACTCACTCTCTATGGCCACTTCCTCAAAAATAGATTAAAAATCCTAAGAAAAAATGTTGGTCATTATGAGGTATTTTCCAGCACATAGTTTTGGACCAAATTATGTGCTTCATTACTAGTCTTTAGGGATCTTTTTGTTGTTGTTGCAATTTGTTTCTAGAAGAGGGCTACCAAGTACCAACCCGCATGGCTGCAGTGGGACCATGCCTTGCATCGCAGTTCCTCTGTAATGCGTACGGGCATATTTGTTCTCTACCCATGATAAAAATCGTAAAATGGGACATGCAGCTTACGCAGGGAAGCTTCCTGGACACACTATGCCCTAGACATACGAGTATGCATCGATCAGGGTGTACATATGTATACGATACGGTATATGCATGTATCGTACTACCACAAAAGTATTTCCTACTATTTAGTAAAGAGAACATCTGCAGCAATAAGAAATTAAGAACACGTTAGCGCAAGTACCCTGGTAAAGATTCGGTGCTTCGGTAACTTCTCCCTGCTTCTCCATCAATGTTGCGTCTAGAAGACACCAGGCCTTGCGATCTAGTATAATCATATAGTACTACTGCGTAGGAGAGTATTTTAGTGAGGAGATTGGGAGACGGAGGTAGATGGGTAACATGGGTTTGACTTTAACCCTGACCAAACCCTGCTTTGTTTACTGCTGCTGCTGATGTAATGAATCAGTAGAAAGCATCAGTGGCCACTGTTTGTTAAGTAGTAGTACGTACTAAGTACTAACAGTAAGAGCTGAACGCTTTGGTAGAAACCAATGTATTCCCCTCGTAATGTGGGATCACGTGAGCTGCCCAGGGTCCGGTCTCCCTCCTGTCCATGCCTCCATCCAATGTCTTGTCTATACTCCATTAATCTTGAGCTTTGGTGGATCCTATGGTACTTGCATTGGTCTTTGCCACCTGAGCCTAGGGTGATATCAGAATAGGTACAGACAAATACGGCTTATTTTATATTTATCCTTGTTGTCAGAGTAGAACACGGATATTATCGGATATCTATTTCTCTATTCTATATTTGTTTCATAAATTTTCGGATGGTCGGTCGGAAGAAAATTATCGATTTCCTTTGCATCTCTACATAAGACATTGGACATTAGGATGCAATCATAGCGAACACGGAGAAACTAATTGCTGAGATGTCAAAGAAGAGCACTCAATATTTCCTCTTTGTTTAGATGTGACAATCTATCTATATGTTGTTTTGTTCATAAGTGAAATCACAATAGACTTCTTTATATCACTTGACGTATGGATATAATTCATCTTATATCTTATTCTATATTTTTTCTCAAAGTCAGAGTTAAATATAGATAATACCAGATACCTATTTATCTATTTCGTATTCGTCCAGCAAGTCTTTTGTCGATCGGATGGAAAATATCCCTCCGAGCCTAATCAGTAATCACCTTCTCTGGCACCACCTGTCCGTCATGCTTTCCCCTCAGTCCTCAGATCACGGTCGGACGGCTACGGTGGCATCTCCATGGAATTTCCTTCCAAAGTATCAGTACTCATTAGATCAACCCTTTCATCAAGATGTCACCTCTTGCTCATAATCATTAGTTCTGGAAGTAACCGTGGTTGAGGGTGTCTTGGGGTGGAGGTTGGAGCTGGAGTCGTGGTGAGATCTCTGGGCCGTGGTGTGGTGTGTGGCATGGCGTGCATGCAGTCCTGATGATCCGCCGATGTCATGGGTGCCATGCCATTGAATAGGATGGCAGGGGAGTGGTTGGGCTGCTGCGACGGAGCGGAAGCATGCCCCCCCCCCCCCCCCGGGCCACGGCCATGTACTTTTGCCTTGCAGGCGCAGCTCACGGCGCCTGTACCGGCGCTTTCCCTGATCTCTGCCAAGGCCAATAAATGCCATTGCCAAGGACAGCAGCCCCATGGCCGTGGCCCTCATCCCAAAACGCACTGGATCATCTCGTCTGTTTGGAGCTCTTGCTTGGCTACCATGGAATGCAGCCATGCATGCTGTCCTTGCGATCTCCACGCTCTCGGTCTTCAGGATCGGACAATTAGGGGACTGAACTTGTTCTAGTGGGATAATTAGTACTATCTTTTAGCTAGAAACAAACTCTGAAATCAGTCATCAAAGATCGATCTCCACCGTGTGAATCAATTCACCGTCAAACTCCGACATCACCCGGGCCGTCGTTGCTTATGTGTGCATTGTGGTTCTGGTCACTCATGCAATAGCAAATGCCAAAAAGTGCCAGATTGATTTCATGCGCATCAGCAAGTTCACATGATCTGCATCTGCCATCAGTGTTTAGTACCACAGCCACGTAACTGAAGCCAGTATCTGGCGCTCCAATACGTCCAAACCGCCCCAGCTGTATCTGATCACGCCATGAATGAAACCACCTCCTCACCAATCCATATTCCAGCAAGTCGGACCAGTAGACGATCCTTCTCCATGGCAGGGACCAAGGCCTCGCTATTGAAGATGGCAACGCATGTGTCGCAGAAAACCGCCCCAGTGCAACGCATTGCCCCTGAGATGGATGGTGGTGCTGGTACGGAGAGCTCGCTCGTCATCCGTATCGTGTCGTGTTCTTTGCCCTGTAGCCATCTGCCCCCTCTGCCACCGGCCAGCTGGATCCCCTGCATACCGCCGCTGCCTCCTTCGCTACGCGCACGCACTTGGCGCCCATGCACAGCCGCGGACACGCCCTCGTGTTCCTGGTGTGGTGGCCTCCAGTGTGGCGCCCCAGTGGAATATTGATGATGACATGATCAGGAGGCCACGCACTGTTGAGAACATCACCTCGGCTCAGTGTAGTAGTGTGGCATATTTATTGTGTGATGCGAATGCTGGGATATAGATTTAGATGCGTTCTCTCTATCGATGGGTCTTGTTAAGGGGGGATGCCAAGGGCTGGTTAAACAGGACTATAGGAGTTCAGGATATGATGTGACTTGTAGGATCATGAGGTGGTGGCATCGTTTACTACTGGAGAGATTCCTTGTTTCATTTCTTCGTTCGATTTGCAAATCGTATTTCTTCGTTCTCCTTTTTTTTTCTTTTCTCAAAATGGGAAATTACCGAAAAGCCCTCAGAACGCAACAAATCATACCATGCAAAACTGCAAAACACTGTTTGTCTGTGATTGACTAACGTTTCACTAGAGCAAATGTACAAGCCGAGATCATAAAAGGACCTTATAATATTCAAGAGAGAGTAACTTGCACGCAGCCTAGATATTTTTTTCATTGGTTGTGGCGATCTTTGAAGCTACTACTGCTATATGCAGCAAGATTGAGCTGCCATTGCGGTGAAACCACACATGAAGATTTCATATCTCGATGGATGGATAGCATCACCCAGCAGAAATTTGACCAGATTCCTTCCAGTAGGAGGCCCCTTCTGTCCCTTGCTTAAATGAATTCTGGCATAGTGCACGCTGCCACAGTACCTGCACAGACTCACCGGCCGGTCGATTGGTTGCAAGCTAGTCACCACATCACTGACCTGACCAGACATAGTAGTAACAGCGACGTTTGCTACTCGGCCAGCTATGGTTCCAAGTCCTGGTGGTCATTGTCATGCCCTGTTCTCCGTTGGTCCATCTTATCCTCTGTGTGGCTGTGTTGATGAAAGAGAAAGCAAAAGGAAAAGTTACTGTACTAAAACACCAATTGTTATGCTGTAATTGTTTAGCGACCCTAGTAATGGTTTCAAGAACAACTTGCAGCTTTCTTCTGTTGCGCTTTCAGAAAGAATGAACGTTAGTTGTTCTATCTATGACGACACATTAGCTTGTGTTCTGTGGTATTTTCACTGAAGTCTAAAAGTATAACCTTTGTGTTTTCACAAGTTACAGTTTAGTTGGTCAGCTTAAAAGAAATGGCTTCATCACCAATGTGATTTGTACCTCTCCTTAGCATGTTTCTGACGGTTCAAGCGTGCATCGCGTGCAGGCGAAAGGGGCGGACGTGAACGGGAAGGTGTTCCGGGGGTACCCGACGACGGCAGCGGCGCGGGAGGGGCGGGCCGAGGTGGCGGAGCTGCTGGTGCGCGCGGGGGCGTCGCAGCCGGCCTGCGAGGATGCCATCGTGGAGGCCGCGCGGCAGGGCCAGGCCGCCCTGGCGGCCATCTTCATGGGCTCCGACCTCGTCCGCCCGCGCGTTGCCGTCCACGCTCTCGTCTCCGCCGCCGCCCACGGCTTCGTCGACGTGGTGGACACGCTCACCAAGGTACTTTCTTACAGCCTTCTATGGTTTACAGTTTCAATGTTGCATTGTACAATTGTAGAAGGACGAGTGGTCGATTAATAGATTTGCATTTCTGGCGCTGATTAATCACGACGATGCATGTATTTGGATCCCCAGAGCGAGAGATACATGTGGTGTTATGTGGATGCTGGCCAGGTCTCCAGGGGGCCGAGTCACATGTTGTGCAGTAGGGAGCTTAGTTTAGTCCCACCTCGCTACTTCATATGTGTTTTGTCTGGTTTATAAGGGGAAGTGGTACCTCACGTGGCGTGTTCGTAGAAAGGAGAGACGGTTGGCATCTCCCCTGACAGGGACGGGAACAGTCTTCGGACTTTCCTATAGCACATTGCGGTTAAGGCTACCCGCTTCGGCGGATCTTACCCAATTTTTTTTTGCATTTGCACCCTTATATTTTCGGTACGGTATAATTGGATAAGCATTCTGGACATTTTTGTAAGTTGCAATTAGCAGGCTAACTAATAAAAGTCGTCAGTAGTTAAACTATACTAAACATAAAAAGAAGAATCAGCTTCTCGATTAGACGCATCAGATTGTAATTTTGCAGAGATCGTTTTTGTAAGTCGTAACTAGAGTTTTGCGGACATCGTTGCGAATCAGAATTCACGACACATAATTAAATGGCAGCAGCTAATTTCGTGTGATTCTCTCTCTCACAGTGTGGAGTTGATCCAAACGCTACCGCCCGGGTGCTCCTGCGCTCGCTGAAGCCATCCCTGCATGCCAATGTCGACTGCACGGCGCTCTTCGCCGCAATCGTGAGCCGGCAGGTCGCCGTCGTTCGTCAGCTGCTTCAGGTATGCATCGTTAATTTGTACGAGCAGCCACACATACTCGCTCTTCAGTCTTCAGCAACCGACGCTTAACACCATCCTGTGTGACTCATGTCCAGGCCGGTGTAAAGAGGGACACCAAGGTGAGGCTGGGGGCATGGTCATGGGACACGGCCACCGGCGAGGAGCTGCGCGTCGGCGCCGGCCTCGCGGAGCCCTACGACGCGGTGTGGTGCGCCGTGGAGTACTACGAATCCACCGGCTCCATCCTCCGCATGCTCCTCCAGAACGGGTACTCGTCTGGCGCCACACACTTAGGACGCACGCTACTCCACCACGGCATCCTTTGCGGGAGCGCCGGCGCCGTCCAGACGTTGCTGGCGTCTGGTGCGGACTCTGAATCTCCCGTGAAGACGTCCCGGAGCACCAGGCTCAGGCCGGTTCACATGGCCGCGCGCCTCGGCCAGCCGGAGATCTTGCAGATGCTGATAGACAAGGGCTGCGACGTGAACGCGAGGGCGGAGGCTGGCGACGCTGCTGCCATCCTGGCCGCGCGCCACAAGCGTGAGGATTGCCTCAGGGTTCTCGTGTCCGCCGGAGCAGACGTCGCGCTGGTGAACTCGGCCGGCGAGTCTGCGGCATCCGTTGCTTCTTCAGGGGGATGGAAAGCTGGCTTCGAACGCGCCGTTATTGGCGTGATTCGGTCCGGGACGATCCCTCGGTCGAGCGACCGGAACGTGTTCTCGCCGATGATGTTCGCAGCGCGCTGCGGTGACGCGACTGCCATGGAGGTGCTTCTGGCTCAGCCAGACGTGGACGTGGACGAGCAGGACGCGGACGGGTGCTCGCCCATAATGGCTGCCGCCAAGGAGGGCAACGTCGACGCCTTCCGCGCCCTCGTCTTCGCCGGCGCCAACGTGAAGCTGAGCAACAAGCGCGGCGAGACGGCCATTGGGCTCGCGCAGCTGAGCAAGAAGAGGGACCTCTTCGAGCAGGTCATGCTCGAGTTCGCGCTGGAGAAGGGCATGCCAGGAGGCTTCTACGCCCTCCACTGCGCTTCTCGGCGCGGGGACACCGCCGCGGTGCGCCACCTGGCGAGCACGGGCTGCGACGTCAACATCCCGGACGGCGACGGCTACACCCCGCTCATGCTGGCGGCCAGAGAAGGGCACGCGGCAGTGTGCGAGCTACTGATCTCCTACGGCGCCCGGTGCGACATCAGGACCCCGCGGGGCGAGACGGCGCTCTCCCTCGCTCGGGCGTCGCTGGCCACCGCGCCGTTCAACAAGGCCGTGGACGTGATCATGGACGAGCTTGGCCGGCAGCTCGCCCTCCAGGGCGCGCACGTCAGGAAGCACACCAAGGGCGGACGCGGGAGGCCTCACGGTAAGTCGCTGCGGATGTTGGGTGCCGCCGGCGTGCTCCGGTGGGGCGGGTCGAGCCGTCGCAACGTGGTGTGCCGGGAGGCCGAGGTCGGGGGCAGCTCGGCGTTCCAGCGGCTCTGGCAGAGGA
Source organism: Dendrocalamus latiflorus (assembly GCA_017311315.1). Classification (NCBI taxonomy): domain Eukaryota; kingdom Viridiplantae; phylum Streptophyta; class Magnoliopsida; order Poales; family Poaceae; genus Dendrocalamus; species Dendrocalamus latiflorus. The sequence goes on from CM029628.1 coordinate 36,840,664, forward strand.
GGGGTGGCGCCGACGCGTACGAGCCCGGGCTGTTCCGCGTGGTGACGGCGACGGGGAGGGAGGTGCACTTCGTGTGCCCGGGCGGCGAGGAGGAGGCGGAGCTCTGGGTGAGGGGCATCAGGGCGGTGACCAGAGCGGTGCTCGGCGGCAAGCGAGGGAAAGAGTGATTTGTTTTTTGTTTTTGCTCTCCGTAGGCTTGTAGTTTGCAGTAAGCGTGGCTGTAAGGAAGTAGGGGAGACGGTGATGCGTGTAGTTGCTGCGTAAAACTGCTGGTCTTCAGCTCGAAGGCTGGCTTGGCTTGCCATGATGTTTTTGGTTCAGGGGCCTCGAGTTTGTATAGCTTGGGTCGGTGTTTTCTTGGCTAAGTTGCTTTAGCTGACTGGCCTGTAGTGGCTTTCCCTCTGAATTACCCGTATCTCTGACGAGTCCGCCATTTCATCTGTTCCAAGTTCTACCCAAACGTTCCAATATTTTTGCAAAAGAAAGCATATGGAATAATGGATCAGGGAGAGGATGCCCCGAAGAGAGAACAGACTAGGGAGCATTAAAGCACTTCACAGGTACGTAAAGCCGTAAAGGCGTAAAGCATCTTGTCAGCTGATAATAACTGAGTTCACGAAATCTTATTGTTTGGTTGGGTGAACTAGGTTGAATGGGATGGGATGGTCATAGAATGACGGGATATTACAGGTAGTATATGTTTGGTTGATGGCAAAGAATAATATAAGATTTTGTTTGGTTGCTTGGATGCGATAGCTGTGTTTGGTTTGAGGGATGAACTGACCTCCTTATTTGATTAATAGCAGGTTTTGCACACAAATTCGCATGGCATAAAAGAAAACCGAAAATGATGCATTGCAGCAGCTGTACTACTAATCATATCTCGCCGAGCTGAATTGAAACACCGAGATATATCACACGGCTATGTACATGAAACACCAAGTAATAAGCAAGTTGGAATTGAAAGCAATACTGATATCGAAAGGAAGCCCAATACGAGAGCTAAGGATTGTGGAGGCTGCGTCACAGTAATAGCAGCCAGAAGAAGACTGAACATGGATCACAGATTAAGAGCAAACACGACGAACAGAAGCTCTCAAATTCCAGCCTCGCGAAAGCTCGTCCTAAACGATGCAGAACTAGAACTAATACTACTAACTAAACTTCGGCACTACTCTGTCCATCGCCGATTAACTGCCCAAAACAAAGCAAAAATTAACAGCGAAAGAGTCGTCTTCTCTGAAGAAATCTATCTACAGATGGAGTGCAGCATCTTAGTTGATTTTGGCCCATCGCTGCACTTGTCCCACGGCTCACAATCCATGGATGCCCTGCAAAAAAACACCATCCAATCCAAAACGTTAACAAACACTTCACAAAACAAGCATTTCAGGGAAGCTGTGACAATCCCCCCCCCCCCCCCCTTTTAAGAATAGGGCTGTCGAGTTTTCTGCAACAGGCTAGAAGTTCAATTGTGAACAAAAAAAAGTATCATATCTGCCCACGAAATTTAAAAAAGATTACTTTGATTAAAATATGACCAAATGGCCAAAATACAATAGTTTTACGGACATCCAAACTCAAAACTTATATTTAGAAAAACCGAAGAAATCCCATAGGAAAGCTTAAGTGCGGTCATAACCCTAACACATTAGCTGAATTATTCTTCCTTCTTCTAGTGTTTGTTTTGATGAAAATAAGAAATATTGAGTACACTAGGTATTCAACAAGCCACATGGGAGAGCTATTTAACTATTATACAAGGTGTTCAACTTGATAAATTTAAGGGTTGTACTATAATAAGAATAAATGCAAGTTTATTTATAAATATTTTTCTATATGAAATGATAAAACATTATCTTCTTAAGAGAAAAGGGGTTTAATAAACTTAATTACCCCATTGGAAGTCTTGCAAAAGGTACTTATGCCTTATTATTGATTCACTAATTAAACATAGCTTTATTTATTGGAAACATTGCACGTCTGAATACTATAAATTTTACTCTACAGAGTTGTCTACAGTGACGGGCCGCAAGTTGGCACGCCTAAGCCCGTCCCATTGGACAGCTCTAATAACATTAGTGTTTCCATTTCCTTAACAAACAAACCTGAACCCGCTACTGATCAACCCTTAGCATCATCTAATGCAAACAAAAAGAATACTGAGCTGGAAACAAGATATGGCAGTGGAGATGAGCTGCACCCGAAAAAAGGTACCTAAATGTGCCCACTGTTCTTTGTTTACTTACGTTGCTATTTCGGGTGTTAGTAAGTTAGCAAAACTGCACTACAGATACCAGTTTCTGAGTATGTTCCTCAGTTTCTTCTTGCAACAGTGTAGTACTAATTTAATTCTAACCAGTAATTTATTTCCTTTTCTCTTCTGTTCATATGTTGCAACTCTCTCTACATTCTGGATTCTAACAGCTCAGGGGACTGGTATGTCACTACAAAGTCTGGGCCCCAAACATGATAAGAATAGTCAGGGGACTGGTATGCCACTACAAAGTCTGGGCCCCAAACATTCTGGATTCTAACAGCTATGGGGACTGGTATGTCGCTACAAATCCATCTACTGTGTTTAGGTCCTTTGGTGCATGAATTTCCTACCTGACTAAAGATACAACCACCCAGCCGCGGAGTATTAACAAATTGATATGCATTCTTTTTGCTCCCTCTGCCATATGGGATGATCTTCTGCTCCCCTCCTATCATCACCGTAATAGTCTTCGGCGCCTATCAGCCATCATATCTAGGATCCAGCGTATCCATTGCCTTCTGACTGCTGAGAGAACAGGTTACAGGTGTATGCATCCTATACAGGTATGCTTACTGTCATATAAGAATGTTTTCCCCAAATCCAGCGCGACGCAGCGTAGCGTGCAACTCTTTCTAGTTTACATGAAACGAGGGCATTGAGGGCTTCTATAGACAACTTGCGATGAAAATCACAAATAAGTTACAGCACACACTCAGGGATTCACCGTGATTCTCCACATAACAAAACATGGATACGAAAAGCACCAAAGTGACATGAAAATGTACCAGCTTGTCGAAATAATTGTTTATATAAGGCAAGAAAGGTTCTTACACTAGGATCCTAAGGCATCACTCACAGGGCATGCGCGTCCAGGGCAGAAACAACAGCAATGCGATCCAATGCAACGTTAACATCTGCATTCTCCAGCGCAGCATGGTATGGTCAAGCATGGCTGCAGAATACATTTGTTACATCATCTGTGCGAGACACAACACTGTCCAGCAATAAAATTCACAGTACCAGGAGGAGCTCTTCCTGGCCGCAGTTTACTCAACTCTCGTGACAGCGCAACGACGGCAGCCTCCATTTGCGTAGTGGCGACCGACTGCACTACCCTGATTTACTAATTACTCAACCGACAAAGTATAACATGTAATAAGGAACACACAAACAGAGCCGTCTTGTAACAGCATCATCTAAGGAGGTGAGGAAGAGTCAAGGAGGGCGGGTGCAGCGACTTGCGCTGGGGGAACAGCTGCGTGGGGGCCAGCTCTCTGGTAGGTAGGCGGTGACGGAGGTGGAACCGGAGGAGGAGGCGGCGTGCAGGGAGCGGGCGGCGAGTGCGGAGGAGCGCCAGGAGGGTTCCGACGGGAGGGTTCTATAGAATGCTGAGCAATTCTACGGGCCTCGGCGGGGAGAAGGGTTTCGTACTTTCGTTGGGTTTAGCGCTGCTTATTTCGGCTTATCTTCTGATTTCTGATTTATTTTTTATTATTTCTAAATTTTGTTTTTTGAGCTTTTTGGTTTTTTTAGCTTTCTACTAGTTCTTTTTTTAGTATTCGTTTGCATTATTCATAATAGGCTAATCTATTTTTTCTATTTTTAAATTTAATTACGTTAAATAAGTTACAGTATAATTTTAGACAGTTACAGTATAATTTCAACTATAAATCTTATATTTTCAGTCCAAATTTGCAGGCACTTACTCTTTCTGAGGGGGAGGACAGGAAGCAGGAGTAGAAGGTAGTACTGCTTCTGGGAGTTGTTGGATCGTCTCGTGGGAGCCCATGGTTGGTGTTGTATGAACTGATTAGCTGGCTGGGCTAGCACAATGTTTCGAACGGCCCAGATCAGCTAATTCGATTTTGAATATCAACTTCCGTCCGTTTGATTGATCAGCTAATTCGATTTTGAATATCAACTTCCGTCCGTTTGATTGAAGAGGGGACCTCCAAACGGCGCCAATTTTGCACCGAGTTTGCTACGTGCAGCCTGGCCGAAGCGTTGACCGTTGAGCTAGGTCTCCCGACATCGCGCCTCTGGCCAGTCGCCCACCGGGCCCAGCCGTGCCTTGCCCGCACGGACCAAATTTAGGGTGTCACCTTTTTATGCAGTGGTTGGTGGTTTATAACTATGATTAATAGTTTTTTTGTTCTAGTATGAATGATTGTGTGAACGAATCGAAATTTGATAAACCGTTTAAAAAATTTATCCCAATAAACCGTTTCAAGATAACGATAAAAAACTATTCTTTTTATTTATTCAATGAAAATCATAAATCCTAAGTTATAAGCTGTAGAAAGAACCGTAGTTAACATTCAACCGCACGCACGAGAAGCGACGACCGCACGCACGCAAAAGCGACGCTAGCACAGACTGTACGATAAGCACTCTTTCGTTCCTAGCTACACTAGCAGAGCAACGCGTCAAAACACTCATGGAAGTCAGGATAGCAAAAGATCAGCCACAGCGACAATGGCAAGAGCACCTTAGCTACCTCACCTCTTCGCACCAACTGCCGGGGGCCCGGCCGGGTGCAGCTCCGCGGGGACTTCGTCCAACCAACGGCGCTGTTCGCCGGCCCCGCGCCTGAGGGAACGTGAGATGTTCCAAGCTGTTTTTACCTTTTTTTTTTGTTTTTAGTTTTTAGAAACTAAAAACTGTTTTAAACGCATTAGTTTTTTAAGGGAATTTTTTCTTTTTTTATTTCTATTACCTATGAAGATATAATAGGTTTTTTCTTTATTTTCCTTTAATCAAATGTCTTAGTCAAAAGGTAACAAATAAATCAGCCGTGGGTTAAACATCGCCGGTTCGTTTCCAAGTCTTGCGACTTTGTCTTCTTCCCCTGTCGCCGTAAGCTTCCTTGCAGCGATGTCGTCCACAAGCAAGTAGGCAGGCAGGCAGGAAAATCTCAGCAAAACGACCAATTTAGATTCCGTGCAAGACGTAAGCGGACAACTAGCTCGTTGCCTTGCCTCCCGTTCGAACCTACGAGGAATTGAGGTGCTGTTCGTGCCGCGGTGATGGGGTTGTGGGAGAGCATGAAGACCTTGTTCGGGGACGGCGGCAACCTCGGCTGCTTGCCTCGGATTGGGAAGGTGTCCAGGGCTTCCGACTCTTACTCGGTAGAGGCTGGTACGTACGTTTTTGTGTCCCATCTTGTGGATAACTGGGATGTGCTCAGTTTGGTTCTTCTGCTCCCCTTTGCTCTAATTTGATCAATTTTCTTCTAGGGTTTCGTAACTTTTTTTGGTTTACTTTCATCGTATTCAGATAAACGGAGAGGATCGGGCGGTCCTGCTCCGGAAGAAGTGGTCATCGTCGACGTTCCAGAGGTGCCAATACGGGAGCTGAACGAGATAACCGGCTTTTTCTCAGACGAGAAGCTGATCGGGCAGGGTTCCTACGCGAAGGTGTACAGGGTCCTGCTGCGGAACACGAGGCCCGCCGTCGTCAAGAAGCTCGAGAAGCCCTCGAAGCACGCGTCCAACGTCGTGTTCCTCAAGCAGGTATAATATATACATCTCAGCGCCGCCAATCGTTAGCTCTTGCTGCCTTCTTCAGAGTGGAGACTCGAAACTGAAGCACTCCCTGTGGAAAATCTACCAGCTGTCGGTCGCGTCAAGGCTGAAGCACGAGAACTTCGTCAGGCTGCTCGGGTACACGATAAACGGCGACCTCCGCGTGCTGGTCTACGAGTTCGCCGCCATGGGCGCCCTCCACGACGTCCTGCACGGTACAGGAAACCAGTAACTAAACACTAGAACCACTCTTCACTTGCATGCAAGGCGATCAAGCACGGTTTCACTGACACGAAGCGCCCTGGAATGAACGACGCGCAGGGCCGAGGGTTGGTCAGGCGCAGGGGCTGGAGCCCGGCAGGCCGGCGCTGAGCTGGGAGCACCGCGTGCAGATCGCGCTCGACGCCGCGAGGGGCCTGGAGTACCTGCACGAGCAGGTGCGGCCGGCGATCACGCACAAGGACGTCCGGTCGACCAACGTGCTGCTGTTCGAGGGCTTCAGGGCCAAGATCGCCGACTACAACATGTTCAGCCAGGCCGCGGACATGGCGCGGCTCAACCGGTCCACGCACACGCTGGGGTCCTTCGGCTACCAGGCGCCCGAGTACGCGCCTGATCCCGTCGGCGTTGTTGCTTCTTGGAGTTTGAATTGATCGACTTGCTTGGTTTAATTCTGATTGGTGATTTGGGACTTTTCAGGTATGCTATGACGAGTCAGATGACCGGCAAGAGTGATGTCTACAGCTTCGGAATCGTTCTTCTGGAGCTCTTGACGGGGCGGAAGCCGCTGGACATGACGTTGCCGCAGGGTCAGCGAAGCCTGGTCAACTGGGTAAGCGTGTTATTTTCCATCTTCTTTTCCAATCGCTCCATCTCCATCATACTAGAAAGGGTAAGCATTCCTTGTTTGTATGGTCATCCACCCCCACTGAACTAAAAATGCTAGATCAAATTGGTACCGTTTAAGAAATTAGCTCACCTTCACTACTTGTTGTCAACCATTCTCTTTTCTGACCTAACAAGCTGAAAATTAAAATCAAGTGATACTTTCTTAAATCTTAATGGAAGGTTTAACAGGTACTAAATGCACACCAATCAAAATGCGATTTGCTTTTGTTAAAATTCAATTCAATTCAATAAGACCTGCAACCAGAAACTTCTAGGCCCCAGATTACTGAAATTTTATGGAGCCGACTTTCCAACGGTGACAAGAAAGAATAGTATAAGTCAAGGCAGTTGGCTATGAGAGCAAGTGCAATAAGGCTGACTAGGTCGCCTCTAGCGAAATCCACATCAGCATAATCCTAAGGGCATCTCCAATGGTCTGAGTCAGCTATCTATATGCATGTACACATCAGCATATATCCTATGTGGAGGAAAGAGAGTATGCAAAAAAAATCGAGCCAGCTCTTCCTTAAGCACTAGTCTATAACGCTAAACGAGGCAGCCTCAATAAATTCTGTGTGTGCATGTAAGCATCAAATAGCTATCCTTATAGATAGTTCTTTAGAGCAAGTTTAATAAGGCTGACTGTGCTAGCTATAAAGGAATCCATGTCAGCATAGTCCTATGTGGAGGGGAGAGAAAAGGAGAGAGAGAGTCAAGCCGGCTCCCATGCAAGAGTCAGGCTATAGCACAGGAAAAGAGGCGTTATCCATGCATGTACCAATAGAACTAACTGCTATACCATGCATGTATTAAATAACCAATACCCATGTATGTATTAAATGATTGAGAGCTCTTGTAGAGACAACTTATAGCCAGCTTATTGTATGAGTTGGCTGCATCTTACCTTTTGATGACATGTAAATGTATTGGAGGTAGCAGCTATCTATACTATTAAACTTGCTCTTAGTATGTTAGCTTTAGTGTGTACTATATAGATGATGTGGAAGTCTTATAGTTAGTTGCTAGCTATAACCATTGGAGATGCCCTAAGTGGAAGAGAGAGAGAGAAGAGGAGAGAGAGACAAGCTGCCCCTCATGCAAGAGGTGACCTCTAGCACATCATACGAGGAGAGAGAGAGACAAGTTGATCAAAGTAACTGATATATTTATGCAAGTATTAAATGTTTGAGTGCTTTAGTAGAGGTAACATCTACTCAACTTATTGTATTAGCTACCTTCATCATGAGCCACTTGTACTTTTTTTGCTTAGTTGGCTAGTCTTAGAGGTGGCAGTCACCTCTTCTATTACACTTGCTCTGATGCAGCAAAGGCATAATATTTGTTTTTCTTTGGTAGTTTTGAACTAGAACTCTACGATCCAGCGTTCCAGCTAAACACAAAAATAGCGGCAATTGGACCTTGAGAGAGAGAGAGAGAGAGAATTCGACTGACACCCGGATTTGCATTTTACTGTTACCGTCAAATTATCAAAACAATGTTTGATGGATCTCCTGCTCCCATTGATACATCAGGCTACTCCATTGCTGACTGAAGACAGAGTTCAGGAATGCATCGACCCCAATCTTGGCGATCAGTATTCTTCTACCGGAGCTCTCAAGGTCTCTCACTCCTTACGGTTACATCTCGCATCGACCTGAATCCATCTCCGTTTAGGCATTACTCATTATTGGCATGGCCTAACCGTTATTCTGGTATCGTGTTCTTCAGCTAGGGAGGATCGCGGTGCAGTGCCTGCAGTACGACCCCACCAACCGACCATCCATGGGCACCGTCGCCCGCGTGATCAACTACGCCGTCGTGCGAGACCAGCAAGGCGTGGTCTGATGATGTACGCGTGTGGAGAGAAGTTTTTTTGCCGTTTTCCATTTATTCATGTGAATCAACCGTGCATGCCCTGTGCTATGTTAGCTACTTAGCTAGCTAGCCATGTTCTAGCAACTGGTAACCAAAAATATATCTTTGAAGAGTTCTCGGATTAATGTAGACTTGTAAATCTTCTGGGCTGTAGCTTATGGTTGAAAATTTTGAATTCTGAACTGTTAGCAAGAGACAGTATATAAAAAATAATAATCACGTGCGATTTTAGCCGGTATATCTAAACTCGGTACAATGTATATTACAATCTACTTGTAAACCGTTTAAAAGCTAGTTACTATAACAAACATAAGCCAAAGCCTAAACTAAGTCATACCGAACCCACCCACCACCTTAGGCAGTTCATAGAAACAACCCAGAACATTTTTTTATGCTCATTTCTGAAAGCACACGCACATGTGTACATGATAATGATAAAACATCATTTTCGATGAAAATAATTTTTTGTGAACAAACTTATGTCATCGAGCATATTCTCGTCAGGAAAATCAGTTGTGTAGTATTTAATGGTACAAATGGTCAGTACAAGTGGATATCCCCGTTAAAAAACCATTGAGTACATCAATTTTGCCAAACGAAACAGAAAGAGAACTATCGTATAACATTAGTGAACTTGTGTGGAATGACATGTCCCACCCAGCATATGTTGCCCCAAGAAAGTTGGGGGTAAAAAAAGAAGAATAGGATGGCCTCAAATGAAGCTTTGAACATATAGATACTTCTTTTGCTTTTACAGTTTACAAGAGAGTTTATTTTACTCTATCATGCTACATCAAATTTGTTGTTCATGGCAAAAAGAATTTCTTCTGTACCTACCTGCAGAACCAAAAGAAAACAAGTTCACCAAAACTCTTGAGAATTATATGTATTGCTTAGTTAACAATTCATAGTTTGCCATGCTGAATATAATGCCAATTAACGGAACAAATAAAGTGTTTGCCTTTGTTGAGAACAAGCAATATAGATTATTACGCTGCTGTAAGCCTGTAGGAACTTTAGGTTTCGTTTGGTCCAGTGACAAGTGTTAAGGGTATTTATGGTATTTTCTAATTTCTAGAATTTAGTCTTGTGTCTTTTAAGTCTTGTACTATATATTGCCTCTTTGAGCTGTGCAATAGATCAAGAACGATTCATCCAGATCTAACATGGTATCCGAGCAATAGGTTTTCCAGATGCCACCCTACATTGCTCTTCCACAGCTGCTGCCCCTAGGAGTGTTCTCCATTCCTGGGGGTGGCCACCTCCTACCGCACCGCCACTCCAACACTGGGCCACCCCTCGGCCGTTCGCACCTACGTCGCTCCAGCTTCGAGCCGCCTCCTGGCTGTCCGCGTCTGTGCCAAGCCGCCACTGCCACCGTTGAACGCCTGGATCCAGCCGTCTCTGAGCTCGATTGGCGCCGGTCATCTTCCCGTCTCCAGTTCAATGCCATCTCCACCCATCAAGTCGCAGCTGGCCTTGGATCCAAGCCGCCATCGTCATCCTTCTCTTGGACCGCCGCCTCTTCTAGCTCTTGGCCGTCTTCCCTCCCCAGGATCCGTGCCTCCTTAGTCGTCGCTGTCCTCTTGGACAGTTGCCGCGAAGAAGCACACCGTCACCGATGGCACCCCCGGCTTAGATCCACTCGGATCTGACAAAGTCAGCCCTAGATCTGAGCCCTCTTCATTGCCAACTCCAAATCCACCGTCCACTGCGCAAGCTGCGCCGACCTCGACGAGTCCAGATCCCATTGTCGCTCCGCCTCGAGCCGCGCCAGCCCATCCAGTGGTTGTCGCCACCGGATCCCGCCACCTTACAGCCACCAGATCCAGCCGTGCTCTGCCCTGGGGAGCCGCCTCCTCAGCCGTTGCCATCCTTTGTCTCCACCGACTAGCTCCGGCTTCTCCCTCCTCTCGGGCCTTTAACATCATCGCCTCCCCTGGCCAATGGTGGAGGGAGGGAGAGATGCAAAGAGAGAAGGACGGGAGAGAGTGAGTGGAGTCTTGAGTCTTCTCTGGTGTACGTCTTTTGTTTGTCCACTCTGACGAGATCTCTATGATTGGTTTAGGATGGTTTTCGATGGGCTTAAGGTTGATGGATTTGCGATCCAAGGGCTTTGGTATCTCTGTCTCAAGTTCTTTCTTTTTAAGTCTTCCGTTGCGTCCATCTAAGTTTGTATCATCTATCTTTCAGTTCATCAAAATTGTGCAAATCCACAAATTTCTTTGTTAGTTAGCCAACTACTTTGCTAGCCACGATCCATCCTCTTGGATTGAGTGTGGTCCTCACTTTTCTTTCGCATAACCGCAACCAACGCTCTTCTCTTTGAGCTGCTGCAGATCGTAGAAGTCTTTATAATGCCGCCGCTTCTCTTTAAGCCACCGCCCCGAGTTTCTAAGGCCACCACGCTTCCCTTCCACACTGCCACTGTCTCGGGCTTCGATCTGCGCCGCCGTGCTTATATCTATCTCTCTTTGGCTTGATTTGACAACTCTCTATATATATTTGTATCACCTTCCACATCCTCTATATCGTGTTACCGTGGTCAATTTTGCTCCCGCTCACTCTACTTTCCCAATCCCTACACGATTTCGAATGGGAGGAGATTCTTTGGTACCTGACACAATTTTCCAAGAATTGGATGCTATGAAGACATCAAGATTCAAACTTTGGGTTTTTCCTATTTTAGTGTCAACATTTTCAAATATAATGCTATTGCATACACCTTACATTTGAGAGAGTGTTAAGAGTATTTATGATATTTCCTAGTTTTTAAGATTTAGTCTTATGCCTCTTAAGTTTTGCACTATATATTGTCCCTTTGGGTTATACAAGAGATCAAGAATGATTCATCCATCCTCTAGATCTAAACAAGGACTCTCTATCTTATATGAGTATAACCTGTTGTTTTAAAGCCCTGAATTCCTTCCTATACTGGCACAAATACCACTCATAAGGGCCATATGCCCATATAGCTAGGGCGTAAGTGGAACTCTTATTCCAATGGCTAAAGTCCAGATGCAGTAAACTGGTTGTTCCATCCAACAAACAACTAAATTGTTGTGACAATATATGAACAATTCCAAACTATTGCATTCAAGGCTTAGAATTAGCATTGCTGTTAAATACATGATTTACAAAGTTAAAATGTGGCTTCATATGAAGAAAGTCAAAAGTATGAGACGCACCTCAAATATAATGTTAAGTTGGCAACAATGGTTTTCTGTCATCAGTTGCGCTAAGATGGCTTGCCTGAAACAGTAGTCAGCTTAGCAAATAACTCCACTAGAACAGAAAAATGGTGTTCATTTTATTTAGTCAAAGTATCAAACAATGTGGCACTTACATCATCAGCAGCGCCAGCAGTCATATTTACAAAAGAAGACTCGGATGACCTGCCAAAAAAATAGTTTTATGAGACTAGATGCTCAGAAATACTTTACGAACATCAACTCATGCTAACATCAGTTTTTTATCCTTTCCTCCTATAACATCCCAAACTTATTTGGTAGCATCCTAGCTAGCCGAAAGAACCAATAAAACATGAAAATAACACCATGTCCTCATTTGTCATTGGTAGAGTGGAATGAGGTAGAAAACAAACAAGAACCTCAACCAAAATTTTACAAAAATTACAATACTTCATATGGTCGTAACACTTTCACTCCTATGGCATTACTATAAAATACAAGGGGAAAGGAATATTTACCTACGATTCTGTGCATTTCCCAACTCTAATGTTCCAGCTGGTTTGTCATCTTTAACTTTGGCTAGTGGAGAGAAAAACTGAACAGAAATAGAACTTACATAAGTTCAATTGACAGTAAGCATCAACTTTGCACAACATGCTAGAGAATAAAAACAATAATCACCTGGTGCATTGAAATAAACACTATTGAGATGCCTAGGAGAAAGTTAATGGTCAAGGTATGTCCCAAAAACGCAGCAGATGCTAGACCAGTAAAAATTGTGGCCACGGTTGATGAATACTTCTTTAAAATTGTGTCTGCAGTATGATTTCAGTTAATCATTCTGAAACATGACAAATTATAAAAGCATATAACAGAAAAAAGAGAGCCAAAGGATGAGAAATTAATATGTATATCATCCTTTACCTGCATACTTAAAGAAGAATGAAGAAAGAATGCCTTGCGCAGCATTGTTACAAATGAGAAACATTGTGGCCCTTGAATGCCCTCGAAGGATATCAAAACTATCTGGCCCTGCAACCAGATGGGACAAAGTTATACCGTGAACCTTATGCTGCAATGGCCAATAGTCAGAAAGAAACATAAGACACAATAGGGCGTTCATGAAATGGTTTATTGGTGCTTCAAATATGTAGTAACAAAACATGCAAGAGCACATGACTATCAGTTTCTGACTTATTACATTACAGCATTTGTGCAGGATCCTAGAGGTGCTCGTCAATATATCAAGCTCTAGACAGACATCCTATTGCTTTTGCGCTGTAACCTCAAAGGCGCAACAGATAACCCAACTTGGGCACCATCTCTGTGGTTTGCAAAACCTGGAAAACCCTGAATAGAATATAGTATAAAAAAAACTCGACCTGCGGGGGGTAAGACGGCCCCCGGGCATTTCAGCTTAAGAGAAGATCCTCTCACGCAGATCGAGAAAACCCCCGAACCCCTGCTTCACCCTTACACAGGGGCACCGTTGCCTAGGTGAGAACGACCAACGACCGGGCCGGGCCTTGACCCATGCTTTGGTGTGGTAGCAGGCGAGGAGATTTTTTTACCCCCAGACCTGAAATTCGCCCTGAGGGATTCGAACCCAGGACCTGGGGGTTGCTACTGAGGCGCTCTAACCACTGGGCTAGAGACCCTTTCGCGAATAGAATATAGTATAGAATCCCATTTTCCTTTGTCCACCCCCATATAGATTTTCAAGTTTCAAATACAGCAGCCATCATGCATAACAGCTTTATTTTTCACTAGGAAAAAACCAAGTTTTCATCTAAGATGCTTACCTTGAAATATGACAGTCCCCAGGATGCCAAGGAAGTTGAAAATTGCACCATAACCATATAAAAACAAATTCTGCAAATTATGTGTAAGGATTTAGTGTGAATAAACACAGAGGGAAAAAATAAAATAAGGAAATGCACAATATGAACTGGTGAGCATAAAAAACTACAAGACAAGAAACTATATCTTACCAATTTATCATTTTAAGGCAAACAACATAGTAAAACATTATGCACATGGACTATAATAATTTGAAAGAGCTTGACGCCAAGCTTTTAGTGGAAATCACCTGAAGATAGATGCTTGTGTCGAACTGGCTTTTTAAGGCATACTCATTGTAGACAGAGGCAAATGATGGGACAGTAACCTACAATTTCACATGAATACATATATATATATAAAAAAAAACTTCCGGATCCAATATTTGTTCAGGCATCTGAAGCAAAAGAAGTAGAAGATAAATATAAAGATCAATCAGCTCAGTAGAAACTTACAAAAATTAGTGTATATACGTATGCAATAGTGGTGACTGGAAGACCAAAAGCATCGGTGCCCACAGGTATGGAGCGTAGCTGATTGACACTGATTCCAATAAGCAACAGAGCAAGGGCTTCCCACTGATAGTAATCAGAAAAGAACAGGGTCACATGTCAACATTGTTGAATCCATTTTTAATAAGGATTGCATCTGAAAATGTCAACCACCATTGCTAGCAAATGGTTTATTATTAGTACTACATAGGTCACCTACAATATAGTCAGCGAGTGGGAGGAAAACAAAACCATGACAAAAATGTGATTTTCCTAATGATGTGTAAAATTCTTGCAGCAGTAAAACATGGAAAACATATCTAATACATTCACCATAAAAAACTATTAATATTTTTAAGGAAAAAAAAACTAATGAGAAAACTTCTCAGCTGTGCACCACCGCACAAACAGTCTAACTCATAATGGCAATATTTAATTATTTATCCTTGATGAAGATGTAGATGTTACTCGCTGGAGTCTTGCTGTTGGTGATAGCAAGATCCTTACTCTCATGGAGAGGATGACACTAGGAGATGGGGCAATTTTCTTCTTGTTTATTGCTCACACAATGCCATGCCAACCTGAGGGGTTGGAGATACATATTTATAGGCTAAGAACCAGCCAAGCATATGCTAAGATGCTATCCTAGATGCTGTCCTAAAGCGGTCAATATGCTGTCCTAAGGCAGATGCTGTCCCAAAAGCAGATGTTGTCCTAAAAGCAGATGCTGTCCTAAAAGCAGATGCTGTCCTAAAGCAAAAGCAGATGTTGTCCTAAAAGCAGATGCTGTCCTAAAGCAGTCAAAAAACAAAAACTACCACAGCCCCACAAAGACCACAGTACAGGGACTTATTCATCATTCTCCCCCTAAGTCTTGTGCGTCGTCTTGTGGGAGGGTTGAACCATCCTGATCTTGGAGCAGAGCTCAAGGAACTTGATCCTTCCAAGAGGCTTGGTGAGCAGATCTGCAAGCTGATCCGTGGTGTTGATGTAGCTTGCCTTGATGCTTCCTTCATCCAAGCAGTCTCGGATGAAATGGTACTTCACCCGGATGTGCTTGCTCCGTTCATGAAAAACGGGGTTCTTTGCCAGGGCTAGAGCGGACTTGCTGTCCACCCTGAGCTCCACTGCTTCAGTGTCCCTGCCGAGGAGATCACCAAGCAGTCGAGCGAGCCAGAGTGCCTGAGTCGAAGCGGTGGAAGCCGCTATGTACTCGGCCTCACAGCTGGACAGGGCCACCACCTGCTGCTTGACTGACTGCCAGTGAACGAGACACTTGCCGAGGAAGAAGAGAATCCCGCTTGTGCTCTTGCTGGTGTCGATGTCGCCCGCGTGGTCGCTGTCGCTGTACCCGACGAAGTGTGCCGCGCCGGGACACCTCGGGTAATGGAGGCTGTGGTCAAGAGTCCCCGCAACGTAGCGGATGATCCTCTTCACAGCCTGCTGATGCTCCGTCGTCGGTCGTTGCATGAACCGACTAACGTAGCCGACGGAGAATGCCAAGTCCGGTCGTGTGTGGGCGAGGTAGCGAAGGCTCCCCACAAGACGCCTCCTCCGTCGTGCTGTCGCGGCTCAGCTTCAGCCTCTCCTCCATTGGAGTGAGAGCTGGGTTGCAGTCGGTGAGCCCAGCTAGCTCAACGACGCGCTTGGCGTAGGCGGTCTGTCGAAGCGTGATCCCGGAATCATCCTGGTGCACCTCGATCCCTAAGTAGAAGGAGAGAGGCCCCAGGTCACTCATCTGGAAGGTGGCCTTCATCTCTTCCTTGAATGCCGCAACCTCCGCATCCTTGATGCCAGTGATCCCCAAGTCGTCGACGTAGACGCCCACCAGCAGGGCGTTGCCGCCTTTGCCCCGCCGGTAGACTGCAGCCTCGTGTGCGCTCTGCTGGAACCCCATTTGCTTGAGGGTGGAGTCCAGCTTAGCGTTCCAGGCTCGTGGTGCCTGCCGCAAGCCGTAGAGGGCCTTGCGCAGGCGGAGAACCTTGCCCTCCTTGCCGGGGATGATGAATCCCGGCGGCTGACGGACGTAGACCTCCTCCTTCAAGTCACCGTTGAGGAAGGCGGACTTGACGTCCATGTGATGGACGCGCCAATCCTCCTGAGCTGCAAGTGCGAGGAGAAGACGAACGGACTCCATGCGCACGACGGGTGCGAAGGCGTCATCGAAATCGACCCCCTCCTGCTGCACGAAGCCTCGTGCCACCAAGCGAGCCTTGTGCTTGACGATGGCGCCGGCTTCATCCCGCTTCAGCTTGAACACCCACTTAAGGGTGATCGCGCGGTGACCGGCAGGAAGATCCGCCAGCTCCCACGTCCGGTTCTGCTCGACAGCGTCCATCTCCTGCTTCATCGCGACACGCCACGCCGCGTCTCCCTCCGCCTCAGCGAAGGAGCGGGGCTCGCCGTCGTCGCACGCCAAGTGCAGCTCCGCCTCGAAGTCGTGCTGCGCCAGTCCAGGGACGGGCAGCTCGCCGAGGATGTTGTCCATGGTACGATAGCGCAGAGGCTCGTCGTCGTGGTAGGCGTCGACGCGATCCTCGTCGTGAGACAGCGGAGTAGCGAACTCCACCATGCGCTGCTCGTCGTGGACCGAAGCTGTTGGGGCCGATTCCGGTGGTGTGGCCGCCGGTGCAGGAGAGTGGTGAGCCGGTGCGGGAGAGCGTGGAGTGGCCGGTGGTGAAGAGTGGGGCGTAGCCGGTGCCGAAGGTGGTGGAGCACTCGCCGGAGCTGGTGGCGAGCAAGGTGTCGAGGTGGACGAGCTCGGTGAAGACGAGCTGCTAGCTCCCCCGGCTCTCTCGAAGTGGACGTAGTCGACAACAAAGTCCCTGAGAGTCGAAGTCGAACCGTCGTCCACCGCCTTGTCCCACGTCCAGCCTCGCCCTTCGTCGAACACAACGTCACGCGAGATGCGGACTCGCTGTGTGTCAGGGTCGAGGATGCGGTAGGCCTTCGAGCCCTCCGCGTAGCCGATGAACACTCCCGGAGTGCTCCTGTCGTCGAGCTTACCGATGTGGCCAAGCTCCTTGGCGAACGTGAGGGAGCCGAAGACCCGCAAGTGGGAGACCGCCGGCTTGCGCCCATGCCAAGCCTCGTACGGCGTCCTGCCGTCGAGCGCCTTGGTAGGCGAGCGGTTGAGGATGTAGACGGCCGTCACCACCGCCTCTCCCCAGAAGACAGCCGGCATCCCCCTCTGCTTGAGGAGGGCCCGAGCCATCCCCACAACCGTCTGGTTGCGCCGCTCGACGACGCCGTTCTGCTGCGGGCTGTACGGCGCGGAGTAGTGGCGCTGAATGCCCTCATCAGCGCAGTACGACGCGAATTCAGCCGCCGTTGTCTGTGCGCAGCACGCGCAGCTTGCGGCCGCACTCCGCCTCCGCAGCAGCCTGCGTGCGCCTGATGGCGTCCGCAGCCTCTCCCTTGCTGCCGAGGACCATCACCCACATGTAGCGGGAGAGGTCGTCGACGAGCAGCAGGAAGTAGCGTCGTCCTCCCGGTGTGGCCGGTGTCACCGGGCCACACAAGTCCCCGTGCACGAGCTCGAGCCTCTCCTTGGCTCGGAAACTCGCCTGCTGGGGAAAGGGGAGTCGCCTCTGCTTCGTCAACACGCAGACGTCGCAGAGCTGCTCCACATGGTCAAGGCACGGCAGGCCTCGCACCATTTCCGTGGCACTGAGCCGCTTCAGGGCCTCGAAGTGAAGGTGCCCAAAGCGCTCGTGCCACTGCCATGCCTCGTCGTCCCGACGAGCTGCGAGACAGAGGGGTTGTGCCACCTGCACGTGAAGAGTGTAGAGTCGATTTGCGCCTCTGGTTACCTTGGCAAGGAGGCGGCGTCGAAGATCCCAAATCCGCAGCACCCCGTGCTCGATCTCGACACGCGAGCCGTTCTCATCCAGCTGTCCCAAGCTGATGATGGAGTTCCGCAGATCGGGGATGTAGTAGACGCCGGTGAGCAGCCGGTGCTCGCCAGTCTTGGCGACGAAGACGACAGAGCCGACGCCCTTGATCTCCACGGCGGAGGCGTCGCCGAACTTGACGGTGCCTCGAACGCCTGAGTCGAGCTCGGAGAAGAACTCCCGCCGCCCGGTCATGTGGTGGGTGGCGCCGGTGTCGAGGCACCACCCGTCGGTCTTGTCATTGCCGGAACTGTCGCCGAGGAGGGCGTGTGCTTTTGGCTCGTCAAGGTGGAGGAGAGCCACTGCGGCCGGTGCCGCTGGAGGTAGTTCGATGCTCGCATGAGCAATGAACAGGACCGGCTGCTCCTCCTCCTCCGCTTACGCGACGTGGGCCTGGCCGCGTCGTGGCTGTCGACACTCCTTGGCCCAATGACCAAGCTTGCCGCAGTTGTGGCAAGAGTCGTCTCGTGCCGGCTTTTGCTTGCTAGCATCGCCGCCCTGGGCGCCTTTGCGCGGCTTGCCGCGCTTGCCACTCTTGCGGCCGCTTGTCGTGGAAGAAGGCTCCCCCTTCTTCTTGTCACCTTGGCCGGCATCCCACTGCTCCCGAGTGAGGAGGAGCTTCCCGCCAATGGTGACGGGTCCCGAGGGGCGCTGTGGCTCATCGATGTCGACGACCTTGAGGCGACCCAACGCCTCCTCGATGGTCATCGTGGAGAGGTCCAGCAGAGACCCGATCGAGCGAGCCATCTGCTTGTACTTCTCGGGGACGCAGCGGAAGAGCTTCTCCACAGCTCTCTCTTCGCCGTAGGTGTCGTCGCCGAACTGCACCAACTTGTGCAACAGAGTGTTGAGACGGAGAGCAAAGTCATCAACGTCCTCACCTGGCTTGAAGGCCAGGTGCTCCCACTCCGTGCGTAGTGCCTGCAGTGTAGACTTGCGGGCGCGGTCGCTGCCGATGCGTGCTGCAGCGATGGCGTCCCAAGCCTCTTTGGCAGTCCGCTTGTTGGTAAGCGAGAACTGCATCTCGGGCGGGACTGCGGCGATGAGAGCATCCAGCGCCCGTCGATCCTGGTCGTAGTCGACGTCGTCGTACCGGACTGCATCCCACATATGCCGCACCTGGAGCTTCACCCTCATCACCGCAGCCCACTCGACGTAGTTGGTCTTGGTGAGGGTAGGCCACCCGCCGCCGGGGCCGACGTCCCTGACGACAGCCTGGTACTCGTGGTGACCACGGTACCGAACCGGGGAGAGAGAGCCGCGTCGCCTGTGAGGGCCGCGCTCTCCGTCGACCCGTACGCCGCCGCCGTACGCGCCTCCTCCAGGAGCGTCACTGGCGCGCGCGCACCTGTCTGGGCTGCCGCCGCGCTCGTGGGCGTGCGCGGCTGCCCACTGCGCCGCTCGCCCTCGCGCTGCCTCCCTCTCCAGCAGCTCAAGATCCGCGTCGGCGCTGTCATCAGCAGAGATGGAGATGCGGTTGCTGCCACGCAGAACCTTGACCTCCGCTGCTGCCGCACGCGCTGCATCTGCCGCCGCCGCCGCTTCCACCTCCGCTCTGGCTGCTGCCAGCTCTGCCGCTGCCAGCCTTGACGCTCTTTCCGCCGCCGCTCGCTCGCGCTGCTCTGCCGCGGCGAGCTCGGCCGTCTGCTGACGCCGCGTGCTCGAGGCGACCGAGCGCTGAGACTGCCCTGCGGACATGGCGCGCTACTGGGGGGGTGTTGCGTGGAGAGAGGGCTGCTTCTGACGAGCTGCTGCCCGTCTCCGGAGAGGAGTGAGCGGGGACAGCCGGAGCTGCTGCTGCTACCGGCTGGGGCTGCTGCGAGGCCGGAGAAGGAGATGAGCAGGAGATGCTCAGGCTACAGGATAGTATGGCTCTGATACCACTTGTTACTCGCTGGAGTCTTGCTGTTGGTGATAGCAAGATCCTTACTCTCATGGAGAGGATGACACTAGGAGATGGGGCAATTTTCTTCTTGTTTATTGCTCACACAATGCCATGCCAACCTGAGGGGTTGGAGATACATATTTATAGGCTGAGAACCAGCCAAGCATATGCTAAGATGCTATCCTAGATGCTGTCCTAAAGCGGTCAATATGCTGTCCTAAGGCAGATGCTGTCCCAAAAGCAGATGCTGTCCTAAAGCAAAAGCAGATGCTGTCCTAAAGCAGTCAAAAAACAAAAACTACCACAGCCCCACAAAGACCACAGTACAGGGACTTATTCATCAGTAGAAACAACTGCAACCAACCTTATTCTCACCTGAATTATAGAGAACTTCCTTCTCATTATGAATTTTAGAAGGACAGCTATGACGAGTACCTGGATCATATAGAAAAGAGTATGATATTAGTGAAATTGTTTTTGCCAAGCACTGGGAAGCACGCATGTGATCCAGTGATTGTGCACACATGCGCACATACTCGCAGAGACCACATGACAAAAGCATTAGAACATGGCAATACAATAAACAAGTACCTTCAGGTTGCTTAGCATCTTCACAGTTGCGGGGTTGAAGTATAACTGCATGGGCAGTATAATAGATTAAATTAAAATAACATATTATGGCAAGACCAAAAGCTAATAAGATATGTCAGATTGGAAGTGTCACGGCCTCTAACTAGCGGGTTTTGGGGACAAGAGCGTAGCGAGTAGCCGTGGCTGGCGGGGGGACGAGAGCGTCCGTCTTCACGTCCGCCCGACGCCGTGGCGAAGAAGAAGAGAGGAAACAGATTGATTATTTCTTGCTTGCTTAATACCTTGCGCCAAGTCCTTTAAATAGGAGAGGCCCTAACAAACCAGGCTAAGATTTAGGAAACAGAATTGGTGAAGGAAACCAAATAGCAATCCAACTAGGAAACTACGTTTAAAGGAAACTGGAGATTGGAAATCAACTGGAGATAAGGAAACTAATTGGGCGATGCTGGTGGGACTTGGCGGGGGCGACGGTGGTAGACACGGCCCCACATGACATCTTCCCCGCCCTCAAGAAGCAGCTCGTCCTCGAGCTGGTAGTCCGGAAATCGGCGGCGAAACTCCTCCAAAGCAACCCAAGAGGCCTCACTGGATGGTGCACCGGTCCACTGAACCAAAAGCTCGCGGCGACCTCTAGCCAGACGAGAGCGGACCACGGTGGCTGGAGTAGGGCTGATTCTTCCGTGGACAGTTACCGGCAGCGGCGGGATAGATTCCGGAGGCTCACCACGGAAGGGCTTGAGAAGACCGACATGGAAGACATCGTGGATGCGGGCGGATGGCGGCAGACGAAGCTTGTAAGCAACCTCCCCGATACGCTGCACAATCTGGTATGGGCCAAAGTAGCGTGGTCCTAATTTCCCGCGACCGTGGACGTGGAGCGAAGTGGCATGGCGGTGAAGGAGACGCAACCACACCCATTGACCGACAGAGAAGGATACGTCGCGATGATTGTTGTCGTAGTGATGCTTGTAATGTTGCTGGGACTGCTCCAGGCGGTCACGGACCTCGGCCAAAAATTCATCGCGTTCCAGGAGGAGCTGATCCACGGCTTGAACCGCCGTCGAGCCCTGGGGATGCCGTAGCATAGTGGGGGGATCGCGGCCGTAAACCACCCGGAACGGCGAAGTCTTGAGCGACGACTGGAACGACGTGTTGTAGGCGAATTCTGCCCATGGAAGCCAGCGCAGCCACTGTCGCGGCCGGTCGCTCGACAAACACCTCAAGTACATGATGATGATTTTGTTCACCACTTCGGACTGACCATCAGACTGAGGGTGGTAGGCAGAGCTAAGGTGAAGCTTGGTGCCGGCGAGGCGGAAAATCTCCGTCCAAAACGCACTGGTGAATACGGGATCCCTGTCGCTGACGATGGAGGAAGGAATGCCGTGGAGACGAACAATCTCGCTGAAGAACACCTGGGCAACTGAACTCGCTGTGTAGGGGTGGCTGAGAGGAAGAAAATGCGCCATCTTGGAGAAGCGGTCCACGACCGTTAATATGACTGATTTGCCGTGGATGCGCGGGAGACCTTCGACGAAGTCCATCGAGATGTCGGCCCAAACCGTCGAGGGAACGCCCAATGGTTGTAAGAGGCCCGCCGGATGTAGATGCTCCGCCTTGTGTCGCTGGCAAACAGCGCAGGCGCGCACGAACTCCTGGACAACTGCACGGGCACCGGGCACATGGAAATCAGTGCGCAACCGATGAAGTGTTTTCTGCACCCCTTCGTGGCCGGTGTCGTGGGCTGCCGCGAGAATTGTCGGCAATAGGGGAGACGAGGCGGCGATGTAGGCGCGCCCGGCGAAGGTGATGATGCCGTCGGTGACGCCCCACTTTTGCCCCAAGCCACCGGCGAGAATGTCGGTTCGGAGGGAGGAAAGCGTGGAGTCGCTGTCGATTTCCCTGCGAAGGTCGTCGAGAATGGAGAACTGAGGTGCTGACAATGCGTTGATGGCGACCTGCTCGGTGTCCCTGCGGGACAAGGCGTCGGCGACAACGTTGGAACGACCTGTTTTGTATTCGACGGTGAAGTCGTAGCCAAGGAGCTTGCTGACCCAGTGATGCTGCGGGATTGTTGAAAGACGCTGATCGAGTAAAAACTTAAGGCTGTAATGATCCGTGCGCACAGTGAAGTGGCGTCCCCACAGGTATGGGCGCCAATGTCGCACGGCCTGTACCAAGCCGATCAGTTCGCGTTCATAGGCGGCAATGTGGAGGTGGCGTGGCGAGGCCGGCCGGCTGAAGAAAGCGACCGCGCCGCTGCCCTGGTGGAGGACGGCGCCGAACCCGTGACCGGAGGCGTCGCATTCGACGATGAAGGTGGAAGCGAAATCCGGTAGTTGAAGGACCGGGGCGTCTGTCAGGGCAGTCTTGAGGAGAGCAAAGGCGGCGTCGGCCTCAGATGACCAAGCAAAAGCTTCCTTCTTGAGAAGCTTGGTGAGTGGCGCTGCGATCTCACCGAAATTGCGGATGAATTTGCGATAGTAGCCGGCTAGACCGAGAAAGCCGCGAACCGCACGGGCTGAACGAGGAGTCGGCCAGTTGGAGACGGCTTGGATCCTCTGTTCATCCATGGCAACCCCAGCGGCGGACACGACATGGCCAAGATAGGCCACGGATGTTTCCCCAAATGAGCACTTGGAGCGCTTGACGAAGAGGCGGTGTTGGCGGAGCGTGGAGAGCACCGTGCGCACGTGATGGAGGTGTTCCGACCATGTCGGGCTATAGATCAGGATATCGTCGAAAAAGACGAGGACAAAACGTCGCAAGAAGTCGTTGAGTACCTCGTTCATGAGAGCTTGGAAGGTAGCCGGTGCATTTGTGAGGCCGAACGGCATGACGAGGAACTCGAATAAGCCTTCGTGGGTACGGAACGCCGTCTTGTGGACATCGGCAGGATGCATGAGGACCTGATGGTAGCCTGAGCGGAGGTCGAGTTTGGAGAAGAAACGAGCGCCGCGGAGTTCATCGAGGAGCTCGTCCACCACAGGGATAGGGAACTTGTCCTTGATTGTCGCATCGTTAAGCGCACGGTAATCGATGCAAAAGCGCCATGACCCATCCTTCTTTTTGACAAGGAGCACCGGGGCTGAGAAGGCGGAGTCGCTGCGACGAATGAGGCCCTGCTGAAGCATGTCATGGCATTGTTTCTCCAGCTCGGTCTTCTGTAACTGGGCGTACCGATATGGCCGCACGGCGACCGCATCCACGCCATTCTTGAGATGGATGCGGTGTGGTCTGGAACGAGCTGGTGGCAAGCCTCGCGGTTCTTGGAACAAGTCGTCGAAACTGTGAAGGAGGGCGGTCATCAGATCGGGATCCGCACAGGACAGCGCGCGCGTGGCGGCCGTTGAACCGTGACGCCCCCGCCAGCAGACCTGGTGGCCCTCATGGAGGAATACCATGGTGAGGGCGTTGAAGTTCCACACGATCGGGCCGAGCGTACCGAGCCACTGGACGCCCAACACGAGATCGTAGCCGCCGAGTGGAATAGCGACGCAGTCAATGAGGAAGTGCTCGGTCTCGACGATAAGCGGAACCGCAGAGCAGGTGCCCGTGCTGGCCACCCGATCGCCGTTCGCCACGGTGACTTTGAGATCCGAGCGCGGCAGAAGTGAAAGGCCAATGCGGCGTGCCACCGTGTCGGAGATGAAGTTGTGCGTGGATCCCGAATCTAAGAGGATCACGAGGGAGTGGCCAGCGATCGTCGCGTCCATTGTCATAGTCCGCCCGGATGGAGTTGATATACCGGTAAGTGCCGCAAGGGAGATGGTTGGGTCGGGAGCGGATGCGGAATCGGGGTCCATGGTGCCGTCGTCGTCGGGCGAGATCTCCAGGAGAAAAAGGCGCTTGCAGGAGCGATTGTGGCCGGGAACGAATTTTTCATCGCAGTTGAAGCAGAGGCCATGCTCGCGACGGGTTTGCATCTCGGCTGGAGTCAGTGTCCGGCGTGGGGTTGGCTTGGTGGCCGTCGACGCCGCGGACTCTCCGGTGGACGTGGAGATGAGGGGTGTAGCTCGGGTCGACGAAGAACGGTTGGAGGGGCGCGCCGCGGACGGAGCGGGCCCGGCACGGCGTTCGTATGCACGTGCAAGGCCAATCGCTTCCTCCAGGGACGCGGGGTCCCAAAGTTCGACATCGGTGCGCAGGGGCTCTTGCAAGGCATGGGTGAAGAGGCGAATTTGTTGGCGTTCCGTGAGGGAGTCATCGCGGCAGAGCAGGCGCAGGAATTCTTTGCAGAAGTCGTCGACCGGCCCAGTGCGTGTGAGGCTCGCGAGTTCGCCCAGAGGATTGTGACGCGCCGGCGGGCCAAAGCGAGTGTTGACGAGGGCGACAAAGCGAGGCCACGACGGGGCGCCATTATCGCGCTCGTAGCGATAGTACCAGAGCTGGGCGTCGTCGAGCATGTGGTAGGAGGCCAACCACACCTTATCCTCTTCAGGAGTCCGCTGCCCCCGGAAGAACTGGTCGCAGCGGTTCAACCACGGAAGCGGATCGGAGGCGCCATCAAACGTCGGAAAGTTCAGTTTGTGGAAACTGGGGGCGCCACCGCGGATGCTGCCGCGACCCTCGCCAGTACGCGGCGGCGGGGTAGGGGAACGAACACCGCCGTTGCCGCTGCCCGAGCCCGCGATCGACTGCGTGTGTTGCTCCAGGCGGCCAATTGCGGCGTGGTGTTCCTCAACGCGGCGGCTGGTGCGCGACACGGCGTCGCGTAATTCTTGTTGGCCCAACAGAAGCTCCTTGAGCATGTCCTCGACGGAGCGTGAGATGGCAGCAGCGTCGCCGGCCATTGGGGGCGCAGATTGGGGAAGGCGGGAGCGGCCGAGGAAGGTGGTCTCTGATACCAAGATGTCACGGCCTCTAACTAGCGGGTTTTGGGGACAAGAGCGTAGCGAGTAGCCGTGGCTGGCGGGGGGACGAGAGCGTCCGTCTTCACGTCCGCCCGACGCCGTGGCGAAGAAGAAGAGAGGAAACAGATTGATTATTTCTTGCTTGCTTAATACCTTGCGCCAAGTCCTTTAAATAGGAGAGGCCCTAACAAACCAGGCTAAGATTTAGGAAACAGAATTGGTGAAGGAAACCAAATAGCAATCCAACTAGGAAACTACGTTTAAAGGAAACTGGAGATTGGAAATCAACTGGAGATAAGGAAACTAATTGGGCGATGCTGGTGGGACTTGGCGGGGGCGACGGTGGTAGACACGGCCCCACATGACAGGAAGGCTCCATGTCCAAACTAAAATCCTTAAAAAAAACTGGTAATAAAAAACTGATTTATTCATCAGGTGGTTTAGTTAATAAAACTAATAAAAAAGCTAATAAAACTGCTTGGCAACAATGTTTAGTATATTAGCTAAAGTCTTATGATTGGTTTAGTTGCAATGACAATTATAAATCAGTTAGGACTATTGAAAAACATTCAAGAAAGGGCATCTCCTTTGCATTCCTATTAACCAGTTGATTTACTGGTAATTAAGCATTGATCCTGTTAGATATGTGTATAGTCTAAGGGTCTCTTTACATATTGTACATGGATATATATTGGTCAGTTGGGCCCTTTTGGTAATACAAGGCCTCATTCTTACATGGTATCAAAGCCCAGATTGGGCTAGGGCTTCGGCCGCCGCTGCCTTCTGCCACCCCGACCACCTTCTCCTCTTCTCTCTCATGAGCGTTACATTCAGGATATTCTTACTCACGCTTGTCTCATTGATTAGCGTGTGGTGGATACTCCTATGGAGTTTGGTGCTCACCTTCGAACTACCGATGGCGAGCCTCTTGAGGATCCCACCTGCTACCGCCATTTTGTTAGGAGCCTTGTCTACCTTGTCATCACTCATCTTGACATCTCTCACCCAATTCACATCCTGAGTCAGTTTGTCTCTGCTCCTACTCAGCTCCACTACAATCACCTTCTTCGTGTTCTGCGATATCTTCGCGGAACCATCACTCGTCACCTTTTCTTTCCTCGCTCTAGTTCTTTGCAGCTTCAGGCGTACTCTGATGCGACCTGGGCTAGTGATCCTTTTGATCGTCGGTCTCTTTCTGCCTATTGTGTTTTCCTTGGTTCCTCCTTAACTATCTGGAAGACCAAGAAGCAGACTGTCATTTCCCGTTCGAGCACTAAGGCTAAGTTGAGAGCCATGGTGTCGTTGACAACTAAGATCACCTGGTTTCGGTGGCTACTTGAGGATTTCAGTGTTTCCACTACTGCACCGACTCCTCTATTATCAGATAGTACTGGCACGATCAGCATTGCTTGAGATCCCGTGAAGCATGAGCTCACCAAGCACATTGGAGTAGATGCTTCATACATGCGATCGCAGGTGCAAGAAAAAGTCATTGTTCTTCAGTGTGTGCCCTCAAAGTTTCAGTTAGCAGATTTCTTCACCAAGGCACAGACTAGAGCTTAGCATCGGTTCTACCTCTCCAAACTCAGTATTGTTGATCCACCATGAGTTTGAAGGAGGTGTTAGATATGTGTATAGTCTAGGGGTCTCTTTGCATATTGTATATGGATATATATTGGCCTGTTGGGCCCTTTTGGTAATACAAGGCCTCATTCTTACAGATCCTACCTGAGTTAGCTGGTAAAGGTATACTCAGTTTCTGGAGACATGCCAGAAATTCTTTTCGAGCATTAATTTACAGTGTTATATTTTTCCAAAAATGCATACATTCAGTGTAAACAATTTAATAAACTAAATCAAAATATATTGTAAGCTGTGTCCTAAAATGTCTAGGGTACCAAAAATATTCGCTGCAGAAAATGCAGATACACAGCACAGAAGAATGTGATTTCAGCTACTTCAATGAACTTTTACCTGCATGATAAACTTTAGGTAGTTGTTGATGGCATATAGGAGAGCAGGAACAGCTAAGAGTACATTATTACGGGCAGCCTACACAAGAAAAGTATTGAAGAACCAAATGATTAGTTGCCATGACCCAAAAAGTGGCAATAGAGCAATATATTGCATAGAGCTATACATAAATAAAAGAAAACTGAAAACAAACCTCTAGGGCAAAAAGACAACAAAAGCTTCTTGTAAGGAATTGAAAACAAATAGAAAAACCCCCCTGTGCATGTTGAGCACAAACAACAAAGAAGTAATTGTGATATCTTTTGACAAGATAAATCACCTGGACGAAGGTTGAAAGTGACAGAAGTGGCTTCTCCCCAACCTTTTGCTTTCTAGACTGTAAAATACAAGAACAAAAACATTAGGGGGAACACTTAAACACCACAAGCCACAAAAGCTGTCACTTGTCAGAAGTAAATCCATTGTTGCACTGCGGTTCTGCTGAAAATGAAGAACTAACCTGGATTATTAGCATTATGATAGCAAAAACAACTTTTGTAACTTCTGTCAAAAAGTTGACACTGATGGGACTGAACTGAAACTTCCCATCAACCTTGGACATAAAGACTAGGATAGGCTGCAGAACAAAGTAAATAATTAGCAAAGATCGAAGCACATACATGCTACAATGTGGCTACATAAAAGTCCAGTTTAAAGATGTACGTGTAGCTATAGAACTGTTTACTTTAGGTACAAGGTTATCAAATCCGACAATCAATCTTTATTGACAAAATCTGATGACATCAATATTTTTCTTGGGAAACAATGGTTGAATCTGATGAAAACACTAAAGCATGAAATCTGCAAAGGTAGGCCATGTTTGGAACATTTAGAAAAACCGTCCCAGCACACTGGGAGCACAATTAAACATAAAATACTAGAAGAAAGACCCTTTTCATATCTTCTTTTAACCATTCTCCAAGTTTATCGCCTCTTAGGGAGCTACGGAACACCAGTCCTACTATACGAAAACAAGCACATTAGATGGGTTTTGACTTGAATTACGTTGAATTCAATCCCATCCAAACAGGCCATTGATTGGCCATGAAGTCAAACATCATTATGGAGAGTGAATCACCTGGAGGCCGACTAAGATGCAGTCCCCGGACACGAGAAGGAAGTTGAGCGCACGGTACTTGGACGATATCTTGCTGCGGTGCTTGTCATACGCCCTCGACACGCTCCTGGGGCTCGGCACCACCACCTTGGAGCGGCAGACGCTGCATTCCAGCACCCCGTTCCTCTGCATCTCCTAGAACCAACCAGGACCAGTAGCGCCACAAACCGCACCAGCAAGATATATATCACTCTATAGCCGTGGCCTCTGGGAATTCCTTCGCAAACCTGTAGCCAAAACACTTGAACTAAGCAAACTACTCAATGCAAACCGAGTAACAACTAGTATCGACTATATTTACCCTCTAAATTCACAGCATTTCGCAAATTCATGTATAGCATCACACGAAATTTAATCGACCACACCATTACCGTGAGCATTATGCCAAAGCAAACTTCAAAGCCCAATCTAAGCCAGCCCCCATCAGCAGCTAGGTAATCCGTATCAGACCACCAAAAACCACCAGCACCAATAAATCAAACAAAAAAAAACCCTAAAAATCACGCGCACAGCTAAATCATGATCAAATGCAGCAAGCGCGTGCTACTACCTAGACCGCCCAATCAACCCCACCAAAAAAACTTCAAAAAATCACAGAGATAAGCCGAACGACGAAGAGATCTGAGGAACTCGTGTCCGCGACCGTACCTCGGGGGAGGTGGGACGGGAGGATCTCGCAGATCTAGCCCCGCCTGAGCACCGCGCGCGCGGCGAAACTGGCCCGGGGTACGGCTGGGCGCCGTCGGATTGGGCTCCGCTCCCGCGCGTCGCGTGGATCGGGCGGTGGGTGGGGTGGGGTGGGCGGGGAGCCTCGCCGCGGGGATCTCAGGTTCAGGCGGGAGGTGTGAGCGCGGAGGGGGAGGGGGAGGGGGAGGGGCGGAGGGACGAAGGCGGGTGCGTCTGGAGTTTATTTATTCGCGATTTCTTTTGGTCTACTTGCTTCCTCTTGGAGCTCGGCGGAAATGCTAAAAACTCCTTGAATTTTACGCTTTTCTGCAGTTATTGATTGTCCTCTGTGGAGGAAAAAGAGTATGCAAAAAAAATCGAGCCAGCTCTTCCTTAAGCACTAGTCTATAATGCTAAACGAGGCAGCCTCAATAAATTCTGTGTGTGCATGTAAGCATCAAATAGCTATCTTTATAGATAGTTCTTTAGAATGCTATCTTTAATGTGTACTATATAGATGATGTCGAAGTCTTATAGTTAGTTGCTAGCTATAACCATTGGAGATGCCCTAAGGCCAGTCTCAGTGGGGGTTTCATGGAGTTTTATGGGCATTAAATATGCTGACATGGCACTGTATTGATGAAGAGAGAGATGATAAAAGTTTCATGGGAGTAGAGAGAGTTTCATGGGAATGAAACTCTTATGCACTGTTTCCAAAATATGAGTGTGTTGGAAACTGGGACATGAAACCTCCACTGAGACTGGCCTAAGAGCAAGGCTAAGAGCAAGTTTAATAGTATAGATAGCTGCTACCTCTAAGAGCAAGTACAATAGTATAGCCAACTAGTGGCTATAACACTTGTCCATTTCATCTATAGCCTTCAAAAAATAGTTCATACAATAAGGTAGCTATTACAATAATTATTTGACCCCATGTGTAAGAGAGTGAAATGCATATTTTTACGTGCTATAGCTAGCTGTAATTTAGTAGCCAGCTTCCTTCTCTCTCTTCCTTTCTCTCTCTACCATGTAAGATTTGGTTGATATTATATTTGCTATAGCCTGCTGACTAAGCCTTATTGTACTTGCTCTAAGGGCATCTCCAATGGTCTGAGTCAGCTATCTATATGCATGTACACATCAGCATATATCCTATGTGGAGGAAAGAGAGTATGCAAAAAAAATCGAGCCAGCTCTTCCTTAAGCACTAGTCTATAACGCTAAACGAGGCAGCCCCAATAAATTCTGTGTGTGCATGTAAGTATCAAATAGCTATCCTTATAGATAGTTCTTTAGAATGCTAGCTTTAGTGTGTACTATATAGATGATATGTGAGTCTTATAGTTAGTTGCTAGCTATAACCATTGGAGATGCCCTAATACATTTTCATGTCATCAAAAGATAATGATGCAGCCAACTCATACAATAAGCTGGCTATAAGTTGTCTCCACAAGAGCTCTCAATCATTTAATACATGCATGGGTATAACAGTTTAGTGTGATCATTTAATACATGCATGGGTATAGCAGTTTAGTGTGATCATTTAATACATGCATGGGTATAGCAGTTAGTCCTATGGGTACATGCATGGATAACGCCTCTTTTCCTGTGCTACAGCCCGACTCTTGCATGGGAGCCGGCTTGGCTCTCTCTCTCCTTTTCTCTCCCCTCCATGTAGGACTATGCTGACATGGATTCCCTTGTAGCTAGCATAGTCAGTCTTATTAAACTTGCTCTAATAATACATCCTTCAGCTGGTTATATGGACACTTACAGCCCACTTATCAGCCTATTCATATAGTAGTTTACAGCCAGCTGAAGGCTGTATGACCCACCCCTTTCTCTCACAAAGTTTCTTGGTTCTTGTGCTTCAGCTGGCTGTAAACTTACAGCCCACCTCTCTTCTCTCTCCTCCTCTCTCTCCTCCACCTCAGCATACAGCCTACTAATAGCCTCTTATTATACTCGCTCTAAAGGACAAAGTTTCCTTGTGACAACTTGATCTCTTTTAGCTAAACGGCTGCCCTTCCTTTCCTGCGTGTGAAGGCAAATGACAATATGTAATAGGTTAAAGCTTCGCCCATTTCAACTTAAACTTTTAGTTTTTAATTTATTTTTATTATTTTTAAAATTTATTTTTTTGGCTTTTGAGTTTTTTGTCGGTTCTTTTTTCCTGTATTTATTTGTATTGTTTGTGATGGGCTAATCTATTTTTTCTGTTTTTAAATTTAGTTACGCCAAATAAGACAGCATCAGCTATAATATAATTTTAGCTATAAATCAGCTTATTTCAGTCTAACCGAGCGATACCTAGCAATCGTGATACAACCTGCATGCTTTTCTTCTCCATCCATGTCTATATTACCCTAACCCAATCCTTTTCGATACAACTGACAAGTTCACCTTTGTTGCCATCGTTGAACCAGATGATTCTATTGCTATGTGGTTGATATGGGCACTATCATTTTTGCTATGATCATCACTTGCCACAGCCAAGATTTCGTCATTGTTGTCGACATTGCGCATTGGTTGTCGCCTCCAACATGGCTAGTTAGATGATATTATCCTGTATATCTTCTTCAACTTTACAAAATAGTAGATGACTGATTTTGAAAATATTTATCTTCTTCGATTTTACAAAGGATTTATTGATCATATACCCTCCATTTAGATGGAAATTCAGGATTTACCCTCCTGGCCCACGTGTCAGTGACTTATGATGACCCCACGTGTCATTGAGATGAAGAGGGTAAATCCTGAATTTTCCAACTAAAGGGAGGGTATATGATCCAATCCCCCTTTTACAAAATAGTAGATGATCGATTTCAAGAATACGCATGCAAAATTATAGGCAAATACAATGATGTGCGAGGGAGGGAGGTGCAAAAGGGAACACGTGCATTTGCAGCTTGCCTGCGTTGTCCGAGTGAATTTTGACGTCTTGGCTCCAGGCGAGTTGGGTAACCTGTCACTTTTCTGCGTCAGGTTCACAAAGAACCGTAGCTGCAAGCTACTCTCTCTGACCACTTCCTCTGCATTTGTGGCCCATTGCTTCTTTCCTTCCTTCTATTTTCCTTTTGGAGCACGTTGCCAGCGTGCTACTTCAAAGATTTCCATGCATGTTAGGTCCAAGACCAAACTCACTGGCATTGCTGACGCATAGGAATATTCTAAATTATTCCCTCCCTAATTTTATTTTTTTAAAGAAGAGGAACTAATAAAAGTTCTATTCATATTGCCTCCTAAAAGCTGTTTTTCTACAATAAATAATTTTTCTACGATGCCTAACTTTCAAACGGAGTGTTTTTTCAAGATATGGTCTACTAACCGATTGTAGTACACACTATTATCTTCATTTATATCGATTAAAATCACACACACACACACAGATATATATATATATATATATATATATATATATATATATATATATATATATATATATATATATATATATATATATATATATATATATATATATATATATATATATATATATATATATATATATGATCTTTTCTATAAAATGTTACTATATATCAGTAAGTCAATTAAAACTAAAAACCAATATAAATGGGCCCACGATCACACTAGCCAACAACGGTTACAATGGCATTATGCCTTTCTGAAA
Organism: Dendrocalamus latiflorus; assembly: GCA_017311315.1. Taxonomy (NCBI): domain Eukaryota; kingdom Viridiplantae; phylum Streptophyta; class Magnoliopsida; order Poales; family Poaceae; genus Dendrocalamus; species Dendrocalamus latiflorus. Next base: position 36,873,381 of record CM029628.1, read on the forward strand.
GCCCATCCGGACACTACGTCTCCCATTGGAGCTTGGCATTGCTTTTGTTGGATTGCTTACGAGCAATTTGCTTGGACCACTATCCACTAATATTTGTGTTAATGAAAGTATCTACAAAACCTTTGTAAAGAGCGATTAGTATGTAGCGTAGTATAGAACTTGGAAAAGTTCAGTCTGGTATGCATACGTAGGCCTCATTTGGAACACGAGAATGTATATATTAAAAAAATTCAACCATGTCACAATGAAGTATCTTAGAGGTATAACATATTTATATAAGTAGTATATTAAAAATGGGAGTATGTACTCCCAGGAGTATAGAAAAGACTTCTATAGAAAGTACTGATTCTATATTTCTAGAAGTATGTACTCCCACTTCTCATATACTGCTTAAACAAATAAATTATATCTTTTTATCCTTCCGAGCATACTATAATAGTGATTATAAGATATTCTAAAGTGAATTCTATGAAAAAAATCCATCAAAATCCACTTTTTATAACATAATTTATGTATATACTCATTTTAATATGGAAAATGGTATATAGCAAAAGTAAAGGGCTCTAATGAAAATTTTTCAACCATGTTACAATAGAGTATCTTAGAATTAGTATTTAAGTACACTGAAATTGATAAAAAGGTATAATATATATTTAAGTAGTATATTAAAAGTGGGAGTACACACATATATATGAAGTTTTCCCCGTACTACTGAGTACATACTCTCACTTTTAATATACACATACACATATGAAGTTTTCCCCGTACTACTGAGTATATACTCCCAATTTTAATATACCACTTAAATGTGTGTATTGTGACATTAGCTGATTGGCATGATTCAATGGTGGCCACTTCATGTATTATGATGCCATGTACACCTGTTACTAATTTCATGTATAAATGTATATGCGTTCACATTAAATCAAACATAAACCTTTCGAATAAAGTTTTTGTTCTTTTCTTGGTGACCCCACGTACCAACTATAAAAGGGCACATATCGAGACGTTTTAATAGGGGAGTGGTGGACAAAGATAGATTTCACCAAAGTCTTAGATGGCACGTCTTGTTGGAGTTGCTTAGATGGGTGTAGGTTGGGTAAGAGTGCACAAAGCAATTTTGCCACTTTTAGCAATTGCACTTGCGTTAATCTTTTTGCAAATCTTAAATAAGGATGCAACTAGATTACTTTTACACCCAGTTTGGAAGCCACTAACTGGGGTCGAAAGTACGGAATTGGAATCGGATTCCAGGTGTCGGAGTGTTTGGCTGCCACAAGAATTGGAATCGTGGATTCCACCTCCAATCCCAGCGCTTGGGGCACACCTAGCTCCAATCCTTTCCTATCCCCACGTCAATCACGTGGAATCACAGCATCGCTGCAAACCACGACTCCTCTCTCGAGTCTCGAGTTGGGACGCTTCGTCCTCCCCACCGGCTGGAGGTGACCTCCACGCCTCCACCTCCCCGCCGCCGTCTTCTCCTTTCACGGCAGCCTGCATCCCTTGGTTGTGTCAAGTGATTGCGACGACGCCATTGGTGGGAGTGGCGACGGTGGTGGCGTTGATGGAGCGTCTGGCTTTGGATTGGTGCTGGTTTGAGCGAGTTCAGTGTTGCTTCTGGATCATGTGAGTGTTATTTTTAATTTTGATAGTGATTTTGTTTTGGTAAAGAAGAGAACTTCTATTCCAATTCCAAGGGCACCCAAACAAAAAAATTGGAACTTGCATTGGCTTCAATCAAATTCAAAGTTTACTAGCATAGGATTTATAATCCAATTGAATGAATCAAATTCAATTCATAGGATCCAAACAGGGTGTTATACATCTAATAGCGGTTCATTTAGTTCTTAGTCCTAGAATAGGAGGTTATCTTTCCCTATAGCTTTGGTATATGAGAAGTTGGTGGATATAGGCTCCAACCTCCTGTAAAGATCGGGCTTCAAACTTCCTTTGGAAGCTCAAGAACTTGCATGTAAGTTTATGGTGTTCTTTTTAACTTATAACTTATAGCTTTATTTAACAAACAAACAGAATAACTTCTTTGCCTTTTTTCAAAGCAGTTTATAAGGACAACCTTTTCAAAACAACTTATCAGTATTCAGTTTATTCGCTTAGCTAAAAGCTATTAGCCACAACTGAAAAGAACCCACCCTTAAAGCCATTAGCCACTAGTAGCTTAAGCTTGTGATGGCTTAAGGCCCTCTTCCAGAGTGTTATGACTTTTGGTTAAAATGGCACTGGAGCGGCTGTCACATTTTTCTAATGTATCCAATTAAAGGTAAATAAAGAAAATAAGCAAAATAAAAATACCATTATATCTCCATAAATAATGTAAAGAAAAAAAAGAAAAAATGGAGAGAAAAAGGAAAAGGTCGCATCAAGAAGCCAATACGTTCCAAATAGCTTTTGACTTCTCTATCACTATTTAGAACACGACCTAAAAATGAACGAGCAGCTATACTACAGTAAATCTGTATCATGGAATAGACCTTAGCTTAACAAAAAAAAAACCAACTGAAACTAGTCAAACTCAACTAGATATAACTTAGTCCAACAGTCACGACCCAATAGTCTAATAGACTAATAGACTAAAATTGAATAAGCTTAGTTTCACATTGTGATAGCTTATAATGGGTTGTTTTTATGTTATTTGGATAGAGTAACTCTTTTGAAAACATCTTTTCAAAGCCATAATGGCAAAATTCCCACTGAAATTAGTGAAGATTCTACAACTTAGCACGACATACCACAGCGACCATGGATCAACCCTTAAACCCAGGGACGGAGCCTAGCTGGGCCAATTGGTGTTACATGACACTGGGTCCAATTTTTTTAGTCTGGATCATCATCTCCAATTGGGTTGGGCATTCGGCTTATTCGGTTATATCGGTACAGTTTATTAGGTTTTTAGGACTTGCAAATCGAAATTACTACTCAAAAAATAAAAATCGTAACTGAGATGAGCTTTCTTATGGCCCTTTCAAATAAGAATTTAGGCAAGATGGACACTTTTTGCACTATGTAATCATGACAAGAATACAACCATGAACCATCCATACATAACAACAAATCTAACAGCTCTTTTGCATATGATTTGCGGAATATGGCTTATTCGGTTTCCTAAGTCAAAAACCGCATTGTAAACCGAAAATTGAATAGCTGCAAAAAAATAAACCGCAAACCAAAAACCGAACAGACCACAATATTCGGTTATTCGGTTTGGTTCAGTTTTTTTGGTTTTGATAAAAAAGTGCCCACCCCTAATCCCCAGCCTATGTGTGAACCCATCTGCCTAAGCTTGGTGTACTCAGCCCTTCCTTGAAGCCTAATGAAGCCAATGGCTAGAAGCCATAAACAACTCATGAGGAGCCTCCGCTATCCCTCGGCCCATGAGAAAACTACAACATGTCAAGCTAACCCTTGAGCCAGCCCAAGAGGGAGGACCACAATATCCCACAACGTCCATTCATTCGATCCCAAAAGCGCATTGCTTCACAGTAGCCCTTGACGCATGTTTTTCTTGCACAGTTGGCTAGGAGGTGTGTCGTGCCTGCCGCATGGCCGCACCCAGCAAGGTAGCGATCGGTCACCGGAGGACAGGAGAAATCAGTGCTACCGACCACCCTCGCTGCCATCTCGCAGTGGTGCCATCTGGTCTCATTGCCTTGTGCCCTCACCAATTAAAAGAAGCTTAGACCCACCATCAGTAGGACTTTTTTTTGGCTTATGGCTGTGGTTTATAGCTTTTGGCTGAAACTTTTGAATTTTGGGCTGTTCGCGACAGAGATTACAGAGAGAGATACTCGCTTGCAATTTTGGTTGGTATAGATGTTGGGCTTTTAACACATACTACAATTAATTTGTAGATTTGTTTTAAATTTCTTTTAATTGTTATAATTTGTTTCAATAACAGGGGCAAATTTGTGAGTTAGTATTTTAATGTGATGATTTTTTGTTGATTTTTGTCGAATTGTGATCATGATCCATGTGCTCATATCAGATCATGTTTGGATTTGACTACATCGTCTAGTAAGCAACTGGACATATTTTTTCGCTATATTGTTTTTGAACTGTTGAACATATCAATATCTAATTGAGTTTTTAATTAATCGGATGATTATTTTGTAGGTGATAGTCTGGTTTGCTGTGTAAAAACAAGGATGGAAGAAAAAGCTCTGAGATCTTGTTTGGTTGAGCCATAATTTTGATGTCGATGGATCGAGGATTGTAGTTCAAATTGCTGGCATACCAACGTGGATACTGGATAGTGGATACCGGCCGGAAATGGCCTTGCCTTAGCAGAAAACCGAGCGGGGTAAGAATCAAAGAAATCCTAGGGCAAGTCGTCCACACGCCACCCAAATTCCCGTAGCCCTCCGCCTTCCCCTGCCCATCTCAGCAGACGGCGGGCCGGCGGTCCCAGCAGAAGCGGCCGAGGCACACTCCGTCGGCCGCCCGATCAGGCCTAGGGGAAGAAGAATAAGAGAGAGAAGGGGGTAAGTCAACCCTCCCCGTTTGATCGGAAGCAATCGCCTCCACGAAGAGTCGCCGGCGGGGCAACCGCTGACGCGGCGCTCATGACGTCGGCGCTTCTCTCGTACCTGCAAAGCCTATGGCCGCTCTCCGCTATCCTCAGGGAGGATGACCTGCAAGCGTCCGCGCGGCTGGTGCGGGCGCTCTCGGTGCCGGAGGAGGCGAAGCAGTTCGTCTTCGCGATCCGCGAGCCCGATTCGCAGGGCGTGATCTACATCCTGGCCGCGCAGAACCTGTCCGAGCAGTCCGCTTCGGACGCCGAGCATCTGATAAGGGAGGTGCGCCCCAAGGCCGTGGTCACCCAGGTCGCGCACACGGCGGTGGACGATGTCCGGATCGAGGAGGAGTGCCTGACCGGTGGCGGGGCAGGCGGCGTGCCGGCGTCGCCGTTCCAGGTGATCATGAGGTGCGTCACGGAGAAGAAGAGCAAAGACCAGTATGTGAAAGCGGCCGCGTGCCAGGTCTTGCAGGAGATTTTTGGGGTCGGATTCTACGGCCACCTGTTGGCTGCCAAGAGAGCTGCGGAGGAGACGGGGTCGTGTTTTCTCTTGCTCGAGTCACCGTATGAGAGGAATTGCAATACGGGTGGATCGGCCAGTCGAAATACTACTGATGATAACTCAGGTCAGCAATTTCAGACTAGCTGCTTGCTCCCTCAGAGTGCCACTTCAATTGTAAGCACCCATGTTAGGAAGATATGCCTTGTTGATGATAAGGGAGGACATCTCGTGAAGTCATTAGCTCCAACTGTTAATTTGTTGATGTCCCAAGCTATCTCGTACAATGCTGTCACTGAGTGCAGGCTATCTGAATGCAAGCCGGCCGACAGATACAAGGCTCCACCCTTTGCGCAGTCTGTCTACCCTTTGCTTGCTGATCTTTATGATATATTTGTTGACATTCCGTCAATTGGGAGGGCTATGGCTTCTGCTCAGAAGCTGCTGACTCAAGTTCACGAGGGGAAGCCAGTTAGCAGTGAAATGTTGTCTGATGTGTATGTATTTAGAATTGCAATAGAGGCCCTCAGAATAGGTTTAAACAATGCAGGAAGAAACCATATTGACACCAGAGGTAATCATGGTTCAAAAAAGTTGGATTTTTCAGAACTCCATTCTGAGGAGAAGTGCCACATTCTTCTTGTGCAAGCTCTGAGAGGCCAACTAAAGGAGTGTGGTTCTGTGGTGGCTATAGTTGATGCCAGCTGCTTAGCTGGAATAAGGACACACTGGGACACTCCTGTTCCTTCAGAGATCTCGCAATTAGCTAGCAGGTGCTTCAGGCATTATGGCAATGAAAATGACAGTGATAACAAGGAGCTGCTGTTGGATGACAGCATCGATAAAAGGAATTGGATAGCTGAGAAACCTGTGGTCGCAGTTGGTGCAGGAGGAACAGCTATTCTGGGCTTTTCGTCTTTGTCAAAAACCGTCCATGCTTCTGCCTTCCTTAAGCTGGCTTCCTGTAAAACTCCAGTGGTTTTGAAATATGGCTTAATGCAGCTGCAAAGACATGCTACCATTGTATTAAGCAAGATCCTCTCTCATGGGGCTGTTAGTGCTGGTTCGAAGGCATCCACTTTACAATTTACGGCTTCAGCAGAGAAGATTCGAGCGGTGACACACACTGTAATATCATCAGTGGAGAGAACTACCTTGATGGCAATGCGGACCTCTTTCTATGAAATAATGCAAAAGAGGCGCAACCATCCTTTCAGAATCACTCCTTGGGCAACATTTGGCTGTAGCATGGCTGCATGTGCTGGCCTTGTCAGCCATGGAGATGGGATTGAGTGTGCAGCCGAGGTGGCACCTTCTGTTCCCATGATTGCCTCTCTGGGCCGCGGTCTTGAGAGCCTGCATCTCACATCCCAGGAAGTGAGGCAAACAAGGGGCCAAAATTTGAAGGAAGCTTTGCGAGCATTGATGAGCAACTTAAAGAAATCAGCAAAATAAAGGAGCAATAATGTACAACTAAAACTGTATAGATTTTCTCATTTTCATCGTGCAATTTTGTCAGTAGGCTTTTAGTTTTTTACCATCTGTACAGTGCATTCTTGTTTTTACTGAGCTAAGGAAATTCGCATTGTGCTTGTGGGCACTTCTAGCTTGATCGTAGGGAGAACGAGAACAATATTTAGCTTGTGTGTGTTTGACCTTCTGTACATACAAGTATACAACATACACCTAATTAGCAGTTTAATGTTTTAGTAACCCATTGAATCCCAGAAGCAATATCATGTTACATGATCCGTGTGAAATACTATGTGCCAATATTTGAGAGGTAACACATGCTTCTCTTCAGGATTTTTTTTGGGCTTCATAAGCAACAGAACAATCAGTCTTATTCTGTTTGCCACTTTTTAGATCATGTTTGCCCAGTTTTGATCTTGTGCTTGCCCCTTTTTATTTGCTCAGTGTTGATTTTGAGTTTATCCATGCATATCCGAGAACCTCTGGCCTTTAGTTTGCTCATTGTTCATTTGGAGCCAAGAACGAGTGTACAATAGTATCGATTGTGATATGCACTTAAATGATGTTACATATAAACATTTGTCTCACAGTTACAAAACAATGTGAAAATAAAATCATCCTTGTATTCTCTTAGTTGCTAAAAATTGGCGGATGCCGCCTGTACAAAAGCAAGGCTGCAAGCCTCGCTCATCTAAACCACAGTTCGTTAATGTTTTTTCAGACTGTTGCTGCTTTGAGGGTGAGAAAATCAGAAATTTGGTTTGTGTAGAAATCTGGCTGGAGAGAAGTCACACCTGCAAAAGGCAACCAACCCTAGTGCTTATACTGATGTAAATCAGCAGAGCATGTTTTAGAGTTCAGAGCTAGAGTATGATCAAGAAACCTGAGAGAACAAGGAGAGCCTTGCAGCCTCCGTTTTGGCCAAACAGAATGTCAGTATCCAAACGGTCACCTACCATGCAAATCTGGGATGTTGTGATTCCAAACCTGCTACAGAGGCAAAGAAGAAGAAAGGTAAGAATCTCAAATCCATTCTTCCATGCACATTTCTGAAACTGATGGATGAAACTGGACTGTTGCTGAGCCTGTTAGCCTCTTCTTTGCCAGATAGTCCATGAATGTTGACAGCTTCCCGACCACGAGCGGCTCTTGTTTAGTTGAACGAAGAATTGCGCCGACCATTGATCCTCCACCTGAGATTTTAAGCATCTCTGGTATGAATTTCTCCACCGTGTTTGTATGCAGAAAGAGTAGGAATGTCTGACTAACCTGCCCACTCTTGGGCATCAGTAAGATGGGCGACGGTGTCCCGGTTTATTGCAATGAAAAGGCACCCAGGATTCTCACGTATGCAGTGTCCCGTACCTTAAAGTGAATTAGTAATAAGATTACTGATCTTGTAGTAGTTCATTATTTCGAGGGAGGAAATAAGGAAGAAGAAACTTACTGAACTTCGTAGTAGTTAAAATAGCGATCAAAACCGACTACAACTGCACCAACCTGTGAGAAACCAATATGGTGTTTAGTGCAGTGATCGCATTTTACTGCAAACTAGAACAAGGATCATACACACCTTTGTCATGCTCCATGTACTACCCAGGCTTCAGCTCTATCTTCTTGTCACCATCTGCCTGCGCGGCGATATAATCTAAGGTGTGTGTAAGTCTGTCCCAGGACTCATTCGCTTGAATCATTCGACACTGATCTGCGTGGCACATATCGCACAAAAAAAAATAAGGCCTGTTTGGCAACGGCTGCGGCTTATGGCTTTTGGCTGAAATTTTTGAATTTGGCTGTTTACGGTACAGATTACGGAGAGATAGATACTCACGATTTTGGATGGTACAGATGTTGGGCTTTTACCGTGTACATCGTTTAACTTGTAGACCCCATCTTAAGAAAATACTCCGTTTGAAAGTTAGGTACTGTAGCAAAAGCCAAAAGCCGCCAGCTTCGGAGAAAAAGAACAGGCCTTATGCATGGCACATTGGCTGAGCCAGAGATTACTAACATGGTACAAAAAACACGAGTTCACAATATTAGGTGCCTTAAACATCATGCATAACATTGAACCGCTAGCCTGCGTCTAGAACACCTATGATTAAGGGGGTTTAAGGGAGACTCACGGTCGCCGATGAATGCCATGGAGCGAAGACCCGTGCCTGCGTGATGCAGGCGTGAGGTAGAGTTGGTGCGGTGCAGAGGGTCGTCGCCGGCGAGGTCCTGCAGTGGCGGCGCCGGCCTTCCCGTTGCTAGCAGCGCTTAGGAGATCGGGTCCCTAGGGTTTGTTAGAGGTCTTGACTCTCACGAGAACGAAGCAGAAGCTAGAACCGTGAGATGCCGGAGCCTCTCTTTTATATTGCGCTGCGCAATGGGGGACCGTAACCAAAAACGGTTACGCACCCCCGATCAGGGCGCGAGAACGTGGGGTGAGCCCACGTCTTCCTCGTCTCGGCCGTTTGGCCTGAGATCAAAACCTAACATTCTCCCCCTTGATCGTAAGGCTAAACATCATAAGCCCTCTCTCAATAAAAGTTCACACCAAAGTAATGTTTCACAACAGTCAATTTAGTACCGCTGGACATCAGTACTTATAGTGCTCCCTTCTATATCGATCGGATAACATAATACTTCATGGGAGTTGGTTACTTTATATGGTCCTCTTATTCCAGGATCACAGGCTCTCCAATAAACCCATGCCGGCAACATGATCACGAAAAATATTGGGTGGTAAGCCTTTTGTGAGCGGATCCGCAAGCATAAATTTAGTTCCAATATGCTCAACCTTAATTGTTTGATCCTGGACTCTATCTTTCACAACATGATACTTTATGTCAATGTGCTTGGCAGCTGCACTCGACTTGTTGTTACTCGAATAGAAAACTGCGGGTTGATTATCGCAGTACAAAATCAGTGGTCTAGAAATGCTGTCTACCACTCTTAATCCCGGGATAAAGTTCTTAAGCCATACAGCCTGCCCGGTAGCCTCATAACATGCCACAAATTCAGCCTGCATTGTCGACAATGCAGTAAGTGTTTGCTTTACACTTTTCCATGATATTGCTGCTCCTGCGAGGGTGAAAATATAACCTGATGTGGACTTCTTAGTGTCTTTACACCCCGCAAAATCAGCATCAGAATAGCCGACAACCTCAAGGTTATCGCATTTTCTATATGTGAGCATGTGACCTTTAGTGCCTTGCATATAGCGCAGGACTTTCTTAACGGCTTTCCAGTGGTCCGGTCCTGGATTTGACTGATATCTGCCAAGCATCCCGGTAACAAAAGCTAAATCAGGGCGCGTACATACTTGAGCATACATAATACTTCCGACAGCAGAAGCGTAAGGTATAGCCTTCATCTGATCAGATTCATAGTCATTCTTTGGGCATTGAAATTTCCCAAACTTATCGCCCTTAACAATAGGAGCAGGCGAGACAGAGCATTTATGCATATTGTATCTCTTTAGTACTCTGTCAATGTATGCCTTTTGTGATAAACCTAATGTTCCTTTGGACCTATCTCGGTGAATTTCAATACCAAGAACATAAGATGCTTCACCGAGATCTTTCATGTCAAAATTGGACGAGAGAAATCTTTTAGTTTCCTGCAGCATGTCCACACTGCTGCTGGCCAATAATATATCGTCCACATAAAGGATTAAGAAGGTGTAATTACTCCCCCTGAACTTAACATAAGTACAATTATCAACATCATTTTCCTTAAATCCAAATTTCCTTATGACTTCATCAAACTTAAGGTACCATTGCCTAGAAGCTTGCTTCAGGCCATATATGGATTTCCTTAGCTTGCATCCTAAATGTTCCTCGCCTTCCACAACAAAACCTTCCGGTTGTGTCATGTAAACATCCTCGTACAAGTCTCCATTCAGGAATGCAGTCTTAACATCCATTTGGTGCAACTCTAAATCGAAATGTGCTGTGAGCGCCATTATGATTCTAAATGAATCTTTAGTTGAGACAGGAGAAAAGGTTTCATTATAGTCAATGCCTTCTCTTTGTGTAAACCCTTTCGCTACAAGTCTTGCCTTAAACCTTTCGATGTTCCCTTTGGAGTCACGTTTTGTTTTGTAGACCCATTTGCAGCCTACTGTTTTGGCTCCATTAGGATTTTCTACTAAGTCCCATACACTATTATCGCCCATAGATTTAATTTCATTTTTCATGGCATCTAGCCACTTAGATGAATCCTTACTCTTCATAGCTTCCTTATAAGAGCTAGGATCATCCACCTTCTCAAGATTATCTTCATTCAAGTAAACCTCATAATCACTTGGAATAGCAGATCTCCTCACTCGTTCTGATCTCCTGACAGGTTCATTAGCAGGCTGATTAGGCTGTTCATTAATTGTGACAGAGGGCTGTGAAGGCTCATCATTAGGTACTGCACTTGTATTTTCAGAGCCCTCAACTGAAGAAGTAGCCACAGAATTAACTGGAGATGCAACAGGAGTTGCAACTACAGGATCAACTGTGGGCACAACCACTTGGGGCACAAGAAAATCAGTCTGTCGGATTAGCGGTGAAGCAACATAAATCCGCTTCTCCTCAAGATCAATTTTTCTGGGCTCCAAGTCCCCACTGATGCCATCATTTTCCAAGAACACAGCGTGCCTTGTCTCTACAAATTTTGTGGTACGATCTGGACAATAGAATCGATACCCTTTAGACCTGTCAGGGTAGCCAATAAAATAACAACTTACTGTCTTGGGATCTAACTTCCCAATGTGTGGATTAAACACTTTAGCTTCAGCTGCACAACCCCATACATGGAGGTAGTTCAAACTTGGTTTTCTCCCAGTCCATAATTCATAAGGTGTTTTAGGCACTGATTTACTGGGAACCCGATTGAGTATGTGTGCAGCGGTCTTTAATGCTTCCATCCATAACTTTACAGGTAAAGTGGAGTAACTCAACATACTTCGAACCATATCCATAAGTGTGCGGTTTCTTCTTTCCGCTACTCCATTTTGTTGGGGATCACCAGGCATTGAGTACTGGGCGACTATACCATTTTCTTGTAGAAACCTGGCAAAAGGACCAGGAATCTATCCATAATTTGCGTGTCGCCCATAATACTCTCCCCCACGATCCGAGCGCACTACTTTAATCTTTAGATTGTGCTGATTTTCAACTTCAGCCTTAAATATCTTAAATTTATCAAGTGCCTCCGATCTTTCTTTAATAGGATAGATATAGCCATAACGTGAGTAATCATCAGTGAACGTAATGAAAGAATCATAACCATCTAGTGATGTCACAGGGAAAGGACCACATATGTCAGTATGAATTAATTCCAAAATCCCTGTGCTTCGAGTAGCACCTTTCTTTATTGTCTTTACATACTTGCCTTTGATACAATCGAGGCAATGATCATCCGAAATATTAAAGTCTAAAGGGTGGAGAATTTCATCTTTAATGAGACGTTCAATTCTCCCCCTCGAAATGTGGCCCAAACGACAGTGCCACAATTTCGACGAAGTCTCATCAATTCGCTTGCGTTTTTTATTCACATCACATACATTCATGGATATAAGAGAATCTTGCAGGGATAACATATAAAGCTTGTCGTGTCGGATGGCACAACCAACATTATCATTATTAAAATAAATCAGACACTTTCTGTGTCCAAAATTACAAGAATATCCATCATTATCTAATAACGAAATGGAAATTAAGTTTCTTCTCATCGAGGGAACATAAAGAATATCATTAAGTTTCATTACAAAACCATTATTCAAAACTAAAGAAACCGATCCAATAGCTTGAATTTCGGCTTCCATCCCATTAGCCACTCTTAGGCTTCTTTCCCCTCTGAGACTTCTCAACATATGGAATCCCTGCAAGGAATTCGTAACGTGCACAGAAGCACCAGAATCAATCCACCAAGAATTTATAGGAAAATCAGCATAAAATGCTTCATCAACAAAAGTGATTTCATAAGTACCTTTCTTGGCGAGCCATTTCAGCCATCTAGGACAATCATCTTTGAAATGGTCCTTCGACTGACAAAAGTAACATTCATCACTTTTCTTCTGTTCATTTGAGCTCCCAGGTCCTGAAGCGTTTTTAGGCGCCTTAGGATGCTGTGGCTTCTGATAAGGGGAGTAGGTTTGCTCTTTCTTTCCTTTTCCTTTGTAGCCACCTCTATTTCTAGAGGGACCAGCCTTGTTTGAGGAGCCGACTTGATTCACAAAATCAGTAGCTCCCTCAGCCTTGAGCCTCTCTTCCTCTTGTGAAACATTAGCGATCAACTCGCTCATGGTCCACTTGTCCTTAATGGTGTTGTAGTTCACCTTGAAAGCTTCAAATTGCTTGGGAAGAGACATCATAATGTAATGGACAACAAAACCATCAGAAATAGCCATGTCCATTGTCTTAAGTCTGACAGCAATATTGATTATGGTCATAATGTGCTCACGAACATTCCCAGTACCATTGTACTTAGTGTTCATGAGCCTGTGCATCAGTGTGGTAGCATAAACTTTAGAGGACCCCTTAAAATGATCCTCGATGGAGGACAAATAGTCCTTTACCCTTTCCTTTTCAGGGATTGCTCCCCTTATTGCCTCACTGATGGAGTTTTTCATCACAGCAAGTGTAACACGGTTAGACCGCTCCCACTTCTCAGCATTAGTTTTATATTCCTTCATTTTGTCATCATAATTGTCCTCCCCTTCAGTAGGAGCGACAGGCTCATCGAATCTGAACGCGTAGTCCAGATCCAAGAGCTGAAAAGTCGTCATAAGTGTAAACTTCCATTTCTGGAAGTTACTACCATTAAGTGGCTCAATTGCATTAACATGAGCGGAAACGGAAGCAGCTGAAAAAATTTTAAAATTTACATTAGGAAAGCGCATAATTAATTTGCACGAAAATTAATCTTACGTTGGTATGATTAACAACATGCTCATAAGAATTTTTCGCATCACCGTTGGACAGAAGCGAAAAATTTAACATAATTTATCGCATGCAATTACAATTAACGTTGGTCAAAGAGTAATAGCATGACAAAAAATAAACATAAAATAAATATAATTGATTACATGCAATTACAATTAACGTTGGTCAAAAGGTAATAGCATGTAAAATTAAATACAACCCTCCAATTGAATTTCCCGTTGGTTCCATTCAATTAGAGGCAGAACATTACGCAGCGGAAAAGAGCATAATATTTTTCAGCATATATTTTATGCACATACTTAGGCATATTTACATGAAATTGTTTATGGTGTATATTTCATGCTAATGGATTTTTATATATTTCATGTATTTATGGTTTTATCTCATGTTTAATTAATGAGATGTCCTGTAGCAGCGGCGGCCCGAAAACGGCGCGGGGAACGGCGGCGACCGCACGAAGCGGCGGCGCAAGGCGTCGGCTGCGGCGCTCGCGGCCCTGAGAGGAGCGGCGGAGGCGCAAGGCGTCGGCGGCGGCCGGGCGGCGCAACGGAGCGGCGCGGTGACGGCGGCTCCCGCACGGCGCACGCGCGCATAGCGGCGGCGCTCTACACCGGCGACGGCGCCCGTAAGGCCCCCTCCCCCTTGTTTTTTTTCGATCCGAAGATCCATCATGATTTTGGGGATTTTGGGTTCGGAATTTCTTCAGATTTTTGGGGGAAAAGCATCAGGGTTCGCATACGATCTTCGATTCCCCTCCTTCTAACATTGCTGGCCGAACCATTAATCAAGAACATCATGGGCTAGGATTCTAGGAAAGACTAGAGGGCTCTGATACCAAATATTAGGTGCCTTAAACATCATGCATAACATTGAACCGCTAGCCTGCGTCTAGAACACCTACGGTTAAGGGGGTTTAAGGGAGACTCACGGTCGCCGATGAACGCCATGGAGCGAAGACCCGTGCCTGCGTGATGCAGGCGTGAGGTAGAGTCGGTGCGGTGCAGAGGGTCGTCGCCGGCGAGGTCCTGCAGTGGCGGCGCCGACCTTCCCGTTGCTAGCAGCGCTTAGGAGATCGGGTCCCTAGGGTTTGTTAGAGGTCTTGACTCTCACGGGAACGAAGCAGAAGCTAGAATCGTGAGATGCCGGAGCCTCTCTTTTATATTGCGCTGCGCAATGGGGGACCGTAACCAAAAACGGTTACGCACCCCCGATCAGGGCGCGAGAACGTGGGGTGAGCCCACGTCTTCCTCGTCTCGGCCGTTTGGCCTGAGATCAAAACCTAACACACAATTGTTTGTCAAGAATTTCAGGAAAAAGTGAACTCTTTGTTACTTACCGGACCGCCAAGGTACAAAAATCAAGCCAGCTCCAGCTCCTACAGAACGCCATCCTCTCCAAACATAAAACTTGAACACGAAGTACCATGTGAAAAGATTTAGAATTATATTATAATAAATCATTACAATTTGAGAATGTTGGAAATCAAAATTTGTAATTTGTCAAACTTTTCAGCCGGCTTGCAGACCAGCCGGTCAAACCGGCAAAGGGGGGCGGTCTGGCCAGCCCTCTCCAGCGGTCAAACCGGTATGACTGGCCCCTGTCAATGGCCTAACCGGTATGGGGGTCCAGTCAGACCGGCTGGCATGTGTGCTCAGGGTTGAGTTTTTGATTTTGGGGATTTTGGTCACGTGATGATTTTTGTCGACTTAGGTTAATGCTTATATGTTGCATGAGACATGTTACATCTAACGTGGGTCAAGTTATAAAAAACTTGCACTCGAAATCGTGTTATGAACCTTAGTTCATAGGGGGTAAACATCATCGAGAGGATGATCGGGCAGCATCGGCCTAGTGGAAGAGGGAGAGACTATAGATGAGAATGAATTTGTTATTTCTTGCTTGGTTCCAGTAGCTGCGACAGCCCCTTTATATAGATGGGTTCCCCCTAACAGATATAATCTAATATCAACCATATCTCTAACAAATAGAAACTAATATAATATCTCTAATAATGTCTTTAATAGATAGAAACTAATCTCTAACTTTCTAATAATAAACCGGCTAGGCCCAAGGTCCATGCCCATGACATTACACCCCTCCCGGACATGCAGCTTGTCCTCGAGCTGCTAACCAGACATGCACATGCAGGTGCCATAAACAACACTGAAAGGAATAAAGCCTTTTACATCTTGGCTTATTTATCTATTTTTAAGACTAAAAAATAAATTAGAAACCGATTTTTTTACTTCGGTCGGTCAACAAAAAGACACCGAGCTGTCACTGGGTCACACAAGAACCGACCGAGCACACAAGACCTGATCGGGTAGACTTTGAAGTTCGGAGCGGCATCTGACCTCACCGGCGGCGACTAGCCTCACCGGCGTTGGCGATCGGGTGATGAGTAGTGGCAACCGGGCGGAAGCTGAAGTAGGACGATTTCGGCGACCTCGGAAGCTCGACGACCGGGAACGACGATGTCGGCGGTGACAGGCGTGGATCCAGGTGGTGGTGGCTACGTAGATCGGTGGAACAGAGCAGGTGATGGAGACGTGCGGCTGATCACTGACGGCGTTGATCGAGGCAGTGTCGGTGAAAGACCAGCGGATTGAGGTGGCGCTGGTGGAAGATCGGCGAATCGAGGTGTCGACAGAAGACCTACGATACTTGGAGATGGTGGAACCTAAGAGGAGCTCCAGCGGGCTTGCGCAAACACTTACACGCTTTTCAAAGCGCGACTTCCACATGGCTCCAATAGCTTGGTAAAATGCTCCATCCTCCAAGACATGACCTAAACTACTTAGGCCACTACTACAGTATTGCAAATCGCCTCTCCATTCGGTATCGGATAATTTTTTCAATTGCTACCCACCAACCTTCACGGCGCTTCTCCTCAAAGCAACCTCTACACGAAGTCTGTGATGTCCAATGATTTGCCGCCAAGATTGTACGTCTGCTCTAAGAAACATCACCACTTGAAATACTAAGTCCAATGGCACACCATATGCATACACTTGCCTCGTCACGATCTTTATCTTTCGCTTGTACTTCTTTACTTGAGATGATACTCTACTCGGACTTATATGATACGCCGTGGCCTCAGGGCATCTCCTCTTGCCTCGGTCTTGTCGTTGACCACAACAATTACCAAGCACACTGCACATCAAAGAACAATCAATCGTTCCGAGCACAAGTGATCTGCACTTGACTCTCATCAACAAAACCGATGCAAATACGCTCCACTTGAATCTACGCCAAGATTACCACACTGTATAGACTACCACCATGACTAATACTTGCATGGACTCACGTCATGACTAACACTTGTATGCACTCACGCCATGACTAATACTTGCGTGGACTCCCGCAGTGACTAACACAATAGAAACCAACTCAACTCAGTATTAGCTAGTCTGATCACCAACTAACGGCCGATCGAACTGCCACGAACTGACTTATTTCTTTGTATAATAGGGGACTGGTCTGACCACGGCACCTTAAGAGACCATGTGGATTGGTCTAAGTCAATGTGTGATGAATAATTAGCAACTGGGTTGAGTTAAATATAAGGTTTTGCATAGAGGTTGCAATGTTCTAAATTTTAGGTTATTGTCAGTATTACTGGCTAGATGCCAGCAATACTATCAAGGCGATAGTACTAGCATAGTGGCCGTGGTACTAACGCAAATGTGGTTTGACTGGGAGTTAGATAGTGGTAGCTATTTTCAAAAAGGGTTGTTTTTGGGGTCTGGTACTACCGGATGGGATCCGTGGTACTATCGGACATAGCGGTATGACTGAGCTTTGAACGATGATACTACAAGGGTGGTAGTACTGGCATGATTTAAGTGGTCATACCGGCTGCCATGTTTCTGGGAATGGGTAAGGCACGGTAGTACCGGTTAGTGGTTGGCAGTATTACCGAAGTGGTATGACCGATATGGGATGTGCGGTCATACTGGTAGAAGGTAGTCCAAGTTTGGAATTGTGGAGATTTGATCATAGGGCGATCTCAAAACTCCTGTCATGGTTGTATTGAGCTACATGTTGCATGTTTATCCTAACGTGGGTCAAGTTATGGATAACTTGTGCTCAGAAAATAAGTTTTTGGTTTTTAGATGTGCAGGAAAGCTTGGAGGCAATTATGGTCAACAATGGATGACCGACTAGATCAAGGTCTAAGCGGTCAAGGAGGGCATGTGAGATGGTTGGGCTCAAACATAGCGCATGGCAAAGTTAAGGAAGGCGTTCAAGGGAAGGTTCAAGCAATGGGTTGGATCAATTTGGCTTCGTTAGTTCAAGTGAGGCGTGGTCCGATTGGAGCCGGAACGAAAGAGACTTGCTGATGGAAGAAAAGCCATTGATCGACCTACACATGGCGTGCATGATGGCTTACACGACAATACAAAGACGGAGTAAAGGGACGGCTCCAGGAAGCTTCGTCAAGAGCATTGCAGGAAGATACCAAATACTAGACTTGAGACCTACTCTAAAACTGCAGCGTCGGGAGACACAAAGGAAGTGTGGTTTAGGAGGCTGGGGTTGTCTGTGTGGTGTGGATAAATCGCTAGCATGTTAGTGGGTTGATCCTTGTAAGTGTTTTGAAAAGTGTGTGAGTGAGTGTAAAACCCGATGTTAGTGGGGTTAATGGGTTTTCCCAATCCTTAGCGGGCCTAGACCCACTAAAAGGGTTGGTTAGCCTATTTAGAGGAGGAGATTAGCTAGGGAAAGATAAGAAATTAGGCTTAGGCTAGTGCTTTCTCTCCTTCATGCTGTGAGTAAGAGTGGGACTTTTAGAGCGTACTTTGTAACCAGCAAGCTATAAGAATCATTTATCTTCATACAATAAATCAAGTTCTTATAATTCTTGTGTTCATGTCTCACTTTGTAGCTCTTTTCATGTTTCTCTTATTCTTGTTGTTGTCCATGATATGTAAGAGGCATTAGTGGGTCCTTATGATCAATCTTTGCCTAGCTAGATCACTCTATAGCAAGAATTAAGATCTTGCCCAATTTTAGCCTTATCTTGATCAAGATTTGTGATTTCGTGATTGTGGCCTTTTTATCCCAAACTTGTGACTAGATTACATTGCTAGGACACATGAGAGGTGATCTGAAAAGTCTCATGGCTTAGATCCTCACGAGCAAGAAGTAATTTGGGTTTTAGAGTTTAGTGTGTTTTGTGACCTAGAAAGCAATTCTTCCAAATTGGATAGATCCAAATCCAAGAACCTCGTGTTTCTTAATTTGATTTGATTCTGGATATCCTTGCCTAAGTCCACACTAATTTTGGTAGCATTTGGACTCGATTTGGTTAAGATCCTCAATTTTGGTTTTTGTCCTGAAGGGTTTGCACTTAGGATCAGGACAAATGGTAGTACCGGCCTCCCTGAGTGGTCGTACTGGCCCCTAGTTACAGTAGTACTAGCGTGGTCATACCGGCGTGCTAAGAACGATACTACTGACCAGCAGGCATAGTCTGGTTGTTGGTTCTTGTTGATTTCATATTTATGTGATTCTTTTGTAGGAGGTATGATCTGAGCTTGATAACTCTCATAGTCATTTAAGCAAAGATTTAGAATACTTGGAGAAATAAAAAAGCTTCCGCAATCATTCATCCTCTCTGATTGTCGTCATCGGTCCAACACACCCATACTGGTCAGACTGCCCAACAACCTCCGGTTAGACTGCCACGCACGGCCGGTAAGACCTCTCACCGATCAGATAGCCTTTGCAGGCCGGTCAGACCGTTGTCTAACAGACAGCAAAACCAGCGATCACAGGCAGTCAACGGTGGAGTTTGGAAGAAAAAACATAAAGGGTACCAAGTTAATATCATATACATAGATAATTCAAGAAGGGAGGGTTAGTTTAGTGTTACGTTAGTATCTAACTACGTAGTAGAACTAAGCATTTTTAGTGTTTTAAGTACCCTAATGCTTAGTTCTACTTACATACTTAAATGCTAACATAAAAAACTAAACTAGTCCTCTTTTTCTGAATTATCTAAATATATTATGTTAAATTAGTACCTTTATGTTTTCTTCCAAACTCTGCCGCCGACAGCCTGTAACATTTTCTTTTTTGGCAAAACTGGCTGTGTGGTATTGAAATGTCACGACGTTAGCAAAATACTACCGAAACTCTAATACTCATTTTCAATTGACGCTAAATTGTGCCATCAGGTCAACTCTAATGGTCATTTTGAATTGACGCTAAAGAGAAAAGATGAGCCCAAGAATCGGTGCTAACTGCTAACACATTGGATGGCAGAGGAGCAAAGCAAGAAAATTCGCACATAAAAAAAAGAAAGAAACGGAGAGGATAGGGGAGAACATGAAAGAGAGATAGGAGAGGAGAGGTGTGTGGTGGGGAATTTTTCTTTGTATTAGTCTGTGGTCGGCCTTAATTTGGAGAGAGAAAATAGATGTTAAACAATTGAACATTCTTCCAATCTAGCATCTGTCAAATGTGGTGGCGTGAAAACTTAGCTCCTATATAAACGCTACACACTGCGGATGCTATTGTAGCAACCGATCAATGGAGTGCCACAAATGAAGATAATTCTGCTCTGACCTCCCTGTGCGAAGGGGTAAGATCTGGGTTGAGTTATTGCAAATATCACGTTTATTTCCGACTGCGATCTCTCACGGTTCAGGATTTGGCTTAGCTCAGGATCCCGCGCTTGGGCGCCGACGAGTGTTTGTTTGACCTCTCGCACGTGTCATGCTCGTCAACTCTGGTCAAATTTGCTGACGTGTAGGAGCTAAGCAGTACTTCAATACAGCAGTCAGCAGCATTGATCGTGGATACAAGAACGGTTTGGTTTTAATGCTTCGTAAATGACTAAATCTCTTCAGGTCTTCAATTCTCAGGGTTCAATCCGCCTATCATTCCGTACTGATTCTCCTCCAGTTCCCCAGTTCCTCACAATTCACGAACGTCTCCGGACATGTCCCACACCGTGGCGCCCGTGGAGCTGGGCACCGGCGGCCACAACCTGAACCACATGGAGCAGTCCAAGCTGCTCGACGACGACGGCCGGCCACGCCGCACGGGCACGGTGTGGACGGCCAGCGCGCACATCATCACGGCGGTGGTCGGCTCCGGCGTGCTGTCGCTCGCGTGGGGGGTCGCGCAGCTGGGCTGGGTGGCCGGCCCCGCCGTGATGACGCTCTTCGCCGCCATCATCTACTACACCTCCTCTCTCCTCACCGAGTGCTACCGCTCCGGCGACCCGGTCGCCGGGCGGCGCAACCGCACCTACATAGACGCCGTCCGCGCCACCCTGGACGGGCCCAAGGTGAGGCTCTGCGGCGCCATCCAGCTCTCCAACCTCTTCGGCATCTCCGTCGGTCTCACCATCGCCGCCTCCATCAGCATGCTGTAGTAACCCGAACCGCACTCCAGCACGACCGCTTACCCACTGCTCCTACCACCTCTGTAAATCTTTACGCTTTTTCTTTTTTGCTCTGTTTCTTGTTTGGTACCTACGCGATGATGAACAGGGCGATCAAGAGGGCGGGTTGCTTCCACGAGAAAGGGCACAAGAACGCGTGCCACGCCTCGAGCCGGCCGTACATGGTCATCTTCGGCGTCATGCAGATTATGTTCTCTCAAATCCCCGACTTGCATAATGTATGGTGGCTCTCCACCGTCGCCGCCATCATGTCCTTCACCTACTCCACCATCGGCATCTCCCTCGGCGTCGCGCAGATCGTAGGTACGTGTGTGTTCCGTTTCGTGGTGGCAACTGGCTGGTTACCGCCGGAAACAGTACTCTGGACCGAGATATTATAAACCAAATTCAAAGTTTTGATTACGAAATTCGTAATGGAGATATAGGACCAAATTGTTGAAAGTGCTTACATTTGCGAGAATCGCAGCGAACGGGGGATTCAAGGGCGGCCTCACCGGCGTTGGCGTCCGCATCGGCGCCGGCGCGGGTGTCACCTTGATGCAGAAGGTCTGGCGCAGCCTCCAGGCCTTCGGGAACGTCGCATTCGCCTATGGCTTCTCCGTCGTCCTGCTCGAGATCCAAGCAAGTCACCGCCCAGACCACTCGCTCTGTTTGACCTTGCTAGTGTGTTTCTTCGTTGCTTACGCACTGTACGCGTGTGCTTGCTATGTTGTTCTGTTAGGACACGATAAAGGCGGCGGCGCCGTCGGAGGCGAAGGTGATGAAGAAGGCGACGGCGCTGAGCGTGGTGGCGACGACGGTGATCTACCTGCTGTGCGGGTGCATCGGGTACGCGGCGTTCGGCGACGGGGCGCCGGACAACCTCCTCACGGGCTTCGGCTTCTACGAGCCCTTCTGGCTGCTCGACGTGGCCAACGCTGCCGTCGTGGTGCACCTCGTCGGCACGTACCAGGTGATCGCCCAGCCGGTCTTCGCATTCGTCGAGCGGTGGGCCGCAGCAGCGTGGCCAGGCAGCGCGTTCTTCGGCACGGAGGAGGTCCGCGTGGGGTCCCTGGCGTTCGCCGTGAGCCCCTTCCGGCTGGCGTGGCGCACGGCGTACGTGTGCGTCACCACCGCGTTGTCCATGCTGCTGCCGTTCTTCGGCGCCGTGGTGGGGCTCCTCGGGGCGGCCTCGTTCTGGCCGCTCACCGTGTACTTCCCCGTGGAGATGTACATCGCGCAGCGCGGGGTGCCGCGCGGCAGCACACAGTGGCTGTTCCTCCAGGCGCTCAGCGCCGGGTGCCTCCTCGTGACCGTCGCCGCCGCGGCCGGGTCCATCGCCGGCGTCGTGGACGCGTTCAAAGCGCAGAACCCATTCTGCTGGACATGCTAAATCAACACTTCCTCCGGACAAGGCTATGACCACCCGAATAAAAGCTTCGAGAAACCTTTAGTTCTCTACGTGATTGCGTGTATGAAAGCTGCAAGGTCAAGGTGCACTGCAGACCGCAGCTCCTCGAACAGTTGTGTCGTTTACTCATCCGCACGGGATTTTCATGCGTCAGCCCGTCTATATTAAATTCTGAAAACTTTTTTTTAAAAGAAAATAGCTTTTCTATATTACTAAACTTTTAAACGGAGTGTCTTTTTAAAATAAGATCTACTAGTCGATTAAGTACACATTATAATAATTTCATCTATATCAACTAAAATCATACGCAAGTGTCTCTCTTTACAGGCTGTTAGTATTCATAAGTCAAAACTAAAAAACTATATCAGCGGGGGGACTCTTTTGGGTTTTTGATCAACACGGGATAAAAGCAGGCCCAACCCAAGTGTTATTCCTTTTTCATTGTTTTTTTTGTCTTCTCTGTTTTCATCTCTATTTTTTTAGCTTATGATTTTTTTTGAAAACAAATAAATGGAACGGTTTTTGCCGTCTTTTTAAAACGATTTATTAAAAAAGATTTTTGTAAAATGATTTATCGTTTTATTGATATTTAATTTATTTGCACAAACATATGCTAAAACCAAAAACTACTATCACAGTCCAAAAGAAGAAAGGACCTTTCTCCTGTCTCTCGCGCCCGATCCGGGCCGTCTCCGCTCTCCACTTGTCCAGCAAGTCGCACCTTTCTCCATTCCCCACCGAGCATTGGCGTTGGCAAGCAGCTCTGGGCCATATGGCGGATTAAGGTGCCTGCCTGCCTGCTTCATGCGGTTTGTTCTGTGTACGAGCGACGCACGCTCGCGTGGTGTTCGTGGGAGTGCTCGTGGGAGGACGGGCTGTGGCATTAGTTGATTGGCACTGTAATCTTGCATTCGCTGTGAACTTGTGACTTTACAAATTGTTGCCTTTTTTTTGGCAAGGACAAATTGTTGCTTTTGATCACCAAACGGATGCAAAACAGCAAGGAACAGAACATACAAAGGAGGACGAGAAGAAGAAGAGTGGGAGACCTGGGCAGGGTAGGACTGCTCCATGACCCTGAGGTGGAGGAGGTTGGCGGTGGACTGCACCGCTTGCCCTATCCGCCGCCGCAGCCATCTCCCACGTCGTCTGACGTCTCTGCACAACGCAGGCACAATGAAAAAATTCAAGGCCCAGACCGATCAACAGAAACATGGACCACGTGGGCTGCCGGTAATGGGCTAGGTTGCCTGTAATTTCTGAAAATTGTCTAAGGAAGAAAAACTGCTCAAAAAAATAAGAAAAATAGAAGAAAAAAAAGATTGTTCGGGACGTCATACCGATGGACGTCCGGCGTACGCATTACTTTACGTAAGCCCCACTTCGTTAGCGTAACCACATGGCGTACCTTTTACGCCAGCGCGTGGGAGATACGGACAACAACGCAACCGAGGGAGGACTCTTTCGCACTTTGCAACATTTTTAAAGGAGTAAAGTTCATTACCGGTCCTTAAACTTTTTATGCTGTGTTATCCCGGTCTATAGACTTTCAAAGTGTGTTATCCCGATGCCTAAACACTCTTTGGGTCTCAAAATTAGCCCGTTACGAGTTTTGGCTGTGTCATCCCGGTCCTTAAACTTTTTATGCTGTGTCATCCCGGTCCATGGTTGTTACCACAGTAATGGCACACTTTGAAAGTCTATGGACCGGGATGACACACTTTGAAAGTCTATGAACCGGAATGACACAACATAAAAAGTTTAAGGACCGGTAATGGACTTTACTCCTTTTAAAGGTAGTAGGTGCGAAAGCCCCGACCCCCACCCACCGACCGGCGGCGATGAGGAAGAGGAGGATGTAGGATTGTAAGGGCTTTCTCACCTCAAAAGTTAGCCAATGAGGTGAGGGACTCCCCCATTTTTAAGTTAGGTCCCTTGCCTTACCACAACCAATGTGTGACTATTCCAATAATCTCCCCCTTCACACATTGGTGTCCCTTAGCCCTTCACTGCCCCTTCACCGTACACCGATGGTCTCTCAGGGTCCCTTCACCGTACACCGACGGTCCCTCAGGGTCACAGTCCATCAGACGTTTACACACTAGTGTCCATTGGGCCAGAAATGTTAGAATCGAGCTTTGATACCACTTATAGGATCGTCGATGACAATCAAAGGGGGTGAATAATTACAGTGCACAGCAAAAACTTTTCTTTAAAATCTGTTGACTTCTGATTTTTCAATCTAAACACTTCGCAATAACACAAAAGCAAAAGATAGCAAAAATAAACAAGAATAATAAATTATCAAGCAAACATCTCGCTTTTATATATTTTTTCCGCAACGCGGCTGGCACTCGCCCGGTTTCTTTTTCTGATGTTATGACGTCGCCAGCGCTTGCTTTTCTCGATCGATATAAGTCGGCCGCGATCGTTTTTTTTTTGATCTGTTCTCGGCCGGCCGTAATGATTCACGTGAACTGCTCTAACAATTAGCTCTAACTTATATTATCTCTAATCCCCGTACGGCCAAGCAAAGTCCAATGAAAGAAATCATGCATGCAACCTCATAATGCTTAATCAACACCATGCAAAACAAAAGTAATTAGCAAACCTCATTAACCCCTTAATGACTTACCTAATCACCAAGTAATTTTGGCCAAAACACATGCATGCAAGTCACGGCTCACCTGCATTATCCATCAGATCTCGAAAGCCGTGCCAATCACCTTGTTTGTTTTTCTTCTTTTTGTTCGCTCGATGCAATGCAGCCGATCAAAACTTCAATCCCAAAAAAACCGATCACGTATCCATGCAAACACAGCGCCGCCTTCTTTTTTTTCTCCAATAAACGCAATCTCGCGTACATGCATGCACTCCAGAACAGCCGCCGCTGTCTTTGTTTCTTCTTTTTTTCGCTCAAGACCACTCCAGCCGGCGCCGCATCTATCTGATTTTTTTTCCGTCTCTTGCCGACGATGGAATTTCTCTTCTCGGAATAGATCTATTTTATTTTTGAATCATGATGGCTACAAAAGTACCCTTCTGAGAGCAACTCCAAAAGATTAGCCAAAAGAAGTATCTAAATTTAGTGATTTAGCTATTCTCTAAAATGGATCTCATCCAAAAAAACTAGACTACTCCAACAGACTATCTAAACTAGAGGGCGCGCGGTGGGTCACGTACGCGTAGGAATGGGGTGCAGCGTGCGGAAAGGAAACGCCGACCACGCCAAGAGGCTGGATGGCGAGCGAGATAGGCTATCCAAAAATAGAGAGCGAAGGAGGAGGGATGGAGAGCTACTAAATTTGGAGAGTCATTTACAGAGTCTATTGGAGATGTTTTTTCTCCAATAATAGCCAAATTTACCTTTAGAAAATGATTTAGCTCTACTCTTGGAGTTGCTCTGACACCCCTAAACTCTAGCACGAAATTACCCTAAGCCCACGAATTCTAATCCAATTCCAACAAATAAGGGACCCGAAACCCTTCCTAAGAGCAACTCCAAGAGAAGAGCTAAATCATTTTCTAAAGGTAAATTTGGCTATTATTGGAGAAAAACGTCTCCAATAAACTCTGTAAATGACTCTCCAAATTTAGTAGCTCTCCATCCCTCCTCCTTCGCTCTCTATTTTTGGATAGCCTACCTCGATCACCATCCAGCCTCTTGGCGCGGTCGGCGTTTCCTTCCCGCACGCTGCGCCCCATTCCCGCGCGTACGCGACCCACCGCGCGCCCTCTAGTTTAGATAGCCTGTTGGAGTAGTCTTGTTTTTTTTGGGTGAGATTCATTTTAGAGAATAGCTAAATCACTAAATTTAGATACTTCTTTTGGCTAATCTCTTGGAGTTGCTCTAACACGGGTTTTCCAAAATTCCAACTACAACTTCTTCAACTCATCACGTGTCGAAGCATACAGGACCGCACCTCCCGTAGCTTCTCCACGCATCACCCACCTTTGATCTCCATGTGCTCCAGCGTGAGCCCGACCATCTCGTGACATCCTTGAGCGCCTAGACCTCAGATTTCCCCCTCCTAGTCCCGGTCTTCCTCGTCACTGACCATGATCGTCTCCACGCCCAACCTGCACATGCAAAGACCAAAGAACATTCTTTCCGGTACAAGTTCGTCTCAACTTACCAACATCAGTCCATATGCACACACGCTAACACACCTCGCATAACATCGATAAATAAAATCACCAATTATTCATCATAATAAATTAACCATTGTCAATTATTCATTATCAAAATAACGTAGATCTAACCATATGGTCAAACCGAGGATGAGGACATGGCGCGCGCGGGGGCAGAAGGCTCTGGCGTCGCTGCGCAGCTAGCCTATCTCCAACGCCCCCAAGCTCAGGCACCTCCCGCCTCTCAGGTATGCATCGGCTTCCCGATTAACCGGAGAACCCAATTTGTTGTTGTGCTTGTGATCGCTTGGCTTGATTGGGGTTTGAATGTGTCCAGGAGGGCCTTCTCTATGTACATTTGCAAATGTAGGGTTAATGCTCCTTTTTTTTCTAGCTTAGGGTATGAATGTATGGAATGGTTATAATTAGTTTGTTTGTAGTTTAGGCTGTGAGTATGATGGATGATGGAAGAATCACCATGTTAGATTTAGGGCCTGTTTGTTTCAGCTGTAGATTCTGAGAAGTAGCTGGTGAGTATCCAACTAGTCAGAATCTGGAGAAGCTGGATAACCCTAGCTTCTGGCTACTAGTTCACTTTCTGAATTCTGTAGCTTTTGGCTACTTAGAATCTGGATGAAAATCTGGACTATTTGGGGGAGCTGCAGATTCTGGAAGTAGCTGCAGCTGCCAGAAGCTGAAACAAACAGGCCCTTACTCTGTTTCCAACAATAAAAAGAATAGGGCGCAAAAATTATTCAGAAATTTATGACATATCTTGGAGGCTTAGAGTTCTCATGTTATGCTTTTGGTTTTGTAATTTTTTTTCTGAAGAAAATTTCAATATTACAGTATCTTGAAATGCTGAAATGCTTGGTTTTGTGAACTTGTAAGCCTGATGCCATCTGAATGTTGAAATGCTCTATATTGGTAATTTACTTGGACTTACACGACATGTATCTTGTTGATTTTGGTTCTTCCCTGGAGGCGCTGATTACATGCAGGTAGTTTATAACCGAACAGAAACATACTTTCTAAAAGAACGCTGCTCCACAAAATACAGAAGTAATTACTAATAGTGATATTACTAGTTATTCAACATGTCAAAAAATTGTACACTGAGCATGCCCTATATTTGTCCTTGATTTGATTATATTTTCAATTGCTTGTGCTGATATTAAGCTTAAGTTCTCTAAATGTTTTCTCATAGTTTGGTAATAGTGAAAAACAATACATTATATTTATGGCAAGAAAATTGAACCAAGTAAAATCAAAAGGTGCCCAGAACTCTTCGTTGCTCCTGTTACATAAACAGTTTTACCCTAAAGGGAAAATGAGGGGCTTCATTCCAAATTAATTTGGAGATGTGACAAATTATTCAAACTCTTGGGAATGCACAGCTTTGAACATTCAAATATGCTCAAGGATCTCAGAGAGGT
The DNA here is from genome assembly GCA_017311315.1 of Dendrocalamus latiflorus. Classification (NCBI taxonomy): domain Eukaryota; kingdom Viridiplantae; phylum Streptophyta; class Magnoliopsida; order Poales; family Poaceae; genus Dendrocalamus; species Dendrocalamus latiflorus. The sequence continues at coordinate 36,901,184 of CM029628.1, forward strand.
GAAATTCTTCAACCATTCTGGCAAGGTCTTCAGTTTTGTGCATTCTGTTATAGTCAAGCTCTGGAGGAATGACAAATGCTCCATACCATGGGGTAAAGAAATCAATTATGTGCACCTTGAAATCTGAAGTTCCTCGAGCCCATGAAGTTCACGCAACCCCTCACGTGCAGAACATTCTGATAGCTCTTCACACAGGGAAATTGACAGAGACTTCAAATTCTGAGATAAACCTTGGATTTTGCCCTTCGCCAATCTTGGAAAATGACAGATATTTCAAGCAGCCATCTACGCTCTTTCGCCAATCTCACGTATGAGCTCCATGAATTTTTCCCTTTCAATTCTACAAACTCCCAGTACATATGTTGCCATGCCTGGGTAGCAATACCATGTAACTTTAGGTCATGTAACGCATGATCTAGCGAGAATATATGGTACAATCATCTCATAACAGTGCCTCATGGATGATGCTCTGCGTTTGAAAGACTGGCCATCACACAAAGAAAATCATGCAAATCGACTATTTCTGCACCCATCCATGGAATCTTTTCTCTATAGTGTATTTTGAAAACTACTCGTTCAGTCGTACCTATTGATCAATTCGATCAATAATCTGATGTTAACGACAACTGCTCATTTGATCAAATAAACGCGACATAGACTACATAACAAACCCACTACTCACTAGTGAACAAGATCAATAGGACACTATGACATTGACTCACTGGAGGGACAGGGGAGTTGAAGCTTTTGGCCAAGCTTACAACTCTGACAATTTACAGAAGTATCACTAGACACAGACCCTAAAAGACCACGACATACTAAGGAAGACAGACACGACCCGCAAAGATGTCCCAAACGATGATGTTGCTGAGCAAAAGACGTAGTGGAGGATGCAGCAGAAGCGGAGGCGGTGGTGAACGCAACAAGATGGATAGGGGCAGCGAAAGGAAGATGAATCCAGTCAAGCTCTTAGAACCGCCGTAAGTCATGGAGGCGAGGGCTAGTATCAACCAGAGTCCCCATGCGACGATTCTGAACACAATAAGAATCAGAATTGAGAATAATATGATAACCATGATCAGTGAGCTGACCGACAGATATGAGCTGCATGATTAGTTTAGGAACATGAGAAACAACAGGAACATAAAAAGAGAAATTGAAATAGTGCCTCATCTTGTGACAGAAAGAGGTATCATCTGCTGTCTAAACAGTGATAGGAGCAGCTAGAGGACTAATAGAAGTGAGATTTGTGGAATCAAATGTCATATAAAAAGAAGCACCAGAGTCAAGAATTCAAGGTGATATACCTAAGAAAGGAGAAGTAGAAGGTGTTCTCTCATTGGAAGACTGTGGAGCACAACCAGCAGAATCGGACAGTGCTAAAGTAGTTATGCGACGCGACAGTGTGAGAATCTCTGAAGTGTCAGAAGAACCAGAGCTCCTCTGAGAAGAGGAGCCTCCAGCGCCCTTCAGAGGACAACCACCTCGATGTCAATCTTTTTTTTTTGTAGCAGAACAGCTCCACATAGCCATCCTTGTTGTAGTAGATGCATTAGAGTCCCCACCAACAGAGTTACACAAGGGTGGCAAGCCAACAACTGAGTACAAATCTGCTTATACTCAGCTCAGAGACGTATCAAGAAGTCGTAGATGCGGTGAAGCTTTAAGTGATACTGCTGACGCTGACAGCACTGACAAGTGTGGCAAACATCCGGTCCCAAAGAGTCAATCTAACACCACACCGTAGACAGCTGGACATAGAACTTGTCCACAGTGGCATCCCCCTGTTGCAACAACTATTCCTGATGGACAACAGCAAGGTAAAAATCACCAGATGGCTCGTAGTGGTTTCATAGGTGCGCCCACATCGTCTGTGTGAGAGCTAAGCCAACCACATCCCTGTGAGATACACCTCCATGCTAGCAACCAAAATAGCAGAGACACAAGTATCCTCATCAGTCCATGTCTTATAGGCAGCCAATGTTCTAAAAAGCGTCCTAGGCGACCGCCTAGGTGCTAGGCAGCTACTCGGTGCCTCGCCTAGGGTACTAGTCGGTTGCGAAGGCGGTGAGGCGGCGCGAGGCGCCCATGGGCTAGGTGGCGAGCCCTGGTGGCCAGGTGGCCTCTAGAAGAGTGATGACCCAAGAAACTTAAGAAGCACTCGCACCCACCTCTGTAGCAAACGGAAAACTAGCTAGGGTTTCTCCACGCCTTGGTGCCATGGTTGCACCATCGCCACGCCACCTCCGCGCGGTCGCCGCGCCGTGGTTGGGCCGCCTCCACGCGGGCCGCGGGCGCCAAGCCGCCTTCGCACGATCGCGCCATCGCCGTGCCACCTCCACACGATCGCCGCGTCGTGGTCGGGCGTGGGCGCTTAGCCGCCTCCGCACGGGCCGCGGGAGTTGAGCCTCCTTCGCGTGGTCGCCTCCGTGCAGGCGCCTAGCTGCCTCCGCTCCGCATCGTCTTCACTCTTTGCCTTTGTCGGTCTGGCCAGGTAGGTGGCTAATTTGTAGTACTGTGATGATTTGTGTGCTGTGTCCCCTGTGTGTACTGTGGACAGAGTGGTTGTGGTACCGTGGTTATTAAAAAAAGGGCAGGCCAGATGTCCGATGGAAATTCATTTGCTTCATCATTTCTCTTTTGCATCGTTGCTTTGCTCTACTGCTTGTACTTATAGCCTATTTGCTTCATCACTCCTTTCTTCATGCAAATGAAAGTACAATGATCTTCATGAGCAATCATTCTGCTTGGTGGAAGGGATAGAGGTAGTAATTGCCGAGGTTGAGAACCCATGAAGTCTGCTTCATAATAAGATATCTTCATTGTTTGTCATGGACAAATGAGTCCAGTATCTACCAAGAAAGATGAATTCAACCTTCACTTCAAATGGTGGATATGATTGTCATTCTTGTTAAGAGTGCAGTGAGAAATGTGAACTAAAAGCTAACATGAAAACATTCGGTGGAAGTTGCTATGTTTGTAGACGTTAAAAATGACTACCTGTAATCTAGAGCTATAGAATAGTGTGGTGATCAATGATCTATTATGTCATTGTTACTTTCTCCTCTACATTTTTTATGCTACTGTGATTCCTAATAAAGCATATTCCATCACAGGGCTCATGTAAGCGTTAGTGCCCTTTCTTGTTTCTTCTTTGACACTCATATCCTATAATCCTATTTCTTTCAGTTTTGCGAACCAAGCTGAAGCTATGGATTAATTTATTTTAAATTACATGTCATGTTGCTATTTGAATTCCGTTGTAACGTATGAGTACTCAACTAGTTGTTAATTATATATAGCCAAGCTGTAAACCACGATACCCGTTGTCATCTGCTAGTACCAGTGCTTATGCTTGGAACGGGCTTAGGTGCAGGGGCCCCTGCACTTAGCGCAGTGCAGGGGTGCCCAGGAGGGGGACACGTGTCCTCCAAAATTCAAAAAAAATTCAAAAAAGTCAAAAAAAAATACTTTAAAAATCCAAAGAAATGTAAAAAAATATTTAATTAAGTATAAAAAGTATTTTTTGAAGTACTTAATTTTTTATTTTTACTTTTACTAAAAAGTATTTTTTTAAGTACTTAAAAATACTTTTTAATAAAAGCATTTTTACAAAAGTACTTTTTACAATTTTTTGGATTTTTAAAGTTTCCTTCTGGGCACCCCTGCACGGCGCTAAGTGCAGGGGCCCCTGCACCTAAGCCGGGTCCCTTATGCTTTAGTTTACAAAGGAAGAATACTATCCATGATCATACTTGAGTAGATAAATAGAAATTTTAATCATCATCATTAACCACGCCACAGTAGTGAAGTCGTAGCTATTGAAATCAAGAGCACTTGTTCATGGACTGTTGAACAACATCCGCGAACTGCGGGCCTGTTCTTTTCGGCTGCGGCTTTTGGCTGAAATTTTTGAATTTTGGTTGTTTATGGTACAGATTACGGAGAGACGGATACTCACTTGTGATTTTGGCTGGTACAGAGGTTGGGTTTTTAACGTGTAGATCGTTTAACTTGTAGACCCCGTCTTGAGAAAATACTCCGTATGAAAGTTAGGTACTGTAGCAAAAGTCAAAAACCGCCAGCTTGTGAGGTAAAGAACAAGCCCTGCATCACTTTTCAACATATGCAGACAGCAAAGTTGGGCTTCTTGGTGTAGTGCCCTTACGTCCATCATCACCACATGGTTTCAATTCAAAAAACTCAAACCTGCTTATCTTGTCTGGTTATGATGTCTTGAATCCGATGAACCAATATGCATAGCACTGCACTTCCATGTCCACTACAAGAAAAACTTTTTGAGAACCACTGCAATCGAATTGATTTCGGGAATCGGGGAATGTAAATCTTCACGCTCTGTTTGATGTCGAGTGACTCGAGTCATTAGCCTCACTTGCCAAACGTGACCTGACGAATGGGGCATAACATGGAGAAGTATTGAGTAAGTGCCTCAGCAGTGAGAGACCCTGAGATGTCCGCAGTCCAGGCATTGAGATGGACAGCCTAGGCCGGGAGATTCAATTTTTTGCCACTCTTAAGATTGACACCGAGACTCTGTCACTTACATGTGGGGTCACCTGAGTCACTGATAATGGGCCCGGGTGGCAAATCTGTTGCCACTCAAGTCGTAAGGGTGGTAAATAAATAAATTTGCCGCCTAGGCCACGGAAGTTGAACGCCTAACGTTTGGTGGAACCAACCTCCAAACGGCAGGCCACCAGAATTAGATGGAGTTTCTATCTATCTATTTGTCCATCTAGCAAAGAGTGTTATGACCGTCTCCAATCCTCATTTCCGTTGCTGCATGGAACATCTGTTGGATAGCTGGGTCGATGGATGATTAAAGATTTCGGTGAAGCATTTCGTAGGACACTTGAAGGGCATTACTTGGGGACCTGCAGGACAAACAAGCAGGGGACCCGTCAATTGCTCCAGGAACTGCTGGATTCGGTGAGAGACGGATGCTAGAGTGACCGTCTTCTTCGGCCACACCCGCACACTGCGAACATGGGATCCTATAGAAACGCCATGCCATTTGCACGAGAGCCGGTATCACTTCAGCATCACGGTGCCAACGGCGCGATCTCGGCGTCCAACCGCAGGGGTTTGTTGAAAACTAAAGGAGAAAATTTTAAAAAGACCCCGCAAGTCATGAGGAGTTTCAGAAACACCCTCGTCGATGCATCTTCGATAATTCGGCCCAGGAGATCACAACGATATGCAATTCTTTTACACGCTCCCTCAAAAAATGAAAAATCCCTCCTACTAGTCCTTTGCTAGTCTACTACGAAAAGTATTCACAAGTCTCAAAGGAAGAGTTGGTTCCAGCTGTTAAGGACTTCTGGGTAAGAAAGGTTCTAGGCTATGTATGGAACATGAGAGTTTCGTAGAAATTTTGGAGAAAAATCATGTGAGAATCCCATGTTTGAAATGGTGGTGCAAGTAAAAATTAAAAACGTAGTCATATCACAGTCTGCACTATCAATCTGTCATAGACTTACAGATGTAACAGATTGGTTTCTGAATGTTCCTTGCTCATGGAGAACAGTACACAGTATTCACCATGGTGACAGCTCTCTCTCTCTCTCTCTCTCCAACAGTTCTACAAACGTAAAGTATTGGGAAGTACTGTCCAGAATCAAATCCAACCAATCAGCTGAATACAATCAGCATATCACAACAAATATTAGTACAGGCTAACATTACTGCTTTGCAAACTCGACTAATCCATGGCCTATTCAATTATGCATGCACGCCTTCTCTGAAGTGAATGGAGCTGCAAGTGCAGTATTTTCACGGCGAATCCTGATCAACCAATGGCTCGACGATGTGTGGATCATGCCGGTAGACATATTTCTTCGCCCAGTACAGGTAATTCAAGAAGCCAAGCAGTCCGACAACAACCACAGCCCAGTAAAACAAGTCAAGACGGCTATTGTTCAGGTTTGTCCCCTCAAGCCAACCTCCCTGGTGCCCATGCCTTGTAGCATTGTTCACCAGCTGCACCAGGAATGTGGCCAGCAATGACGCGAGCCCTATCGCACACCAGAACAGCGCTGCGGCAATTGACTTCATGCCTTGTGGTGCCTCACTGTTGAAGAACTCAAGCAGCCCCACGAACGATGTCACATCTGATACGCCGAGCAACAAGAACTGAGGTGCGAGCCAGAAGAGGGACATCTGTGCAATGGCTTCCTTCCTCTTCCTCTCAACGACTGCTGCGATGACCGAAGCAACTATCATGGAGACAAAGCCTATGCCGATACGCTGCAGGTGAGTGATACCACTGACATAGCCCGTGCGCCTAGAGAAGAATGGCACGAGAAACCGGTCATAGATGGCGAGCATGAGCATCTGGAATGTGATGGGGATGACAAAGAGTGTCGCGGGGGATATATGGATCTTGCCCAGCCTTGTGTCTGTCATGCTGCCTTGCTGCACAGTGAATGTGAGGATAAGAGGGTTCGAGATATAGCCCACCACGGAGCTGATGAAGATGGGCAGCATACGGAGCACAATCTTTGTCTCCTCCACCTTCGTCGCACTGCAAACTGACCAGGGTCCATCTTCGCCACGGTTGATGGAAGCTTTGTCTAGGAATCTGGCAAAAATGTATGGAAGTTTATAACATGCAATACTACACAAGGATAATGCTCTCTGAACTCTTTATGTCAAGTACCCTTCAAAGAAAAAGGTGTATACTTTACTGAAGCTTACTTCAGACAATTTTTATGAGAGGGAACTTCAATAGAAGCTGGCCGATTAGTGTCTTCTTGTGCTTCCTCAAGATTCTCACGAAGTTCAAGCTTCCTGTTCCTGAACGCAACCACAAAAACCTAGAAGAAGAAATATTTGAGAAAGCTAGCAGATATTCAACAGTGATTCCTTTCATAGAGATGGTAATGCAAGTTCATAACCTGCAGTATCCTAGTTAAAGGGCTTCCTTGCGGTACTTGGTTGCGGTAAAAGGGGAGACCGGCGGCAACTACGAGCAATCCAAGCAGAATTAAGAGTGCACACAGCCCAAGTCCGATGTCCCACCCCTTGTAGTTCTCGAGGTACACAATTAAAATCAACCCTACAAAACCTCCAAAGGAGATTCCAAAGGTGAACCAGTTGAAGAAGCTGGATTGTTGGCGGGCTTCAGAGGGATCTTCATGGTCGAACTGGTCTGCTCCAAGGGATGGCATGCAAGCACGGATGCAGCCCTCACTGAATGCCCATGTGTACAAGCCTACATACAATATGACAGCGTTCCAGCCATGGACCTCTTTGCAGTTGCTTAGCTCTGCTTCAATATTGCAAGGTGGTGGACGGAGTGAAGGAAGGTGGGCTTGCAGTGCGAGCAATCCATAACCCTGGTTCATTATACCGCATATGATTTCCAAGTAAGTTTGTACAGAAGGATGTCACACGGGCGGACATCATCCATTTGCTGAATAACTGCATAATCCTTGCAACTTAGACCAGTTTGAGAGCAGGACCTACTTATTTTAATGTCTTTCAATGAGTAAAGAAGAAATTTATGTAGCAGAATTTACATTATAAACTAGTGAAGATGTTTATAAGTAAACTACCTGAAGGATGCCAATGTTAATTTTAGTTAGCTACAAGCAAACAAGGAGAGGCCAATAATAGACATGGCCTTTTTTCATATATTAATTAAGTGGATTTTCAATTCAAGGTTAGGCCACAGTAGGTGCTCTTTCCTTGTCATGAATCGTATCATAGTGCAATATCAGAGAGTCAGATTTGTAAGCCGGAGTTTTGAATTTCTGTGGTTGTTCAAAATATTTTAGAAGCCTATCGCTGTATTAGTTAGACAGTTTGATATCCACTCATACCTAACCAGACCCGAAATGAAGATAATCATTGTTCTCCCTTAATATTGTTTTGTATAATGGCATGTATCCTGAGTTCCCAACCACTTATGATGCTTTTGACACCGCAGACTTTCTATGGTTTTCTCAATATTGGTGGAATCACTACTGGGAATATTTTGTAAAAGTAAAGCAACATCATGCAACATGTGAAATAATTTTCATAGGTTTCTTTCCAGATACGTTGAACAAATTTTATGATAATATGATTTTCATTTTTAAATTCATTTCTGCAACTAACATAACAGTGACAGGTGTTATTGTCTTTTCTTTTTAAGTATGTTGTCATTAGTAAAGAGCAATAGAAAACGCAAAAGAGAGCAGCTTGAGACAAATTACCAGAAACTCCAATGGACCAAACAGGAGTATGGTTGTAGAGCGAGTGATGTACGAATCTGAGAGGAAAGCTCCTAGTAAAGCAAACCCAGATGTGGCACCAATGAAGTTAGTAACTGTGGTTGAAGAGCCTGAAACTCCCATATGCATGGCTCCATGGAGATAGGTAACCAAATTCAGAATGTTTGGAATATTCGCCATGTTTGTTACCACTGACAGAACTGTAAGAGGAAACAAGTAACATAATTTTTCAACGTTGTAAAATCCGAACGGTACTCAAAAATAGAAAAGAGCATGTTGCATGCCCCTATATGTGCAGTGCAAATAGCCAATAGCTGCAAGTAATGAGTAATTACACATATAGTGCAGGACAAGCATATCAATCAAGGAACTCAGGGTGTATAGCAACTTACAGTACATAAACCATGCAGCTCTGACTCCTCCATGCACCTTTCTATCTATGGGTTTTCCCCTCCAGTCCACGAAGCCTCCAACCGCCATGGCGCTACCAACGAACTCACGTCTTCTCCCACTTGATTACTACCTGCTTTTTGTGCACCTCCCAACACAAGGGAGTATATATAGACAGATGGGCATCCAATTTTTTTATCAAAGTAGCATCAAAATTCAAAGGAGTGGTAACAACAACATGGCTTCTTCCAAAAAAAATAATGAAAGATACCAACAAGTAAAAGATCCTTGCAAATTTTATGGCATAGATATTGCCCCAATAGGACTAACCACCTAACATTTGCTGACTTCAATTGTTCCTTCTTCATACTGAGTACTGACTGAAATCTGGACACACTGTGCTTTCTTAATAGAAAAGTAAATAGCCAGGAACATGTGTACAACGTATAGAAATCTGCAAGTGTCATACAGCAGGTGGTGTTATGGGCATGCTATAATTCTGAAAGTGGCTATTTATATATTGGAACAGAGCAGTCAATTCATTGGTTGTGTTGAGCAACAACCTGCTTTTTTATTCTTTTTATTTAGAAACAAAAAGTCAACTTTTTCACTCCTTAGTAAACTAGCGATGCTTAGCTTATGAACTGGAATGCACACATATGGAAGCAAAACGATAGATTCTAGCAAAATTCGTGGAAAGAAACGACACTAGAGAATCTACACTAACTTGGACGGATTCTCCATAATTACAGTTTACAAAGTAAGATGCTCTAAGACCTTCATCGTTAACCTTGCCAATCATCTTCCCTTTCCAGTCAATGTTTGCATCATCTTGATGCTCCCAAGGTAAGTTTGAACTCCTCCAAACTCCTATCAATATGTATCCTGGGGCACTACTGCAAGAAGGGAGTCATAGACAAGATTGTCATCCGGCAAGTCGTGGCGAGCCCGAAGCATCTAGACGCCTAGTCGACTAGGCGTCCGTCATGCCGATAGTTAGACGATAGTAGTTAGACGGTAGTAATAAATACAAGTAATACTTTATATGATAAAAAATTAAATAATCATGCAACATAATAGTACAAATTGATGAGTTGGTACAACACATACCATTTGTAAGAATATGAGGCCCAAGTTATATATGTTAAATCTATCAGGAAGGTTTAGCTGCCAGCCTGTCAATGAAAAAAATGTTGCATTAGCTCAAGCAATTATCTTGATTGGAACAATTATATTAGAGAATTAAGTCAACTGACATAAACTAAAATACTTAATAACAAGGTCCATAATAGCAAGTAGCATTAACATAACAAAGTCCACACTACATAACATAAATAGACATCCACAATCCACACAAGACACAATATAAGAGATATAAAATGTGATAGTAGCATGAGTGCATCACACGACAATAAAAGAACTCAAAAGTCTTCTATTTTCATCCTAATATTTCATTCATCATCCAACTCTAGCTCATTCACATGCACAAGCTCAATTTGAGCATGCTCTTCACCACTCTCATGAGAAGGTGGTGGCTGTCCAAACTCACCTTTATCATCACACACCATCATATCCTCTTCCTAATGATCACGAATAGATGGAGATACACGTCGATTATAAACTTGAACATCCACATGAGCTCTCCTAGGAAAATTGCGCCCATGAAGCAAGAATGTTGCATTGACAGCCATATCAATATGTGACCATAGAAGATCATCCTCACCAGCGTGCACTTGTTCAGCTGATGTGGAATCCTTGTCGACTCACTCATTATCCCATTAGAACTCTTCTAGAAACAAAGGGTTAGATTTGTTACTTTGTTCACTAAGCCTTTGAAATCTAAATGCAACATTTTTGCTATATGAGATATAAACCAAATCATTCAATCTTTTAAACTTCAACATATTCCTCTTCTTGGTATGGAGCTACAAAATGGAAATAAAAATAGCCCATAAATGAATGTATGAATCATAAACAGCCAAAATTGAAAAAAAATACAGCGCATAATTAATGAACTTTTGTTTGCTTTACTTAATACTTACAATCTCAAATATACTCCAATTGCATTCACAACCAAATGAGGAACAAAAAAGACCAACAATGCACTTCGCAACTTTTTGTAATGGGATATCTAGGCCGCCGTTTGATTTCCACTAATCTACTAAAAGGTAAAGTGTGAAACATAAAGCCCCATATTAGAAAGATTAAGAATGGAGTCAAGAACTAAATGAACCATAAACTATTAAAGTTTGAGGACTCATAAGGACTCTTCTTTTTCCTTTGTATCTTCGCAAGTGTGGTATCAAAGCTACCACGAGTTTTGCAGCTCATAGTTATCGGCTAGGACATCGATTTTGGAGAGCAATTGTTCATCACCACTAAATATCTTCATCACTCGATTGAAAGTGTTCCTTATGATTGTTGCATGATCACTATCACTTCCCAAGATATCAAAAAACCTTTGTGGATTCAAAAACAATGCAGCCCCATACAAGTTTTGCAACATTTGATCCTCCCAACGACGGTCAACAATCTCCATGATCCTCTCCAAAAATCTCTCCTTCCTAGCGAAATTCTCCTTGAGCTTCTCCATACACATATCTATAGCAACCGTAAACTCTGCCATTATGGGCTTCTCATCACCATCACCAAGCCTCAACACAATAAGAATGGGGTGTGTTGCTCTTATGCAATCTTCCATAGCATTCCAGAATGATGTTGCGAGCACAACATCGAACACATTCTTCCATGTTTGTGTTTTCCCTAATTTGGATCTATACTAATCCTCGATTTCTCAAAACATCTTTATGCCTATACATACTTTGCAAAGTATAGAAAGAGGTTGCAAATCGAGTAGCCGCAGGCCTCACAAGATCTCTCCCACCTGTCAACTCCCTCAATGAGTTGAGAACCTACCTATAACTGAATGTTGTCACATACCTTGCTTTGGATATCCAACCCTTGAACTCTACCATACCTCCAAGTCCTCAAGCATAAGATCTAAATAATGGGCAGCACATGGAGTCCAATATAGACTAGGGAATCTCCCCATTAGAATTCTTCTCGCTGCCCTGTAGTTAGCCCCATTGTCAGTGACTACTTAAACAACATTCTCAGCACCAATCTCATTCATTTGTTTCTCAAGTAAATTGGCCAAATAGTTAGCATCATGAACCTCATGTGATGCATCCACTGACCCCAAGAAGAAAGTCTCATCTGGACTATTGACAAGGAAATTGATCAAGGGTCTTCCCCTCTTGTCTGACCATGCATCCAATATTAGTGAGCAATCATAGTTTTTCCAAGATAACTCATGCTTAACTCTCAACTGGCTAACTTCCATCTTTTCCTTCTCTAGCAATGGAACCCTCAACTCATGATAACTTGCTAGCTTCAACCCATGCCCATACTGCCCAATTACTTCAACCATCTCCTCATAGCTCCTCGAGTTTGCAGCATTGAATGGAATGTCGTTCTCATAAAAGAACTTAGTGATGTACTTGATCGTCGTATGTCTTTCTTCTTTGCTCTTTCCACTCCTATATATGCTAATTTGGTTAACCCCTAGGGTATGCCTTAGTCTTACTACTTCTGTTGGGGACTTCAATAGCATTGTAGGGATTTTAGCTTGCTTCGATGGCCCTGGCTTCTTGAATAAGGCAACAACTGCAACCTTCCTTTTAAAGGCTGTCCCGGAGCTTGGAGTCACCTTTGTCACTGCCGGAGATGGACATGACACCTTGGAGGATGCCTCCTCTTGCTGCACCTCCTAGTCTTCAACAAAACCATCCTCCTCCCCTCCACTCTCTTCTTCAATGGTGATCGGCACCTTTCAAGTCATCTTACTCATCCTTCTCGCATTTCTCTCATTATCTCAGTAGTGGTTTTCGGGCACTTCACAATATCCCCAAAGCCCTCAATGAGATATTGCTTTAGCCTCTTAATGCCCGAGTGCACAAGCCTCCCACAAAGGATACATTTCACCAGATCTTTGTCTTCATTTGGCCAAAATGTGTATTTCCATCCTGGATCCTTTGACTTGGCCTTTCTCTTTGGATCCTTGGATGGATCATAAGTCTCACTCTCACTACCTTCCCCAGCTTGCATAGATGACATATGTTACTTTGTAAGCACACAAGGAGCACAAGTCGTAAGCACATTCGCACAAGTCTGAAAAAACTTAATACATGTCTGAAAACTGAAGGTGTACCAACATGGTGAACTACTGAACTTGCTAAATCTCAAATTTCAACAAAGAAGTTATTGCATAATGTGTTTAACTCTGCAGTACTACAGGTTCACATACATTTGCACAATGACATGAGTAATGGTTCATGGCAAATCCTAACATGGTGCACAAAATGGTATAGCCTACAGGCTCACAGTCACATACACAACATATGCACAAAATGGCTCACGGCATGGCAGTATGGCACAAGTGCAAAGCAATCAAGCACAACACATTCTGTACTGCTGCAGTCTGCCGGGTGCCGCAGAAGAAAGCAAAGGAGAGGGAGACCACCGGCACTCTGGCACATCTAGGCGCGAGCAGAGGCTGGACCGCCTGAGCAGAGGAGTTAGCCGCAGAAGAAAGCAGAATAGAGGAGCGACTGCAGAAGAAAGCAGAGCAAAGGAGCGGCCACAGAAGAAAGCAGAGCAAAGGAGTGACCGTAGAGAAGAAATCAAGAAAGGAGAGAGGAGATCACCCAAGCTACGACCATTGGAGAGGGAAGCTGGCAGCGTGAGGAGGCAGCAGATCGGCGCCGGTGGCGGGAGGACGCTGCAAATCAGCACCAACGGCAGGTCTCCGTGGTGAAACCCTACCCCATGGGAGAAGCGGCTGGAGGCTGGAGTGAGGAGTACACTTGGGTCAGGTCACGGGTGGGTTTCAAGCCCCATCTAATGTGGACACGGACATGCTTAGTGATTTTCAATTAAATGTATTATTTGATTGGAAAAAATGGCTAAAATTCGAGAAAGGATATCTACAAGATGGGTAAAATTTGAGAAAGGAAGATGAGAGATTTCAACCAAGTTAAATGCATCAAAGACGACACTAATAGACTTTTGGTGAAAGACGATGAGATTAAGGATAGGTGGAGAGATTACTTCGATAAGTTGTTCAATCACGATAATGATGATAGTATGATTGAACTAGATGATGTTTTTGACGACACCGATAAGTGGTTTGTTCGAAAAATTCAGGAGTCGGAAGTTAGAGAGGCCTTAAAAAGGATGAAAGTGGGTAAGGCGTTGGGACCTGATAACATCTCTATTGAGGTGTGCAAATGCCTAGAAGAAATGGTGATTGTTTGGCTAACTAAGTTGTTCAATAGCAGTTTTAGGTTGAATAAAATGCCAAACGAGTGGCGGAGAAGTACATTAGTACCAATTTTCAAAAATAAAGGAGACATTCAAAGTTGTACTAATTATAGAGAAATTAAACTCATGAGCCACACAATGAAGCTTTGGGAACGAGTGATTGAGCGCCATTTAAGAAAAGTGACTAGCGTGACGATAAACCAATTTGGTTTTATACCTGGGAGGTCAACCACGGAGGCGATTTTCTTGCTACGACAGTTGATGGAGAGGTATAAGGAGCAAAAGAAGGACCTTCACATGATATTTATTGATTTGGAGAAAGCCTATGACAAAGTGCCAAGAAAGGTCATGTGGTAGGCGCTTTAAAATAAAAGAGTCTCAACAAAATATATTACCTTAATTAAGGTCATGTACGAAAATATTGTGACTAATGTCAGAACGTGTGATAGTGTTACTATTGACTTTCCTATTAAGCATGGACACGTCCTGAAGAGTAACAGTCATCTCGCCCCACCAGAAGTGGAAGGTGTGAGTTTTCGGTCTCCAACGATCGATGAGTGCAGACAGCAACGCCGCATCGAACTACAATGCATGCGGTACATCCAGCAAGCGGTCATTTCATATTTCATCGCAACCCAAGAAGGCAACGTGCGACTGGCGGGCATCAGCTTCAATAATCTTCGGTGGCGGCGGAGCTTCGTAGGTCCAGTTCTTTTGGGTTTGTAAGTAGCTTTTAGTTTTTGATTTTTTTAATAACTTTTATTTATTAAATTAATAAGTCATAGTTAAAATCTAAAAAACATAGTTTAAAAAACAGGACTATATGCTAACTGCTGGTGTTTGAAGAATCTCCGCCTCAGGAATTCGTTTCGGTCAGCGTTCAGTAGAACCGCAGAAGCTTAGCGTTGATTTTTTTTTAGATAATGGAAAAAACAAAATTTCCGGCCTCTGCAAGCGCACACAGCCAAGTTCTTACAAGGTTTTCAGCTAATTGCTGTAAAAAAAAGGAACGAGAACACAAGTTGATCAAAGTGATTAGAAGCAAAGTCTATTATTGCTCCTCCATCCGCTCTTGGCGAAAAAGTCCAATGTAACAACTTCCAGTGCTCGGCTCGCCAGTCGAATGGTCTCCTTTGCATCCTCACGCTGCAACAATGCCCAAAATCGCAGCCAGTATGTTCCCCTGAAGGTAGCCTGCATAAAAGAAATAAATCGTTTCTTTTCAAAAACAACATCATTCCGTGTACACCAGATAGCCCAGAGAAGAGCGGCGACACCCACTAAGATCATCTTTCGTTCACTATTCCCAACGCCAGTTAACCAATTCCCGAGCATATGAGTTATAGACCTAGGAGGGGTTAACCCAGTAGCTATGTGGATTATACGCCAGATAGTCTTAGCATGTTGGCAATCAAAGAAAAGGTGTTTAATTGTTTCATTGCAATTGCAAAAGCAACACTTTTGATTCCCATGCCAATTCCTCTTAGCTAAGTTATCCTTTGTTAAAATCACCCCTCTTTGAAGATACCAAAGGAAGATTTTTATCTTCAAGGGGAGTTTCAGCTTCCAAATGATAGTATTCATGAAAGGGTAACCCTGGTTCATAAGATAATTGTACATAGATCGAACTGAAAAAATACCATGTCTATGTAAATCCCAGGAAAAAAGTCCTTCATATTGTTAAGCTGAATATTAGCAATTTGAGCTACTTGATTAAGCCAAGCGGTCAATTTATCTCCCACTAAAGCTCTTCGAAAAGACACATTCAATGGCACCTGGTTCATAACATGTGCCACTGTGACATGAGGGTAATGGACTAAACTATACAGGCTAGGAAATTGTTCTTTAAGGGGCTTAGAACCCACCCAATTGTCCTCCCAAAATCTAGTTTGTGAACCATCTCCTATCATGAAGGTTCCACACCCTAGAAAGTCTCCCCTAACCTTTAAAAGACCTTTCCAAAAATGAGAATCACCAGGTTTGATATGTACCTGTGATAAACATTTTGAACTCAACTATTTATTTCTAATTAAGGTCTGCCAGGTTCCTTCTTCATTAAGAAGTTTAAATAACCATTTACTGAGAAGGCGTTTATTTTTAATCAAGAGATCTATTATGCCTAGACCACCTTGATCTTTGGGGCGACAAAGAATATCCCACTTGGCAAGGCGGTATTTTTGTTTCTCATTATTACCTTGCCAAAAGAACCTTGATCGATAGAAATCAAGTTTCTTTAGAACACCTTTTGGTATTTCAAAGAAGGACATCATAAACATAGGTAGGCTACTAAGGACTGAATTTAGTAAAACAAGTCGCCCCCCATAGGACATATGTTTTGCCTTCCAAGTACTTAATTTACGTCTAAATCTTTCCTCAATTACACCCCAGTTTGCATTGCAGAGTTTGCGATGGTGCATCGGAATGCCTAAGTACCGGAATGGATATGATCCCATTTCACAACCAAAAAGCTGAGTATATTCCTGCTCATAATGCTTTGCCTCGCCATAGCAGAAAATCTCACTTTTGTGGAAATTAATTTTTAGACCAGATAGTTGTTCAAAAACACTGAGCAGCAATTTCATATTCTTAGCTTGCTCCAAATCATGGTCTATAAAAAGGATTGTATCATCAGCATATTGCAAGATAGACAATCCATCATCCACCAGGTGAGGTATGATTCCTCTAATTTGGCCATCCTCTTTTGCCCTCTTAATCAAAATTGAAAGCATATCTGCCACGATGTTAAACAGAATGGGTGACATAGGATCTCCTTGCCTAAGACCTTTTTTCGTTTGGAAATACTGCCCAATGTCATCATTAATCTTGATGCCCACACTACCTCCAGTTACAAACTTTTCCACCCAATTACACCATTGCTGGCAGAACCCCTTCATTCGCATGGTTTGTTGTAGAAAGGACCATTTGACTTTATCATATGCCTTTTCAAAGTCAATTTTAATTATGACACCATTGAGTTTTTTGGTGTGTAATTCATGTATGGTTTCATGCAAAATCACCACACCCTCCATGATATTTCGGCCAGGCATGAAAGATGTTTGAGTAGGTTGTACTACCTTACTAGCCACTCCCATTAGTCGATTTGTAGCGACCTTTGTGAAAATTTTGAAGCTCACATTGAGTAAACAAATAGGTCTGTATTGTTGGATTTTTGTTGCCTCTTTAATTTTTGAAAGTAGGGTAATCACTCCAAAATTGAGGCTGAATAAAGGAAGGCGATCTTCAAAAAAGTCACTGAAGAGCGCCATAAGATCATCTTTTATAAATTCCCAAAAGACTTGATAAAATTCTGATGGGAAACCATCAGGTCCAGGAGATTTATTGTGTTCCATTTGGAACACCGCCTCTTTTACTTCTTTATCAGTAAAAGGAGTTATTAGAATGTTATTTTCCTCCTCTGTGACCTGTGAGATATCTTGTATTTGATTCTCCAGTAAACTAAAATTGTTATCATCTGATGGCCCAAACAACTCCTTATAATAGTTAGTGATATATGCTTTTAATTCAGCATCACCCTCTATTATCCCATCTTCTTGTTCTAGCTTGAAAATGCGTTGTTTTCTATGTTTACCATTTGCAACCAGATGGAAATATTGGGTATTATTATCACCCTCCAAAAGGTCCTTAGTTTTTGCTCTCTCATACCATTTAATTTCTTCCTCCCTCAACAAATGGACTAATCGTTCGTTGAGGTAGTGTTTGAAATTTAATTCTTGGTTAGAGAGAGTGGCTATTTCTGCCTTTTTATCCAAATCATCAATCATAGTGATTAATTTATTCTTCTCTTTTTTTATTATGGCCAGCTATATTTTTGGCCCATCCTCTCAAAAATTGTCTAAGGGATCTTATTTTATTTTGCCATCTCTCTATAGCTGTGGCACCTTTACTTTCTGATTGCCACACATTAGCAACCAGATCATAGAAACCATCTCTTAGTAACATCCTCGTTCAAATTTGAACAAAGGACGTTGCCTATTGTGAGAAGAAGCACCTGTATTCAATAACAAGGGTGTATGATCAGAAGTACTTCTGTCTTTGGCCATTACTGTTGTGAGCGGGAATTTTTGTTCCCATTCTGTACTAACCAAAATCCTATCTAGTTTCTCAAAGGTCAGATTATCCCCGCTACTCGCCCAAGTATGTTGGCGACCAGACATTTCTATTTCTTTGAGTTGTAGGGTCTGAATGACCATATTAAATAAATCTGGCCATCTAGCATCAAAATTATCTTTGTTTTTATCCTCAGGACAACGCATAATATTGAAATCTCCACCAATAATATAAGGTAGCGATTCTTTACCACAAGTTTATGCCATCTCAGTTAGAAACCTTTCCTTATATTGTTGTTGTGCTGGGCCATAAACTGCAAATAACGACCATTTGAACCCATCGCTTTTATTTCGAAGAGTGAACTTAACGTAAAAGTCCCCTTCATCAATAGCACCAATGTCATATACCATCAGGTCGATACCGAGGAGAATTCCCCTGGATCGTCCATGTGGTGCCATGCAGTGCCAAATATAGTCCTTGCCACCACATAGCTTTTTCAGGGTCCCATCTGGGAATTGATCCCAACCCGTTTCCATGAGAGCAATAAAATCAATTTGCTCCTCTTTTACAATATCTTCCAAATACCCATGTTTAGCCAAGTCCCCAAGACCTCTGCTGTTCCAGAAAATCCCTTTCATTTGAGACTCAACTTGGAAGGTGTAATAGGTTTTTTAGGTGTTAATCCCACCTTGTTTTTCTTTCCTGAATTATATTTTTTCCTACGAGTAATAGCATTAAGCTCACAGCATATGTGATCATATCCCTCCTCATGCATGCTCTCATCAAAATCCTCACATGCAACATTGAGTTGTGCATCTAGAATATCTTCTTCCTCGTCCAAGTTTATCTTAGGAGAGGAAGATTTATTATTAGGGAATTCTCCCTTAGCCAAGACCCTAAGCCTATCTATTTCTATGTTTTTAATAGAGGTAATAGACGAAAAAATAACACTATTATCTCTACCCATAGAAACTCCTAGGTTGGCAATTCTAGATGAAACAATAGAATCAGAAAAAGATGGAAAATATAAACACGTACCAGGCTCCAAAGAATTTTTCTTGGCCACCAGATTCATCGCCTTCTCCATCATGTTGTCGTCCCCTTTACTAGCTGCCCGCTTGCTGGACCTTCTATCCACTTCATTGTCTTTGGCTAATGCTAACTTCAGTTCTTCAAGGCCAGCCACAGTACTCAATGACTGGAGTGCAGTAACCATCGCCAAGCTGGTCAAATTAGCACGAATTCCATTTTCCTTGGCCAGCTTTTGTAACAGACGGCGTGGGAGTGCATGAAGCAAATTATTATCCTGCTCACCAAGGCTTGCTGTAGGAATTTTTGTTTCAGCACCCACAATATTTTGTTCTATAGGCCCAATTGGCAGAATGCCAGCAGTATTTGCTTCAAAAGAATTGGCCTTCTGACTCAGCTGCGATGTGTCCACCAAATCATCACCATCAATATGATGTGTCTCCAGCTGAACCAAAGGTGGTTCAGAGTCTAATACAACTACCTTAATCAAATTTGGATTAGCCTCATTTAGTGAGCCTGACAGATCACTGCCCATAGGCGACAGGTCACATGCCAAGCCCACCATCGGCTCAAGAACCAAGCCATTCAGTGCCCCACCTTCGCCAATCGAACCCCCAGCAAACATGAGTTGCTTCTGAATATCTGCATCAGGTGACACCAACATATTGAACAATGGGCTGTGAGTATGTGCCATCTGGGGCACTGCATCCGCCACTGGTTCAGACATCACCATGACACTAGCTTCCTCCAGGAAACTATCCACTGCTGAATCAATAGCTTTTTCAATAATTTCAAGTTCTTGTGCAGTAGGTGCTCCCTCCTTTTGTAACTGGTTGGAGCTATTTGGAAGAGCCGAGGAATTTAAATTAGCAGAAGAATTGGAACCACTATCATTTTGCTTACCCTTTTCAGCATCCTCCATCTCCTAATCTTTATCATTATTTGGTTCCTTTGGGTTCAGATCATCGTCCTCATCAAGCTCATCCGGATCCTCATTGTTAGCAGTGACCTCTTGCTCAACTTTGAAGAAAATTTCATAGAGACAGTCGTCAACAACAATATCTGCATCATCCGGAATGCTATGTGCGTCAAGAACTGCAACCAAAAGCCGAACCACCCCTGTCTTCTTCATTGATCTCATGTCCACCCGTTGGGTAGCACCAAGAATAGACCCCACTGCCCAAAGTGGAAGGAATGATCTGATTTCATAAGGAACGCCGTACACATTAACCCAAACTTTCTGCAACCTCTGCTTTGGCTTTATCTCATTATCCCATTCTTCAAAAAGCATAACGCCCTCATTATTGTCTGTGCGGAGACGTTTCATGCTAATCATTCTCTGCAACTCCACCTGACACGGGAATGGAACAATATATGTGTTGTCGCCATGTTCCCGTACCACCCAATCCCACTTCACCGGGATTGCCCCAGCGAGTTCCTTCTTGACTAAATCAGTCTGAACATTACCCTCAACAATTGTGATTAGAGCAGTTGCAGAAACTCTCCGAGGGGCCTTCGCTGCTGATGTATATGGAATATGAAAGAATCCTAACCCATCTCCAGCAAGACCACGGAAGGTCGCAGTTGGTTTTGGACCATGCAGCAATGGGCATTGAGATGTAAAATGCTCTTCTTCACAAATCTCACAACACAGCACAAATTTCTTCTTCTTCTTAGACACAGGTTCACTGGCAGATTGTGTACCTTTGTGCTTCATGGCATGTGTTTCAGAGTTGTCTCCTCTTTCCTTGCCTGCAGCCAGGGTTACGTTACCAGTCTGAGGAGCATGGTGACCGCCATCCCCCTGCCCAGAAGCATCCCTGCCATGAGGTCTGCAAATGTCATTGTCGCCGTTGCCGCGGCCACTTTGTACTCGATCACGACCTCGCCCACGGCCATATGGCCTTGGAGGCCGTCCACTGCCACGTGTGAAATGCAGCTGGCCACTGTAGTTGCGGCTACGACGCTAATCACCAACTCCACCGGAACCCCCCCGCCGCCGCACTGCCGACCATGACCACCTCTGCGTATGTGCGACAATCACGCGTGTTAGGTTTCCGCTTGAGCCGTCGCTGCAGAAATGCCAATCCTGGGTGTCGACGTGATCAAGCCGAAGTTGTTTGGCCCACTGTGTTACTCGGCCCAGGTGAGAGCCCAACAGGAGAAAGTTTCGAATTTTGAATTTGTCGCTGATCCAGATCTATGCGACAATCCTGTGACTGAGTCCTCGCCGGAGATGACGAACTACGCAGATCATGTGCTTCAATCAGTTTAGGCACAAGAATGTCCCCTAATGTTCTCGATGAGGAGCATCTAGGCTTAGGCACCGGCCCTTTCCAGCCATTCTTCCCGTTCCATGGCCAGAGACCTTTGCTATGGTTCTGGACCTTGGACAGCCTCTTCGCCCTTGGTTGATGTGGTTGAGAAAGTCTGGATTCTAGGTTTACAACCGGAGCAACACAGGTAGAATCTGCACCACCAGATGTACTCACCTGAGATGTGTCTTCTGCGACGCCGAGGTCTTCATCAACCTCTGACTCCGAATCAGAAAGAGGAGCCCAAAATTTGCTGCCGATCCAGCCACCATTAATTTCTGTCCTGTGACTCTGCATGGTAATCCGTCCGAGGGCTCTGCGAGCTCGGTGACTGTCGACCCGCGGCTCTTCCGACGGGAGGGCCACAACTACCTCCTGCAATATCTTGCATCTATCTTGGAAGCTGTCTGTGTTCAGAAACGTTATATATGGCAAATGTTACAGCTACAGGTCCTGCAATGGGCAAATGCAAGTCACAACCCAAGTTACCCTTTGTTCTGAGGTTGTCAGCACATGACATATTGACATGTCCTGCGCCCCATGGCTAATTTGAATAATCACTGCTATAGACTTGCCGTTCGTTTTTTTCAAGAACACGCTAGAGATTTGCGCACATTTCAGTCTTATAGTTGGTTCAGCAAGTAATTTTACTTCGAGATTGAACTATAGTGGCAGCGTCACAAACATATAATTTTTTAAGAACACACAAAAACTTACGTATCATTTCGTTAATAGGATAAGAAAAAGTACAATTAATCATCTAACTAAGGTGGTGATTATTTGGGCTTTTTTGGTGGTTTATGGCTGAAAAGCACTGTAGCTGGCTGAAAAACAATGTAGCTGACAGATGCTTATTTAGTATAATTAAATTTATAAAAATAAAAATAGAAAAAAAACATATTAGCCAATCACGTATAATGCAAACAAATACGGGAAAAAAAGAACCGGCAAAAAAGCTCAAAAAAGCCAAAAGTTCAAAAAAAGACGAAATCTATAAATAGTGAAAAATAAATCAGAAGCCAGAAACTGAAACCAAAACGATCACAGCCTAATCATTTAAGCATCGGGAAGTACTGCCAAGGATCAAAGTCGAGTCTCGAGCGGAAGAGCAATCAACTCGACCAAACAAGGACAAAAGCACAGTACCACGGATTACAGCAGGTAGTCTTACGACACTGCCTTGCAAACTCGAGCAATCCACGGCACGCAGAAGAGAACGACGCGTACTTACGTACGTACTGATCGGCCTTTCTGAGACTTCAAGTGTCGGAATCGTCATCAACCGGCGCCGCGGCGGCGACGCGCGGGTCGTGCCGGTACCTGTACTTGCTGGCCCAGTAGAGGTAGTTCAGCAGGCCGAGCAGCGAGACGACCGCGACGACCCAGTAGAAGAGGTCGAGGCGGCTGCCGTTCAGGTTGGCGCCGTCCAGCCACCCGCCGCGGCCGCCCTCGCGGGTGGTGGCCCTGTTCACCAGCTGCACCAGCAGCGTGCCCAGCCACGACGCGAGCCCGATCTGGCACCAGAAGAGCGCGACGCCGATGGACTTCATGCCGCGAGGGGCCTCGCTGTTGAAGAACTCGAGCAGCCCCACGAAGGACGTCGTGTCCGCCACGCCGAGCAGGAAGAACTGCGGCGCCAGCCAGAACAGGGACATGTTCGGCCCCGCGACGGCGGCGGCGGCGGCGGCGGCGTCATTCCTCCTCTTCCTCTCGACGACCGCCGCGATGACGGGAGCCACGACCATGGCTAGGAAGCCCACGCCGACGCGCTGCAGGTAGGTGATGCCGCCCACATAGCCCGTTCGCCGCCGCAGGAACGGCACGAGGAACCGGTCGTAGGCGACGAGCATCAGCATCTGGAACGTGGTGGGCACGATGAACAGCATCGCGGGGGAGACGTGGATCTTGCCCAGCCTCGTGTCCGTCATGCCGCCCTGCTGCACGGTGAACGCCACGAGGAGAGGGCTCGATACGTAGCCGACCATGGAGCTCAAGAAGAGGGGAAGCATACAGAGGACGATCTTCGTCTCCTCCACCTTCGGCGCGCTGCAGACCGACCAACCACCGTCTTTGCCGGTGTTTATGCAGGCTTTGTCCAGGAATCTGACAAGATGATGCATCCATCGAAGAGTTTAGGAGAACCACAAATTAAAAGTGTAATTCTGCACTAATCATGGCCTTCACAAAAGAAGATATAAATTCTCTGAAAGTTTTACTCAAAGAACTTACTTCAAGCTGTTTGTTTGGGCACGACAAGACACTTCCTGAGAAGCTGCCCCACCGCCATTTTCTTCTGCTTCCTCCAGCTTTTCAGGTAGCTCAAGCTTCCTGTTCTTGAATGCAACCACAAGAACCTGGCGAGAAACAAGATTACATCAAGAAGCAAGTCAACTACCTTTCCATATGAGATGACATTATTCGAGAACATATGAGATTACATTATTGACATCGTAAGAACAGCTTTAACCTGCAGTACTCGGGTTAGAGCGCTCCCTTCAGGAACACGGTTGCGGTAGAAAGGGAGGCCGACCGCAGCAACAAGCAATCCGAGCAGGGTTAGGAGGGCACTCATGCCAAACCCGACGTCCCATCCTTTGCTGCTCTCAAGCCACACTATGAGGACAAGCCCTGCAAAGCTCCCGATGGAGAGGCAGAAGGTGAACCAGTTGAAGAAGCTCGATTGCTGGCGGGCCTCGGAGGGGTCGTCGCCGTCAAACTGATCTGCTCCGACGGAAGGCAGGCAGGCGCGGATGCAGCCCTCGCCAAACGCGATGGTGTACAGGGCTGTGTGCAGCAGGCTAGCCCTCCAGCCATGGACCTCCTCCTTGCAGCTGCTCAGCCCCGCTTCAGGGTAGCAGCGCGGTGGAAGGAGTGAAGGAAGGTGCGCTTGTAGCGCGAGCAATCCATAGCCCTTCAGAAATGCATGGTTAATGATATCATAATTTATAAATAAATACGCAGTTAAATGCAAGAAAGTCAAGAGCATTTCAGGTCAGACAGCAGCCGGGGATTTTAAACATCTTTGGAAGACAGATCACAAAAGTCCCTTAATATATAGTATATCTGAATTAAGTGGACTTTCATATGCCAAAATAGGCATTCTTTCCTCCTACAGAAACCTATTGTAATTGAATTCGCATTAGCAGATTCGTTGAACTGAGTAAAACAAGTTATAAGCCAGTGTTAATTTCCATGGTCGTTCCCATATTTTTAGAAGCCCAAAAAAAGAAGCTTATCACTGTTTCAGCATCGTGATCACCTTGATGCACATTACCTGAAACACTAACATAGAAACATATAATTTCCTGGGGTCACTACCAGAAAGAATTCAATAAATAGAAGGTAAATCGGCCTAGATGCAAAATTACCAGAAACAAGAAAGGACCAAAGAGCAGTATGGTTTTGGAGCCAGTGATGTAGGAGTCCGAGAGAAAACCTCCTAACAGAGCAAACCCGCACATGGCACCAACAAAGTTGGTGACAGTGGTTGAAGAGCTCGAGACCCCCATATGCATTACTCCATGCATATAGGTAACCAAATTCATTAAGTTTGGAATATGCACCATGAAAATTATCACCACCTGAACTACAAAAGAACATGCATCAGATGCTTAGTTTTCATATTCTGAACATGTCACAAGTAACTGGATTGTTATAGTTCAGACAAGGATTAACACAAGGTATGGTACAATGACTTACAGTAGATAAACCATGCGGCTCTGACTCCACCATGCACCCTTTTGTTGATTGGGTTTCCCCTCCAGTCCAGCAAGCACCCAGCCGCCATGGTGATATCCTAACTGCAGATCACGTCTCCTCCCTCTGGACTAGCTACTGCATGCACACGTTACGCCTCCAGCCCAACATGAGACTTATAGAACTAAACGAACCAGAGGCAGTGCAATTGAGCAGCTAGTCTTAGTATAATGGGGCTTGTAAGGAGGAAAAGCAGGAGTTGATGAGGATAAGCTTGATAAAAAAGCAGAAACGCAACTTCTGTGTCAGCATGAAGTGAGGTGCGGCTCAAGTGCTGGGGGCACAGCACATAGCGCGTGCGGGGTGCCCCAGCACCCGCCATGTGTCCCACAAAACCGAAAAAAATTCCGAAAAATTCAAAAAAAATACTTACAAAATCTGAAAATTTGTAAAAAGTACTTTTTTTAAGTATAAAAAGTATTTTTTTGTAAGTACTTAAATTTTTTTTTGATTTATACTTTTTATTAAAAAGTATTTTTAAGTACTTAAAAATACTTTTTAATAAAAGTATTTTTACAAAAGTACTTTTTACAAATTTTCGGATTTTGTAAGTATTTTTTTTTGAATTTTTCAGAATTTTTTTCGGTTTTGTGGGACACGTGGCGGGTGACCCCCCGCACGCGCTATGTGCTGTGCCCCCAGCACCTGAGCCGCACCCCATGAAGTGGACCTGAAGCAAGGGGTAAAAGATCGACTAGCCCAATTGCTTCGGGAGGAGATGAAATGGTTCCAAAGGGCTAAGGCCACGGAGCTCATGCAGGGAGACAACAATACAAAGTATTTCCATATGGTTGCAAGCGGTAAAAGAAGGAAAACTAGAATTTTTCAGCTTGACCAAGAAGAAGGGGTGATTGAAGGAGAGGATAATTTGGAGAAATTTATTACAAAATATTATAAAAAGCCTCTTTGGGTCGTCGTGGAGAAATAACTTGATTCTTGACAAAACTTACAAAGATGATATCCCGCAGGTATTTGAAACAGATAATAGGATCCTTACGGATGTTTTCTCTGAAAAGGAAGTAAGAGAGGCCATTTTTCAAATGAAACACAATAAAGCCCCGGGTCTTGATGGATTTCCTGCTGAGTTTTATCAAGTGTTTTGGAGTCTTATAAAAGATGACCTAATAGCCATGTTTAAAGATTTCCACAATAATAAACTCCCTCTTTTTAGTCTAAATTTCGGGATAATAACTCTCCTTCCAAAACAAAAAAAGGTTAAGCAAATTCAGCAGTATAGACCGATTTGTGTGCTTAATGTCAGTTTTAAGATTTTTACAAACGTGTTGGCTAATAGGATCACGGGGGTGGCAAGCAAGGTAATTAGACCTTCCCAAACGGCTTTTATTCCGGGAAGGAATATTATGGAAGGTGCAGATGTTTTGCATGAAACGTTACATGAGCTAAACAAGAAAAAAAATGGGAGGGGTTATTCTCAAACTAGATTTTGAGAAAGCCTATGATAAGGTGAGTTGGTCCTTTTTGCAGCAGGTTCTGAGATTAAAAGGTTTTTCGCCAACATGGTGCAAATGGATCGAAACAATAGTAAGCGATGGCAGTGTAGGGGTCAAGGTGAATGACAACTTAGGCCAATTCTTTCAGGTTAGTAAAAGTTTGAGACAAGGGAATCCTCTTTCGCTTGTTCTTTTCAATCTAGTAGCTGATATGTTGGCAATTCTTGTAGAAAGGGCCAAAAGCAGGGGGCAGTTTAGGGGCTTAGTACCTCATTTGGTGGATGATGGTTTGTCGATTCTCCAATATGTGGATGATACTATTCTTTTTATGGAAAATGATTTTGAAGAGGCAAAGAATCTAAAGTCAGTACTAAGTACTTTCGAGGAGTTGACGGGCCTCAAAATAAACTTCCATAAAAGTGAGGTATTTTGCTTTGGGGACGCTAAGATCAAAAGTGTCGTTTATGTTGAACTATTTGGTTGCAAGGCGGGATCGTTACCATTTAGGTACTTAGGTCTCCTTATGCATTACCGAAAAGTTTTGAACAAGGATTGGAGGGAAGTCGAGGAAAGGTTTCAGAAAAAGCTTAGTAGTTGAAAAGGCAAATTATTGTCGGTGGGTGGCAGACTTGTTTTAATCAATTCGGTTTTATCGGGTCTTCCGATGTTTATGATGTCCTTTTTCAAAATTCCTAAAGGAATCCTTAAGAAACTGGATTATTATCGATCCAGATTTTTTTGGCAAAATGATGGGAATAAAAAGAAATATAGATTAGCCAGATGGGGTATCCTTAGTCAGCCAAAATGTGTGGGGGTTTGGGTATTTTAAACCTGGAAATGTAGAATTGCTGTCTGTTAAGTAAGTGGTTGTTTAAGTTGTTGAATGAGGATGGCCTCTGGCAGAGCATGCTTAAGAGAAAATATTTGAAAGGTAAGACATTGTCACAAATGGTTAAGCAACTAGGGGACTCTCATTTTTGGAGTGATCTTATGGAGGTCAAAGATCTTTTTCTAGCAAGGAGTAGATTCAAGATTAATAATGGACAACAATCGAGATTTTGGGAGGACATTTGGATTGGGAAGGAAGCGCTAATGACAAAATTCCCTGAGTTGTATAGAATTGTTAGAAAGAAGAATGTGACGGTTGCACAAGTTCTTAGTACATCACCGCTAAATGTTTCTTTTAGGAGAGCATTGGTAGTAGAAAAGCGGGCTGCGTGGTTTGATTTGGTGCGTGTGATAGTACGAGTATTTCTAAATGAGCAAGAAGATGTGCTAGTGTGTAACTTGCATAAGAATGGTTCTTTTTCTGTCCGTTCCTTGTACAGAGATCTCATGGTAAGAGAAGGTATTCCAGAAAGAATTTATTCTGGAAAACAAAGTTACCGCTTAAAATCAAAGTGTTCCTTTGGTTTTTGAAAAAAAAGGAGTTATTTTAAGAAAAGATAATCTTGCAAAAAGAAAGTGGCAAGGTAGTATCAAATGTTGTTTTTGTCCCTCTAATGAGAGCATTCAACATCTTTTTTTTCTATTGCCATGTGGCTCGGGCTTTTTGGAATGTGGTAGTCATTAGTTTTGGAATTCAACCACCTATTAATGTTGGGATGTTGTTTGGTTCTTGGCTTAGAAGTTTTTCTTTGAAGCTTAGAAATCAGATTCTAGTGGGTATAGCGGCTTTTTGCTGGGCCCTGTGGTTGAATAGAAATGACGCCGTTTTCAAAAGGATCAATACTCACGCTTTTGTGCAGGTTATTTTCAGGGGGGCTTACTGGATCAGATGCTGGTCGCAACTGTCTAAAGAGGAAGCGAGAAGTGCTCTCTTAAAAGGATGCAAAAGACTTGAGAGAGTGGTGATGGAGTTTTTCAGCAAGTTTGGGTGGAGTACTTGTTTTAGATTAAACGATTAAGTCCTTTTGGCTTTTGTTCTGCGCTGAGGAGGTTTTGTAACACCGTTTGGTGGAGTGTGGTCTGTTTGTTTTGTTTTGTTTCTGAACGGTTGTAGTCATTCGTATGGAATGATCAAGGCCGGAATATGGTTATATTCTGTTTTCTAAAAAAAAAAGTCTTAGTATAATTTTATTAGGCCGGTGCTATTCTTCTCCCACTAATCAAATCATGTTGTACTATGTCTGTAGCACCTAAAAAAAACAAATTAGCATTTCAAAATACATCTTTTTCTCTAACTCTCCCATCCTTATCCTTTTATCTCCCTCTTCCCATCTATTTCTTTCCCGTCAGTTATCTCTCTCACACATCTCTAATCTCTCTCTCACGTTGCTAATTCCTCTATCTACCTCGCAATCTCTTTCTAGCCTCCACCAATCTCTCTTCCTCTCACTCTCTCAGGCGGCACAGGGCTGACGGTTGGCCGGAGGCGACTGGTCGAGGCGGCGCGGTTGGCTAGGGCAGCGCATAGGCCGAAGAGGCGGCGGCTGTGGCGGCGCAAGATGGAGGTGATGCGGCAGGCCGAGTCGACGTGCGCCGAGCGCAGTGATGTCGGGCGGCTCGGAGGCCAGGCGCAGCGGTGGCGTGCCCTTAAATACTTGCCTTATACAAATTATAGTGCTAAAGAATAACTTAGACTCTAATCCTCTAAAGCGTCTTTTGCTTTGAATGAGTTAGTTTATGATTTGGATTCATGTAACCATCCCTCATAGCTTTATATAGTGCCTCTAGTCCTTCTCTAAAGAGAAGTAGAAACCCTAAACCACTAGGAGTAGAAATCTTAGTCTAATTATAATTCATTAAAAATTTTTGTAGTGCACCTCTTTAAATCCTAATAGGATATGAGTCACCATGCTTAACACAATGTTGCCATTGGATGCAGACATGTCAACATCGCTTAAAGCATATGCAACCAAGCATTCGTATTTTTAAAATCAACTAGTGCTAAAAAGGCCACATCAACAGCAATAAGGGAACACACAATACTAAAATCAGCATAGTCATTGAAATCAATATCACAGGCTGTTGGGCGGCTGCTGAAGAAAATTCCCACCAACCTCCGACCGACACAGTAAGGTCACGCAGCCCAGCTGAAATCCTTGATCCGGCGATCCGATATATCGTCGAGCGCAACATTGTCGTATCCAATACATACAACTGATGACACTCGTGTTGATGTGGACCTTGGTGCTGTTTGCGTTTGTCCAGCTGCATATAGTCAAGCTTCCTCGTGCTCCACAGTCCACGCCGCAGTGAACACCGAGCGGCGTTAAGGAAACGATCGTCGTCACCGTTTCAAAGATCAGCCAGTGAAAAGTCGAAACGATGCCATACGCCCACCTCAATGCTTCCAACCTACGTTTGCGCGGATACTTCACAAAAGTCACGTACCCGTATTAGATACTATACCGGATACGGATACTGCCCCGATACACTCCGATATGTATCCTGCACGTATCCGTTTATTTATAATTATTCAAAAAAAGAAAATAAATCCCGATACTTCTCCGATACCTAGTTGATACTTCCCCGATACGGTAAACCTAATAAACCTCCCTTCCCTCCCACAGATCCAATCCCCTCCCACCTCCCACTCCCGCACGCCGCCTCCACTCTCCACTCCACCTCCCACTCCAGCCGCCTCCACTCCCGCTCCCACGCACGCCACCTCCCCGGCGGCTCCACGCCCGCCGCCTCGAGGCGCCGGCTCCCCGCCCACTGCCTCGACCCGCCGCTCGTCGCCGCCTCCCCGCACGCCGCTCTCCGCCACCTCGACGCCGCCTCGGCCCGCCGCTCCACGCCACGTCGACCCGCTGCTCCCCGCCTCCTCGGCCTGCAGTCCTCGACCTGCCGCCTCGACGCGCCGTTCCCCGCCGTTCCTCGCCGCCTCGGCCCGCCGTTCCCCATCGCATCGGCCCGTCGTTCCCCTGCCTCGGCTCGTCGCCTCCACGACGCCTCGGCCCGCCGCATCGACGCCGCCTTGGCTCGCTGCCTCAACCCGCCGTTCCTCGCCGCCTCGACCCGCCGTTCCCCGTCGCCTTGGCCCGCCGCATCGACACAGCCTCTGCTCGACATGCTCGCCGCCTCCACGCTGCTTGTCCACGCCGGTCGCCGCCTCCACGCTACTTCTCCACGCCGGCTGCCGCCTCCACGCTGCTTCTCCACGCCGGCTGTTGCCTCCACGCTGCTTCTCCACTCCGGCCGCCGCCTCCACGCCTTCTCCACTCCGGTAATGTGACCTTTTGGAATTGGGGTTTTTAGATGGTTACTGTTGGGGGCAAATTTACCCACTTGATGATGATAATTTTATTCTCATACAGGTTACCAATGTATAGTGAAGCAAAGCTTGCATTTATCGTGTATTTACCAAGGTATGATATTCTGTCATTTGGAATTATTAAATTATGTTTTTCTTTATGGTTTGTTTGTAACAAAGGGTGATTTCAAGGGACTGTCTGTGTACGAATCATTCTTTAAGCCATATATTGCAAAACATGAAACTGAGATTGACCACAATCTGCTTGAGTTGAGGACTAGAGCTGGTGACATGGCAGTTCTTTACTTCCAGAAGGATGCAAACTACAGTCAAACAAGGTTATATGAAATATTGCAATATATTGATTCACAGTCACAGACTCAAAAGATCTCGTCCTCAGGTACTCACATATTCACATTACACAAGTTTTCCCTATCTTACCAATATCTGTACATGTAATATGATATGATATACACTTATACAGGAAGTGAGGAAGTTAGGAGACTCAGGAAACAACAAATTACAAATCAATAGCATGTTCTATCAAGGGAAGTGATACTGATGAGTGATGATGATATGAATATGACATTTGGAAATCGGAACGGAAATATACAAGTTGGTTGGGATACTCAAATAACAAGTTAGCACAGGTATCATAGAGGTTACATAATTGCTACTTCAATATTAAGGTATTCTCGATTTCTCAATTCCTTACAAGAATTCATTATTTCATTATTTATTTATATTATTACATATATATAAACGTATCGCCGTATCGGTGTTTTTGGGAAAATGGCAAATTGCGGTATCGCGTATCCGTATTCGTATCGGGGTATCCGGACTTCCAACCCAGGAATGCCGCCTCCAGACAAGACAACCAAGGAAGACGCAGCGCATGCCGTTCTGCACACCGTGGTGCGCTCCCCCGCGAACACCGTCCGTCGGGTTATATCCCGCACTCCACCATGGATTTCTCGCCACCAGCTAGATCGATTGGATGGGTTAGTTTGAAGAATCTGGGGACTGGGAAGAGAAGAAGAGCACGAGAGAAAGGGGAGGTTCTGTTTCATTCATCGACTTGAGGATTAGAAGTTAAATAGTAAAGAAGAGCACGAAATTTAGAAATAGTAAAAAATAAATTAGAAGTTAAAAGTTTAAATCGAAATAAGCAGGCCTAAACCCTCCTCTTTCACTTTCTGGGCTCACGCACTCTTTCCCTCCCTCGATAGATCCACTTGGGTTAGGACGTCGATTACTTCCCTTCTGCTCGACCTATGCTTTCAATCTCGTTACCCTTCGCCTTGCCCTTGCGCGCCTTCCTCCTCTTCTGCCTTCTCACCGCAGCATCTCCACGGCCCACGGCCTCTAACACAGCCGCGACACATCGCCCCCTGGCCGAAAGATATCACCGGTGTGGCATTTCGTTGGGGACCCGCAGATCACAAGCCAGCCACGCCACGCGGAGGAAGAACTGGGGAAGGGAACACACTAACCGTACGCTTCACGGCGCACGGGCGCGCAGGTAGGCGCAGCGCAGCCGGCCGGCCGTCGCGTGTGCTTTCTTCCGTCTTACGTCCCGTGGATGTGCGAGTCGCCGCGAGTTACGGCGCGGCCGCGTGTTTACGGCGTTTCCTGCAACCGCAATGACACCCCTCCCTTTTGAAGCGCAAGCTCGACGCCCTGCCCATGCTCACGCAGCCCGAACGCCTGTGATAGGGTGGGTTCTTTTTGACCAATGACTTTTAATCTAGCATAAGTACTTACGTAAATTAATCAAATATTAATAAATCGTTTTAAAATTGCTATTCTAATAAGTTGTTTTAAAAAAAGCAAAGAAACTGCTTTATTTATTTTTCAGGAGAAACCATAAACTTTGAAAAAGAGAGCATAGTGGTTAGATAGCCGCGATGGAAACAACCAGTGCTTGCAGAAACGAAATACGTTGCCCATACAGATACAGTCAGC